>CM053032.1:220710145-221310145 GCA_028564925.1 Lithobates sylvaticus | reverse complement strand
GCTGAAGCCCTTCCAATCAGATCTTTGAGTCCAGGATTTGATGAACCAAGTATGAAGTTTAAGGACAAGATAATCTATTCCATACTAGAGGTCTGAGTAACAAAACATGGAAAGAATTCAACAACTACCGATGCAAAAGCATACAAATTTTGTAGCTGACTGGATTGAGATTTGCAGTGATGAAATACAGTGGGATCTGATATATGGATTGAGGTTTGCTGTGATAACATACGTGTTAGGGATTGGACAGTGGTTCCTGCCAAGCTGACCCATGTCTCTCCCTGCTTCTTCTCTGGATAGGACACTCACATACCTGTCTTTTGGGAGAAACCCTACCATACTGTGCCACTCACTCCTCTGGCATGAAGCCCACCTTCCTTCATATTCTTAGTCTGAGGCATGTTAATCCAGAATAAAGAATATCCACTCAAGTTGCTTTTCAATAGTTTACTGAAGAACATTGGGCTTGTATTGCAGTCCATAACCCTACTTCCTGAACAGTGCCATTACAGCGCATATCACAGACATATCAAATACCCTCCAGTTCTCTCCTTGCTCTTCCGCAATTCCCCCAGCAGTGGGTCCTCACCTAGGGAGTCTCTTCCGACACAGGCCTCAAAGAGCTACTCCACTTACAGCTACAGACCTGCTAACTGAAGGTCAGAGGTAGCTACATCCTTCTACTTCTGCCCACTTGAGTCCTTTGTTATAGCCTCTCGCCAGTTCTACCCTGCAAGGGGCTCTCTTACTCTCTACACAGGACACAGACCTACATATTGTTGGCCAGGGGTGTCCTGTTCCCATATCTGAACTCACTGACTCTCACCCACAGACTTCACCCATGACATCACCAGGGGAGTGGCACAACTTCAGGGGCACTACATCTGCCAACATACAGTGATATCTGATATCTGGATTTAGGTTTGCATTGATAACATATGCAGTGCACTGCATGGGTAAATTTAAAAGCAGTCGGCGGTTGGGCTTTACGGTTTCTTCTTCTTTTTTTTTTTTAGTAGTCATTTAATGATGTCTTACTCTCTCATAAACAGAAGCATCAATTATATGAGCTTTATATTAGGTCAAATTACATTTTACAAGTAATGCACATGCGGTCTACAATGCAGCCCTGACAAGAGCTATAACACACACCATATATCATAATGTACCATGACCAGAGTGCACACTGTAAAGGTAATTATGTCAAAGTTATTTTCACAAGAGAAGTTCCCGTTTTATTACGATTATCCACCCCCATCCCACTCGATTCACCGTGCTGAAAATGTCATTTGGAGTCACCCCAGCAAGTCTTATGCCTCCAAGAAAGAAGCGGCCTGCATTACTTTTCACACATGACAGAAGATGGCAGCGAAGTGCAGATGGGTTACAAAGAGCAGCCTGGCAGCATTCATTTCGGTTGTTTGGAAAAGGTGACTGGCATTTCAAAAATCTAGGTGTCTGTTCTGCTTAAATGAAAGGCTCTGAAGAGTGGCACAGAGAAGATTATTGCCTAAAAGAGCATGTTAACACCTTCATCACCAACCACGCCAACTACAGTATGTGCTTTGCATTGCTTAGGGGCTCATTTGTAAATGCAGTAACCCCTATCAACTAATTAAAATTAATTATGCACTGGATTGACTTCAGCATAGTTTTGTTTCTGTGGGTTGCTGCACTTAAAGTGACATTGAAGTTAATTTAAAAAAAAAGGTAATTGATAAGATGCTTCTTCATTTTGCTCCCCTGAGCTTTCTTCTCAAGCTCTCCCCCAACTGCGCTGGCAGACTTCTATTATGTTGGCTCCCTTGTACCTGCCGGTACCTATAGAGTCCTGCAGGAATCTCGTCTACGTGTGTGTGCCCATTTGGAACAACAAAGTAACGTGCAGGCATTTGCAGCACTCCATGCACAAGCACCACATGAGGGTCACAAAGCCAATGCCACACCTCTCCGCCCCACCCTCCTCCAGAGCAGTGACTGACAGCAACTCCCATGCTGCTAAAGATGAATTACATAATTGTATATGTAAATCCCTAACAATTAACTTATTTTATTTGCTCAGTTTTGATTTGTTAAATATACCATTTAGGCACTTGCTTGGTGGTTATACCAGGCATCATCCTGATATTGTTGTTTTTGGCAGGTGGAGCATTTTTAAAGCTTTAAAATCCTAGCAGCTAAATAGCCACTGGAATGCTTTTACAAGTGGTGGAAGGGTGTCCCTTCCTCTCCTGCCACCTCTGCTGCTTTTGTGGGTTCTCCCATCCCTCTGGGGAAACCGTCAGCTGGCAGTTCCGGCAGCTGACCATGGAGCTGATCTGAGACTGAAACTGCCCCGATCATCTCTATGGCATAGAAAACCAGAAGCATGTATTTTGTCACTACCAGTTTCCATATAACATTACAAATATAAATTTTCTTCTAAGGTGGCTCTGTATTTGGCTATATCCATCTTCCCATCAACTCTGACCAACTTCCCTGTCCCTGCTGAAGAAAAGCATCCCCACAACATGATGCTGCCACCACCATGTCTTACAGTGGGGATGGTGTGTTCAGGGTGATGTGAAGTGTTAGTTTTCTAGCCACACATAGTATTTTGCTTTTAGGCCAAAAAGTTAAATTTTGATTTCCTCTGACCAGAGCACCTTCTTCCACATGTTTGCTGTGTCCCCCCACATGGCTTCTCGCAAATTGAAAATGGGCTTTCTTATGGCTTTCTTTCAACAATGGCTTTCTTCTTGCCACTCTTCCATAAAGGCCAGATTTGTGGAGTGCGTGAATAATAGCTGAGAGAGTATGGCACAACTGCAAACCTACTAAAAATAAATGATGGGGGGACACAGCAAACATGTGGAAGAAGGTGCTCTGGTCAGATGAAACCAAAATTGAACTTTTTGACCTAAAAGCAAAACGCTATGTGTGGCTAGAAAACTAACACTCCTGCCTGATCTGTGGATCTCTGCAGCTCTTCCAGAGTTACCATGGGCCTTTTGGCTGCTTATCTGATTAATTCTCTACTTGTATGGCCTGTCAGTTTAAGTAGATGGCATTGTCTTGGTAGGTTTGCAGTTGTGCCATACTCTCTCTAGTCTCGGATGATGAAATGAACAGTGCTCCGTGAGATGTTCAAAGCTTGGGATATTTTTCTATAACCTAACCCTGCTTTAAACTTCTCAACAACTTTATCCCTGACCTGTCTGGTGTGTTGCTTGGCTTTCATGATGCTGTTTGTTCACTAAGGTTCTCTAACAAACCTCTGAGGGCTTCATAGAACCGTTGTAATTATACTGAGATTAAATTCCACATAGGTGGACTCTATTTACTAATTAGGTGACTTCTGAAGGCAATTGGTTCCACTAGATTTTAGTTAGGGGTATCAGAGTAAAGGGGGTGAATATAAATGCACACAACACTTTTCAGATAATTATTTGTAAAAAAAAATTAAAACCAATTATCATTTTCCTTCCACTTCACAATTATGTGCCACTTTGTGTTGGTCTATCACATAAAATCCCAATAAAATACATTTACGTTTTTGGTTGTAACATGACAAAATGTGGAAAATTTCAAGGGATATGAATACTTTTACAAGGCACTGTACTTGTCTGGCCTGGCTGTTCAGAATGTGAAATCTATGTAAACCACAAGAGTGCCTGTAGAGAATCATAAATCTTTTGGCTTGCAAAACAGTACAGATTTATGTATGTAGCCCTTACTCCCAAAGGAGCTGCTATTTCTTAAGGTCCCCCCTGTGAGCATGCGACTCTACAAGCAGCACCGCGTTCCTCGACACACTCAGGATGAAGAGGGAATGTTGTGTATGTGTATATATAGTACAGTATATATGCTGTGTATGTGGCAACCACAGAAAAGGAAATGGCAGAAACCCCTCAAACAAACATATAAAACAGTAGCAAGTGAATACAGTTGATAGTAAGCCAATGGTCTAGAGAATAACCCCTAAACTTTATATTAGGGAGGTTCCTGACTAAGGGACAATGTTACAAAAACAGTCCATCAGTCTGTATTATATCCTTTCTCTGCTTGCCAGCATGTTGAGGCCCAGATCTGGTGCTGAAGCGATCAAGATAAGTACCTCCTTACCCAGGTATAGGCGTCTGAACTACATCCCAAGCAAACAATACTGTTCCTGTTACATGGGGTGCAGTAGGGTTTAGCCAGCAGCCTCTCACCAACTCCTAGCCAGATAGCATAACCTAACACGGTCATGTCCACCTTACCATCTATCATCAGCAGGGACAAGCAGTCAAGGGAGGCCATGAACATAAAAAAACGAGTGACTTTGAGGGTCATAGCTTGGTGACCTGGGGGGGGGGGGGGGGGGGTAGGTAGCTGAAGTCCTACCCCTCCACTGGTCAAAATTTGGGGCTCCTATGACCTATGGTTTCGGAGATACGGGCTCCTTGTGCAGCCTGTCAGAAGCTACATACAGAGCGCCCAGTTTAAATACAAGCTTGCACACTCTGTTTGCAGCAGACTGAGAGGATGAGCTAACAGTGCAATTAGGGCATGCATTTGATAGTAAGCCAATGGTCCAGAGAATAACCCCTAAACTTTACACTAGGGAGGGTCCTGACTAGGGGACAATGTTACAAAAACAGTCCATCAGTCTGTATTATACCCTTTCTCTGCTTGCCAGCATGTTGAGGCCCAGATCTAGTGCTGAAGCAATCAAGATAAGTACCTCCTTACCCAGGTATAGGCGTCTGAACTATATCCCAAGCAAACAATACTGTTCCTGTTCAATGGGGTGCAGTAGGGTTTAGCCAGCAGCCTCTCACTAACTCCTGCTGACAGCTGGTCTCCCTCTGTTGTTCCTCTGTGGCTCAGCAAAGTCATTGGCAGCAGCGCTCTCCCCAGCGATCATCTCCCCTGATGTGAAGTTGAAAGGTTCTGCTATCAGCTTGCAGCATAGTCTGCCTCCTATAATATCCGCACCACATCTGCCTCGAGCCCACGAACAGGGCCATATGCATTTCAGCTGTATCATCAGCTGTTAGCCTGGAGTCCTACTTTAGGTGTTGTGCATGTACACTGCTCCTGCTCTGTTTGAAGTCTGTAGCAAAGCACTCATCTTTACATTCTGTAGTTTCAGCATCCCCTGGCTAATAATACATTTAATTAGTCCAGAGATCCTGGCATACCTACATAAGGTGCTACCCTAGGTAAAGTGTATTGGGGCAAAGAACTTTGTATCACTGGCCCAGAAAAATGTAGATCAAGAGTTCTGACGTTCACTAGCTGTACGCTTGATTCAGGTCAGTTACTCATCAGGAATTGAACCCAGAACGCTAAGATTTTTTGTAGGAGCTCAGGATTAGGGATGGGCCCGGTGCTCGATGCGAACCCACGTTCGCATCGAGCACCGGGCGTTCGCTCGCTCGGCGAGCCCAGAACTATTTTGGCCGCTCGCATCACGTTGGTGGGTTGCGCGCGGCCCCGCAATGCATTGCGGCCGGCGCGGCCGGCGCAGTGCATTGCTGGCTGATGATTGGCCAAGCATGCACTGTGACCCCGCATGCTTGGCCAATCACAGCCCCGGAAACTCGAAGAGCCATAATTGGCTACAGGCAGGACGCCTGTAGCCAATTACAGCTCAGGGGCTGTAGTACACGCCCCCCCCTATAAAAGGCCGCCACGCCGTCTGCGCCGGTCACATGCTGTTCCGGCGCAGATAGAGCAGGCTAGATCTGTGACACTCTGCTGGATTTAGTTAGTTAGAGAGATTTACTTAGAGAGATTGAGTTAGATAGATTCATTCATTTAGATTGATTTAGAAAGAGGGGCTTGTAGTGTGTTCGTGGCAGGCAGGCAGAGCTCCTATATTTTGTTCCCAGAAGCACCTATAGGACTTGTAGTGTGTTCGTGGCAGGCAGGCAGAGCTCCTATATTTTGTTCCCAGAAGCACCTATAGGACTTGTAGTGTGTTCGTGGCAGGCAGGCAGAGCTCCTATATTTTGTTCCCAGAAGCACCTATAGGACTTGTAGTGTGTTCGTGGCAGGCAGGCAGAGCTCCTATATTTTGTTCCCAGAAGCACCTATAGGACTTGTAGTGTGTTCGTGGCAGGCAGGCAGAGCTCCTATATTTTGTTCCCAGAAGCACCTATAGGACTTGAAGTGTGTTAGTCCCATCACACAGACCTACATTTTCTTCCCAGAAGCACCTATAGGACTTGAAGTGTGTTAGTCCCATCACACAGAGATCATATGTTTTGTTCCCAGAAGCACCTATAGGACTTGAAGTGTGTTAGTCCCATCACACAGACCTATATTTCCTTCCCAGAAGCACCTATAGGACTTGAAGTGTGTTAGTCCCATCACACAGAGATCATATATTTTGTTCCCAGAAGCACCTATAGGACTTGAAGTGTGTTAGTCCCATCACACAGACCTACATTTTCTTCCCAGAAGCACCTATAGAACTTGAAGTGTGTTAGTCCCATCACACAGAGATCATATATTTTGTTCCCAGAAGCACCTATAGGACTTGAAGTGTGTTAGTCCCATCACACAGAGATCATATATTTTGTTCCCAGAAGCACCTATAGGACTTGAAGTGTGTTAGTCCCATCACACAGACCTATATTTCCTTCCCAGAAGCACCTATAGGACTTGAAGTGTGTTAGTCCCATCACACAGACCTACATTTTGTTCCCAGAAGCACCTATAGGACTTGAAGTGTGTTAGTCCCATCACACAGAGATCATATATTTTGTTCCCAGAAGCACCTATAGGACTTGAAGTGTGTTAGTCCCATCACACAGAGATCATATATTTTGTTCCCAGAAGCACCTATAGGACTTGAAGTGTGTTAGTCCCATCACACAGACCTTTATTTCCTTCCCAGAAGCACCTATAGGACTTGAAGTGTGTTAGTCCCATCACACAGAGATCATATATTTTGTTCCCAGAAGCACCTATAGGACTTGAAGTGTGTTAGTCCCATCACACAGAGATCATATATTTTGTTCCCAGAAGCACCTATAGGACTTGAAGTGTGTTAGTCCCATCACACAGAGATCATATATTTTGTTCCCAGAAGCACCTATAGGACTTGAAGTGTGTTAGTCCCATCACACAGACCTATATTTCCTTCCCAGAAGCACCTATAGGACTTGAAGTGTGTTAGTCCCATCACACAGAGATCATATATTTTGTTCCCAGAAGCACCTATAGGACTTGAAGTGTGTTAGTCCCATCACACAGAGATCATATATTTTGTTCCCAGAAGCACCTATAGGACTTGAAGTGTGTTAGTCCCATCACACAGACCTATATTTCCTTCCCAGAAGCACCTATAGGACTTGAAGTGTGTTAGTCCCATCACACAGAGATCATATATTTGGTTCCCAGAAGCACCTATAGGACTTGAAGTGTGTTAGTCCCATCACACAGACCTACATTTTCTTCCCAGAAGCACCTATAGGACTTGAAGTGTGTTAGTCCCATCACACAGAGATCATATATTTTGTTCCCAGAAGCACCTATAGGACTTGAAGTGTGTTAGTCCCATCACACAGAGATCATATATTTTGTTCCCAGAAGCACCTATAGGACTTGAAGTGTGTTAGTCCCATCACACAGAGATCATATATTTTGTTCCCAGAAGCACCTATAGGACTTGAAGTGTGTTAGTCCCATCACACAGACCTACATTTTCTTCCCAGAAGCACCTATAGGACTTGAAGTGTGTTAGTCCCATCACACAGAGATCATATATTTTGTTCCCAGAAGCACCTATAGGACTTGAAGTGTGTTAGTCCCATCACACAGACCTACATTTTCTTCCCAGAAGCACCCATAGGACTTGAAGTGTGTTAGTCCCATCACACATAGATCCTATATTTTGTTCCCAGAAGCACCTATAGGACTTGAAGTGTGTTAGTCCCATCACACAGAGATCATATATTTTGTTCCCAGAAGCACCTATAGGACTTGAAGTGTGTTAGTCCCATCACACAGACCTTTATTTCCTTCCCAGAAGCACCTATAGGACTTGAAGTGTGTTAGTCCCATCACACAGAGATCATATATTTTGTTCCCAGAAGCACCTATAGGACTTGAAGTGTGTTAGTCCCATCACACAGACCTACATTTTCTTCCCAGAAGCACCTATAGGACTTGAAGTGTGTTAGTCCCATCACACAGACCTATATTTCCTTCCCAGAAGCACCTATAGGACTTGAAGTGTGTTAGTCCCATCACACAGAGATCATATATTTTGTTCCCAGAAGCACCTATAGGACTTGAAGTGTGTTAGTCCCATCACACAGACCTACATTTTGTTCCCAGAAGCACCTATAGGACTTGAAGTGTGTTAGTCCCATCACACAGAGATCATATATTTTGTTCCCAGAAGCACCTATAGGACTTGAAGTGTGTTAGTCCCATCACACAGACCTACATTTTCTTCCCAGAAGCACCCATAGGACTTGAAGTGTGTTAGTCCCATCACACAGAGATCCTATATTTTGTTCCCAGAAGCACCTATAGGACTTGAAGTGTGTTAGTCCCATCACACAGAGATCATATATTTTGTTCCCAGAAGCACCTATAGGACTTGAAGTGTGTTAGTCCCATCACACAGACCTACATTTTCTTCCCAGAAGCACCCATAGGACTTGAAGTGTGTTAGTCCCATCACACAGAGATCCTATATTTTGTTCCCAGAAGCACCTATAGGACTTGAAGTGTGTTAGTCCCATCACACAGACCTATATTTTCTTCCCAGAAGCACCCATAGGACTTGAAGTGTGTTAGTCCCATCACACAGAGATCATATATTTTGTTCCCAGAGGCACCTATAGGACTTGAAGTGTGTTAGTCCCATCACACAGACCTACATTTTCTTCCCAGAAGCACCCATAGGACTTGAAGTGTGTTAGTCCCATCACACAGACTATATTTTCTTCCCCTATATTTTCTTCCCAGAAGCACTATAGGACTTGAAGTGTGTTAGTCCCCATCACACAGACCTATATTTTCTTCCCAGAAGCACCTATAGGACTTGAAGTGTGTTAGTCCCATCACACAGAGATCATATATTTTGTTCCCAGAAGCACCTATAGGACTTGAAGTGTGTTAGTCCCATCACACAGACCTATATTTTCTTCCCAGAAGCACCCATAGGACTTGAAGTGTGTTAGTCCCATCACACAGAGCTCCTCTATTTTCTTTGCAGAAGCACCCACAGGACTTCTAGTGTGTTAGTGGCATCACACAGAGCTCCTCTATTTTCTTTGCAGAAGCACCCATAGGACTTCTAGTGTGTTAGTGGCATCACACAGAGCTCCTATATTTTCTTCTCAGCAGCACCCACAGGACTTCTAGTGTGTTAGTGGCATCACACAGAGCTCCTCTATTTTCTTTGCAGAAGCACCCATAGGACTTCTAGTGTGTTAGTGGCATCACACAGAGCTCCTATATATTCTTCTCAGCAGCACCCACAGGACTACCGACTACAATGGCTGGAAGACCGCCAAGGGGAGGCAGAGCGTGCAGAGCCAAGAACACAGGGCAGGCAGGCTCTGTTTCTAGTGGACGTGGACGTGGTCGTGCATCGTCATCAGCACGTGGCCATGGGACACGCGCGTCTTTGTTTTCGGCAGCTGGACATGTGGAGCCGCATCATGCTGAAGGCTTGGTAGAATGGATGACCAAGCCCTCCTCATCCTCCTCATCCTCTCTCACCCAGGCTCAGGGTACTGACAGAGCATCATCAGCCACCCCTTCCCTAGACCCACCATGTCCTCCTGAGGAGTCCCCCGAACTCTTTGAGCACAGTGTTGGGTACATGCTCCAGGAGGATGCCCAACGATTCGAAGGCTCGGATGATGATACCCAGCTTGAGGAATCTGGCAGTACTGTTCCACCAGCTGCAGCTTACTGCCAGGTTTGCTCTAGTGGTGAAGAGGGAGGGGATGATGAGGTCACTGACTCCACGTGGGTGCCTGAAGGGAGAGAGGATGAGGAGGAGGACGAGGAGGAGGAGGATGCGGCGTCACATGTCCAACGAGGCAGGATGTCCCCTGGAGGCCAGGTAGAGGCCAGCACAGCAACTGTACAACACCGCAGAGCTCCGCCTGTGCAGGGCGCTGCCTCTGCACGTTATCAGAAAAGTTCTTTGGTGTGGGCCTTTTTTGAGACGAGTGCAGCAGATCACACCACTGCTATTTGCAATATTTGTCTCAAGCGTATCTCGCGTGGCCAAAACATCAGCCGCTTGGGCACCACAAGCATGACCAGACATATGGCGACCTGCCATGCAGCTCGTTGGCAGGCACACATAAAAGACCCACACCAAAGAACTAAGCGGACCTCTCCTTGCTCCTCCTCAGCTGGGATCTCCATCCCCACTACACCTTCAGTCCTCTCTGAAAGCTGCTCTGAGAGGACTGAAGGTGTAGAATTAGGTGTGTCACAACCAAGTACTTGCAGTACACCGACGTCCGATTGCAGCAGGCAAATTTCCCTGCCCCAGCTGCTGGACCGTAGAAAGAAGTACACTCCCAGCCATCCACATGCCCAGCGGTTGAATGCTAGCCTGGCTAAATTGCTAGCACTTCAACTGCTGCCTTTTCAGTTGGTAGACTCGGCCCCCTTCCGTGAGTTTGTTCAATGTGCGGTTCCTCAGTGGCAGGTTCCCAAACGCCACTTTTTCTCACGGAAGGCGATTCCGTCTCTCTACCGGCATGTGGAGGGCAATGTCCATGCCTCGCTGGACAGGGCGGTCAGCGGTAAGGTGCATATTACCGCTGACTCATGGTCCAGCAGGCATGGACAGGGACGGTACCTTTCTTTCACGGCCCATTGGGTCACTCTATTGGCAGCTGGGAGGGATGCAGGACAAGGTGCAGTAGTGTTGGAGGTTGTGCCACCACGCCTCCAAAACGCTACTACTGCTACTGGTTGTGACACACCTCTCTCCTCCACCCCCTCCTCTTCTTCTTCCTCCAGTGCTCTGTCCTTGGAACCAGCGGTGCTCCGTAGGCGTACAAGGGGCTACGCAAGTACGCAGGCAAAAAGATGCCATGCCGTGCTTGCGCTGGTGTGTTTGGGGGACAGGAGCCACACTGGGCCAGAGGTTCTGGCAGCTCTGCAGGGGCAGGCCGAGAGGTGGTTGACGCCACGTCAGCTTAAGCCAGGAATGGTCGTTTCTGACAATGGCACCAACCTCCTCTCCGCCCTGCGACAGGGGCAGCTCACCCATGTGCCCTGCATGGCTCACGTCCTCAACCTGGTGGTGCAGCGGTTCTTGGGCAGGTTCCCAGGCTTACAGGATGTCCTGAGGCAGGCCAGGAAAGTCTGTGTGCATTTCCGCCGATCTTATAATGCCAGTGCTCGGCTGACTGAGCTGCAAAAGGAGCTGAACCTGCCCAAGAACCGCCTAATATGTGACATGCCCACCAGGTGGAACTCAACGTTGGCCATGCTGCAGCGACTGCACACGCAGCAGAGGGCCATCAATGAGTACCTTTGCGACTACGGCACCAGGACAGGGTCAGGGGAGCTCGGTTTTTTTTCCCCACGTCAGTGGAGCATGATCAGGGATGCATGCACTGTCCTCTCACCATTTGAGGAGGCCACGAGGATGGTGAGCAGTGACAGTGCATGCATCAGTGACACTGTCCCTCTTGTCCACCTGTTGGAGCATACGCTGCGTGGGATAATGGACAGGGCACTTGAGGCAGAACAGAGGCAGGAAGAGGAGGACTTCCTTGCCTCTCAAGGCCCCCTTTATCCGGACAGTGTTCCTTCTGTCCCACCCATCACACAGGAAGAGGATGATGAGGAGGAGGAGGAGGAGGAGGAGGAGGATTGTGTGAGCATGGAGGTGGAGCCTGGCACTCAGCATCAGCAGCAGCAGTCTTTTAGGGATGATGTACAGTCCCAACAAGCCAGTGGACTTGTACGTGGCTGGGAGGAGGTGGCTGGCGATCATGTCATCCTCAGTGACCCAGAAGACTCCGGACCGAATGCCTCAGCTAACCTACGCTGCATGGCCTCCCTGATCCTGCAAAGCCTGCGGAAGGATCCTCGTGTTCTTCGGATCAAGGAGAGAGACCATTACTGGCTGGCCACTCTCCTTGATCCGCGGTACAAGGGTAAGGTTGCGGACCTTATCTTGCCGTCGCAGAGGGAGCAGAGGATGAGACATCTCAGGGAGGCCTTGCAGAAAGGTCTGTGCAACGCGTTCCCAGAAACTGGGAGGCTACAAACTCCTGGTCCTGGGCGACGAGTTGCTGAGGCTTCGGTCAGTGGCAGAAGGAGCGGTGGGGAAGGTGGACGTCTGACCGATGCGTTCAGACAATTTTTTAGTCCGCAGCCCCAAGGTATGATCGGTTCCAGCAACCATCGCCAGCGTCTGATATACATGGTGCAGGAATACCTTGGGGCAAGGTCAGACTTGGACACCTTTCCCACCGAAAATCCTCTGGCTTACTGGGTCCTGAGGATGGATCACTGGCCAGAGCTTGCACAGTATGCAATTGAGCTACTGGCCTGTCCTGCCTCCAGCGTTCTTTCCGAACGCACATTCAGTGCTGCTGGAGGATTTGTGACTGATCATAGGGTGCGCCTGTCCACCGCCTCGGTTGATCGACTGACCTTCATCAAAATGAATCAGTCTTGGATCACCACCAGCTACCAGGCACCTGAGGCGGATATAACCGAATAATTTTTAATGTCACATCCCTTCAAGACTGCCTATGCTGATGCTGAGTGACTGTCCTCTTATGTTCACTGACTATCCTCTTCCTCCTCCTCAATGATCCATGCCACCACACCAGTGCCTAAGGCACAATTTTTCAGCCCCTGTTTAACAGGGGCGGGTACTTACAATTTTTTAAAAAAATGCTTCGCAACACATGTGACTGCTGTGCTCCAAGTACAGTATCTGTGAGGGGTTGCAGTGTTGTGGCACCAGCACCAGTGCCTAAGGCACAATTTTTCAGCCCCTGTTTAACAGGGGCGTGTACTTACAATTTTTTAAAAAAATGCTTCGCAACACGTGTGACTGCTGTGCTCCAAGTACAGTATCTGTGAGGGGTTGCAGTGTTGTGGCACCAGTGCCTAAGGCACAATTTTTCAGCCCCTGTTTAACAGGGGCGGGTACTTACAATTTTTTAAAAAAATGCTTCGCAACACGTGTGACTGCTGTGCTCCAAGTACAGTATCTGTGAGGGCCGGGTTGCAGTGTTGTGGCACCAGCACCAGTGCCTAAGGCACAATTTTTCAGCCCCTGTTTAACAGGGGCGTGTACTTACAATTTTTTAAAAAAATGCTTCGCAACACGTGTGACTGCTGTGCTCCAAGTACAGTCTCTGTGAGGGGTTGCAGTGTTGTGGCACCAGCACCAGTGCCTAAGGCACAATTTTTCAGCCCCTGTTTAACAGGGGCGGGTAATTACAAATCTTGATCTAATAGTTCACAGCAGGGCCCATTCCTGCGCCCACCAAGAGTAACTATGAGGGCCTGCAGTCTTGTGGCAACACCGTCCACCACCACCGCCAAAGGCCCAATTTTTCTGCCCTGTTCATCAGGTGCTTGCAATTACAAATCTTGATCTAATAACTCACAGCAGGGCCCATTCCTGCGCCCACCAAGAGTAACTATGAGGGCCTACAGTCTTGTGGCAACACCGTCCACCACCACCGCCAAAGGCCCAATTTTTCTGCCCTGTTCATCAGGTGCTTGCAATTACAAATCTTGATCTAATAACTCACAGCAGGGCCCATTCCTGCGCCCACCAAGAGTAACTGTGAGAGCTTACAGTCTTGTGGCAAAACCGTCCACCACCACCACCCCCAATTTTTCTGCCCTGTTCAACAGGTGCATGCAATTACAAATCTTGATCTATTAACTCACAGCAGGGCCCATTCCTGTGCCCACCAGTCTTGTGGCTACACCAACATCTAATAGGGCAAATTTCTGCAGAGTATATACGCCAGGCCCCTACTTTCAAACATCCAACTTACAAACGACTCCTACTTGCAAATGGAAAGAGAAAACAGGAAGTGAGAGGAAATCTACCCCTAGGAAGGGAAATTCTATCCTGTTAGATTTAATTTGGGAAAAAGGTATCTCCTCTCTACTGATACTTTATCACCAATCCTTGTTTCAATTAAAACCCCACTTTTTCCAAAAACATTTGTCATTGGGACGGAAAGTGAGGTGACATGTTCTGAACAGATGTGCAAAGACAGCAAATGTTACAGGGGTGATAACCCCTCCCTATGTTCTCCAAAAAGCTTAAAAATAGATTTTTTTGGGATGGAGCTACACTTCATAATGTACCTGTTCAGATTCTACTTAAGAACAAACCTAAAGCCGCAAGTGGTTTTAAATGGCTTCTTTTTTTCCTTTACAAATGTCATTTTGTGCAAGGACAGTTCTAAACACGGGAAACACATGCCACTTCACAGGCATACTTTAGACACCCCCCAGGTACCATATTTAAAGGAAAATTTCACTTTTTTTTTTTCACTTTATGCATCATTAAAATGACTGCTCCCGAAAAAACGTTAGTTTTTAAAAGTTCTTTTTGCATTGATATATGTCCCCTGGGGCAGGACCCGGGTCCCCAAACCTGTTTTATGACATTAACATGCATATTGGCCGTTGTAATTAGCACTTTTGATTTCGAACGTTCGCGTCCATTATAACGTATAGGGTTCGAAAATTCGCGCGAACTTTCGGTCGGTTCGAAGGTTCTGGTGCGAACCGAACCCGGGGGTGTTCGGCTCATCCCTACTCAGGATGGACTTCCTTTCATTTTCAGCTATGACTGGCGTGTACCCTAAAGAATTTTTCATATACTATTTGTTAACATTAATTCCTTGTTTGTTGCTCTCATTGCTGTCAGTCTGTAAGTTATAGTGTGTCTGGGACAGGATTTTTGAAGGTTTCATGATCTGGTTTTATCAGACCTGACATGTACAGCAGTATATTTGAAAATAATAGTCCAAATCTTAAATATTCATCTTTTACTAGACATGTATTGACTTTTATTGGCAATCCCACAGAGAGGGTACGGATGATATTGCCTGCAACAGTAACAAGGAAACATCAACTGCAATAGGTTTCCAGCATGTATCTGGCTCAAAAAAGACAGAACCTGAAATGTCTGATGTCTGATCTCTGGCGCCATGTCCTAATCTCTGAAATAATTGTGTGTGGTCAAGTCCAGAATGAAGCTATATTGCGCAATTATAATAGAGCCATCTTCTGCTATTCTGTTCTTATCTGAAGCTCAGAAATCAGTGTTCTGATAAAACATACATTTATTATGATATAAAAGCCTATAAAGTTATTAAAGAGCATTTACCGCACTGAGAGATAACAGTGCACTATGCAGAGACAAGAAAACTGTAACTAGGAACTCTTCTTTGCAACCAATCTAGCCAGATAGCATAACCTATCACGGTCGAAAAAAAATCCTTTTTATATAAGGTGATCACATTGAATTTAGCAGTCATATGTGGAAAAATAAAAAATTACCTTCATGTCCACCTTACCATCTATCAGCAGCAGGGACAAGCAGTCAAGGGAGGTTATGAACATAAAAACGACCGACTTTTAGGGTCATAGCTCGGTGACCTGGGGGGGGGGGGGGTAGGTGGCTGAAGTATTACCCCACCATTGGTCAAAATTTGGGGCTCCTATGACCTATGGTTTCGGAGATACGGGCTCCTTGCGCAGCCTGTCAGAAGCTACATACAGAGCGGCCAGTTTAAATACAAGCTCACACACTCTGTTTGCAGTAGACATGTGCAATTCGTTTTGCTTTTTTTAGTTTTTCGTTAAAATTCGTTATATTCGTTCATTCGTTATCGTACGAATGAACGAACGATTTGCAAAAAATTTTAACGAATAACGAATGTTCGAATCGAACGAATACGAAAAACAACGAAAATCCGAAATAACCAAATTAGAAACAACGAAACTACGAAAGAAGAAAATCCGAAAAACGAAAACAGGAACAACAAAAATCAAAATGAACGAAAAAATTTGTACATTCGGAACTTTTTTTTTTTGTTGAATTAGTAATTTTCCGTGTCCCTTACAATGGCGCTGCTTAATGTGATTCGAATGGATTGAACGAAAAAATTCGTATATTCGTAACTTTTTTTTTTTTTTTTGATTCGTAATTTTCTGTGTCTCTTACAATGGCGCTGCTTAACGTGTTTCGAATGGATTGAACGAAAAAATTTGTACATTCGTAACTTTTTTTTTTTTTTTTTTTGCGATTTGTAATTTTCCGTGTCTCTTACAATGGCGCTGCTTAACGTGCTTCGAATGGATTGAACGAAAAAATTCGTACATTCGTAACTTTTTTTTTCGATTCGTAATTTTCCATGTCTCTTAAAATGTAATAATAGCATACACATTACATAAAATTATGAATTATGCTCCGATTACGAATCTACGAAAACAATGTTATGAAAGTACGAATAAATCAATCTAACGAAAGTACGAATGTAACTAAATCTACGAAAATACGAATGCGTCTGAATTTCGAATAAACGAATGGAAAACGAATCAACGAAAAAATAACTCTTACGAAAATACGAATCGTTATGAATACGAACACCGACGACTTACGAATTTACGAATCGTTACGAATACGAACACCGACGACTTACGAATTTACGAATCGTTACGAATCAACGGAAACGAAAGAAACGAAACGAAAATAAACACATTTTTCTATTGTGCACATGTCTAGTTTGCAGCAGACTAAGAGGATGAGCTAACAGTGCCTCTCCTCACTTCTTGTCTGAGGCACTGAGCTCAATGGACAACTTGGAGTCTTGGACCAATGGTAAAGTGCCATTAGCCCAAGCTGTCCAATAAAAATGCTGCAGGGGAGGCACGCCTCTCACTGCAGTGTCATAGAAGGGGGAATGTGTCTAAAAGACAAATACTCTCTTCTAGCCCAGCCCTCTTAACCGCTTCAATACAGGGCTTTTAAACACCCTTCCTTACCAGAGCACTTTTTGCGATTCGGCACTGCGTCGCTTTAACTAACAATTGCGCGGTCGTGCGACGTTACACCCAAACAAAATTGACGTCCTTTTTTTCCCACAAATAGAGCTTTCTTTTGGTGGTATTTGATCGCCCCTGCGGTTTTTATTTTTTGCGCTATAAACAAAAGAAGAGCGACAATTTTGAAAAAAAAACACAATATTTTTTACTTTTTGCTATAATAAATATCCCATTTTTAAAAAAAAAAAACAATTTTTTTCCTCAGTTTAGGCCGATACGTATTCTTCTACATATTTTTGGTAAAAAAAATCGCAATAAGCGTATATTGATCGGTTTGCGCAAAAGTTATAGCGTCTACAAAATAGGGGATAGATTTATTGAATTTTTTTTTTTTTTTTTTTTACTAGTAATGGCGGCGATTTGCGATTTTTTTTTCGTGACTGCGACATTGCGGCGGACACTTCGGACACTTTTGACACATTTTTGGAACCATTCACATTTACACAGCGATCGTTGCTATAAAATTGCAATGATTACTGTGTAAATGTGACTGTCAGGGAAGGGGTTAACACTAGAGGGCGCTGGAGGGGTTAATATGTGTCCCTAATAGGAGTGATTCTAACTGTAGGGGGAGGGGACTTAAGGGGAGGAGACCGATCATGTGATCCTCTGTACTGGGATCACATGATCGGTCTCCTCCCCGCTGACAGGACGTGGAGCTGTGTGTTTACACACACAGCTCCACGGTCCCGCCCGGTCCCGTTGTTTTAACGGGCAATCGCGGGTGCCCGGCGGACATCGCGGCCGCCGGGCACTCGCACCGGGTCCCGAGCGATGCCGCGGGCGCGCGCGCGCACCCCCCAGGCGCGCGCGCGCCCCCCAGGCGGCCGGGAATCCGAGGACGTCATATGACGCCCACCCAGGATGGTAGATCCACCTTGTGGGCGTCATATGACTATACGCGGGTATTGAAGGGGTTAACCCGTGTTTATGGGTATAAGATTTACCCACAATCCCATGTTTTTCTCACACAGTTAAGAGGGAGATTGAGAATCTGCTGCTGCTGAAAAGGTACAAGCTAAATCATATATTATTATGCTATATGTTGTAAGATAATAATTTATTAATTATCTATTTACTGTGAAATTACTGGTTGGAAGTTATAACTTAAAACTTCAGTAATGTGTCCATTAATCCACCTGCTTGAGTACAGTTTTTGAAAATATAGTAAATTAAACACAATATATAATAATTATTTGTATATTACTTATGGTAATTAACCCCTTGCCACCCAGACCAATTCTGACACTTCTCTCCTACATGTAAAAATCATATTTTTTTTACTAGAAAATTATCCAGAACCCCCAAACATTAAATATATATTGTTTTAGCAGACACCCTAGGGAATAAAATGGTGGTACAATTTTTATGTTACACAGTATTTGCGCAGCAATTTTTCAAATGCATTTTTTTTGGAAAGAAACTCATGCATTAAAAAAAATTAATAAAACACTAAAGTTAGCACAATTTTTTTGTATACTATGAAAGATGATGTTACGCTGAGTAAACAGATACCTAACATATCATGCTTTAAAATTGCACTCACTTGTGGAATGGCGCCAGTCTTCAGTACTTAAAAATCTCCATAGGTAACGCTTTAACATTTTTCACAGGTTACATGTTTAGAGTTACAGAGGAGGTCTAGTGCTAGAATTATTGCTCTCACTCTAACGATCGTGGCGTATGTAACCTCTGTGTATCTGGCTCTGATACTAGCCAGCCAGACTTCACCAAACGTCCCTGATCAGCAGGACCCAGTTGAGCAGGTCTAGATTAGGATTTTGCCTGGCATTTTTATACAATTAGCCTATGCATGAAAAGGCTACCTTACCTGATGTGGTATGATGACCACAAATGCATGTTTTGATCCTAGACTTGATTATATATATGTCATAAGACAGGGGGATCAACAACATCTGGTGAGTGTGCATCTACACTTTATTGCTTATCACATCGCCTATGCAGGAGGAAGTTTTCACTGGATGATACAAAGGACACTAAAAATTTTTTTTAGGGATTTTGCTTTATTATTATTTTTATTTCATATTTTGTTTGTAAGAATCTGTTTGTTCACTCATGTTTTTTGGCACCACGTGATTGATGTGTTTTGGTTTCACATACGCATGTTGAGCTTGGATTTTGTTTGTAAAGACAGACCCTATGCTCAATTATACTATTTTTTGTTATTGGAATTTTTATCAATACCAATTTTGCTTGTATTTGGAGTTACACACAATCACAGCATTTATTTTTTGATTTTAAATGCTGGAAAATGGACCGCCTGTCCATTTTCATCCGATCCACCAGACGGATGGAAAACAGGGTCACCATCTGTCTGGATTTCACGGATCGGATAGCAGAGGGTGTCACCGCTGACATTCGCCGCTCCATAGGAGTGAATGGAGGCTCCGATCAGGTTCATCTGAAAAACAGGCGGACCTGATCGGAAAGCCTGTGTGAAAGGGGCCTTATGCCGCGTACACACGAGCGGACTTTTCAACAGACTAGGTCTGACGGTCTTTCTGATGGACTTTCGACGGAGTTCCGATGTACTTTCCGAATGAACGGACTTGGCCACACACAGTCACACTAAATTCTGACGGATTTGAACGCGATGACGTATGACCGGACTAGAATAAGGAAGTTTGTAGCCAGTAGCCAATAGCTGCCCTAGCGTCGTTGTTTGTCCGTCGGACTAGCACACAGACGAGCGGATTTTTCGATAGGAACTGAGTCCAGCGGAGTTCCGACGGGAAAATTTAAGACATGTTCTATTTCTAAAGTCTGTCGGATTATTCGACACCAAAAGTCCGATGGAGCCCACACACGATCGAATTGTCCGACGGATTCGCTCCGTCGGACCTTTGCTGTCGAAAAGTCCTCTCGTGTGTACGTGGCATTAGTTGTCTTCACCACGTCTAAATGCCTAAATGCACTCATTTGTTGCCATGTGATTGGCTGATTAGCAACTTGTGTTACCAAACAATTAAACAGGTGTACCTAATAAAGTAGCTCATGAGTGTACATTTTGGCTTGGGATATAAACCCTAGTACTGTCAGAGGAACTTTTGTTTGACAATATTTGTGAGCTGATTTTTACCCTATGTCAACCCTGTCATAAAACACTGTAACGTTATCTACAACCTGTAGCTATCCTATACTTGCCCCAGTTGTTTCCTTGCATAGATTGGTCATGTGTGCATCATACCCAGGGCTAATTTTTAATTCCAGTACAGCAAGTAATACATTTAAAGAGATTTTCTGGGAACAATAACCCTTCAAACCTATTCATAGAAGGATGATGCTTCATGATTTTCAGCTTTCATCTCATAACTTCCAAAGAGTGTTGGGGCTATTGAAACCTCATCCTTATTTCTCACCAACACTACTGTGACCAGTGTTCATTTAGTTAACAAAAATATTTTTGTCTTAGTTTTCATCAGCTGCATGTTTTCAAACTAAATGAAAAGAAAATTAGAATTAAGTCGAATGGCAAAAAATATGACGAAAATCAATTCCAATTTTCGTCAACAAGCAAAAACAGTACGGAAATATGAGGGAGAGACATTTACCCACCTGAACTTCTGCTTTCCATGAAGCTCTGCCTGTCTGTTAAAGCCCCAGCCCCCTATCAAGCTGTATTGGCTGAGAGACGCAGGCTTTCTCTGTATGCATGCTGCCTGGGAGTTCTGGAACAATGCCCTGCAAACCACTTGGTGAGTGTCTCCCCACTCAGCAAGGTAGCAGTGCTTAGTGCTGTGTAAAATAATAGCTTCCCCAGTCTGTCCAGTTCTCTGTCCTTTGCACTCTCTCACTATTGTATTACATTTTTACTCCAGGAGTATATGAGTTTGGAAATTCTAGAAAAATGCTTAAATAATGCATTTCAATTTAACTAAGCCCATTCGATTTTCGTCAACTAAAATGTAACAGAGGTTTTAGTCAACTAAAATATAAGAGATTTTAGTAGACTAAAATACGACTAAAACTAAAACAATTTTAGATGACTAAAATATGACTAAAACAGCATTTTAGTCAAAAGACTGCGGCTAAAACTAAATCAAAATTTGATGTCAAAATGAACACTGACTGTTATGAGCTGGTTGTTGAATGTGGTGCTACCATTGGTGTTAATGAAGTCCTACAGGTATTCATGCTGGTCACAGATATGGGCTGAAAATTTTGTTCCCAGTGAATTTTGTACATTTTGGAGCTGAGATATATAAAATTAATGAAAGGCCCTTCTCTAACTATTTTCAAAATAACTTGTTTAAGTCTTCTTTATATTATCTTTGTTATATGTGCTACACTATGCTTTTTTAACATATATATTTTAATTACTATACTTATTACACTTAATATTTAATATACTTTAATTATTTTCTCAACAGACCACTTGGCCCAGGCTGTGGCACCACTACCTCTATCGTGGGGAGAGGATGGGGAGCGAGGGCGCGAGTAGTGCTTTGGGTCCTCTGCAAGTTGGTGTGCACCTCATTGTGCTGCTTTGTATATTCAGACACTCAAAGTGCAATGCTGAAGTGACTACTGGCCAGTCCCCAGGGATGCACATTCAGACCAGAGAAGAAGGAAACCAGACAGATCCAGGACCTAGTAGCAAGCACCAACCTTTGGTTTTTAATCACGTATACAATTTTAATGTCCCCCTGGGATTTCCCTGCACATTGGAACCCGAATCTCCAGAAGATGCAAGCTGGGTGTCTCAACAGACTGATAACACAGCAGATGCTGAAAGCCAGATAACCTTTACACACAGTATCCGAGTTCCACAGAGGTTGTGTCAGTGCTACACAGCCCCTCGTGCTGTGCAGCATCTCCTCAGCAGGATTGAGGCTCTGGAAAGGGAGGTGATGCTGCTCCGAGAGCGCTGTAATGAGAGAGGATGTCAAGATGCAGAAGCCACAGGTATGAACTATTACTTAAAATCCCATGAATTAATTATTCATGTGCATTTATTTTTATATGCATGTTAAAGTTACATTAATACCTTTTGGTATGATTGGAGGAAAAGGATATGGAATACCCACAGCAACAAAAAACAGTCACTTGCAGCGCTAGTAGGTCTTCCAAGGTGTGGAGTAACAGATGTCAGATAAAATAGTGGTGTGAAAGGTATACATGGTATCCAAAACTGGGTGGATGTTGCCTTCCTCAGATGGGGTAATCCGAAAGGAACTACAAGAAAAACAGAAATGGAAGGAGCGCACACCTAGTGCATTACCAAAGATAATTTAATAATAAAAATGTTTTATATAAAAGTGGGTACTCACAAAATGCAACTGACAAAAGGCCATAAAAACAATGCATGGACATGCACAGAGCACTGGGTACAGCTAACGCGTTTCGGGGCGCACCCCTTTCCTCAGTGCTAGGCTGTGTTCAAGTGCAAAAAATGCATGTAACAGTCAAATGTCCAGAGAAATAGCAACTTCCAATAAAAGTACTTCTTTGTGCAGTTAAACAAACATGGGTGTGTCCGCAGCGTGCAGATTTCACCACCACTATGCACTCACTAGAACAATGAGAAATATCAGCTTGTCATATCATTCCAGCCTCACAAAGCCTCCGCAATGAGCTTTGACGTACCAATCCTGGATGGCTAAATAGGGTGTCCTGTATGGGAAATTGCTCACCACACTGAGTCCCAGAGTAGTATTATAGTGTAGTATTTTTTATTGCGTTAGCATAAAAACAATTAAGAATTAAAATCCACATGGAGAAAAGACATAGATGTGGCCAAACATACCAAGATGGCCTGCAGCATGTAAGGCTCCTCCCTACGTTTCATGAGCATGCACGTCCCCAGAGGATCCACCTACTGCTGATGTCAGGTGGAGCTTTATTAATTAGCCTGCACAGTGCAGTATTTACATGAGTCATTTTGTTGTAGACCCACCATTTTCCCTTAGTCTCAACAGCGCTTGCAAACAGGAAAAGCCTAATATGCGCCATATTCAAAAAGAATCTCCATATTCCCATAGCTCACAGGAGAAGGTTAACTCATGGGCGACAGACAGAAATAATCCAAATGCCATCAATCAATAAAAAGGCCAATGTTCCAAAAGGCCATGAAAGGCGTTAATAATAATAATAATAGCTGGCTGTTTAAGTATCATAAAATCAAATGTCAAATACTCTTAAATAATATAAATATATGTTACAACATAAACAATACTAATAAAGTGAATATAAAATTAAAAGTGCAATAAACAGCAATAGTACCCCTAACTGTTGTCTATAAAGCAATTTATATTGACCTCTATATTGAGGCCCAACAGAGATAGAGTATGCATTTCATAAATCCACTTGGTTTCTAACATGGAAACAGCCCTGCGTTTATTGCATCCTCTCCAATGGGGTCGAATCATATCAATCCGCATAAACATAATGCCGCTGGGATTCCTACTACTACTCTCTATACTAGAGGATGTCATAGTAGGAATCACAGGGGCAGTAAGTTTATGGGAGAGAATTTCTTGAGCGCTGTGCTATTTTTGTTTTTATATAGCCAGCTTTGTTTAGTAGTCTCATCCATTTAGAAGTACCTCTTGTGACCTGCTCCTCTCTGTGTCCCTGTCAGTTAGACTGAGCTATGGTGTTTTTAAAGAACATTAAAAACAGCTGTTAGGGTAGTTAGAACTTTTATGATGTTTTGAAATTCATTAAAATAGAAGCTAAAAACATTGTTTGGATATTGATGATTTGCACTACAATCACTTGTTTTGCGCTGTACTTTGGAGATTTTAAGAAAGCCAAAAAAGTCAGCAATTAAAAATAATGAAACTAAAGGTCTTGCCAAAGCGCGAATACCACGCAGTACTACTATAACAGTATATAACCTAAAACCCTTGTTTATGCCTCCTGTTTTTCAGATTTAGTTTAATTTTGCTACTAAAGGTCTGACTTCCCTTATTAATTAATCCCTGCCTAGTTAGTGAAAGAAAGCACTTCAGTCGCCAAAATTGCACTCTTTTTGGACAGGTGGATAGGGCTTAGACTGGAAATCAGGGAAGCATATCTTTACCAACAAAAGGAAACCAGAATTTAAAAAAGAAAAATGGGAAAATATGAAGATTTTTGAGGACCTGCAACTATATTAGCAGGCACATTGTATTGCCTGCTCTCATGTAGTACCTTTACGTTTAAACTTTTTAAGCAGTTGATGGGTTCACTTTAAAGCGGTATTACACCCAAAAGCAAACATTTATTTTAATGCAGTTTAACATTTCCTAAGATGTGATGGCTGCATTACTTTTCTTTGTAAAATCCTAAAAAAGGAAATCGGTAAGTTGCAATATATTACATTTGTAGTTTTAGGTTTAATACCACTTTCAGTAAAGTTTTATTGCCATATCATCTCAACAAGAAAAAAAACAAGCTATTCTAACTTACCAGTGACCATCCACAGTTCCAACACAGTATTTTCTTAGCTGTAGTCTCAGGTATTAAGCTTATCTACACAGGCAGCCATACCTTCATTCATGTTGTTTCTTTGTATGATACTAGAAAGAAGAGATACTTGTCCATGTATTACATCAGACAGTCTTTTAAGAGTCTACACAGTACATTTAGCTTGCCGTTAACAGCTCTTACAAAACCCCCAGTACTCAGTCCATTCACTAAGTTAATACACTGTGTGCATTAAGACTGGATTCAAAGTATTGTGCAAGAGATCTGGCTAGCAGCACTGTATGAAAAATCCATAATCCATTTTCATCCTAGTCTTAACTCTGAACTGTTGTCATTCAATCATGACTTTTTAAATTTTACTTTTTGTTTTCCACAAGGCGAATCAATAAACAACAATTAAAAAGCACCTTTTCTTCATTACAAACACTGTTTCTATTTTTCCTTTTGTCCTTGCAAAAAGGCTAATACTTACTGCCTATATCCAAAAATTTTAAATTTTATGATTTTTTAGTTAGGGAAAACAAGATTCATCCAGAAAGTAGGAATAAGACATGGTTCAGCAGCTGTTGAGGAACCACAAGTCTTAGCTTTTCTTGACAGTCAGGACTGGAGCTAAAGCTAGATACATTGTAGCCCAACAACCAAATCATGCAAAATCAAGTGTTGATCAACCTTCCAGATGAAAGGTCCTAGTACAACATGCACAATTGTGCACTCAAAATGGTGTACCAGTGGTTATTGTTCTACCTTAAGATAAGTAGTGGTGACAGAGTATTTCAGTGCTGCTCATCTTCTGATCTCCTATGGCATCTCCTATGGCATCAGCACAAAAACATTGGGCTTTTTTGTGGAAAGATCCATTTTTCTTACTAAATATAACATTTTGATTTAGTATTGCTGACACATACCCTTTTGAATAATTTGAAGTGTGAATTTTATCTATAGGTCTACTTTAAGCAAACCTATTGACCTGTATGCGATCCTCAATGGCTGCCCTCTAATCAACCACTCTACTACAGCTAAAGCCAAATACATTGTGGCTCAACAACCAAATCATTTAAGATTTGGGTGCTGTTCTACCAATCTAATAAATGATCCTGGTATAAACATGTACATTTGTGTCACGCAAACATCCATAATTCAATTTAATTCCAGCTTGAACTATGAACTGCCAAGGTTTGGGTGGGGGGTCAAAAAGGATAAACAAATGGTGCTGTCCAAGATCAGTCTCTCCAGCTGAAGTGGCATGTCATCACTACAAAAGTGCTGAAGGTCTGTTTGCAAATGATGTGCATGTTAGCTTATATGGTTGGAAGGAAGAAAGGAAGTAGAAGCTGAAGACTTGTGTGCAAATGATGTGTATGTTAGCTTATATGTTTGGAAGGTAATGAGTTAGCTGTTGGTGTAGTCTGCAGAGTTGGTGGTCAAGAATGGTGAGGACAATGTATGAACAGTGAAGTTCTTCTTACACCAATAGTGCTTAAATCAGCCTTTCCCAACCTTTTCAACACAGGAAACTCCTGCTAAAATATACTATATCTACAACTCATAATACATGAGTGTGATGGTTAGTAGAAAGAATGTTCCTCCTTACACTTGTGATCATTTGGAAAAATTGGCACCTTACAGATAGCTAAAAATATCAATGGTGTCAGTGGAAACTTTTCTGAGAGGCAGAAATTGTTCATTGCTCAAGGAACCCCTAGTAACCTCTGGAGGAACCCGTGTTGAGAAACCCTGGTTTAAATGCTTTCCTCCAAGTTACCATTTCATCTGTTTGACGTCATGCCTGAATACTGGACAATACCTACTATTCCTGGATTGTGGATTTCCCATAAACTCATAAATGCCCAGCACCCAACTTTCACGTAGCCATGACAGTCCCCTAAATCAGATGATCTTATTCTTGTGTTTATGGGTAGCGCCTAGCCCTGCCAACTGTTTTCTAGGGGTAGGTTACAAATCCTGCACTGCTGTTATTTTTAAACTTTAAAGTGGATGTAAACCCAAAAATGTTTTATTTTTTTTTGTCTGGCACAATATAGAGTATGGGATTTCAGATCATCTGTGCCCAGTCTTGCCAAAAAGAGTTAATCCAGCTCTGAGCAATCCTCATATCTTTTTTCAGTGAAATAAAACGGACTAACTGAGAAAACTTTGTCCGTTCTTCCCCCTTGCTGTGATTGACAGGTGATTTACATATCTCGTGCACTAGCCTAAGACATGCATTATTTTTTAATTCCCACCCCCAATCCTTTCTTCAGCAGCTCTGCAAGGATTGGCTGTTCCACACCTCAGCATGATTTGGCATGTTGAAGTCATGTGGTTACTTTCCTGTCTTTTCACTGGATGTTAGAGATCATAGCAGAAGTTCAGTGTAAGAAATACACAGGAGAAAATACATATTGACAAGCGGAGTGTAGAGGTGGGCGGGGAGTCTACTGATATCACGACTCCACCCACCGAGCTCCAGACAACAGACCCACTCACAGAATCTGCAGTTTTTCGGGTCTCATAGCAGACAGAGGGGAGACATTTGACAGGTAAAGATACATAAAGGTGAATTTGTGTAAAAAATCTTAAATTAAAAAGATGTGTACCGCTGGTGGTTAGTGCAAAAGTTCAAAGATGAATAATTGAAGTGAAATAAATCAATCAAATAAAATCTTCTGTGCTCTTCCACCACACCACAGTGACTTGTGCCTCCTCCCCAAAAGAAACGCACTCACCACAAAAGTATGCCCACACTTTCGTGAAGGGCCACTGCGCATGAAAAGTCCCTCCAAGGGGGGTCAATCGAATTCCCACAGATCAAATGATGTGATTGGTTAATTGGTTGACTGGTTAGGCTCCACACATGAAATAAAAAGGAAGCTCTCCATAGTGTGAATCAGTAAAACAATTTTTAATGCAAAGTTTAAAAAGCACTTCAAAGGTTCCACTCACATTTATCACATTAAAAACCAGCATAGATAGTGACACACAGCACCGCACTGCACTGCAAATCCAAAACCAATTCCAAACACTGTCTGTTAGGTGGTCACGGCGGACCCAAGGTGTACCAGGCTCAGCCTGTATATCTCTCACCCCCGTCTCTATGGCCGGACCAGTAGCAGTAGTTTAGAAAGGATGACATTGTGTGTAGCAGAGAATTTCAATGCTGCTCATCTTCTATTCTCCACCGATATCGGCACAAGCATTTATGATTTTTTTGTGAAAAGAAAGATCCATTTTTATTACTAAAAATAAAATTGTGATTTGGTGTTGCTAACACATACCCTTTTGAATAAATTGAAGTGTGAATTGTATTGATAGGTCCACTTTAAGCAAACTGATTAGGCTTGCACAAAGATTATAGTCACCTGTGTGGTCCTCAATAGCTGCTGTAGAGTCAACTGAGTCTTAATCTATTCAAGAAAATCAGAGACATGTTTTATCACTTACAGTTATTAAGCACCGGCTCAGATCAAACTCAGCATGTGAAGTTCACAGTATCACACAAAGGCTTGACATGATCTGAGTAAAAACACAAATCAATAAGTCTTCAACTTATCTAATTATCTTACAATAGTCAGAGAACTAAAATTGCAAGAAGCTGCACGCATTCTTATCAGCAGGATATATTTCCTTTAATGCAAAAAACAAAAACCTTAGTTATAGCCAGTACAGTCATATGTCAGTATTTAATGTAAAGGCTGACCATAAACAGGCGCAAAAGTAGGATGATTTGTATTGATACAGAGAACAAAGGAGCACTAACACCCCAAAACTTCTGGTTCAATTTTAAATGAATATTATTAAAACCGTTCGGCACATTCCATATATGTTTCCAACGTGTTTCAGGAGCCAGAAAATCACCCCCTTCGTCAGCTGGAACCAAAAAAATAATTTACGTACACAAATGAAATAAAGCCAATAAAAAGGTAATGGTTTATTAATCAAAAAATGTAACTATTAATTGCAATATTTAATGAGAAGATGTCTAATAGTATCACATGTCCCAAATGAACAATTCGTAAATATATGGTATGGTAAAGATAAAAAGTATAAACAAAATACGTTGGTGATATGTATGGAATGTACTGTTTTATTATATTAAATTTGGCATTTGTCTCCATTAGTAGTTCAGTTCAGTGTGAAATGCCCTGCCAGTGCATAAACACTGTGGGGGGGATTTACAGTGCATCCGGAAAGTATTCACAGCGCTTCACTTTTTCCACATTTTGTTATGTTACAGCCTTATTCCAAAATGGATTAAATTCATAATTTTCCTCAAAATTCTACAAACAATACCCCATAATGACAACGTGAAAGAAGTTTGTTTGAAATCTTTGCAAATTTATTAAAAAGAAAAAATCCTATGTTCATACTGTACAAGTATTCACAGCCTTTATTGAAGCACCTTTGGCACCAATTACAACCTCAAGTCTTTTTGAGTATGATGCTACAAGCTTGGCACACCTATTTTTGAGCAGTTTCTCCCATTATTCTTTGCAGGACCTCTTAAGCTCCATCAGGTTGGATGGGGAGCGTCGGTGCACAGCCATTTTCAGATCTCTCCAGAGATGTTCAGTCGGGTTCAAGTCTGGGCTCTGGCTAGGCCACTCAAGGACATTCACATTTTGGCTGTGGGCTTAGGGTCCTTGTGCTGTTGTATAGATAAACCTTTGCCCCAGTCTGAGGTCCAGAGCACTCTGGAACAGGTCTTCATTAAGGATGTCTCTGTACAGTCCTGCATTCATCTTTCCCAGTTCCTGCAGCTGAAAAACACCCCCACAGCATGATGCTGCCACCACCATGCTTCACTGTAGGGATGGTATTGGCCAGGTGATGAGCGATGCCTGGTTTCCTCCAGACATGACGCTTGCCACTCTACATGACGCTTGCCACCTACTATTTTGTTTCTCATTACATAGTAGGTGAGGTCGAAAAAAGACCATCAAGTCCAACCTATATGTGTGATTATATGTCAGTATTACCTTGTATATCCCTGTATGTTGTGGTCGTTCAGGCGCTTATCTAATAGTTCCTTGAAACTATCAATGCTCCCAACTGAGACCACCGCCTGTGGAAGGGAATTCCACATGCTTGCCGCTTTTACAGTAAAGAACCCTCTACGTATTTTAAACCTCTTTTCTTTTAATGAGTGGCCTTGAGTCTTGTTAAACTCCCTTCTGCAAAAAAGTTTTATCCCTATTGTGGGGTCACTAGTATGGTATTTGTAAATGGAAATCATATCCACTCTCAAGTGTCTCTTCTCCACAGAGAATAAGTTCAGTGTTCGCAACCTTTCCTTATAACTAATATCCTCCAGACCATTTATTAGCTTTGTTGCCCTTCTTGTACTCACTCCATTTCCAGTACATCCTTCCTGAGGACGGGTGCCCAGAACTGGACAGCATACTCTAGGTACAGCCGGACCAGAGTCTTGTAGAGCGGGAGAATTCTCATTTTATCTCTGGAATTAATCCCCTTTTTAACACATGCCAATATTCTGTTTGCTTTGTTAGCAGCAGCTTGGCATTGCATGCCATTGCTGAGTCTATCATCTACTAGGACCCCCAGGTCCTTTTCCATCCTAGATTCCCCTAGAGGTTCTCCCCCCAGTGTATAGATTGCATTCATATTTTTGAAACATCCTGCAGAGAAGTTATTGCCCTGCTTAGCTTGCTCATGGTCTGAGAGTCCTTCAGGTGCCTTTTGACAAACTCCAGATGGGCTGTCATGTGCCTTTTACTGAGGAGTGGCTTCTGTCTGGCCACTCTACCATGCAGGCCTGATTGGTGGAATGCTGAAGAGATGGTTGTTCTTCTGGAAGGTTTTCCTCTCTCCACAGAGAAATGCTGGATCTCTGTCAGAGTGACCATCGGGTTCTTGGTCACCTCCCTGACCAAGGCCCTTCTCCCCAATCGCTCAGATTGGCCGGGTGGCCCACTCTAGGAAGAGTCCAGGTGGTTCCAAACTTCTTTCATTTATGGATGATGGAGGCCACTGTGCTCATTGTGCCCTTCAATGCTTCAGACTTTTCTGTACATTTTCCCAGATCTGTACCTCGATACATTCCTGTCTAGGAGGTTTACAGACAATTCCTTGGACTTCATGGCTTGGTTTGTGTTCTGACATGCACTGTTAACTGTGGGACCTTATATAGACAGGCGTGTGCTTTTCCAAATCATGTCCAGCCAACTAAATTGACCAGAAACACCTCAAGGGGGAGCAGATGTGCTAGCAGCCGTTAATGTCTAAACTGCTGTAAACAAAAGTGAGTACACTCCTAGGTGAAAATTTCCAAATTGGGCCCAATTAGCCATTTTCCCTCCCCGGTGGCATGTGACTCATTGGGTCTCAGGTATGAATGGAGAGCAGGTGTGTTAAATTTGGTGTTATCGCTCCCACTCTCTCATACTGGTCACTGTAAGTTCTACATGGCACCTTATGGCAAAGAACTCTCTGAGGATCTGAAAAAAAGAATTGTTGCTCTACATAAAGATAGCCTAGGTCATAAGAAGATTGCCAAGACCCTGAAACTGAGTTACAGCACGGTGGCCAAGACTATACTGTGGTTTAACAGGACAGGTTTGACTCAGAACAGGTGAGGAGTACAAAGACAAGTGTGTCTTGCCTACAGTCAAGCATGGGGGTGGGAGTGTCATGGTCTGGGGCTGAGTACTGCCGGCACTGGGGAGCTACAGTTCATTAAGAGAACCATGAATGCCAACATGTACTGACATATTGAAGCAGAGTATGATCCCCTCCCTTCGGAGACTGGGCCGCAGGGCAGTATTGCAACATGATAATGACTCCAAGATGACCTCTGCCTTGCTAAAGAAGCTGAGGGTAAAGGTGATGGACTGGCCAAGCATATCTCCAGACCAAAACCCTATTGAGCATCTGTGGGGCATCCTCAAACGGAAGGAGTGCAAGGTCTCTAACATCTAACAGCTCTGTGATGTCGTCATAGAGGAGTGGAAGAGGACTCCATTGGCAACCTGTGAAGCTCTGGTGAACTCCATGCCCAAGAGGGTTAAGGCAGTGCTGGAAAATAATGGTGGCCACACAAAATATTGACACTTTGGGCTCAATTTGGACATTTTCACTTAGGGGTGTACCCACTTTTGTTGCCAGCGGTTTTAATGGCTGTGTGTTGAATTATTTTGAGGGGACAGCAAATTTACACTGTTATACAAGCTGTATACCCACTACTTTACATTGAAGCAAAGTGTAATTTTTTCATTGTTGTCACATGAAAAGATATAATGAAATATTTACAAAAATGTGAGGGGTGTACTCACTTTTGTGAGATACATCTCATGCATCATAATTTGTAATGACAAGCCTCATCTAATGCCCCATTTTCCTTCCTTTTTTTTGCCATCTCTCACACGTTAACAATATAAACTGGACTGGGAGCTCCGCAATTTCTCTAAGCATTCCTTAACCACCTCCCGCCCTCCATATAGACAAATGACAGCGAGCGGGGTGCTCTCTTGTTCTGGGACAACATCATATGTTCCACTCTCGCCATGCTTGCACATCCGTAGGGGGCACGTCCATGGGGGCATGCAGCACGGCGATCAGCGGCTCGCTGTGTCTCGGGACACGGCGCATCCCCGATTTCGGTAAAGAGCCAATGATGCAGCTTTTTACCCATGTGATCAGCTGTGTTGAATGTGTGAGGAGAGGAGAGGCGATCAGTGGCATTTCCTTTCAGGGGAGACCTGCACAAATAACCAGTAGCCTGATTATCAGTGCAGCCCCAACCGTGCCCATCAGTGATGCCAGTCAGTGCCCATCAGTGATGCCAATCAGTGCTGCCTTTCAGTGCCCATCAGTGCGGCTCATCAGTGCGGCTCATCAGTGCTGCCCATCAGTGCCACCAAACAGTGCCCTCTATCCTTGCCGCCTATCAGTGCCCATAAGTGCCACCTATCGGTGCCCATCAGTGGCACCTATCAGTGCCCAATAGTGCCACATATCAGGACTCATTGGTGCTGCATATTAGTGCCGCCTATCAGTGCCCATCAGTGCGGCATATTAGTGCCTCCTCATCATTGCCCCCTCATCAGTGCCCTTTAGTGCCGTCTCATCAGTGCCCATCAGTGCCACCTATCAGTGTCCATCAGTGCAGCCTCTTCAGTGCACATAAGCGAAGGAGAAAAATTACTTATTTACAACATTTTCTACCAGAAACAAAGAAAAACATTTTTCAAAATTCTCTGGTATTTTTTCATCTTTTTTTTTTAGCAAAAAAATTTAAAACCCAGTTTCAATTGAATACCATCAAAAGAAAGCTGTGTCTGTCTCAAAAAAAATAATACAAATTTTGTTTGGGTACAGCGTTGCATGACCATGCAATTGTCATTGAAAGAGCGACAGCACTAAAAGCTGAAAATTGGCCTTGGTAGGAAGGGGGTAAAAGTGCCCAGTAGGCAAGTGGTTAAACATAGTACCACATTTCGTGTGTCCCCAATCTATTTTTTTCTTTTTCAATTTCTTTTATCTTATAGAAATTTAGACAAGTGCTGCTGCCTGAACCAGTTCCAATAACCTTTATGATGTAAGATAAATTCTGCGAGATGCAGGGAGGCTGAGAAAGCACCCTGGGTCAAACTGTGTGCTGAAAACTTGCGAGAGCAGAAGTCTGTAATGAACAAGATGGATGTGCAGACTAGACTGCCAGAATTTACATGAAGACAGCAATAAAACTTTGAAAATGCTTAGAAAACACACAGGAGAGCGATACGTGCCGAGGAAATAAAGGAAGGACTAATTAATACTTATCTGACAAGTATTTATGAGGAATGGAGTCCCTGCAATCTCATTACGCACTAATCTCAGTGCTGTCAGAGCAGAAGGTTGCCAGGTCGATGCAGTGGTCAGTAGGAAATGTAGATTGTTAAGTGGGAGAGGACGTTTGCAGTCTGGCGTATTGATGAGCGCTACGGGCTGAGAGCAGCGAGAGAAGCATTACCGACGCAGGAATCAATGCCGAAGGTGAAGAAAGGGCAAACACAGGAAAATGATGGGATGTGATTTCTTTGATTAGGATGTCATGGATGTATGAAAGGAGAAGGCATAACCGGTAATTATTGTAATAGCCTGTAGTGTGAACTAGTACTTTTCAAATGAGAAGGAAGGGTGAAGGCTCTGGACTCTACCACAACTCTAAGATGCATTATCTGCGTAGTCAGTTATGACAGGAAAAGTAACAGGACCTACAAGGACTGTAACTAGGGCTTATTTGGGGGGTAGGGCTTATATTGCAGCCATCACCGACAATCACGCTAGGTCTTATTTTTGGGGGAAACAGGGTATGTGTGTGATTATATGTCAGTATTACATTGTATATCCCTGTATGTTGTGGTCATTCAGTTGCTTATCTAATAGTTACTTGAAACTATCAATGCTCCCTGCTGAGACCGCCGCCTGTGGAAGGGAATTCCACATCCTTGCTGCTCTTACAGTAAAGAACCCTCTACGCAGTTTAAGGTTAAACCTCTTTTCTTCTAATTTTAATGAGTGGCCACCAGTCTTGTTAAACTCTTCTGCAAAAAAGTTTTATCCCTAGTGTGGGGTCACCAGTATGGTATTTGTATATTGAAATCATATCCCCTCTCAAGCGTCTCTTCTCCAGAGAGGATAAGTTCAGTGATCACAACCTTTATAACTAATATCCTCCAGACCCTTTATTAGCTTTGTTGCCCTTCTTTGTACTCGCTCCATTTCCAGTACTTCCTGAGGACTGGTGCCCAGAACTGGACAGCATACTTTAGGTGCGGCCGGACCAGAGTCTTGTAGAGTGGGAGAATTATTGTTTTATCTCTTGAATGAATCCCCTTTTTAATGCCAATATTCTGTTTGCTTTGTTAGCAGCAGCTTGGCATTGCATGCCATTGCTGAGCCTATCATCTACTAGGACCCCCAGGTCCTTTTCCATCCTAGATTCCCCCAGAGGTTCTCCGCCCAGTGTATAGATTGCATTTATATTTTTGGCACCCAAATGCATTATTTTACATTTTACATTGACATTAAACCTCATTTGCCATGTAGTTGCCCACCCCATTCATTTGTTCAGATCTTTTTGCAAGGTTTCCACATCCTGCAGAGAAGTTATTGTCCTGCTTAGTTTAGTATCGTCCGCAAATACAGAGATTGAACTGTTTACCCCATCCTCCAGGTCGTTTATGAACAAATTAAATAGGATTGGTCCCAGTCAGGAACACTGGGGGACTACCCACCCCTGACCATTCCGAGTACTCCCCATTTATCACCACCCTCTAAACTCGCCCCTGTAGCCAGTTTTCAATCCATGTACTCACCCTGTGGTCCATGCCAACGGACCTTATTTTTTACAGTAAGCGTTTATGGTTTTGCATTGCTGAAAGATTGCTCAACACAGTGACAACTGCAGTTCAGTGTTTCTAAGTGTAAAATAATGTACCTAGGGAAAAATAATCCATTGATACAGTACTATATTGGGGTACAGTGTTGCTCAGAGGAAAAAAAAAAATAGGAGGACTCATTCCGATGAATGCAAAATAAGCAAACAGTATGACCAAGCAGTGGGAAAATAGGATAGAATGTTAGGGTTTATCACTAGAGGGATCACCATCAGCAGGAAGGAGGTCCTGACTCCCCTTTAGGCTGTCCATACACTAGCAGATTTTTGAACAAACATTTGCATCAACATTAATATGAAAAGTCTCATCAGCACATTTGATGACTTGATGAATGTCCTTTGACAGTATGTTTATGAAGAACTAGTTTGTAGAGTCTAGTACGAGTGCCACATCCCCAACAAAATATCTCAAGCAACAACACCTAAAGTGTTCAATGTTCTCCATTCTTTTGTTGTTGTTATCTCAAAATTTACATTAGCTTTTAACATTAGAAACAGACTTTACTGAACAAAAACTACACACTGTTAGAAATGTGTTCATTCAAGAACAAATTTCCATCCTACTCAATCGGATTTTCTCATTATTGCGGTTGAAAACTAATGTCAATTTGACCCCACTAGTGGTTAGAAAATCAAATGAAAGTTCTTAGAACCAACAATTTCCATTTAAATTCTACTAGTCGTGAGCTTTGGGTAGAACTCATTTAGAGCTCTTTGTCCAATTGTGAAGACCTCAATTACAAAAATATATTGATAAGACAGAAGAGTCTAGAGATGGGCAACAAAAAGGGTGAAAGGTCTGAGGCATAAGACATATCAGGAGAGACTTCAGGAATTAAGTAGTAGGAGTAAGTTCACCTTTGTACACTTTTTTGTACATCCTTTAATATGTACAATCTTAAAGGAAAGAAGGGAGAGGGGAGACACGGCTAAAACCTTTAAGTAAATGAAGGGTGTGAATAAGTTTCAGGAGGGCAGCTTTTTCAAAATGAAATTAAGATTAAGAACATAGGGAAATTAACTCAAAGTAACTGGAGGAACATTGAAAACTAATCTAAGAAAGTATTATTTCACAGAAAGAGTAGTTGATGCTTGGAACAGACTTCCAATAGAGGTAGTGAGTCAGTCAAGAGTAATTGGATTCAAACATGCTTGGAACAAACATAGATCTATGTAAAATATATATGTAAATAAATACATTAAAAATAAATTACAAAATGGGGCAGACTTTAAGGACCACTTGGGAAGGGGTGGGGGTTACTAAAACTGAATCACTCAGACTCTGGTGCAGCTGTGCATGGTTGCAGCTTTTTCAAAATGAAATTAAGATTAAGAACATAGGGAAATTAACTCAAAGTAACTGGAGGAACATTGAAAACTAATCTAAAACTGAATCACTCAGACTCTGGTGCAGCTGTGCATGCCATTCAACCAACTTCTAACCTCAGCTTGCTCACTTAGGCCCCTTTTACACGTGCGGATAGTATGTCCATATTTAATCCATCTGTTTTCGGATGAAATACGGACATACATACATTCCTATGGGATAGCGGGTGTCAGCTGATGAACATCCGCTGACACCCAATATCATCCGTCCCCGCTATGGTCCGATTCTGCAGACGGAGGAAAATCCTATTTTTCTATCCGTCTGCAGAGCAGATCAGATGAACACGGACAGGCAGTCCGTGTTCATCCGATCCCCCCATAGGAGAGAGTGGAGATCTGACAGGGCGGTCCCTGCACAGTGTGCAGGGACCGCCCTGTCATTCGCCAGCTCAGCGGGGATCAACAGAGCAATCCCCGCTAAGCAAGCGGATGTTCACGGGTCGGATCATCACGGATCCGTCCCATGTGAAAGGACCCTTAGGCTTTGACAATAAAACCTGGAAGCTGATTGGTTTCTATGCACAGCTGCACCAGATTTTGCACCCTCCAGTTTTAGTAAACCCCCCCCCCCCCATAGTTTTTTTTTCCTGTTGCTACTCTTCTATGTTTCTAAATATAAAATTGTTTTCTGAAGTAATAGAAATCAATTTTATTCTATATATATTTATAGCACCTTACTGTAAAACCAGGAATGCACTAATACACCAAGGGGTTGATTTATTAAAACTGGAAAGTCAAAGTCTGGTGCAGCTGTGCATTGTAGCCAATCATCTTCTAACTTCAGATTGTGCAATTAAGTGTTGACAAAAAACCTGGAAGCTATTTGGTTTCTTTGCAGAGCTGCACCAGAGTTTTGCACTCTCCAGTCTTAGTAAATCGACCCCCAAGTTAGCACACACCCATCCCAGAGTGTGACCTGTTCAGCCTACAAGCACTGTAGGCTACAGACAGGAAGATTGTGACTACATGTCAAAATATAGCAAATGAGTGTCTGTTAAGAATTGATAAATCACTATGAGGCATTTGTATAAAGCAATAAATAACTGATTCATTGAACTGTCACCATGTTTTCACCATGAATTGCATGTTGCAGCATTCACTGTATTTATAGAAAACAATAAATACTAGGCAAACCTGCCTGGGGGCTTATGGCCAACATACTTTTGAATTTGCCATCCTCCAGCCATCTTATCCAATTCTTCTTCCATGCCACATATTCCATTTCAGCTATTTGGTGAGCAGTGATGATGCAACTCTTATGCATACACGCTGGGGTTGTATTATCACATTTAAAACTGTACACTGCACCACATGTACCTACTAAACAAAAACTCTATTGTTACTGCACAGTGCCGTTTTAATGCTCCAATTCATACACAGTGTTATGATAGAATGTTATAGTAATTATTCCAGAAACCTTAGAATCAGATGAGGGTAGAATAATGATGTGCATTACACCGACCTCCATGCCGATGATTCAGAGATGATCCAAAGATCCAGAGATGCAGGTACACTTATACCTTCTGCAGGGGGCCTATCATTAGAAAAAACCTTCATTGACTCTTATGGACCTAGCAACTGGAGTGGAGCACAAGGAGTGGAAGTGTGCCTGCATCACAATACGGAGGGTGTATATCTCTGTATTGATGGGAAAGACAATTAGTATAATGTTTGTGTGAGATGTGAGACTATTCAGATATTTTATCATGATCCTAGGACAGTGATGACAAACCTTGGCACCCCAGATGTTTTGGAACTACATTTCCCATGATGCTCATGCACTTTGCAGTGTAGTTGAGCATCATGGGAAATGTAGTTCCAAAACATCTGGAGTGCCAAGGTTCATCATCACTGTCCTAGGACATTTGTCTACACCTCTTCTTATTGCAAATAAAATTATAATAGTTATGTATGACACTTACCATGTATACTCTGTTATTGTTTTACTCTTAACAATAAAAAACTTAACTTAATATAATAGTTATGTATTATTGTAAATATTCTTAAATATTCCAACAATATAGAAAGCATGTTTATTCATCCAGCATGTTAGTATTTTTACTTTACCTAATTTTTTCCTATTTCCACAGGTCTCACAGAATTTGCACCTCCTTGCAGTGGCCATGGTAACTTCAGTCTGGACTCCTGCGTGTGCAGCCAAGGCTGGGGAGGAGAGAACTGTTCAGAGCCTCTGTGCCCACTAGGCTGCTCAGGGAGGGGCACCTGTATAGAGGGCATATGTGTATGTGAGCCAGACTACACCGGCGAGTGGTGCACAGACCTATTGTGTCCAGAGGAATGCAGCCCTCATGGGCACTGTCAAGATGGCCAATGCTTGTGCCAAGAGCCATATACGGGTATCAGCTGCAACGAACTTCGCTGCCCAGGTGACTGCTTGGGAAAAGGACGTTGTGCCAATGGAACCTGCGTATGCCAAGATGGCTATGCCGGAGAGGATTGCGGGCGCATGTGGTGTGTGAATGCCTGCAGTGGGAGAGGGCAGTGCCAGCATGGTGTCTGTGAGTGCGAGGAGGGGTACAGTGGGCAGGACTGTTCTGAAGGTAAGTGCATATTGTCCAAAAAACGGACCATTAATTATCATTGTTTGATTCAGGGATGTATGATAAAATACTATGGATGTAAACAGTTTGCAACATATGGAATTGTTCTGTATGACCATGACTTGGTTTGTACCTAGAGCAATCTGTTGTTAGAAGTTGGGGAGTGGCTAAGTATGTCTTCATTATGGGGGCTATGGCATAACCCATTGAAAACTATAATATGGCATGTGTGCTCTTATTTTTAAGTATATATTGTATGGACTCTGTGTTGATAATAGTAATTTAAATAGATGGATGAACACAACCCCCCCCCCCCCCCCAATAACAAATCATATAAATGAGGGCATGGAAAGGTAAGTAGCAGCCCTGGGGTTTAATTAAACTTCATTCTTGCGTGCAATTATATTTTAAGATTCATATCGTAATTAATATCTCATGGAAAAAAAACAGTTCAATTTGTTTTTTTGGATAGTAGAAGGGCTTTAGAACCTTTTGTTTTTGGGAATAGAATTGATAGAAATGAGATTCCTTTGTTAGCAGCATAGTTTATTCAAAATCATTACTTCTAGCTGAGGCTATCATGTGAAGATGTTTACAGAAATTCGCATAGGCTTATTTTTCAAAATGTATTTACATTTTTGAAATTACAAAAGATCTGAAACTAATAATCATTTTATATAAGCTTCAAAATTATACCTTTTTTTTTTTTAAACAATTATTATTTTGTTACATATAACCAAGCACAAACAGCCAAAAAGCCACAGCCCAAAACATTAATGATAACACACCAGTTCTTTAATTAAACTTCAAAACAGCAAAAATGTACTACGATAGAGTTAGCGATTCCACTAAAAAATGTATTCCACAATTGTGAGTGTCACCCCGCCTGTTTACCTAAGAGTTGCCTGGCATAGGTGGTGGCACCACCTTAGTGTGCTAGGTAGAGCCCTACAACATGTAGCAACTGTTATGCAGCGTACACACAAGCAGATTTTCCGTTGCTCTCAATCTTTTGCTGGCTGGAATTCCGCCAGCAAAAGTCCGATGGAGCATACACACGGTCGCATTTTCCAACCAAAAGCTATCATCGGACTTTTGCTGGTGGAATTTCCGATTGTGTGTACGTGGCATAAAAGTAAAAAACACCCCATATAACACCCCATAACTATGTAGTGCAAGGGCCTGCCTATTATATAAATTTGGTAGATGTAAAAGAGATTGTACAATCATATCGTATAGTGTATGGTCACCTTTATACACCTAAAATTACTAGTTGCGCTTTCAGTGCCATTAATTGTTAACCGCACCCCAAACACAGAAGCAAACACATATTTTGCCATGTGAAAAACGATTGGCAAATGCTGCAAAACGCACAGTAAAAAACATGCAACCCACAAAACACCAAAGCCACAGGTAGTGCAGCCAATTGAAATCAACAGGCTGCCCTAAAGAAAAAGGAGCCACAAAAGTGCGTTCCCACTATGCTAGATGTGAATGGGGCCTGAAAGTGAAATTGGTGCGTTACCACAAGAACAATGAGGCTCCATTCACATCTGTGTGTTTCCTTGCATTTCAGAAATGCACTGCACCAAAAATCACAGTAAAAAACGCACCAAGCTCCGCTTTAAAAAAAAGATGGGCTGCCCCATGTGTGATGAGTAAAAATGCTCCTAAACGCCTCCCCCACTGTGTTTCTGTCCACTCCTTCCTATGTACTTGTATAAAGATGCCCATACACTATGCAATCTGATTGTATATTGTGTATTTTTTGAGAAGGGTGATCACTGATTGGTTGCATTTCATTTAAAAAATGTGCAGTTGGGAATGGGTGGGTAGGTAGGAGGGTGAATGATGCAGGGTGTGTTCTAATGAGGTCAGCTGGTCAACTCCTTCCTGTGTCATGACCTATACTCTGACCAGGAAGTAAGTCAGAACTAATGGATACGTTTGGAAACATTGATGAGGACAACTGAAGTAAGTGTCTGTAGAATTCATGGAAAGCTTTGATATTTTTGCAGAAAAAGTACATTAATGCTATATTGGTACATAGGGGGGCTGGAATTTCGGAATAAAAGTTGAACAAAGGTAAACTCAGCCTTTAAGCCCTCAGAAATAATACCTTTGAAATCTAGTTTCCCAGTGTTTAGTCTGGTCTGTATCCCAGTATTTATTTTGTCTAAATGTCCTCTTGCACAATCCACAACCAAATCTAGCAGCACCTGTGCTAGATATGTGTATTTCTTGTCGCGCTCTCTATAGGCATAAAAATATCACCTCTAAATGTAGGTCTTCAAGCCTTGTATGAAAGGTGTTCACTGAAAGACATAGCAGGGTGCTATTCAGCTGAATGGAAAGCACCTGCAGTATCAAAAGACTCTTCTGACTAAAGCCAGAGTTTACTCAGGATGTATTATTCAGAAAAAATACAGCAGATTCTCATGCTGTTTACATCTGGGTCAGTAATATTTAGTTATTGAATGACTAATAGAGTATGGTAAAAAAGTAATCCATTACCGTACTATTAAATACTCTTTAATCTGTAATGCCACTTTCTGGAGAAATTTGCACCACCAAAAGATACAAATATTCTCTACGGGAATCATTGTATTTTATGTAGTCACTGTCAATAACAGCGAAACAGGGGTTCTGATTTTACACAGAGGCACTGTAGGACCTGAAGATAAGAACACCTTAAGGGAGTGGTTTTAGTCAATGAAGGGAATTTCCACTGTTCTAGCAAAATATCTATTAACAAATTATCAGAGGTTGCCAGAACCCAAAGACCAGTCCCATGTTTCTCTCGAGGCATTCTGGATGACCTATTGATCTTAGATAGAATTATAATTGAGCACCAAGGTTATATTATCATAAAGACCAGCTTAAATCGAACTTCAGTTGTCTGGCACATTGAATTTTAGGGCATGAACATGGCAAACTAATTTTGTAAGCAGAGATGAATGGAAGTTTCCTTTATTGCTGTACTTGGATTATAAACTGTGCCCAGCAGGAAAGTTCTGGATTTGCTTGAAAATATGAGAAATTGTATGCTTTCTTTAGCACACCGATTAAAAGTCACTTTTCCTTAGCAATAGTGTACAGACAAATTATAAATTCCTCCAACCTCTCTTTTTTCCCTAATTCTTGGATATCAAATAGCAAAGGATATAAAGGGAAAGTCATGGATTTTCTCGTAACCCCAAGAACAAGAATTTCGAAATAGCCAAATTTTATTACAAAATGCTAAAAAAAAATTTAATACAACACATAATTAAATGCAGGACAACTTCCCTTCAATATGTAACATAATTCCCTATTCTGGATGGCTTGAGTCTCCTTAAAGGTGGACTCCACCCCAAGATTGTGAACATAAGGCATAATGCATACAGCAACACTCTACATGTTTTGCAGAGGTGACTGCTTCATCAGGAGGAACAGGGAGTGTGCAAAATCTAGAAAAAGACATAACATTACTCAAAAATACAGACACAAAGCACAAAATATTTTGATATACGGATTGTTCAACCAGCAGGAAGACAGGAAATAACAGAGTTGGAAGACAGGGTTTCTACGAAACCAAATGGCAATCACCCGGTTGAGTGGCACAGACCAAAAAGCCAAGCTTTCCCTGGGGTGAACGTGGGAGCCACAATAAATTGGAGGATGTTGTGTGTTATAGCTGTAAAACAAAATATTAACCATAATTGTAGCTTCCATGTTGATTTAATAAAGGGTGCTATAAAACAAAATATTGACCATAATTGTAGCCTTCATGTTGAATCACTATCAAAATGTCAGTGCTTTGCTTGTGTATTTTTTAAAATGGTGTGAGGATTCACTGAAGCTGGAGTGTACAAAAATCTGGTGCAATTCTACATAGAAACCAATTAGCTTCCATGTTTTATTGTCAAAACCTAATTGAACAAGCTAAAGTTAGAAACTGATTGGCTACCAGTCACAGCTGCACCAGATTCTTTGTGCATCAGTTTTAGTAAATCTCCCCGATATGTTCTAATTCTACATTTTGCACACTCCCTGTTCTACCTGATGAAGCGGTCACCACAGCAAAACATGTAGAGGGTTGCTGTATGCATATTTCCTATGTTCACAATCTTGGGGTGGAGTCCACCTTTAAGGAGAGTCAAGCTATCCAGAATAGGGAATTATGTTACAAACTAAAGTTGTGTTGCTTTTAATTATATTTTGCATTGAAAACTTTTTTAACATTTTGAAATACATTTTGGCATTTTATAAATTGTTTTTTGTTCTTGGGGTATCGAGAATATCAAAGACTTGTTTATTTTCCTTTACGTATATCCAATGTAGAAGGATGTAGTACTCAGGTTACATTGTTCACTTTATATGCGATGTATATCAAATAACAAGTAAGATATTAAAGTGTTCCGCTGAAGAAAAATAAACTTAGATAAATCAGTGATAGGTGAAAATTGATCTGTATGCCACACATATATATTATAAAGAAACAAATAAAGTCCACAAAAAATTCCAATGTAAAGGTCCAATAAGACCGTAAAAAGTGCTTACTTTTAAAAATGTCACCAGCAGCCACCTTCACCCAAACCAACTTTCCATGACCCCCTTTATTCAAGAGTAGTCATGTAAAGCTTAGGTAGTCACTCTGAACCATCAATTAACTCCCCCAGAATGCTCTTTTACCACCTGGGATTCTACCAGTTAAACAAAGATTCCAAGGCTCCAAAAAATGGTATTCATGCAAAGTACGCCTCTCAATAGTGTAAAAAGAATGTAGTTAAAAACCACTAAGCCAGCATGGACAATTATTTCCTAGGACATGAGGAAATCCTATTTCTATCAAATAACAAAGATCATTTTATTTAAAGGTTGCAAAATGTTACAGAGAACACTTATTTGGATATTTATAAAGCAAAGATCCATTAAGGGCCTATTTATACTGCTGCACTTTAAAACACACGTTCTGATGCACTACAAAGCATGTGTCATGGTTTGCCATAATAAAAATAGCTATCTCAATGCTGCAGTGCAGTGGATTTTGAAAATATATGACGTTTGTTTTTTGCAAATTTTAAGAGGCCCATAAAAGTCAATCGCAACACACCAAAATGCATAGAATTCATGTTGATGCACTGGCAACAGGTATTATGCCTTGTACACATGGTCAGACATTCCGACCACAAAATCCGTCTGATTTTTTCAGATGGATTTTGGGCAAAACTTGTGTTGCATACACACGGTCGGACAAAGTTGTTGGAAAATCCGATCGTTCCGAACGAGGTGACGTACAGAACATACGACAGGACTACGTAGAGGCCAGTAGCCAATAGCTAAATCTATACACTCCAAATTCTAAATTCTTAACCACAGTGAAAGTGGGCATCAACGTGCATCAAAACACATGCCAACTCACAAAGGAAATGAATGTTGATGCATGAGAACACATCTACCTAATGCCACGAAAAATGCACCTCTGCGCACACACACATAAGTATAAATAGGCCCTATATTTTTGTTATAAACACAAAAAAAAAAAGTGAAAATAATAGCTTGAGGAATACACGGCAAACTGGAAAATTGTGTTCATCAATTAACATGATATGTTCATATATATTAACCCTGTTATTTTTTATTTAGATTGTAAAAAGTTCACCACACTTTTTTACTGTTCAAATGTAGGGTAGTTGTAATATTTTGTAATATTCAGAAAATACCTGTTGTGCAAAATCGTAAGACATAAAAATATACCTTGCCCAATTTTAGTCAGAAATAGAGTGATAAGATTCATGTTTGGTGTTCAATATAATATGATCAAAAATACGCTCCTTCCTAACCAATGACAACACAAAGCTCCTAGTTCACTCCCCGGTCATCTCTCGCCTCGACTACTGCAACTCCCTCCTCATTGACTTACCTTTCCATAGGCTAGTCCCCCTTCAGTCCATTCTGAATGCTTCTGCAAGGCTCATCCACCTTACCAAACGTTCAGTGTCTGCTACCCCTCTCTGCCAATCCCTCCAATTTTTTCTGCTCACCCAGCAAATTTTATTTTAAATACTAACAACAACTTAACTTAAGAAGCCATTCACAACTCAGCCCCCAGCAACATTACTAGCCTAGTTTCAAAATACCAACCTAATTGTTCCCTTATTTCCTCGCAAGATCTCCTGCTCTTTATCTCCCTTGTCACCACCTCCCATTGTCGCCTCCAGGACTTTTCTCGAGCCTCTCCCATCCTATGGAACTCCCTACCCCAATCTGTCCTATTATCTCCTACTGTTTGCTTTTAGATGATCCCTGAAAACCCTCCTCTTCAGAGAAGACTATTCTGCCCACACCATATATAGTAAAGAAATGTATCCTCTTACGGGATTTTAAAAGGCAGGAGTCTTCAAAAAATTATATCAAAATTATTATTTATCAGAAAAATTAAAACAGAGAGTTGATAAAATTGGATGCAAATTACATGGAGGGAGACATACAAACAAATTATATAGAAATACGATACAGAGTGATAACCACACAACACTGTCCTGAGCGTTTAAGCTAGGGCACTAGAAGGTCCGACGCTTTTCAAGGTTTTTTAGGGGATAACACCTCTTCTTCAGGGACTTGCAGTGTGATCAATTCGTATCTGTAGATATTATAAAAACATACAGTAAGCAAACACCAATATATAATGATAATAACCTATGGTGACTGATTTTTATACAGAATGTCAAGTGGCATCCATAGACTACATTATATATATATGTTCTGACCGTATGAGGTTGTAGGTCACCATCCAGAAGCATCACAAGTACAAATTGGGATTAGGGGATGAAATCTGTTGCCAAAGGTCCGGTCCATATGCCAATGCAGAGCGATGTGGGTCAATCAAGACGCCGAAAAGGTTCGGGCATACACAAAGGGCGTAACGCGGTTACGTATATCGCACCCACTTAGTAATATCAACAGTGGTCTTGGTAAGAAGAAACCATTATAGTCATTAGGCTACATTACATTAGGCTGTTGTTATTGCTCTTTGTTCTTGCATAGTTTTTGTCAGTAGACAAAAATGTGCTGTACTTTTAGTTTCGTTTTCATCACTGTAAAAAAGCCTGAAAATGTTTTCGTTGACGAAATTAACACTGCTTGTGACCAGCATGCAGAATGATTATACATGTACATAGTCAATTTGCAAACATAAATCAGGGCCAATTTGGCAAATTTGGTGTGCGCTGTGGCTCCCCTTCTTTCTTGGCTGCCACATTAGTGTGTCCCTTTCAGGGGTGCAGACGACTGTTTATTTTTGAATGTGTCAGATGCATGCTGTAAGGTGCACTGCGGAGTTGCAGGCTTCAAGCATGCCCTAAAATGTTAGGTGCTGAAGATTTCAGCAGTGGGTATATTCTGCATGAAAGCAAAGGTTGGATACAATAGAGTACAAATTGGTAAGGATTATCAATTTACCTTAATGGCCCGCCTTTGCTTAATTCTTGGTTTCGTTTTTTTTAGCTGCAGTGTCAGCATACTTACATTCATACAAAAAGAATACTGGTCAGTAATATAAAGATCAGGTAGTGAATAAAAATAGCCATAATGTGATTTAAATGGCTTAAAAGCTCAGAAAGCCAAATAATTGTATTATTTTAGCTATTCTTCCTGTAGCATATCCGTGTTTAATTACCCTGTAGTGAGCAAATTGGAGTTAATGAAGTCTGAATTTTATAGTCTCCTAGGGACATAACAGCTTAAATCATATACAAATGGTTATAAGCATACCAAAAAAAAAAAAATTTACACGTTTACTGAAAATGTAGCTTCACACAATGAATGCAAAGCATAATGTTATTATCAGCCAACGGAAACCTCAACAGATGTAAAGGCTATTATACTGACATCTTATTTTTGTTATTTGCCTCATCCTGAAACTTTGGCTTTATTACTTTGAATCTCTGTCGTATAAGTATGCAGGTATGTTCTTCTGACTTTGCTTTGACTTTGATGATCTGCACACTTTCTCTAGGTCAGTGATTCATAAAATATGGGGCATAGGCAGGGGAAGTTCTAGACAAATATTTTTGAGAGTGTTGTAAGTGGGGGCTATGTTGCACTCTACACAATGATAAAAAAAATTGGGTACGGCCAACAGCAGGAAGTGGCCAAAAGTGGATGTTGCTTCAGGGTGTATGGTTTGTAGGGTGCCACCTCTCTTTTTACGGTTGGACAAAATAGCCTGGGGGTACACTGAACAAAATGTGGGAGTAAAATAAGCTCCACTGGGACCAGTAAGTGTCAAAGCAAGCGATAATGCAGAAAAGTGCAACACAAGTTCTAGTCCATATAAACAGGGAATAAAGAGACCTGTTCAAATCTTGTATTGAAAACCACTTTAAATGAGAGACACTAATAAAGGGCATGAAAAGTATACTAGCCAAGAATTTCTCCCTAACTTCAAATGCATCGTAATTGGGTTACATGAATTGATGCTACTATAGTTCTGTCAATATTACACCTGAAGTAAACTGTTGATAGGGAAAACCTCTTGGCTAGGATATGTGCTCATTCACATGCAGAGACTTGCAATTTTCTGCATTAAAAAAACTTAAATCTCTGCAAGGGCACACAAAAAATAATTTTTTTACTAGCAGGTATTTTTATACTTGAACATAGCTTTTGGGTGAGCTGTGTCACAGAGCAGAAATCTGCAGCCTGTCTGCATCCGCATCACAGCTCAGTTTCTCCCTGCATTTCTATGTATAGCAGCTGGCGGTACGGAACCTGGTGTGCAGCAGTTAGTATTTTTATTGCAGATAGACCAACATAAATGGTAAAAAAAAATTGCCTGAGGAGTGAAGTTCTTCTTCCCCTAATTACTGACCTAAATCCCATCTTAGGGTCGGAGCCTTATTTATGTGTGGCTGTACCTATATGTCCGTCAAGGCCTGGATCACCTGCTGGTGGCACTGTGCTTTCCAGAGGGAAGTATGGAGTTCCAGTGTCCACCAGCGGTTGTCTCCCAGCAGATCCCAGTAATCAGCTCCACCTGGTGCTGGCTGCTGGGAAAGTATTTAGTCCCTATTCTGCTGTTTCACCTTCCTCCAGTGTTTTGCGTGCTGCCAGACATTGCTAGCTGTTTTCTTGTTCCTGCTCTTTGATCATGCTCTCTGCCTAGGGCCTTTACCCTAAGCCCTGCTGCCTGGTTCCTACTCCCCATTGTTTCCAATCTCAGTTTTGGTTGCCCCTTCGTATATGTTTCCTACACCTTGATTTTTACCCTGTTTTCCTGTGTTGTTCATTTATATATATTCTATATAGTTGGTTTGAAAGGTAGGATTTCTGTTTTCTGGTCATTCAGTTAAGTATTTTGCAACTGGGTTTTTGGTTTACTTATGTTTTCTGTTAGCTGGTGTTTGGATGTCTTACTAATAATAAAAATGTGTTTTACCAATGATACAGTTATTTAAAAAAAAAAATATATATACATATATATATATATATATATATATATATATATATATATATATATATATATATATATATATATATATATATATATATATATATATAGTCTGGCCCCACTTTCCTAGTTTAGCTACACAGATTTGGCCATCCTTGCTGCTGGCTCCTGACAATATCTATATGTGTCTATATGTGTGGCTGTTTGCCTGCTACACCTCCATGATGATTACCGGTCAACATAAAATCGTCATGTTCAGTCCAGTTTGGTGAGAAACCCACCATGAACATCTCAAAGGATCATGCACTACCAGGCCCCAACCTCCAGTCTATTGTGACATAAGAATTATCCCATGAGAGAATGAGTCACAGAAGAATTCTGGCACTAGCAAACATTTTAGAGAAAAAATGAATAACGAGAAATGATTTGTAGGTCAACTTTAATTACATGTAAACAACCTACAAAAATGATATAATACTGTCCTCAAAAGTTACATTGCAAACAAATGCAAATGGAAGAATAAATATGGTTCAATCCCTTTTAATCTTATTGGGTAGGGAAATGTGTCAGTTTAAAAACTGTGGTGCTTTTTCTACAGTGATTAGTGTGCTGTATGATTTGTTGGAATACAAAGGTTCATTTACACTGTTGCATTTTAACCCACATGTAGCTCTACCCCAGAAGGAGCTGCTTGGTAATTTGGGTTATCCATTCTGTGCCTCAATTTCAAGAACAACCTCAGCCCCTCTAGCACACCTGGTTGAGTGAAAGATACTACACACACTTATGGGAACACAAGACTGGATACCTTTAACTCGATTGGGAATTAGTATCAGGAAATAGACAAAGGGATGTTTAATGGTAAATTAACTTAGTGTACTAGTATGAGTTATGCCCCGTACACACGGTCGGAAATACCGATGGGAAAAATCCGATCGGATTAAGTTGTTGGAAAATTCGATTGTGTGTTGGCTCTAGCGGACTTTTTCCGTCTGAATTTCTGATGGAAACAATTTGAGAGCAGGACCTTAAATTTTCTGACAACAAAATCCAATCAGACTTTTTCTGATCGTGTGTATAGAATTCCGACGCACAAAGTGCCACGCATGCTCAGAATAAATTTGGGGACGAAAGCATTTGGCTACTGGCCTCTATGTAGTCCCGTCATACGTTTTGTACTTCACTTCGTTCGGAACGATCGGATTTTCCGACAACTTTGTCCGACCGTGTGTATGCAACATAAGTTTCGACCAAATTCTGTCGGAAAAAATCAGATGGATTTTGTGGTCGGAATGTCCGACCGTGTGTACAAGGCATTAGAGTAAATGGTGGTTTGAGCAAAAGTGAGCATGCAGTAGGTAGGTTCAGACACAGACAGTATAATTACTATGCCAAAGTAGCTTAGAATAGAGTTCTGTACCACTAGACTGTAATTAACTCATGAATCGGCAGGTTAGCAATAAACAGTGCATATAAGCATTTACTGCAATGTGAATATTAATACTATGACCTACACTCTAGGAGAATGGCGAGGATATGTTGCAATGGAGAAGCACCTCTTTGCACCAGCAATAGGTGAAGTAGGTACAGTCTTTAGTCCTAATTCCTCAGCCGGTTGGTGTTGGGGCCCATTTGTACAGTTGGTGCACATGAAAATTATCCCTGTCAAGCCTAAAGGCCAATAAGGCTAGTATATGGCTGTATAGTCAGTTCCTAAAGGCATCAGTAGCTCTTTCTAACAGCAAATAGTAGATCCCAACAGCAGCAGCTCACAAGTCCCACCGATATTGCATCTCCACCACCCAGTCACACATAGCGATTAGTCCACTCTCTGCCCTGCACCCAGGTGACTCTAGCTGTTGGCACTCCCAAACTCAACACTCAAGGTCCTGATCAGGCCACCGGCATGTAACAGTGATGGTGCACACTGGACCGTAATGTACACTCGCAGGTACTGTGTCCTGTACAGCCTGACAAAAAGCAAATCTTTCCCCTCCTCCTGGCGATCTCCTTCTGGGAAATGCCGTTAAAAAGCTCTTGATTACAGAAGAGTCTCTCACCTCTGGACTACAGTTCCCACAGTGCAGTGCTGCCTGATTCAGTCTATTGAACTCTTCCTGCTCAGCAGCTCCCTCTTCTTGCTGATATAATTGTTAACCATTTCAGCACTGCAGGGCAGCAGTTATAGAGAGCAGCTGCAGACAGTGTCTCTCTCACTCTCCATTTTTAGATAAGCACCTGGTTACATACAAGTTGCAATATGCTAAAATGGACCTACCCAACTTCCCCATAATAAATATAGTGCCTGTTTCCATCTCAGCACTGCATAGGCTTCCACCTTTGTTTTAGCAAAATAAGGGACAAAGTGTAGAGTAGGGGGCAAAGTAGGGAGGTGGGGCCAGAGGTGCTACATTAAGGGTGCTGTGCCAAACTGTATTTAGGGCTTTTTGACATCAGCCACACACTAGAGCAAGATGTTTTAGCATGTGGGCTAGTGTTCATTGTGTACAGGCAATAGGGGGTAGTTCCTTGCCTTATTGCAATGCAATGCACTCTGCCTGCACTGACAGGACACAGCGCTCTGGGCAGACATCCCTGCACCTCAGATCCACCCCCAATGCTTCTCCAGGCCCCAGAAGCAGCTAGGCATTCCTTGTGCATACTCTGCACTGCAAAGTGAGAGCCCATTGGTTGAGGAGGCAGGGGGAAATGATGCAGGCAGCTGAGCCTTCCTGAGTTCCACCCAGCATAATTACTATGTAAAGAAAGCCGACAGGCAAGCCAGGAAGTTGTGACAATGGACGTGCATTTAAAAATGGAACAAACTGTGTCCTGTAAAGACTGACTAATGGACTTTGTTTTCTTTGAGATCCTGGACAATCTTTTATTATATGGGATGGGTGGCATCCCTAGCTTGGCAGTGCAGCGCATTTTGAAAAATATGACACATCCATACCCTTTTTTCATATTTTTTTTTTTTAAACTTAGATTTTTTTATAGATTTTTAAGAAAAGGACAATAAAGTACAGGAATATTTTACAGATATATATATATGATCAGTGGGATAATCAAATGTAACCTCTAATAGGCTATGAAAACAGAGGCAATAAGGGGCATACAGGAGGGGAAAGAGATAAGGTGTCACCTCAGGTACGATAGTTCACAACATAGATTAAGCTGTGCAGATATCTAGCCTTAAAAGAAAGACCTGCTATCACTCGGATCCAGCAGGGTTTAAGCAACACAGGTCATATATAATCCAAAGTAAGTGGTTAAGGATGGTGGATGGTATGGCGTCCTTAAGTTTGATAGATGCGCTTCTCTAGTTATCATGGATTTGCATGTACTTGATGTGTCCAGGACGTGGGTGTTAGCTCCAAAAAGATAAGAAGGTCGGAGAATACAGAGAATGTATTTTTTATGTATTTTATTGCATGGGGGGGGGGGGGCAAAGAAATCAATAGTAGAGCATCAAAATCCATATTATACTGTATGTGTCTTGATGCATTGGCTACAGATATTTATAAGGTTTTTGACTGGCTGTTAACCATATCTACTCCAAGTGCTCAATTCAAAAAAGCATTGAAAACGAATGTCAAAATGCATGTCAACGCACAAAGTAAACGGATATTGCCACATAACAGTGCACTGGATTAATGCTACAAAAAAGGCATCTCTAAGCACATGTATAGAAAAAATGTTTTTTAACACTTCGACTTAAAAAAATAAATAAAAATCTTTAAGCCCAGGAACCGGAAGTGACGTCAGAGGTCGCTCAGGTCCTCCAAGGGCATAGAGCCGAGTAGGGGGCTGTCTTGCTCTGGGTTTACCGATGCCTTCGATACACCCGGAAACGTCTGGAAAGCAATGGGGGGGGGGGGGGGGGGGGACACGCCTCTAAAAAATAAATCCTGTGGCAAATCCGCCACCAGGGTCACTTTTAGCAGATGCAGAATCGCCCACAGAAAAAAATTATACTGGGGTTATGGCTGCCATAACCCCGGTATTAAACATCAAATTAATGATATATATAAACTGTGGGTGGTCGGTAAGTGGTTAGAAAACAAAGTGTTTGACCCACTAAATGCTATGTAAAAGGTCATGGGGCTGATGCTAAACTGAAGCAATGATAAGTTGAACGAATCTGGGACATTTAACAGTAAGGCTTCATTTGAAAGATGAAACCCGATAGGTTGCCATGAACAACCTGTGCTCCAGTTTTCTTTGTTCCACTTTCTGTAAACCAGGCCCGCCAACTGACAGATCCCCTTCCGAGCCCATGCTGGTTCTACGCTGTGCTTTTTTTCATTTATAAGGCCCCACATTGATTCAGAAGGCAAGAATTGACATTACTTCATAAACAACAGCAACAAAGTTCCGGCAATCAGAAAGACTTCAGGGGTTAAGCGCAGCACGAACCTAATCCATAAACATGTGCTCCTATGTTCTTATTTATGAATTATATTTATTTGAGCTTTTGAAAATAGGATAGAGTGGCTGCGAAATGCTAAAGAAAATAGGGTACTTGTTCCCACATGTAATGATTTATAAACACGAGATGCCCCAGTTTATCATGGCCGATATTTTGCCATAAGTAGAATCCTCCAAGGCTGTGATTCTAATATTGCATCCTCATACTTTTAAACTATTAAACAAAAAGAAATCACTCTGGAAAAAAAATAACTGTAGATGTCGTCTATGTAATAATGAAAAATTAACACACAAAGGTAGCTGAAGTAACTAAATTAGCAGTGAAACAGTCGTTTATCAAAGTCTCTGCACTGCAGAGGTGGGCCCCATCTTGTAAACAAAGGTAACCCATTTAAGCGAGAGTCGTTTGTCATGGGACAACGCATCACAGTTTTCCCGATGTCAGGGTACAGTCTAAAACCAACCGTGAAAGTGCATGTCACTTCTCCGCATTTATTAGACACAAAACCCAACCGATACATGATTATTAGAGCTAATATGTGATCTGTGGGGATTTTTTTTGTTTTGGAAAACTTTGATTAATAGAGCCCAAAGCCTCCAGACTGGGTAATTTGATAAGAACGACTGCACTTGAAATGCAATGCATTTGTCAAAGAAGAAAATTGTGTTTGTCTCATGGGAATATTTCACTGAGTTTTTTCTCTAACCTAGATCACAAACAAAGCCGCTCTAACAATAAACATTAACAATTGGTGACTTAAATTCTGGTAAAGAAAACTATCTATAAAGCAGCATAGGAGGAATTAATAAATCCACATTTTAAAAGGGAAAATCAGGACACTAAACTCTGGTTTAGAAAAAATATATATTCAAGTTTGTATTTCTAACTAAAAAAAAATCCCTTCTATTGCTCTCAGCCTCCTCCAAATCTCTAAACTAATTATTTTTTTCTGCTGTGATTTGACTTCCTGTTAAAGGGTGGCAACATTTGTTCTCCATGGTCCCACTGTACAAAGGGACTGTGACAGACCCAACCAGGACAGAGAGGGGACTGCAGGCTAGCCTGTTGTCTACTGACTATGGGCCCTGGCGTTTGAGGGGGCTCTATTTTTTGCAATGTGTATGCCTGAGGAACCTTTGGAGTAGTTTTACTTTGGATTCAAGTATATGTCTCCCCGAAACACACAGACTCTGGGAACTGGAGGACCATCATACAGATTTGGGGCCTCTATGCCCAAACCAGCATTGACTGTTCCAACTCCTCCCAGACTCAGAGCAGATGTTAATATAACCTCAAAACAACTTGATGCCGGGGTCTCCTGCTATAATCTGTTTACTGAGGTGTTATGTGTTTATTGCTAAGCGTGTCTCTCCCATTGTGCTCCTCTTAGGTGTGAATTCCCATTGTTAATTGAGTTAATTGAGTCACCTATTGTTTCTGTTTGTTGGCTAATTTTCTTGGAGGTTCCTACATGATGGGATTAGCTTTGTGTCAACTTTACCTCGTTATCTAACCAATGTGTGATGTTTTGGGTAATATTTGGCTTTATTGTTCATGTGGTGAATGCCCTACTTTGAAGTGTATAAAAACCTGTATTTATGTTCAATAAACAGTCATTCGTTTGGTTTTACCTCAACATCTTGTGTGTAAGATGTTTGGGGTAAAGGGCTGGTATTAGCTCTCAGTCTGCTGGAACGGTGTGGAGAGCAGGATGCACTGTCTGGCGGAAGCACCCAAGCTGAGTGCCAGGCATTCCGTCACAGGGACATAGCCACCTTCTCTTGCTTGCTCTCCAGATGGACTATGGAGTATGGGATCTGCAGTGTGCATAGAGCAACTAACATACACTGCTCGTACAAACAAAAAAAAACACAGTAAGAAACAATTTTGTGAAATATAGATTAAATAGTAGATGTGTGTTTTATCACAGTCATGTGATAGTTTATATTTTTGGCGTTTATTATGAAATGTGCAAAGAGAGATCATGCAAACACTTGCAATCAAACTGTATTCAACATCTATTTAATGACAGATAGATGTAACACAATGTAATAATGTAGAGAAATTATAACAAAAAACTTAGCTAGAGTTATGATATAGACGCCTTTCACCAAGGAGTCCTGCCCGTTTCCAGTGGTTTGGCAGATGATCAAACCAGACACGTGCATGTAGCAGCTCTGTTGAGAGACTAACATTCCAGTTTTACATGTGATATACAGTGCATCTGGAAAGTATTCACAGCGCTTCACTTTTTCCACATTTTATTATGTTACAGCCTTAATCCAAAATGGATTAAATTCCTTATTTTCCTCAAAATTCTACAAACAATAATCCATAATAACAATGTGAAAGAAGTTTGTTTGAAATCTTTGCAAATTTATCAAAAATAAAAAGCTAAAAAAATCTCATGTACATAAGTATTCACAGCCTTTGCTCAATTACAGCCTCAAGTCTTTTTGAGTATGATGCTACAAGTTTGGCACATCTATTTTTGGCCAGTTTCTCCCATTCCTCTTTGCAGGACCTCTCAAACTCCATCAGGTAAGATGCGGAGCATCGGTGCACAGCCATTTTCAGATCTCTCCAGAAATGTTCAATCGGGTTCAAGTCTAGGAGAAGAGAGCCGATCAGCAGCATCTCCTCACAGGGGAGAATGCACAGATAATCAGGACATGGATCATCAGTGCCCTGATTATCTGTGCAGCCCCAACAGTGCCCAGCAGTGATGCCAGTCAGTGCCTATCGGTGATGGCAATCTGTGCCCATCAGTGATGCCAATCAGTGCCCATCAGAAATGCCAGCCAGTGCTGCCTTTTAGTGCCCATCAGTGCCTGCTCATCAGTGCTTCCTATAAGTGCCACCTATCAGTGCTGCCTATCAATGCTGCATATCAGTGTCGCCTATCAGTGCCCATCAGTGCTGCATATTACTGCCTCCTCATCAGTGCCACCTTATCAGTGCCCTTAAGTGCCATCTCATCAGTGCCCCTAAGTGCCGCCTTATCAGTGCCCATCACTGTAGCCAATCAGTGCCCATCGGTACAGCCTCCTCAGCGCACATCAGTGAGGGAGAAAAACTATTATTATTTATTTTTCTAAATTTTCAGTCTTATTTTTATTTTTTTAGCAAAACATAAAAAACCCAGCAGTGATTAAATACCACCAAAAGAAATCTCTATTTGTGTGAAAAAAAATTATAAAAATGTCATTTGGGTACAGTGTTGCATGACCGCACGATTGCCATTTAAAGTGTGACAGCGCTGAAAGCTGAAAATTGGCCTGGGTATGAAGGGGTAAAAGCACCCTGCATTGGAGCAGGTAATATAGTAAGAAAAACAATCACAGCACTGAAAACTGAAAAATGACCTGGTAACGGAGGGGCATATACAGGGTGGTACTCAAGTGGTTAAAGGAAAGGGAAGATGTTTGTATTTGGAAGGAATATTTTATTCTGTAAAGCAAATGTGAGTATTACAAGATATAGTGAGTGTGGCTCAGAGTGGGGCAGAGGGGAACAGAATTTATTGATGCATCAATAAGCTCCAGTTATGCAAATCTGGCAATGTCTTTCTCTCTACATAGTTTATTAGTGACTTTCAGTGATTTTAGATCATGCTGCCTGTGTGACTTCTGGGAGGAGGGAATTATATGAGGAGCTGTCCAGTGCTGAATCCCTGAACACATACAACAGGATTTCAGAACTTTTTTAAAGGCTGACCCCCCAACCCCTTCAACCTCTGCAGCAATGCTGGCAGCACTCATACGTCTATTTCCCAAAGACAACCTTTAGATATGATGCTGAGCACGTGCACTCAAGTTCTTTGGTTGACCATGGCGAGGCCCTGTTCTGAGTGGAACCTGTCCTTTTAAACCACTGTAAGGTCTTGACCACTGTGCTGCAGCTCAGTTTCAGGGTCTTGGCAATCTTCTTATAGCCTAGGCCATCTTTATGTAGAGCAACAATTATTTTTTCAGATCCTCAGAGAGTTTTTTGCCATGAGGTGCCATGTTGAACTTCCAGTGACCAGCATGAGAGAGTGAGAGCGATAACACCAAATTTAACACACCTGCTCCCCATTTACACCTGAGACCTTGTAACACTAACAAGTCACATGACACCGGGGAGGGAAAATGGCTAATTGGGCCAAATTTGGACAATTTAACTTAGGAGTGTACTCACTTTTGTTGCCAGCGGTTTAGACATTAATGACTGTGTTGAGTTATTTTGAGGGGTCAGCAAATTTACACTTATATACAAGCTGTACACTCACTACTTTGGCAAAGAGAGGAGAGGTTTAGGGACTTTAAATGAAGTAGTGGCCTGGTAAGGCCACCTATTTCCATCCCTTGGGACTTTAAGTGAAGAACTTGGCCTGGTAAGGTCATGCTCTTCCATCCCTATAATGATCAAAAGAGGAGAGCAACGGGGGTGGGACTTTAAATGAAGTGCGAAATTGCGATAGAGTTGATTGGTGAACAATTGGGAAGATTTAATAAGTTCATGAAGGGTATAACATGTACATAATTGTAACAGTTCAATTGGTAAAAGATACTGGCAATACATGATATCAACATATGTATACAATAATCATATGAACATTAAAAAGGTTCCACAGTACACCAATTTGAAATTCATGTAAAAGCATAAAATATAAAGTAATGCCTGCATGACGAGTAGCCTCAATATCCTGTAGGGTAATTTGTATATAGCAGCTGTAGAAACTTGGGTATAATTGTAGAAAACACGACTTTGGTAGCTCTACGCGTTTCGTGGCTTAATCGCCACTCATCAGGAGCAAGCGTGTACGGTAACTAAAATAAAAAAGATAAATAAAGTCTAATAAATGCAGACATGAAACAGAGGTGGGGTAATAAGAAAGACCCCACACAGGGTACATGCTTACGCATTGGGGTTCGCTTGATGGTGGCTGGCTGTCGGGCTCCACTAGCCATTCGGAGGCATCGCCCCCCGGGGAGCTGAGGTAGACGGGTCAATGGGGGCAACCCACAGGGCGCCATCCAGGGCGGGTCGACACCCACGAGGCAAATCTGTGTGGGGAGTGAGGGTGGAGAGTGAGGGAGATCGCCAAAGAAGTAGGCAGAACTTGGAGTGAACAGTGTGAGGATGATGATGATTGGGAGTGAACCCAAGACCAGAGTGGCCCTGGGTACAAGTGTGAGTGGGGAGAAAGACAGAAAACAGAAAGCAAACCAAGTACCTGTGAAGAGAAAAAAAGAAAAAAGAGAAAAAAGAAAAAAAGTAATCCATTGGGGAATAAGTGACGGAAAAAAGCAGTGAGTGAGATGAAAACTAAAAAATGAAGGGTACCTGGTGCATAGAGTGAGACAGTGACAGAGCTATAGGAAGTAGCACTCCTCAAAACGACGTGACATCCGGTGGAATGGGAGCCTCGAGAGTGAACACCGCCAGAGCAGCGCCATTTGTATGCGCCACCACGGAGACCGCCCACCAAATGGCGCTGCTCTGGCGGTGTTCACTCTCGAGGCTCCCATTCCACCGGATGTCACGTCGTTTTGAGGAGTGCTACTTCCTATAGCTCTGTCACTGTCTCACTCTATGCACCAGGTACCCTTCATTTTTTAGTTTTCATCTCACTCACTGCTTTTTTCCGTCACTTATTCCCCAATGGATTACTTTTTTTCTTTTTTTTCTCTTTTTTCTTTTTTTCTCTTCACAGGTACTTGGTTTGCTTTCTGTTTTCTGTCTTTCTCCCCACTCACACTTGTACCCAGGGCCACTCTGGTCTTGGGTTCACTCCCAATCATCATCATCCTCACACTGTTCACTCCAAGTTCTGCCTACTTCTTTGGCGATCTCCCTCACTCTCCACCCTCACTCCCCACACAGATTTGCCTCGTGGGTGTCGACCCGCCCTGGATGGCGCCCTGTGGGTTGCCCCCATTGACCCGTCTACCTCAGCTCCCCGGGGGGCGATGCCTCCGAATGGCTAGTGGAGCCCGACAGCCAGCCACCATCAAGCGAACCCCAATGCGTAAGCATGTACCCTGTGTGGGGTCTTTCTTATTACCCCCCTCTGTTTCATGTCTGCATTTATTAGACTTTATTTATCTTTTTTATTTTAGTTACCGTACACGCTTGCTCCTGATGAGTGGCGATTAAGCCACGAAACGCGTAGAGCTACCAAAGTCGTGTTTTCTACAATTATACCCAAGTTTCTACAGCTGCTATATACAAATTACCCTACAGGATATTGAGGCTACTCGTCATGCAGGCATTACTTTATATTTTATGCTTTTACATGAATTTCAAATTGGTGTACTGTGGAACCTTTTTAATGTTCATATGATTATTGTATACATATGTTGATATCATGTATTGCCAGTATCTTTTACCAATTGAACTGTTACAATTATGTACATGTTATACCCTTCATGAACTTATTAAATCTTCCCAATTGTTCACCAATCAACTCTATCGCAATTTCGCACTTCATTTAAAGTCCCACCCCCGTTGCTCTCCTCTTTTGAACACTCACTACTTTATATTGTAGCAAAGTGTCATTTCTTCAGTGTTGTCACATGAAAAGATATAATAAAATATTTACAAAAATGCGAGGGGTGTACTCACTTTTGTGAGATACTGTATATCTTACCATGTATCTGTCTTTGTGATTGTTGTCTTTATTAGTTCATTACACAAACTAAAAGTTGAAGTTCTATTAAGGTGAAAAGCCATTTTACATTGAAAGATCTGTGCAAAAGGAGAGCTCAGTTAATTAAAATAAATCATCTCATAGCTCTCAATTAAATTGTCCTCTGCTGTAAACAAAGCATGTTGTTTTTTTATGGTTTTAAAAAGTAACTCTAAAATGAGTCATTTTTGATGTCTCTTCATCCTGGCTCATCAGAACATGACCTATAACCCTGTTCAATAATGGGGCTTTTTTATATCTGCAATCTTTCCAACTCATAAACAACCCCCTCCCGTCTACCTCGTTCTCTGTCTTGTTTTCTTCACCAATCTCTTTCTTTCTCATTCTTCTTTGATAGCTGTAAATTAAAGGGGTGTTTTACTGTAATTAAGTTAATTACCTTTTCTGTTCAGAGTTAATAAAGAGAGTGAAAAGCGGGGTTAATGACTTGAGTGCACAGCATGGAGCACCCGCTGTACTAAATAATTTCTAGGCTCATCTCGTTAACTGTTTCAGTATTTTATAAAAAGTTGTGTGTTTACTTGTAGCAACTAACAATTATTTATAATTTGGCATTGCACTTGGTTTCAGTAAAATTGCCTCATAGTATAGAGATCGAGCAACATGAATTAGAAGCCCAATAGGATTGGGCACGGGATTGTCTTGCTATGTCCAGGTACTAATGTAAGAACATCATATGGTAAGGTTATCCTTCTCAAGACTCAATAGTATTCTCTTTATTTTATCATAGCCAAGCAATTACTGGACTGTGCATACGATTATAACAAGCTAAGAAACAAGTTGGGCTAAAAGTACAATTGTATTGGAAAATCTGGGTCAGTTTTCCATTGTTCATCTTTGTTCACGCAGAAGAGATTCCAATACTTCGTTTGTGGGTGAGTGCAATGTGGTGTGGCGGTAATAACACACACAGTCTAGGTGCAATTAAAAGATCGTATACTGTAGTAAAGGCAAAACAGTTCACAACAAACCTGGTGGCAGAGGGCCCAACACGGAGCACTCAAATATTCTAACAGCATGTAGCAGAGCAGGTATCAGCCGAACTGAGAGCATCTGTCTGGAGGGTCGGAATGTGGCCTGGCCGTCTCGTACCCAAACAGGAAGATGTCCAAGAGATTGCAAGCCCTAAGTTTTCGCTCCTCGTCTAGAACCTTTCCCTGTCACTAATTCTGACTCTGACAGATGGGTAACCTGTCCCTACACTACACACATGCGAATGTGTGCCAGAATCTGGGGAACAGAGACTTGAAAAACACTGCTGACCCAAGATGGCCACCAAGGGTCACTTGGATGCTGGGCAGCCAACCGAACGCTGCCTCCAGGAACCTGGAAACCACAAAGAAACCGAGTTTCCCCTGATTTCCTTTCCAAACTGTGATGCCACTTCATTTGGGTGCTACCTACAGTGGAGGAAGCAGACTGCTGGCAAAACAGGCCTGACCCATCAAACTAGAGGTGCATCGAAATTTCGGCCGTCGAAACATATCGGTCGAAAGAAGAAAAGGTGTTCATAATGGCACCGAAAAGGGGGACGTCCGCCCGGGTGCTGCACATTGTGGGGGTGTCATCCTGGCGGCTCAGTCAGAGTCCTCCCCTCCCTCCTTTTCTCCTCCCTCTTCCTCACACAGAGCGGTGATCTCCCTGTGTCACAGAGCTGAATTGTCCAGGCGGCTGCAGTAACAATGTCCCACCTCCTGTGACAAATGGTGCACTGATCCAATGCCAGGACATTGAATCAGTGTGACATATCACAGGAGGCAGGACATTGATACTGCAGCTGCCTGGCCCGGAAAATTCAAATCCAGCTCCGTGACACAGCGCGTAATCGCCGCTCTGATCTGGGCATTGGTGAGGCTGCATCTGACAGGCACTGGGGAGGCTGCATCTGATGGGCACTGGTGAGGCTGTATCTGTGTCAGGGCTTCCTTCTCTGAGCTGGCCGCTCAGCTGTCGGCTAATTGCCAGCTCCTATCTCTCCACAGTGACACATCTGTTGATGATCCTGCTCGTCAATCCTGCCTACTTAAGCCGTCCAGTCCAGATGATCTCTGCCTTCGCCTTGGTCACATCTCTAGAGGCGCTCTCCTGTGTTCCTGTTAAAGACTTGCTTGGCTGACATTCCTTCTGGCTCCAGATCCTGCTCGCTGTTCTCTGGCTCCCTGACGTTTTGGCTTGTCTGACTATCCGTTCCGGTTCCTGAACTCTGGCTAAGTTTTGACTACGTTTACTCTGTTTACCTTTTTATTATTATTAAACAAGTGTGATTTAACTGTACTTCTGTCACAGTCTGATTCATGGTTTCTGACAGTAGACGAAGGCCATGAATTCAGAAGATGAAGTCAATCCACTTGTTGGTAATATGTTTTCCAGATTGGATGAGCGGGATCAATGCATGGATCAGTTTGCCATGGCGTTACAAATGCTCCTCAACTGGAATCTCCCACTGTGGCTGCTCCGGTACAACCTGTGTTGCAGGCCGTCCCTGCTGCTGTGTTACAGGCACCCGCCTCGAGTATTACCTCTATAAGAGGTATGTCTGGTTCATTTTAATTTTCATGGCAAAGATGGACTTTGCAATTAATTGCAAGTATTAATTAATTGGAGTATATGCAAATTGCAATCATAAAAAGGCAGCAGACTTTGTGAAAAAATATTTGTGTCATTCTCAAAACTTTTAAACGGGGCTGTAAATGTTAGCATACATGTTACATCTGTTCACTCTATAGAGAACTTTTTTTTGAAGGATCTTGCTTTTGAAGACAGCCATGTGAGGCCTTACAACTCAACTGTAAACAACAGTAAGCATAAAACAGATTCTATGGAAATTGCTTAGTGTGCACTGGCTTGCAAGCAGGTGTTAGGTTTCATTTTTGGAGCTGTGACATTGGGGTGCCCCTTTATAAATGAGGGAGACTGCCTGGTACCACCAGGAAGAGGACACCTGAGGGAGCTCTGTGTGTTCTCCCATTCAAAAGGTGAAGAAATAGGTTCAGGAAAGGCCTACAAAATACAATTGAATAAGGACTGTAGCTCAAAGTATACAGTGTGTACCGCAAAGCTCTTTCTCTTTACTATTTTTGGACAGTCATATAATGTTCTGAAGATGAACCTATTCACCAATAATCGGAAAGTTGTGTTACCAAAGATATGCACTGTTTGCATACTTTTTAACAAGTAAATAAGTTACATTTGCAACAAGAAGCCTCTGTGTGATGTCCTACTGTAAGTATAGCCAATGCCTGGGGGTGAAGAGTGAATGTGATGTTACCAGTTCAAACCTGGTTGGCTCTGGAGTGGGTGGTGATAGAGAAAAAGAGGCCCCCTGCCTGATGGTGAGAGAAAAAAAAAACCCTCATTTATCATCAGTTGGCTTGGGCCCCTGTGTCTCATGGACCCAGGGGTTAGTGTGGGCACTGACCAGAAGGATGTGGAGGAGAGGTATAGGATCAGCATCTGTACACTTAAACAGGATGTGGGTTTGGGTGTAACACAAGAGTGATTTCTTGAGACCCTGTGTGTATAGATGGATCCCAGTTGCATGGGTCGGCCATGTGAAAAGAAGCTGGACCCCCCTTACAGGCTCACCTCCAATTTTGATGCAGCACCCCTGTATAAAGGCAGATGAGTTCCCGTAGGGTTCAGACTTCTTTTAAATGGTTGGCCAAGAGGTGGGAAAAAAAGGTGGTTGATCCACATTTTTACTGTCCCCCTGCTGCCCACATAAAAGTGGACATGGTACAGCCTGCAGCAATACATATTGCCGCAGATGTTATGCATTGCATCACTGTACCCTAAACAGTTGGCTCACAGTTGGGGCACAGCCCTAAACCTAAAATTGCAATATGGCAACAAAAAAAAGTGAAAAAATCTAAAAGGCTTCAGAAGGGGGCAGTATCACCTCCTGAACTCCTGCTAGCCTACTTTCACCGCCCTCTGAAAATCAACTAACCGCAGATTATTTTTCAAGGGGGACAGTGAACACCACTAATAACTTGAAAGGAGCCTTAGCTACTCTAATGGACACCCAGTTAGTTTGGTTGCATAGAGTTAAACTTACAAAATCCCACCAAACTTGAAAAAGAGACCATAAAATACATAAACAAATGATACTGTAGATTAGAATATAGAAAATGTTTGAGGAAATAAAAAATGTGTTATCCAATTAACTTTTGCATGAGTCTTCTTTCAGCAGCTTTTGCTCCAAGTTCAATTCAACATAAACTTCAATAGTGTGTTTACTATTCCTAACAGACAGTTTTAGACAAAGTGATATTTCCAAATAATGTTTGCTAATCCCGGGTTATGTATTATTCATAAAATGTACCTAATATACAAGATTAATGTGCATATATCACCTAAGGCAATTGATACATTATTTATTCCTGTGATAAAACTAAACTGATTTAATACAAGCAATCAAAGACAGCCTGTCATGTTTGTAGGGCCATTTCCATACCTCCCAACATTTTGAGATGGGAATGAAGGACACCTAATAGCAAATGTATGTAGGCATAGGACACGCCCACTGCCACACCCCCTTAAAGGAGAATTAACCAAAATAAAAAGTTAATTAAATCCACAAGGGTTTTTTTTTTACCACCACTATATGGCCACCTTACCACCTTTATATTGGCTTTTAAAATGTACAAATCCAGCAATTTAGAATTTGGATGAAAGGTTTAGCACTGGCAAACACTTTTTGAAAGAAAAAAAGTGCAACTGTATAGATGAGACCAAAATGAGGGACAAGTGAGGGGGAAAGAGGGACAGAGGGAGATTGCTCCAAATCAGGGACAGTCCCTCGAAATCAGGGACAGTTGGGAGCTATGCATTTCCTATAATTTACAGTAGTATAGAATCTTTAACACATTTGAGAACTTTCACTTGTACTGGTTTATTAGTTTATTCTCCTTATCTTTTACTTTTGTGGCAAGCATATATTGTAAGGGAAGACATGAAGATCTTATGCCGCGTACACGCGGTCGGACTTTCCGGCAGAAAAAGTCAGATGGGAGCTTTTCATCAAATATTCCAACCGTGTGTATGCCCCATCTGACTTTTTCTGTCGGCATTTCCGAAGGACTTATATATAGAACATGTTTTACATTTTTCCGTCGGAAATTCCAACTGAGTTTTGCCCGATGCAAAGTCCGGCCGTGTGTACGCGGCATTATACATAGAGCTTTGTGTATCGGGGGAAAATTCCAATATTAGCCATTGTTTTGTTTCAAATGTGGCTTTTTTCATTTACATAACTCCTTAGCCCCAGTCTGTCTGCATAGAGAAAAGAAAGAAATAGCTAAGGGGGTACCACATCCAATGAAAACTGTTAGAAAATAGTTTTTGGACATTTGAGCGGACTTTACCGGTACCCGAAAGGAACACTATATAGTTTTACAAAAATAATTGTTTATTTAATGTTACAAAATGGATATAAATATGTACAAAGTAAAAACAAGAGAAAATAGAGCTCTTGTTGGTATAACCACAGGTGTATATGAAAATAGAGGAGGACAAAATGAAAATGTCAAGATGATATTATTATATATACTACTTATATATACTACACCGTATATCTATGTGGGGGCTTATTTTCATTTTGTCCTCCTCGTGTTATTGGTCGTCTTGATCTAGGGAGTGTCTTGCTGATCTGGCTGCCTCCGGGTGGCACACAGCATGCTGCACATAGGAGTGTTCTCTCTGCTATGTGAGTGGCACACTCTATATACACTGTCCCCATACTATTTATGGGGTTTATATTGATATATGTGATTTTTTTGCATTGGCTATCCGTCCGATTAAGTTTTGATACTTTTTTTTTTTTCCCATACAGAATCCCTTTGCCTGTAGTCAATGGAAATAGGTTCTGAAGAAGCGATAGCGAAACGTTGACCTTTCTTTGACTCATTAGTAATAGGGAATCTACTATTTTCATAAACACCTGTGGTTATACCAATAAAAACTCTTGTATTTATTTTGTACATATTTTTATCCATTTTGTAACATTAAATAAACAATTCTTTTTGTAAAACTATATAGTTTTCCTTTCTGGTACTGCTCAAATGTCCAAAAAACTATTTTCTAACAGTTTTGTATAATATAGTCACCTGTGGACTTAACATCACCCACAGGTAGCTTACTCTTCAATACAACGCAGAAGTTGAATCCAATGCAGTTTTACTTCAGCTAACTGTAGTACAGAGGATGTTTTCCAGCCTTTTGAAGTGTAATATGACATTGACTTTTCTAAGCCCTCCCTCTGCAAAGTGCTAACACTGACTGAGGGAGCGTGGAAGAAATGGGGAGGGTCTAGCCTGGGCTGAAATAACTAGCACTAAAGAGGAGGGGAGGACAGATAGAGAAACCACATCACACAGTAAACAAGTTGCAGTCGTGCATAACCGCCACTAGAACAATAATATAAATTATAAATAAATAACCTGGTGCAGTTCAATACAACACAGAAAAATTACATAAAAGCAGTGCAGAACAGTTGTAAAGAGATGTACACAGACCATCATGGTAGCAAGTATGTTAAAGTACTTCAAAACAATATAAAGGTATAATGGAACAAAGTAAGTTTACCTAAATTAGAACTAAAGGCAACATGCTTTTTTTCCTTTCAGATAGTGTAAGGGAGGGTTGTAACCCCTGACAGTTTTATATTTGCCATCTGTGTCCCATTAGGGATATTTCCCTTCACTTCCTGTCCCATAGCCAAAACAGGAATTGAGAGGAAATCTCTTCAAATTGAGGGAATTCCTGGTGGTCACCAGAACTAGCATCCTCATTGGAAAATTGCCCCGCTATTCCTGTCTTGGTGACAACCCAAAATGTAAGATTTTCATTCACTTTCAGCGATAATGGTAAGCAGGACAAAGAGAGAGATAGACTCTCCCTAACAGACAGCAATAAAAACCTGACAGGTGTTCTAATCCCTTTCCAAAACTAAAAAAAAGTTTTGTAATTTAGTTGTTTTATTTAAATAATAATAAAAAAATATATTAGGGAGCAGCATCAGAATACAGCTTACAGGTGTAAGAGATGTGGCCAGATCTATAGGGGTGCTGGAGTGCCCCAGATTTCAGTTGCGCACCCCAAAGCCCCCCCACCACCCCTGGTGTTGTGCCGGCCATCTCCTCCTCCCCACACCAACTACTGTATACACTGTGCAGAGTGTAGCTGTGTGTAAGGAAATCAGATTTCAGCTACAGTGTGTGCTTTGCAGAAAGGAGTAAATGTTGCAGTGCGCAGGTTGTGTACTGGAATAAAGAGATGGAAGAAAGAGCTCTGTTCGCTCCCTTGCCAGCAGTGACCCCTTTCCTCTCTCTAGCCAGCAGTGACACCTGTCCTCTCTCTAGCCAGCGGTGACCCCCATCCTTTCTCCTGCCAGTGGTGACTCCTGCCCTCTCACCTTCCAGTGGTGACCCCTGTCCTCTCTCCTGCCTGCGGTGACCACTGTCCTTTCTCCTTCTAGCGATGACCCCTGTCCTCTATCTTGCCAGTGATGACCCCTGTCCTCTCTCCTACCAGTGGTGACTCCTGTCCGCTCTCCTACCAGTGGTGACCCCTGTCCTCTACTGCCAGTGGTGACCCCTTTCCTCTTTCCTACCAGTGGTGACTCTCACCTGCCAGCAGTGACACCTGTCCTCTCTCTAGCCAGTGGTGACCCCTGTCTTTTCTCCTGCCAGTGGTGACTCCTGCTCTCTCTCCTGCCAGTGGTGACCCCTGTCCTCTATCCTGCCGCCGGTGACCCCTGTCCTCTCTCCTACCAGTGGTGACTCCTGTCCTCTCTCCTACCAGTGGTGACTCCTGTCCTCTCTCTTACCAGTGGTGACCCCTGTCCTCTACTGCCAATGGTGACTCCTGTCCTCTCTACTGCCAACAGTGCCCCCTGTCCTCTCTGCCAGAGGTGACCCCTGTCCTTCCTCTAGCCAGCGGTGACTCCTGTCCTCTCTCCTGTCAGCGGTGACCTATGTCCTCTTTCCTGCCAGCAGTGACCCCTGTCCTCTATTCTGCCAGCTGTGACCCCTGTCCTATCTCCTACCAGTGGTGACTCCTGTCCTCTCTCCTACCAGTGGTGACCTCTGTCCTCTACTGCCAGTGGTGACTACTGTCCTCTCTGCCAGCGGTGACCCCTGTCCTTCCTCTAGCCAGCGGTGACCTCTGTCCTCTTCCTGCCAGCAGTGACCCCTGTCCTCTCTCCTGCCAGCGGTGACCCCTGTGCTCTCTCCTACCAGGGTGACTCCTGTCCTCTCTCCTGCCAACAGTGCCCCCCTGTCCTCTCTACTGCCAGCAGTGACCCCTGTCATCCCTCCAGCCAGCGGTGACTCCTGTCCTCTTTCCTGCCAGTGGTGACCCCTGTTCCCTCTCCAGCCAGCAGTGACCTGTGTTCCCTCTCCTGCTAGAGGGGAACCCTGTTCTCTCTCCTTCCAGCAATGGCCCCTGTCCTCTGCCCTGCAAATGGTGACCCCTGTTCTCTCTTCTGCCAGTGGTGACTCCTGTCCTCTCTCCTGCCAGCAGTGACCCCTGTCTTCTGCCTTGCTGACCCCTATCCTTGGCTCTGCTGACCCATCCATGGCTCTGCTGACCCCTGTACACTTCCCTACTGAGCCCTATCCTCGGCTCTTCTGACCCCTGCCCTCCACCCTGTTAAAAAAAAAAAAGCCACCATATCTAATCACTGGTAACCTGCAATATATTACATTTTTGTTCTTGAAATTAGTTCTATGGTAGCAGAATACACTTTCATTTTTTAACATCAGCCCTGTAATAACAATACATACAATAGTTATTTTTTTGACAATCCAATATAAGCTTACTTGAAAAATCTAATTTCATGGAGGAAATGAATGTACGAGTCTACATTTTGATCATATAAACGGCTTGAAGTACAACTAAGGGTAATTTTTTTGTTGTTGTTTGGATGTATAAGGATAGAACCACTGTTTTTTTTTTTTACTGTCTTTTTCCCTCTTTTTCTCTCTAATTGATCGCCCTGACTACCAAGGTCACCTGGAATAAATGTGAGGGTAAATCAAAAATGTTCAGATTCCACCATAACATTTTCCTGTTCCCATAACACCTAAATGAGGATTTCCCTCACACTTAAAAAATATCTATCAACTTCCTGCTGAGTCTGTAGGGCAGGAAAGGAATGGAAATCACCCTGACGGGACACAGGCAGCAAAACTGAATTTTTAACCCTTCCCTACTCTAGCCAAAATATAATAAAAAGTTTTGACTTTAGGAATACTTTAAGCTGGAGATAGAGAGGTGATAGGAATCTGAATTGCTGAACTGCCAGATTAGTTCATCACTTACCTGAGTGTTCATTGCTACTCCGCCACTTCTTCATAATTTCTTCATTTATTTGAATGACTACTGCATTATACATATTACATTCATATCTTGTGTGACTCACCACTCTCCTTACAATTTTTGTTGCTATTAAGAAAATTAAATTGCTGTTTATGAAAGTCTATGTCACAGCAATTTCAGCAATGTATAATGCAGTCTCTGAGCAAAGGCCATTTTTGCAGGATTTAAAGCCAGCTGCAAACTGTCATAGAAAGTAATGGGAGACCAGCAGCTGCTACAACCCTCTGCTGGTTTGATGTGGTCCTTTGTTGGGGCCCCTGCACATCTTGCAATGCATGGACCATCAGTATCCTAAGATGGTTAGCTGTGCTACAGCTATGAATTTCAATTCTTCACAAGGTCAGCATTCGTTTAGGCATCTCCTGTGCTAAAGTACATAGTGACCCCTTCCAAGACTCCTCAAGACTAACCACAGGTTAAAGCTTGCCTCTAGGCATAGCCAAAGGCCCCCTTTATTTTACCCTAACAGAGGGAGCTGTGTGGGGGAGTGTGCCTAAAACAAAGAGGAGGTGGTGATAACTATAGAGGGTAGAGGAGGCGGGGATAATTAAAGAGGGTAGAGGAGGCGGGGATAATTAAAGAGGGTAGAGGAGGCGGAGATAACTACAGAGGGAGGAGGAGGTGGATATTACTACAGAGGGATGAGGAGGCAGGGATAAATACAGAGGGTAGAGGAGGCGGAGATATATACAGAGGGCGGAGGAGGTGGAGATGACTACAGAGGGAGAAGGAGGCGAAGATAACTACAGAGGGAGAAGGAAGCAGGATAATGACAGAGGGAAGAGGAGGTGGAGATAACTACAGAGGGAGGTGGTGGCAGGGATAATTACAGAGGGAGGAGGAAGCAGGGATAACTACAGAGGGAGGAAAAGGCGGAGATAGCTACAGGGGGAAGAGGGAGCTGGGATAACTACAGTGGGAGGAAAAGACGGAGATAGCTACAGAGGGAGGAGGAAGCTGGGATAACTACAGAGGGAGGAGGAGGCGGCGGAGATAGCTACAGAGGGGGGAGGAGGCAGGTATAACTACAGAGGAAAGAGGAGGAGAAGATAACTACAGAGGGAGGAGCAGGTGGTGGGGATAACTACAGAGGGAAGAGAAGGGAAGTCCCCAACTGATGTGGGGGTCCAATAATTCTTAGTTACACCTTGAATTAAAATTCTAGAAAAAGTATATTTGAGACAGTGTTCCTCCATTTTATAAATGTATATAGCACTGGAAGAGGAAGAGAGGACAGTAAGGAGCAGCACTGCAAGAGGAAGTGAGGACAGCATGGAGCAGCACTGGAAGAGGAAGTGAGGACAGTGAGGAGCAGTACTGGAAATGGAAGTGAGAACAGCGAGGAGCAGTACTGTAAGAGGAAGTGAAAAGCATATTAAAACATCATTGTGCAGTACGTTTATTATAAATTAGATCACAGAACCAATAAAAAATGCGCACTTACTGTCAGAAACCATGAAATCAGGCCGAGACACAAGTACAGTTAAATTACACTTGTTTAATAATAAAAGTGAAACGAACAAACGTGGTCAAAACATAGTCAAAGTTCAGTAACCGGAACTGATAGTCGGCCAAGCCAGAAGTCAGGGATCAATGTAGTGGAACAGCAAGCAGGATCTGGAGCAAGAAGGGATGTCAGCAAAGCAAGTCTTGAACAGGATCGCAGGAGATGTTTCTGTGATGTAGACCAAGGTGAAGGCAGAGCTCCTCTGGACTGGATGGCATAAGTAGGCAGGACTGACGAGCAGGCAATTAGCCGACGGCTGAGCGGCCAGCTCAGAGAAGGAAGGGCTGAGCCCAGCCCTGACACTTACATTTAGAGGTGATTTAGTTCAGCACCAACATGTACAGCTTAAATGTGCCTTTGCTGTCTCTCCATGTGTTCCAAAGCACTGGAGGTAGGAATCAGGAAATCGGAAGTAACATCAGAACAGGCTGACACGCAGCCTCAATGCATTTTGCAAAAAATGTGTCAAGAGGAAGCATGCCCGTCGAAAGCAAAGATCTCCCTCGCTCTATTTCAAATACAATCCCGGTCTTTTGATATTACGTTTAAATCTATTGAGCAGGCGGCTGTACATAATGGTGTCTCACTTTTACAAAAATTAATTAGGATCTCTCTACATAAAATAAAACAAGACAACAACACCATTTAGGAATCACTAAAAAGCTGGTCCATACAATATAATTAATTGGGGACCAAAACTCATATAAATCTATAGGTGTCCAGTTAGCAACAAAATATCAATGTTTGAACTCAGAGATGTTTTGTTCCCAAAATTGATTAGCATAGGACCCTATTGACTCAAAATGAATTTATTCACAATGGGCAATGAGTCTAGCGACACTTAGTGGCTTCATAACATTATGCATTACTAAATTGCTCCAACCAACAATATATCCAAAACATAATCCTCTCTAACTAACATAAAGTAACCAATATTCAAATGGCTTTAGATACTGGTTCTAAAACTTGTATTCTAAAGTAAAACATGTGCACTAATAAAAATATAAATCCACATGCAAAAGCAATATGATTAACCCATAAAAAAGTTTACCATTAGATCCTAACAGGGATTGGTTTGGGGAGATGGGTTGAGTGAGTTTGGGGTGGAGGAACTTGACTAGCCTGCACAGAGTTCTGACCTCAACCTGATGGAACACCTTTTGGATGAATTAGAGCAGAGACTGCAAGCCAGGTCTTCTCGTCCACCATCAGTGTCTGACCTCATAAATGCGCTTCTGTAATGCCCCGTACACACGGTCGGAAATTCCGACCACAAAATCCGTCGGATTTTTTCAGACGGATTTTGTCCGACACTGGTGTTGCATACACATGGTCGGACAAAGTTGTCGGAAAATCCGATCATCCTGAACGTGGTGACGTTCGTTGCGTACGACCGGACTACATAGAGGCTAGTAGCCAATAGCTTTGGTCTTGTAATGTGATCTGAGCATGCGTGGCACTTTGTCCATTGGAATTCGCTACACACGATCGGAAAAAGTCCGATAGGACTTTGTTGTCGGAAAATTTGAGAGCAGGATCTCAAACTTTTTCCATCAGAAATTCCGACGGAAAAAGTCCGATGGAGCCCACACGGTCGGAATTTCCAATAACATGGTCCGATAGGACATTTTCGGTCGGAAAATCTGACCGTGTGTACGGGGCATAAGAATGGTCAAACATAGACACACTCCTAAACCTTGTTGACAGCCTTCATGTACGTGTAAAGGCAGGTGTCCCAATACTTTTTGACAATATAATGTATATCAGTTCATTGTAATGGGATATCACAAATTAATCGTATATGCAAATGACCCAAGGGTAAAAAGTTTATTTAAGCACAAAGAACGACATGAAAAGTCTAATAGGTTAAAAAAGTTGCATAAGCCTGTGTAGTAGGAGCAAGAACTTTAGATGTTGCAAACCGGCCCATCGATTTGGGGATTGCCAGGGAGAGCAGTAGGTGTGTAATCCAATCTATGTTATGCCCAGGGGAACTCCAGGGGGGCTCCAAGGGGTTAATCACCAGAAAGAAGATGTAATGGGAGAGCAGTAGTCGGCCAGGACCCGCACACCAAAAGTGATGTCACAGCGACCCGGAAGCGTCCTATGAGGAACTGCTAGACAACCAGAAGGAAGCCAAAGCCACTGGAACAGAGAGAGGCATGGCTAGCCAGCTACCAAGTTACCATGGCAACGCGTTTCATGGTCCTACCACTTTATCACAGCCGAATGGTAACTGAAACAAAAGGCTTATGCCCCATACACACGAGCAGAAATTCCGCCAGAAAAAATCAGATGAATGCTTTTGGTCTGAAAATGCGACTGTGTATATGCTCCATTGGACTTTTTCTGGTGGATTTCCAGCCAGCAAAAGATTGAGAGCATGTTCTCAATTTTTCGTATGGAAAAAGTTCAGTTTTGAAATTCCGGTCGTCTGTACCAATTCTGACACCTGCAAAATTCCTACACATGCTCGGAAACAATTCGACGCATGCTCGGAAGCATTGAACTTAATTTTCTCGGCTCGTCATAGCAAACTTTTGTGTGACCGTGTGTATAGAAGCCAAGTTTGAGCGGAATTCCATCGGAAAAAACATCCAAGATTTTTCTGATGGAAATTCCACTCGTGTGTATGCGGCATAAGTGTGGTTGGGCCACAGATCAGTATTAGCTATTCTGGTGTGTGTACTTTTGAAGGGTTTGAGGATATATTCTAGGCCAGGGGTCTTCAAACTACGGCCCTCCAGTTGTTCAGGAACTACAATTCCCATCATGCCTAGTCGTGTCTGTGAATGTCAGAGTTTTACAATGCCTCATGGGATGTGTAGTTCTGCAACAGCTGGAGGGCTGTAGTTTGAGGATCCCTGTTCTAGGTTTTCCATTCACAACAAAAGTTGCTAAACATTTTAGCGAATACAAAAAATGACAAAGCAAACTAATTTACATTCCAACCAAGTTGCCAAAGAAAATATAGTTTAAGATCACATTTTCTCTTAGTGCTGATTAGCATTGCAGAGAATTATGTCTGAGCTGATTGTTTGAAATGGCTCTCACATAAACAGTCTGGTGGTTTGCTCGTAGCCATCTTTGGAAATACAGGAAGCAGAATGTAGAAATACTGTAAATATACTATCCCAGGGAATCGTTTCAATGAAATGCTGCATTTGTGAAATGGCAGTCCTGGGCCTTTATAACCAGACTAAGTGCTACATGTAGCGCAGCTGAAGCACACTCACCAACAGCAATACATAAGAAATATGCATAGATTTCTCAGGTATTGTTTTCCTAATGACAAAGCCAATTGGCAAACATGGTTCTTGAAAAGGCTTGTGATCATTTCTATTACATGAATATATCTAACCTTGAGATATTGAAAGTATAATCTGTGTTTACAAGCCATTTAAGTCATGTATTTATGTGTAAATTGTGCATGCAATTTAGCCTCAAGGCTTTGCACAGGACTATTATCACACCCCCTCCCCCCATAACACACCTCACCTTCACAGAACAATAGACCTTAGCAAACATTGACATTAGAATGCACTCCAGATATATTTTTCCTGTATTTATATAATAACAAAGAATCCTGTAGTGCTTTTAGCAGTGTTTGAAATCATTATATTATTCCAAACTTCTTTATAACAGGCAATAAGTACCATGTACTGCTTGCTCTACAGGTTCATTATTAGCACATACTCATTCACATGGGCAAAGAGTGCCATATGCTGTAAAGATTTGTGTATTTCTGAATCGGGGAATCATAGCAACTTGTAAATATGAATGACAGGCTAATGCCCCGTGCACACGATCAGACTTTCCGCCAACAAAACCGTGGATTTTTCTTCGAAGGTTGTTGGATCAAACTTGTCTTGCATATACACGGTCACACAAATGTTGGCCAACAATTACGAACGTAGGAACGCGGTGACATACAAGACGTACGACGAGCCGATTCCAAGCATGTGTTAACTTTTGTGCAACGGACTTGTGTACACACGATCGGACTTTCCACCAACAAAACCGTGGATTTTTCTTCGAAGGTTTTTGGCTCAAACTTGTCTTGCATACACACGGTCACACAAATGTTGGCCAACAATTACAAATGTGGGAACGCAGTGACATACAACGAGCCGAGAAAAGGGAAGATCAATAGCCAGTGCGGCTTCTTCTGCTTGATTCCAAGCATGCGTGAACTTTTGTGCGACAGACTTATGTACACATGATCGGACTTTCCGACAACAAAGTTTTGAGAAACTGCTATCAAACATTTGTTGGCGGAAAGTCCGACAGCAAAGAAACGAAATGGAAGAAAACCATTGGGCCTTCAGAATAAAAATTAAAGACCCACCTCTTCTAAGAAGCAGGACAACACAGGACGGACCAAGCGCCTTGAGGTGATTCACTTCGCATTGCAGCGCTATACAAATCATTCATTCAAATGTTCCATGGAGAATACACACGGTCGGACTTTCCGACAACAAGCTCACATCCAACATTTCCCATAGAAAATCTGACCATGTGTACACGGCATTAGACTGTACGCTAGTATAGCACCCTCCTAGTTTAGAGTAGGCTGCTAGGCAAATTTAGTTAAATCCATCAACGGGGCAGGGGTAAAGTGCTTAGGGATGCTCAGGGATTCACTGGCTGCTGCTCTGTTACTTCTCCCTGTCTTCTAGAGATTTCAAGAACATTGTGGGAGGGAGGACAGAGCCCTTCAGCCTGAATATTTTTGGAGTTCAGCCAGTCCCTGGGGAGGTGTGCCCAGATGGTGGGGGGCATAAATAGTCTGAGGCCTGAGCAGTAGGGGCAGCAGTTCCTGGGTCCAGATTTGCAGGAGGAGACCCCTGTTGAGGGGTTGAGCATCCTCCCTCCTGTCTCCTTGAAGCCGCAGCTGCAGCAAGAACTATCCCACGATCCATTGCGGGATCCTCCACACAGACAGTCTCCCATGACCACAGTGAGTTGAACCTGTTACACTGTTTTTTGTATATACTCAATAAACCGTTTTACACTATTGGTCGCTTGGCGCCCCTCTCTCCTTCCCCTCCCCTTAGGCAGAATCCTGGGAGGAAGCTAGCCTGGAGACAACGAGGTCCCAGCTAGGCTAGTTAGGGAGTCTATTTGCAAATCTACCCCAAGAGTCCAACTGGGTCAGGAGAGAACTCACAGGATAGAGCCATGGGGAAGCTGTGGGAGAGAGCCCAAGTTGTCCAGAGGTGGTGTGAGTCTACATCTCCCTCACTAGAAAGAGCCTGGAGGGATAGTGGCAGGAGGCAACTGATTATCCTGTGGCTGATTGAGTACAACATCCCAGTGCTGCAAGTGTGACAGTGTGGTGCTTTGAGATTCTGGGACGAGTACAAATCACAGACAGCTCAGAGATCTTTTGGGACATAACTTTATGGGAGTGCAGCCAGAAGGTTTGCAGTACAGCCAGCAGTTGTGCAATGCAGCTGGGAGTTGTGAAGTGCAGCTAGAGGTTTTGCAAAACCATCAAGAGTTGCGCAGAGCAACTAGAAGTTAAGAAGTCCCCACGTTGTTCAGTTTTATGGTCTGGGGTAGCCATTGCTCCCTATCCAAGTTCATCGTTCTCCAATAAAACACAGAAAAGAAACCCCTAGACTGATGTTCTGAGCCAGAGAAAAAATGCCCAAAAATCTGTGTGCCTGGCTGTGTGTGTCCTAAGAAGGGGAATAGGAATCAATCCACCAGCGTCTCTTTAGGAGGTGCGCTATACTAGGAACCTCACATTTTGTCATTGGGATGGATGAATGGCCCTGAAGACAAACTGTCTGTTCAGGAGTGTACATATGCTCCGTGTACATGTAAACGCTTGGTTGTGAGGTTATAAGCGTACAGTCTCAGCTAGTCATTGATTTGTACAGGTGGCTGTATGTAACATCTGTGACTCTTGGGCAAAGAAATATGCTCCTGTTTTATTGGGTACAGCCCTGTGAATGAGCCCTAAGTGTTCTACATTTCCTGGTGCCAAAATATGTGAATCAGTTATTTTCATTACACGCCCTTTGGGAAATATGGTTTAGAATTCTATCATGTCTCTGCACTTGGTGGAAATAGGTATATGAATTTGGGCAAGCACCACATGTGGAGGCACACTGTGGCTGGAGTGTCCATATGGGCACTCCATCCTCAGTACAGCTGAACTCCCCCTGTCATTACAGCTTTTACACAGTGCAGCAGCTGAGGAGTTTTGTAGCTGGGTGGGCAGAGCCTGATGGAAATTCAGAGACTTAGTTCCCCCACTTCATGGGGATTTAGAGACTTAGTTCCCCCACCTGATGGGAATTCATAGACCTAGTTTCCCCGCCTCATGAGGATTCAAAGACCTAGTCCCCCCACCTCATGAGGATTCAGAGACCTAGTTCCCCCACCTCATGAGGATTCAGAGACCTAGTTCCCCCACCTCATGAGGATTCAGAGACCTAGTCCCCCCACCTCATGAGGATTCAGAGACCTAGTTCCCCCACCTCATGAGGATTCAGTTCCCCATGAGGTGTGCTCCCCTGTGATTGACAACAGCAAAAAATGACTTCCTTCCCAAGGGGGGAAAGAAGAAGAGAGGCTATAGGATGATTAATGAGTGTGGACTGCTGAGTCAAAAATAAAGGTAGTTTTATTAAATCACAAATAAACCATCTAAAATCATGGTGCTGCATGCAGCCAACCAGTGGGAAATACTTAAAATCATGGTGCTGCATGCAGCCAACCAGTGGGAAATACTTAAAATCTAACAAGCAAAGCCAATTGGCATGCTATTGTGTCAAAGGCACACTAACACTAAAAATAAAACAATAACAAAAAACATTTACACAAAACAAATGTCCGGTCGCCAAAATTAATTGATCCAGGGGGTACATCTAATGGTAATTACCATATCAACCTGACCAAATGGATTCTAAGAGGTGCACCAATGCATCAATCCCTTTGGAGGCTCAAGCTATGGGTGCAAAACTTTGGAAGCTGGGAGCAAAACAGAATTCAATGGGGTCCTGGAGGATTGACATCAGGCAGTGGGCAGGTTTCTTAGCCAATAGACAGCCTACTATTGGCTATGAATTCTGCCCAGTGCTTACTGACAGTCACAAGAGAGAGCAGACCGGATGGGGAACTAGTCCCTCAGCTTCTACATGCTCGTTATCTAGGAACTGGAGGTAATTCTTTACAATTGACAACAGTCTCTGGCCCAGTGGAGTTCTAACCTTCCCCCGAGCCTGCACGTGCAGCTCAAAGTACATTCATAACAAAGTGCCTTGGTGCCAGAATGAATGAACTCCCGCACATGTATGGGAGTTACATCATCCCATGTTGGCCAATCAGGACATCCCAACCCCCCGCCTCAACTCAAGTACTGCCTAGTGCCTAACCAGAGATCTTGTGCTCTGTTATTTAGAATTTACTCCACAGTATGATATTGTATTAGAGATGGACTCAGTTCCTCCAATCCACACCCTTCAAACAGTACCATAAATGTGAGTACATTAGCCTTCTCTTGCTTTTAATAAAGTGAAGTGTTTTAAAAGAATTACACTATGTGGAGTTTGATTTACTTTTGCATTGCTTGAGGGAGCAGGAGAGCTGATAACAAGTGAATGAAAAGATTATAATTATAGGCACATTTTGACCTGAATACTCTAGTAAGGTCATTCACCTCTGGCGAGTTTGTCGATTGAGCACGGGTGTGGGGCACACCACAGCTTGAACAGTTTTTCCACTGAAAAATGTGTTGAAAGATACAAAGAAAAAACATTTGTTGCAATATAAGACTATGAAAAGATTTACTGTATTTTATGTCGAAAGAATTCTTTTTTTCAATACAGAGACAGACACCCGACGCTTGTTTCTGTATTTTCATAAACTCATGGATTTATCCCAGTCCTGCTTCTTCACCTTGGGCTGCTGGAATATTAGAAGGTTTTTAATTTGTTTTTTTTTCAGATTGTGCTTTTTCGATGGAGATATATAGGAGTCACAAAGCACTTTTACTTTTGGTTGGAAGAGATTTCACCAAAGACACATTTGAGAACCAAAGACTATACTTATGATTTTAACCATTTGCCTACTGGGCACTTTTACCTCCTTCCTGCCCAGGCTAATTTTCAGCTTTCAGCGCTGTCACACTTTGAATGACAATTGAGCGGTCATGCAACTGTACCCATATGAAATGTTATTAATTTTTTTCACACAAATAGAGATTTCTGTTGTTGGTATTTGATCACCACTGGGTTTTTTGATTATTTGCTAAACAAATGAAAAAGAGCCCAAAATTTTGAAAAAATGAAGTTTTTCATAGTTTCTGTTATACAATTTTGCAAACAGGTCATTTTTCTTCTTCACTGATGGGCACTGATAGGCTGCACTGATGGGCACCGATAAGGAACTGATGGGCACTGATAGGTGGCACTGGTGAGGAGCCACTGATAGGTTGCAGCGATGGGGACTGGTTTGCAGCCCTTATGGGCACTAATTGTTGGGGCTGCACTGATAATCAGGACAGTGATAATCAGTTCCCTAATTATCAGGACACTGATCCCTTTCTTACATATCAATTACTGGCTCTCCTCTCCTCACGCTGTAACAGAGTAAGGAAAGGAATGCTGATAACCGGCAAGTATGTTTACATTGGATCAGCTGTGATTGGACACAGCTGTCACATGGTAAGGGCAGCTGTGATTGGCCCTTTACCCTGATTACAGACCATGACTAGTGCACACCACAGTAGGCACGCAGGGGGTGTAGTTATGGGAGGACATCAATAGATGCCCTCCCTGAACTGGACCATGACACTGTAGCCGTTATTCGGCTATAGCGCAGTCAGCAAGTGGTTGAAGATTTCTTTGTAGCATTTTTTTATCAAAATATTTGCTTAGTAAGTGCACATGTTGTGTGGTCCAATTGCCATATAGAATTTAAAGTGACACTAAACAATATCCTTATTCTCCAAACAATAATCCATACACATCGACTACTTAATGGAGTGGTCCGAGAGCAATAGAAGGTACTTTTCTGAGTTAAGAATACATACATAAAATCTTCACTTGCCAATTATTTTCAAGAGATGGACTACAAACTATTAACTAGGTGGTAAAAGTTGCCCTATACTCCACAAAATTAATCGCCATATCTCGCAGATCTTCATTACACTACACATGTTGGATATATATAGTACAGTCTTTATTGGATTCTCAAAACAAGCAAACAAAAAAACATTTTCTTCAGCAAAAATAAAGCACAGTCCAGAATCCTGGTATAAGCAAGACAACATAATGGCTCTTCACCAATATTACAGTCTCACACTTGGATTTAGGGTTCCCGTCTACTTCGGGGGTACCGCAGAGGCTGCAGGAGCTGAGAAAAATTGTGTCCCAGTCTCCACATAATCCATGCTCCCTCACAGCTGTGAACTATTCCACACTACATAACAGACAATTCCTGATTCCTTCCTTCTTCCTCATAAGCCTCCCTTCCAGGATGATTTAACTCTTTCGAGACCAAAGTCCCTGCAATCAGAGTTTAGAGGCTCCTTCCCACCCAAAGTCTCTCTGAGCCTCCAAATTCCAGGTCCCCCCCAAAAAAACTGCCAATCAGCCCTGTCCTTTACAACCAAACTACCCTAGAACCCCTCACCCTGCATGGGTAAGAACCACTGAGTGCACAAAATAGGCATATTTTTGTGCACACTGCTTTTTGGGGACAGGAAATAAGTAATTGACTCCTCATGTATCTTAGTTATGCCCTGTACACACGGTCGGAAATTCCGACGGAAAATGTCCGATCGGACCATGTTGTAAGAAAATCCGCCCGTGTGTGGGCTCCATCGGATTTTTTCCGTCGGAATTTCCGATGGAAAAAATTTGAGATCCTGCTCTCAAATTTTCCGACAACAAAATCCGATCTGACTTTTTCCGATCGTGTGTACAGAATTCCGACGGACAAAGTGCCCGCATGCTCAGATCAAATTACGAGACCAAAGCTATTGGCTAATAGTCTCTACGTAGTTACGTTGTACGCAACGAACATCACCACGGTCAGAATGATCGGATTTTCCGACAACTTTGTCCGACCGGGTGTATGCAAAACTAGTTTAGGACAAAATCTGTCAGAAAAAATCAGACGGATTTTGTGGTCGGAATTTCCGACCGTGTGTACGGCGCATAACTCTTTCTTTATATAAACTAAGTTTTTATAAGCTTAGTTGATTATGACTTCTGACCATTTATTCCATTATGTTTCACTGCCTCTGTAAAAGAATTTAATTACAGAAAATGGCATAGAGTACAGAGCATGCAGATATAAAGAATACTACCTGAAAGTTTAAATTGACAAATCTACTGAAAAAAAAATGGCATATCTTTTGAAAACATATAGAGAATGAAGAAAATGATGGCAATTTTTCTCACATTCATTTCATTTTATTGTTTCAAAGTACCTTTTGATTTTGGATCAGCTTGTATTTTATGCTTTATCGACTTGGATTTTAAATGCTCCTAAAACCTAAAGATATAAGGAACTACGCCGTGTCTGGGGTGTAAAAGATAGCAATATAACAGTTTTTTAACATAAAATGGATTACCTCAAGGCACAGTCTCTGTCAAAGGATGTTTTCTACCCTCCATAAACCACAACACCATGATACTGCTTTATGGCAAAACTCTTTCTATGGAAGCTATTTTAGCTGTCAACATTTCATACCAATAAGTTTGTTAGTATAAACCACAGACATTTCAGAAACTGTTAAAAAAAAAAGTACTCCTCATCCAAAACAAAATCAATATGAAATATGAATAATAAAAATTTACAACAGAAAAAAGCATGCATATATACATATAAAACAAAAAAAAAAACACGCACAGTATGTTGATGTCTGTAATACAATTATTTTTTTTTTTTTTATAGTCAGTTGAAAAAAGACATAAGTTTTTCTAGTTAAACTAATAGAAAAAAAAATAAAATAAATAGATAACCTCTATATAAAGAACTTTATACCAACTGTTGATCCAGAGGAAGGGGGAAAAACATATAAAGCATGGTCCCATTTGGTCTAGCAGAGGGAAAAAGACCTTCCTGATCCCCTAGGAGACAGTTAGATATTCCCTGGATCATCAATCTCTGGTGTTGTTAACTGTAAATGTTAATATCCAGTTATATTTTGTTCATTTGGGAATGCATTTAGCTTTTCTTATTTTTTTTTTTTAGCAATTCCTGGGCTGACCTGACATTTTCTTGAGGGAACCTATTCCATGTTTTCATAGCTCTTACTGTGGAGAAACCTTTCAATATGTGGGGTTAAATCTCTTTTACTCCAGATGTAAAGCTTCCTTGTCCTTTGTAATGACTTTAAAATGAATAACTCTGCACCAAGTTCACTATATTTCTGCTAACTAACCAAAGCTGCAGCATGTTGGAACCAATTTGTCATTGTTATCTTCAGATTTAGGGCTCAACTTGCTCTGCCCAAACCAACCTCTCATACCAAAGCATGAGATCATCTAAAGTCATATGAGACAGTCACATGGATTTATTATAGGCCTGTGAGAGAGATAACATGAATGGCAGAATATATGAAACAAAACAGTATGTCACATATATAGTTTAAGCTGAGGAGCTTTGGGCTGTGTAATTTTTTGTATTGTGTTAATGTGGATGTTGGTAGGCAGTTCCGTATTCCTAGGACTGTTATCTTATGTAAACTACAGTACCATATATACTCGAGTATAAGCCGAGTTTTTCAGCACGTTTAATTTTCCGACCCGACTTTGGGGCCCCGTATCTTGGTGCCACTTTGGATACCTTGTAGTGCTAGGTCCACTGGGTTGACATACCAAATTTGGGGTTCCTAGCACCAAGTGGCCCCGAGATACGGGGCCGCAAAAATTTGGTGTCGGAAAATGTCACTTTCTGCTGCAGAAAAGTGCTTGACATTTTCCCAACCCGATTTTGGGGCCCGTATCTTGGGACACTTGGTGCTAGGAACACCAAATTTGGTATTCAAACCCAGTGGAACTAGCACTACAACCTATCCAAGGATGGGGTTCCTAACACCAAGTGACCCCGAGATACAGGGCCCCAAAATCGGTCAACTGTGTCCATCTGCAGCAATGTCATTTCGGGACCCTTTGGGTCCAGAGACCCCAAATTTTGGCTGCAGCTAGTGGGCATTTAGGAACCCTTAAGTTTGACGTTTGGGGGACCTATGGCTGCAAATGGGCACAGTGAGGCTGAAAATGGGCATTGTTGACCCTCTTTTCCACTTACAGTAGCTTACCGTATATACTCGAATATAAGCCAAGATTTTCAGCCTTTTTTTTAGGGCTGAAAGTCCCCCCCTCGGCTTATATTCGAGTCACCGCCGTCTGCCTACATGAACAGCGTGTCATGCAGACAGATGCCAGTTTTCAAAAGCCGCGCCTCCTCCTCCTCCTCCTCGTCCGTGATAGGAGGAACACAAATTTTCCCTGCAGTAAGTCAGTGCAGTGTTCCGCCTATCACGGACGTCCTGTCATTCTCATCTCATGGACGAGGATGAGAAGACGTCCATGATAGGCGGAACACTGCACACTGACTGCTGGGAAAAAAGTGTTCCTCCTATCACGGATGAGGAGGAGGAGGAGGCGCGGTTTTTGTAATATTGGAATGGCGCTGTACACGCTGTGGGGGGACAGAGCGGGACTGCATCAGCTGCAATGTTGGAAGCGACACAGGACCTACAGATGGGCAGATGGGCGGATCAGCGGATCGGCGCAGACCGGCACAGGTAGGCTGCAATGGGGACACGGGGGTCTGTACAGGGGACATGCAGCTGCAGATGGGCATTGCTGACCCTCTTTTCCACTTACAGTAGCTGCTGCATTTTTGCCCCTCGGCTTATACACGGGTCAATACGTTTTTCCCATTTTTTTGTGGTGAATTAGGGGCCTCGGCTTATACTCGGGATGGCCTATACTCGAGTATATACGGAATTTCTCACCCTAGGCTCATACTCGAGTCAATACGTTTTCCCAGTTGTTTGTGGTAAAATTAGGTGCCTCGGCTTATATTCGGGTCGGCTTATACTCAAGTATATATGGTAAGTGGATAAAAGCGCCACTCTACTGGTAGAAGCCCAAAATACATTTTCTTGTAATCAGATAAGCCAACACGTTTCAGGGGTTGCAACGGTATCTCTTCTTTAGGGCTGGAGACAGCAAATTTGTTGTTTGGACTGAACTGAAAAATTAGAAAAAATATTTAATGTAAACTGTTCCAGCTCAAGAATTTTAATGTACCTGGAGATGTACTAGTAAAGTAAACAGGAAGCATGGTAGCCTGAATTTAAATATCCCCAATTTAAAAAAAAAATAAAAAAATGTTTCTCAGTTTAGGCCGATATGTATTCTTCTACATATTTTTGGTGCAAAAAAATTGCAATAAGCATATATTGATTGGTTTGCGCAAAAGTTATAGCACCCACAAATAGATTATTGATTTATGGCATTTTTATTATTATTTTTTTAATAGTAATTGAGGAGATCTGCTGATTCTTATCGTGACTGTTACATTGTGGCGGACAGATCGACAGATCGGACACTTTTGACACTATTTTGGGACCATTGACATTTATACAGTGATCAGTACTAAAAATAGCCACTGATTACTGTATAAATGTCACTGACAGGGAAGGAGTTAACACTAGGGGGCGATCAAGGGGTTAAATGTGTTACCTAGGGAGTAATACTTATTGTGGGAGAGTGGGACTGACTAGGGGAGGAGACCGATCGGTGTTCTTATATACTAGGAACACATGATCTGTCTCTCCCCTGACATGTTTACACACACAAATCCACATTCCTGTTATGTCACAAGCAATCGCGGGTGCTGTTGGACATCGCAGCAGCCGGGCACGCGCATCGACTCCTCTGTGACGTGCCTGCTATTGTCACCGGAGAGATGAGGATGTCATATGACGCCCACCCAGGAGAGATCCCATCTGCCTACGTCATATGACTATGTGCGGGGAAGGAAGTAGTTACATGGCCCACTTGGCGCCACTCTAGTGGTGGACATGCACACCGGCACACACACGTGTGCGCGTGGGTCAGGCTAACGGGGATTCTTTGTCTATGGATTTGGCTAACAGAAATTCTCCATCTGCCCATAACTATGTGCCCGGGCATATTTCTTCTTTCCTAACCTGTTACAGCTAAAGGTTTATCAGCTAAATCTCAGGAGCTAGAAGAGCCCTCAATGTGGACTACTACCGGTGGAGTGGTACTTTGATCCTCTTGCCTTTGTTCACATTATATATGCTAGGCAGCTCACTACACAGAACAAGTATCCACTTCAGCCCCGGACCATTTGGCAGCCAAAGGACCAGGCCCCTTTTTGCGATTTGGCACTGTGTCGCTTTAACTGACAATTGCAAGGTCGTGCGACGTGGCTCCCAAACAAAATTGGCGTCCTTTTTTTCCCACAAATAGAGCTTTCTTTTGGTGGTATTTGATCGCCCCTGAGGTTTTTATTTTTTGCGCTATAAACAAAAATAGAGCGACAATTTTGAAAACAATGCAATATTTTTAGCTTTAGCTTTATATAAAAAAACATTTTTTTTCCTCAGTTTAGGCTGATACGTATTCTTCTACCTATTTTTGTTAAAAAAAAATCGCAATTAGTGATTATTGATTGGTTTGCGCAAAAGTTATAGCGTTTACAAAATAGGGGATAGTTTTATAGCATTTTTATTAATATTTTTTTTTACTAGTAATGGTAATTTTATTGTGACTGCGACATTATGGCGGACACATCGGACATTTTTGACACATTTTTGGGACCATTGTCATTTATACAGCAATCAATGCTATTTAAATGCATTGATTCCTGTATAAATGACAGTTGTAGTGAAAGAGTTAACCACTAGGGGGAGGGGAGGGGTTATGGGCTGTGACGTGTGTGTGTTTTTTTTACATTAGGGGGCGGGGCTGACATCTGACGTCATTGATCGGCTTTCCCGATGACCAGGAACAGCCGATCAATAAAAGGCAGAGTAGGAAGCGCGGGGAAAGGTTTGTTTACACAAACCTCTCCCCGTTCTTCAGCTCTGTGACCCGATCGCGGGACACCAGCGGCGATCGGGTCCGCTGGTCCCGCGGCCAGGGTCACGGAGCTCCCGACCGGGTCGCGAGCGCGCCATTCTGCCGCAGTATATCTGCGTGAGGCGTTCGGGAAGCGGGTATACAAGAGGTAGTTTCTTTCAGGTTTTGCGTTCTCTGGAAACCTGAATCAAATAAAACTAAAAAAAAATGTGTCCTTTCCTTTCAACTATCAAGTAGATTGTGTAAATATGTGGAATAAGTTGAATCGTTATCTACATGTCTTTGTTTTTAAAACCTGTTGATTCCAAAAAAAGAATGTCCCAATGTCCACATCAACACCTTCTTGGCTACACATGTTGCACATGCTACAGTCCATGCACGCATTAACAGCAATTAAAGAATGGGCTTTAATGCCCACATGGTGCACATATGCATCACTGGGCGGCCAATGTTTGTGTGCTGAGAGCATGCACACTGCGCACTTCCAGCACAGAGACAGAGCTGTCAAAAGCTGTCAGTTTTTCGGTCCCCACTAATGATTGGTAGCTGGCAGGATCAGCTCCCGATCATGTGACCACTGTGACAGCCAATCACAGTGGTCATGGGTGTAAAAGAATATATAATGAGAAATAACTTGTGCGCTGCTATGTGAATGAACCTTTAACTGTGAAAATTACAATAAACTGGGAACAGCTGCTACCATTCTAAAGTGACATCACACTCATAAGAATATACAGACAATAATGGTGCGCTTATTCAATAATATAGCTGTGAAAATTCAATATACCTTTAAACTGAATATATGATGAGAAATTGATTATAAAGTGCAAATGCTATCGTACGGTATTTTTCCAGAGAGGAAAGCTCGCTTGTTTGATTTACCTGGTGATCACGGGGAGTCATATGTAGCAAATTGTAAGCTACAATATCTGTAGATATAAGAGTGAAGCTTCCGTGTTGGCAAAGAAACCTCTGTCTGGCATTCACCCCACACTGCCAACCATATAATCTGTCATGTTTTTTGTCTTATCTTTTTCTTTTTTTTCTTTTTGAAATATGTGTCTTTTTGATATGTCTTTTAAATGATCATTTCATGTTTGAATGATCGAACAATTTTATGTATACACAATAAATATATTCTTTAATCTATTCATGTGATTGTTGCCTACAAAGTCCTAATGAAGGGGGATTCTTTTTTTCTGGCTATACAATAGGGATGTGGCAACAACACACTTTCCTGACATGGTGAAATCCCCTTTTTGCTAAATGCTAAATAAATAACATGTAAATACATAAAATGTGCATTAAAAAAAGTCCATAAATATGAAACAAAATCCCAAAAATCCATTCGAAAGACATGCTGGTAGGTTAATCGGATCCTGTCTAAATTGGCCCTAGTATGTATGAATGTGTGTTAGGGACCTTAGGTTGTAAGCTCCTTGAGGGCAGGGACTGATGTGAATGTACAATGTATATGTCAAGTGCTGCGTGAATTGATGGCGCTATAGTAAGTAAGTACCTGAAATAAATTAAAATAAAAAAATAAAAATAAAAAAAATGATAGTTCAAAAAGTGAGCAAAATATCCCTCTCACTAAAAAATAAAGTTTTAATATGTGCTTGAATATAGAATGTAGTCATCACCAACAACTTTGAGTGAATTGGCCGCTTACCTCAAAGTAAGACCCACCCGGGTCTAATCAAGCCTTGTTTGAAACATAGGAAGATCCTCTGTAATCAGGAACACCATCTCCAATAGCAACCACCTTCTCTTTAGATAGAACAATTTCTGCAATAGTACTCTAACTATTTAAGGAAAGATCATTGCGCAATATCATTTAAAACAATTCATTGTTTAAAACATATGAATTGTGCACTCACACTTTCCACATCTTGTAAAATAGCAAACAGTATATCCAAAATGTGAGCTCCTCGTCTCCTCAGCTCACATTTTGGATATACTGTTTGCTATTTTTTTTTTTCCCTACCGTCATGGCAAGAAGAAAGCCATTGTTAAAAGAAAGCCATAAGAAGTCCCGTTTGCAGTTTGCAAGAAGCCATGTAGGGAACACAGAAAACATGTGGAAGAAGGTGCTCTGGTCATATGAGACCAAAATGTTACTTTTTTGACCTAAAAGCAAAATCTTATGTGTGGCGGAAAACTAACACTGCACGTCACCCTGAACCCACCATCCACACTGTAAAACATGGTGGAGGCAGCATCATGTTGTAGGGATGCTTTCCTTCAGCATGGACAGGGAACCTCGTCAGAGATAATGGGAAGATGGATGGAGCCAAATACAGAGCAATCTTAGAAGAAAACCTGTTAGGTTCTGCAAAAGACTTGAGACTGGGGCAGAAGTTCACCTTCCAGCAGCACAATGACCCTAAACATACAGCCAGAGTTACAATGAAACGATGGAATGGTTTAGATCAAAGCATATTGATGTGTTAGAATGGCCCAGTCAAAGTCCAGACCTAAATCCAATTGAGAATCTGTGTCAAGACTTGAAAATTGCTGTTCACAGACGCTCCCCATCCAATCTCACAGAGCTTGAGCTATTTTCTAAAGGAGAATGGGCAAAAATGTCACTCTCTAGATATGCAGAGCTGGTAGAGACATCCCCAAAAAGATTTTTAGCTGTAATTGCAGCGAAAGGTGGTTTTACAAAGTATTGACTCAGGGGGGCTGAATACAAATGCACGCCACACTTTTCACATATTCATTTGTAAAATATTTTGAAAACCATTTATCATGTTCCTGCCACTTCACAATTATGTGCCATTTTGTGCTGGTCTATCACATAAAATCCCAATAAATTACATTTACGTTTTTGGTTGTAACATGAAAAGAATTTGGAAAATTTCACGGGGTATGAATACTTTTTTAAGGCACTGTAGATAAGTTTGCTTTGAATATTAAAAATTATTCAAATAGCATTTTCAGTTGTGGTGCTCAGATGTAATTTAGTTCTGCTAAAAAAAACACTGAGGATTTAATACTACTTTAGTTATTTTAAAGTGTTAATGCTTGTTTTTCCTGACCCAAGCTCTTCTGTAAGTGATATTTTTTTAGTTTTGCAACATTGTGAAAAAAGATTAATGGAAACTGACATAAACCTTCCATATATGAATGCCTAATGTTTCAAAGAAAATATGATTATAAATATGAGTGACAGTTTCCCTTAAAATTCGTCATGGGATGAAACTTTCTTGCAGGGCTTTCTCTGTGGTGCGTGGGTAAAATATGAAGAAAGCTATACAATTGTCCACGGTATTTTGACCGAGTTTTACAGCTAAAAAGACTTTGTTACTGGGATTTTAAAGCACACTTAGAGAAAATTTACAGAAGCAGTCATTTTCATCCTCTCCTCTGATCATCAAAGAATGAAAACACATTGGCTCACTTTTCATGCAGCGTCTCATTCCGCAGTCTCAGATGTTTTCAAAAGAAAGGTTGAAGAATTTACTTGTTATAACAATCAGGGTTTTTCAACTTATGTCCTCCAGGCGTCATCCTAACAATGCAGCCTTTTCTTTTCTCTTCTCAGCGGCACAGGCTGATCTGATGATCTCCAGAGTGGGTGGGCCTGTCAATAGAACGGAGGTTTTGTCCAAATGACCACTGGGTCACTCACAATGTACTGCTACAAGGGTAGAAGAAATAGAACAGAAAGCAAGCGTTTATTTAGCTTTGAAAACTTGAGCTGCGAGGGGTTGAAGATGAAGCTGTGCTCCGTGGTCTAACGGAGACAATCCCAAATGTGTGAAATAGCTCTTATTACAGTCTGTGTGCTGCTTCACAGCTCATAGTGATAACAGGAATATAGATTTCCAAGGTATGGCGGAGAATGCCAAAGGAGCAGGACAAAAGTATTTCCATTTTGTTCTATTTACAGAATTATGATTGACTGGCATGCAGGGTCTGAGAGATACAGAGTGAGCCACACATAATGATGCACAACCATCACTCAAGGCTGCATTTTGACAGTGTGATATTTGGGGGATTCGTTTAAGATATAGTGCCTTCCAGTGAATTTAGACCAGCCAGCTAATATTGTTTCAGGTCTTGTGGCCCACTCTTATTTAATTAAGAAAAAGAAAAATCCCCCTTCAATGGGACTTTAAAGGCAACATACACTTGTGTAATGCGAAAAATTGTTTATTAGATATACATAAAAGTCTACGATCAAATAGAATGATCGATATTAAAAAACATCAAAGTTTGTACAAAATATACATACATATGAAAAAACAACAAAAGACAAAACACAACAATTTACATGAAAAATATGACAAAGAGATAATGATACTCTCCGGTAAATGGTAATCCCCGGTACCGGTGCGTTTCTGGTTATACACCTTCATCAGGGGTATAGGATAGAGGTAAATATAGTCATAATTAGTTTTTACTCATGCAAAATGATTCCATAAAGAAAAAAAAGCAACTTTGCCAGTGGGGGTGTAGATGGACGCCAACCAAGCAGTAGTAAGATCTTGGAGCAGAAAGTTCCCAATTTATTGTTTGCCTGATGAACAATAGCAAATAGATTCCAGCGATTAAACTGAACAGTGTCCGCTGTACAGGAAATTAGGTAGATGGCTGGTCAGAGCTTTCAATAAGGCCAAAACAGTAAATAGCATCAATGTGTCCTTATTTCCATAGGAATGTGTCTTCCCAAATATACGTGAACGGGTTTAAATGGTTGGCGTCTCCCCGCTCTGCAGTGCCCATCAGGCAAACAATAAATTGGGAACTTTCTGTTCCGAGATCTTACTACTGCTTGGTTGGCGTCCATCTACACCCCCACTGGCACAGTTGCTTCACCTATTTTTTCTTTATGAAATCATTTTGCATGAGTAAAAACAAATTATGACTATATTTACCTCTTTCCTATACCCCTGATGAAGGTGTATAACCATAAACGCGCCGGGTACCGGGGATTACCATTTACCAGAGAGTATCATTATCTCTTTGTCATATTTTTCATGTAAATTGTTGTGTCTTGTTTTTTGTTGTTTTTTTTTTTGTATATTTTGTACAAAATTTGATGTTTTTTAATATCGATCATTCTATTTGATCATAGACTTTTATGTATATCTAATAAACTATTTTTCGCATTACACAAGTGTATGTTGCCTTTAAAGTCCCGTTGAAGGGGGATTTCTCTTTTTCTTAATTATATCCTAGGGATGTGGCAACTACACTGTTTCAACCTGATATGGTGAAACCCTCTCTTTTGCCACTCTTATTTAATGGAAAAGTTCAAAAGTAAGTTCAGTATTACCCCCACAGAGGTTTCCAACACCACTTCAAAACACACATGATATTCTATAACCACATGTAGTAACGTTTGAGGTGCTCCGATAATGGCAGGTTTGGGGTTTCACAGTGCTCTAAGGGTGCAGGCTGCCAAATGTAAAGAAAGAAATGAAGCAGAAATTAAAACGAAAGGACGCGGCACACCACTAGCTCAACAGGTGAAGAGGAATATTAATAGCCTCAGCCTTGGGCTCCTCCTAATCCATGCACTTGATATGTTTCAGAAAACATAAATCTCAAATGTCCACACCAGAGACTGGGGTGGAAAAATGAGATGGGGGACTTGGCAAAAAGCAAATTAAAACATATTGTCTTTATATAGAAACATTATAAAATGATGTCGATTAAAAGTATATATCGGTACATAGTCTGGTATATCACAAGCTCAATACATTGAACAAATGATCATTAATAAAATTACATTGGCCACTGTTCACAAAGAATTAACTGGCAGGATTAACGTGTTTCGCTTGTCAATGCTTTATCAGAATCCATGCTGACAGTGTTGAACAGCATAACCAATTCATGTACGAAGAGTGAAATAATAAACGGAAGTACGAACACAGGGAAGCCTCAAACAGCATGAGTTTAAGAAAATGGCAATCAGCATAAATCAAAATTTGCTAAAAGTACAGCTCAGCCCAAGAGTTTATACTGAGACAACTTTACAGACTTCAGCTATGATCCTTCAGATCAGATAACTTAAGGGGCCCCTGTGATATGCACACTCCGACAGCCACAATGCATTATTGATGTGTTTCACCCCACCCACCGGTACTGACTTGTAGAGGTCGTGTGGGGCGCAACACGTAAGGGCCGTGGCTTGGGAGGAGCCCAAAATTGAGGCCTTTCAAATTCCTCTTCACCCGTTATGCTAGCAAAATGTAACATAACAAATGTAAATCTGGTATTAAGCCACCTGGTTTATTCTTGCACTCTCACTGTTCAGGCCTTCCACTTAGGCCTTTTGTCTGGTCCCTCAGACTAGTTCACCGCACCAATTTGCTCATGTAAAAATGCTGTAGCTCTCTCTCTTAGCTCCTTGCTACTCTGACCTATGCCCTGACCTCTGGGCAGAGGGCCTCCTTTCTCCAGGGTGAAGCCCTTAATAACTGCTAGGCCCTTGATTCTTTATTCATGTGATCTTTAATCCTACTAACTCACAATATACACACAAATTCTGTGCTCAAATATATGAAATAAAAATAATAATAATAATAATAATAATGCCAGCTAACCAAAAGTAAGTGAAATCACAACACCTAATTATCCCTGAGGGGAACACCATTTACTTTGACCTTCTGGTAGGGGTCATGGCTTTGAGGTGAGCGGCCAGTTGGTATGATGGTGGAACATGGAGCACTTCTATTATTTGGATAACAGTATTGAAGTGGGGATTTTATATACTGATTGGACTTTAATTTACACAATTTGTGAACTTTCATATTTGTTGTACATTATAATTGTATTAGATGTGTATAGCACTTCTTTTGATATTTTAGTGTTGATATTCAGTACATGGGATGTATTTTTGTTGGGCTACACTGTTTTCTATTTATTTATGCTTTTAAGTGATATCTGAACACAAGAACAAAAATGTAACATATTGCAGCTCAGAAGTCCTTAGATATGTTGGCTGCATTCGTTTTTATTTTTCAGGCTAAAATATTTTCAACAAGCACAGAAAATATCCATTAATCTGGCTAGGATTGCAATTTCCTTGTCACTTCCTCTGGCGAGAATCGAAAGAACTTGCAGCTCTGTGCTAGCGGTAAAGCACCGCTAGTTTTAGCAGGGCTTTACCGTCGTTTTAGCAGTGCTTTTCAGTTGCTAGCGGGGCACCTTTAACCCCCGCTACCGGCTGAAGAAAGGGTTAAATGTGCCCGTAAAGCACCGCTGCCGAATCGCTTTGCAGGCACTTTGGCAGCAGTGCCCATTCATTTCAATGGACAGGGGCGGTGGAGGAGCGCTGTATTCACTGCTCCTAAACTGATCCAAAGATGCTGTTTGCAGGACTTTTTCTAATGTCCTGCAAGTGCACTGCTCCAGTGTAAAAGCACTCAGGCTTTCACACTGGGGCTGCAGGGGAGGCGTTTTTCAGGCGATTTACAGGCCATTTTTAGCCCTTTAGCGCCTGAAAATGCCTCCAGTGTGAAAGGGGTCGAATAGAGATGAAGCATGGAAGTTCATCCTGGGAGACAATTGTAGCCTCCTGCATACAGTGGTGTGAAAAAGTGTTTGCCCCCTTCCTCATGTCCTGTTCCTTTGCATGTTTGTCACACTTAAGTGTTTCGGAACATCAAACCAATTTAAACAATAGTCAAGGACAACACAAGTAAACACAAAATGCAATTTGTAAATGAAGGTGTTTATTATTAAAGGTGAAAAAAAATCCAAACCATCATGGCCCTGTGTGAAAAATTGATTGCCCCCTAAACCTAATAACTGGTTGGGCCACCCTTAGCAGCAACAACTGCAACCAAGCGTTTGCGATAACGTGCAATGAGGCTTTTACAGCGTCCTGGAGGAATTTTGGCCCACTCATCTTTGCAGAATTGTCCTAATTCAGTTACATTAGAGGGTTTTCGAGCATGAACGGCCTTTTTAAGGTCATACCACAACATCTCAATAGGATTCAGGTCAGGACTTTGGCTAGGCCACTCCAAAGTCTTCATTTTGTTTTTCTTCAGCCATTCGGTGGTGGACTTGCTGGTGTGTTTAGGATCATTGTCCTGCTGCAGAACCCAAGTTCGTTTCAGCTTGAGTACACGAACAGATGGTCGGACATTCTCCTTCAGGATCTCTTGGTAGACAGCAGAATTCATAGTTCCTTTTATCACGGCAAGTCTTCCAGGTCCTGAAGCAGCAAAACAGCCCCAGACCATCACACTACCACCACCATATTTTACTGTTGGTATAATGTTCTTTTTCTGAAATGCAGTGTTCCTTCTACGCCAGATATACTTGGACACACACCTTCGAAAGAGTTCCACTTTTGTCTCATCGGTCCACAGAATGTTGTCCCAAAAGTCTTGGGGATCATCAAGATGTGTTGTGGAGAAATTGAGACGAGCTTTGATGTTCTTTTTGCTCAGCAGTGGTTTTCTCCTTGGAACTCTGCCATGCAGGCCATTTTTGCCCAGTCTTTTCCTGATGGTGGAGGCATGAACGCTGACCTTAACTGAGGCAAGTGAGGCCTGCAGTTCCTTGGACGTTGTTGTGGGGTCTTTTGTGACCTCTTGGATGAGTCGTCGCTGCGCTCTTGGGGTAATTTTGGGCGGCCGGCCACTCCTGGGAAGGTTCACCACTGTTCCATGTCTTCGCCATTTGTGGATAATGGCTCTCACTGTGGTTCGCTGGATTCCCAAAGCTTTGGAAATGGCTTTATAACCCTTTCCAGACTGATAGATCTCAATTACTTTCTTTCTCAATTGTTCCTGAATTTCTTTGGGTCTCGGCATGATGTGTAGCTTTTAAGGATCTTCTGGTGGACCTTACTGTGTCAAGCAGCTCCTATTTAAGTGATGCCTTGATTGTGAACAGGTGTGGCAATAATCAGGCCTGGGTGTGGCTAGAGAAATTGAACTCAGGTGTGGACAACCACAGTTATAGTATGTTTTAACAAGGGGGGCAATCACTTTTTCACACAGGGCCATGATGGTTTGGATTTTTTTTCACCTTTAATAATAAACACCCTCATTTACAAATTGCATTTTGTGTTTACTTGTGTTGTCCTTGACTATTGTTTAAATTGGTTTGATGTTCCGAAACACTTAAGTGTGACAAACATGCAAAGGAACAGGAAATGAGGAAGGGGGCAAACACTTTTTCACACCACTGTAGATACAGTGAAATGAGTCAGAGTATCTATCCCAGGACAGGGAGTGTTGTTTCAGGATTACCAAATAAAAGACAAAAAAAATGAAAAAATTTAAGTGAATGCAGCCACTGTATCTAGGGACTGGTAAGCTGAAATTTAAAAAGATTTTTTTTTTGTTTTTGGGTTGAAATTTGCTTTAAAATAATACTAAAGGCAATAAAAAGAAAAAAACAAGCATGTCATACTAACCTGCTCTGTCGCAGTGGTCCTCCGCTTCTCGAGCCCCTCATCAGCGCCCTCGGCCCCTCCCTTCTGCCAAGTACCACCAATGGGGGCACCCAGGCAGGCTTGTTCCTGAGCCTTGGCTCTGCATGTCCATTCACACACAGAGCCGTGGCTCGGCCCTGCCCCCTCTCTCTCCTCATTGGCTCACTGGCTGTAAATGACAGCCAATGGCTCCTGCTGCTGTCTCAACCAACGAGGAGGGAGAGTCCCCAGAGAGCTGAATCTCTTATGCACATAGCTGGATCGAGGGTACTGCTGCACAAAAAATGCATGAAGGTAAAAAACCTTGAGCCTTTAGAACCACCAAAAAAAGCTAAATTCATGTAACCGCTGTAGCAAGGATTGCTAAACTGCAATTTCATTATGGAAACTTTGGAAGAGGCTCGAACAGGTAAATGGGGTTGCTGGGGATTCCAATAGAAGGTAAATACCACTCATTGGAGGGTGGTAGGCTATCAGCAAACCTGTTACTTTGTCTTAAATTAGCAAATAAGGCCGGGTTCACACTATACTACACGACAGTAGTACGACTTTCATCCTACTTTGCTCTGCGACATCAGTCCTACATTGGTCCTACATTGGTCCTACATTGGTCCTACATCCATCCGACTTTCATGAACAGGATACTACTTTGATCTGACTTTTCAGATTGTACAACTTGTCCTTTGACCAATCAAAACTAACACACAATGGGAGGGGCTACAGCAGGGGGCAGGAAATAACACAATGTTGGATGCTAAAGTCGGATGGTTAGGACAAGGATCCGACTTTGATCCTACTTGAATGATAGTCAATGGGCTGAAGTAGGATCAAAGTCGGACCAAAGTAGTACAGGGAGCATTTTCAAAGTTGTACTGACTTGTGTCGGACCAGTTAAGAAGGCTCCCATAGGGAAACATTGATTTTCACATGTCATGCGACGTGAGCTCCCAATGACGGAGCATTTGTCGTACCAGTATGAACCCGGCCTAACTGGTTTACTTAAATTCAAAATAGATAAGAATTCTCTTAGGTGTTCTCTGTACACCACAAAGTCTCTGGTGCTTTACTCCCTTGATGGTATTCTCTGCAGAAGAAAAGGAAACTATCAAAGAGTCAGTACACCAGATGTTTTGCAACTGTTCATTTTATGTTTTTTTGAGCTGCAGCAACCTGTGCTGTGATTGGTTGTAGGACATTGTTATATTATCTAAAGGCCTGCACTGAGACACAGCATTCTTACTTCCAGAAGCTCTGTAAAACGCACAAACAAAATATACACAGAAAGTCAATATTTCAGTCTTTCAATGGCATCTTATAACTAAAAGCCAATTTATGTTATGACTTTGACATTTGAATATAGTTGTAGGGCAAGGGAAGTGTCAATCAAGAGTGGTTAGGCATGGAATTGTGAAAAAACAAATAGCAACTGCTAAGGGTGGCATTAGAAGGGCGGCAGACTGCCCTTTCTTTTATTTTCTTATCACAATTATCTCTGCAAGTATAAGGCAAAATATATTTTCTATTCAATTATAGTTACTGTGCACTTATTTATATTGTACACAGTATAGAGAACTATAAAGCATTAAAGATTTGCATCTTAGGAAATTACATTAAAGAGCCGGCACACTAAGGCTGGCCATACATGGTGCAAATTTCCTGTGGTTGCAGGAAAAATATTTGCACGATTCCCCCTTCAACCCAGACAGTGCTACATAGTTACAGAGTTACATAGTAGGTGAGGTTGAAAAAAAAGACAAGTCCATCAAGTCCAACCTATGTGTGTGATTATATGTCAGTATTACATTGTATATCCCTGTATGTTTTGGTCATTCAGGTGCTTATCTAATAGTTTCTTGAAACTATTAGACATGTACACTGCCAAAAAATGTGTTCGTTTTCGTTTCATTCGTTTTTTTTTTTTTTTTCATTTTTCGGGTCATTAGTTGATCGCAATGATCGCAATCCGTAAATTAGTACATTAGTAAATTAGAAAATTCGTATATATTTGTAAATGAGAAAATTCGGAAATTTGGAAATTCTAAAATCAAAAAATTTAAAAATCTGAAATAGTAACTAACTATTAAAAGGTAGGTAATCCACACTTAGGAGAAAAATAATAATAAGGTGTGCAGCCTCCCCTGAGTGGACCCCCTAAGGAGCCAGTGGGTAAGTAAATATGAAATAAAAGGGATAATGGCGCTCCCTGTTATTAAAGGAAAGAAGTAGGATATACAATATATTCCAACACACTCAGTGAAAATGTAAATAAATAAAAGAATTAGTGATTATTTACCACCAGTTGACTGATCAATAAGTGAGTCAATCAATACCACATTAATAACGTGACTAACCATGTGATACCAATAGTTAATTATACAAAGCAGACCTATACCTATAGGCCTGTGTGATCCAAAACACCCAATGTGTGTGTGGATATCCCAGTTAGACACACAAACTGGATTGGGGATACAAGTAAAGACCTGTGCATAGTATCAATGTGACATCCAAATATATAAAATAATTCAGTAATAAAAAATGTAATAAAATAAAATAGTAATAAAAAATGTCTTGTGAGTCCATCACATATAAGTGAAAAAAAACATAAACACGAATCCTCCAAAAATAACGTGATCCAAAAATATAGAAAAGAAGTAAAGAAGAATATATATAAGAAAAAAAATATATATACACAATAGTGAAAAATTCAAACGTGTACAGAGTTCAATAAATGGTGACTGTAGTGGCTTCACTGCTGGAAATCAGGGGACTTGGTGCTGCCCCATATGGTCCCCCACTCACCAGACTTCACCACCCCTGCAGGGGTAACAGGCACGAAATGGAGACCCGTGGAGAACCGGAAGCGATGTAAGCACGCCTTATGCGTTTCGTCATGTGACTTTATCAAAGGCGAGATAAAGTAAACGGCCTTTGATAAAGTCACATGACGAAACACGTAAGTCGTGCTTACATCACTTCCGGTACGGCACAGGAGGCGTGGAACGCAGCTGGAGCGCACGGAGTTAGCCTTGTGTAATAGCGCAAACCACTAGGCTTTTAGCTATTCCCGGGCTTGCCTGTGCTTTGTCACATTTTTTGTTTTTTTATATATATATATTTTTTACTGGAATAAAAGCTTTTGATTTTACATAATATGCTACGAGACCCCCATTTTTCTTTTCCCCCGGTGTGGAGGGCCATATGTTTTGAGTGCTGAGGCTGGTGGAGTGCTGATGCTGCATATCAGCAAACGGATCCCGAGGGTACTGCATGCGATTCCCCCAGCAAAAGCCTAGGATTTGGATACCGCTTCTGGGACCTGACACAGAGCCATCTGACGGACCACCCACGGGTCTCCATTTCATGCCTGTTACCCCTGCAGGGGTGGTGAAGTCTGGTGAGTGGGGGACCATATATCCATCTGTACACGTTTGAATTTTTCACTATTGTGTATATATATATTTTTTTTTTCTTATATATATATATATTCTTCTTTACATATATTTTTGGATCACGTTATTTTTGGAGAATTCATGTTTATGGTTTTTTCACAGAAAATATATTTTTTTCACTTATATGTGACTCACAGGACATTTTTCATTACTGAATTATTTTATATATTTGGATGTCACATTGATACTATGCACATGTCTTTACTTGTATCCCCAATCCAGTTTGTGTGTCTAACTGGGATATTCACACACACATTGGGTGTTTTGGATCACACAGACCTATAGGTATTGGTCTGCTTTGTATAATTAACTATTGGTATCACATGGTTAGTCACTTTATTAATGTGGTATTGATTGACTCACTTATTGATCAGTCAATAGGTGGTAAATAATCACTAATTCTTTTATTTATTTACATTTTCACTGAGTGTGTTGGAATATATTGTATATCCTACTTCTTTCCTTTAATAACAGGGAGCGCCATTATCCCTTATATTTCATATTTACTTAGTAACTAACTATTAAATTAGGTATAGGTATTGTAATTTCCTTTCAAATTTGGCTGTTAGTGAACGTAACGATCACAAATTTATCCGAAGTTACAATTCGTAACCGAATTCATATGCGAAATAACGAAAGCCGCATCTGAACAAATGGAACGGAACAAATTAATAATAAAAATAATAATAATAATTTTTTTATTATTATTGTTATTTATCATTATTAATTCATTATGTTCCATTTGTTTAGATGCGGCATTCGTTATTTTGGATAATTTGTAACTTGGGATAAATTTGTATTTGTTATGTTTACTAACAGCCAAATTTGAAAGGAAATTACAATACCTATAATTTAATAGTTAGTAATAGTTAAGTTATTATTAGGTAATTATTATTTCAGATTTCGGATTTTCCAAATTTACGAATTTACAAATTTACAGATTTTCGAATATTCAGAAAAATTTGTTAAATGGGTTTTCGTTAATTTTGGACATTTCCGAATTAACGAGTTTGTCGAAATTCGTTAAAAAACTAATTCGGAACTAAACTAATTGCACATGTCTAGAAACTATCGATGCTCCCCGCTGAGACCACCACCTGTGGAAGAGAATTACACATCTTTGCCGCTCTTACAGTAAAGAACCCTTTACGTAGTTTAAGGTTAAACCTCTTTTCTTCTAATCTTAATGAGTGGCCATGAGTCTTGTTAAACTCCCTTCTGCAAAAAAGTTTTATCCCTATTGGGGGGTCATCAGTGTGGTATTTATAGATTAAAATCATATCCTCTCTCAAGCGTCTCTTCTCCAGAGAGAATAAGTTCAGTGCTCCCCACGTTTCCTCATAACTAATATCCTCCAGACCCTTTATTAGCTTTTTTGCCCTTCTTTGTACTCATTCCATTTCCAGTACATCCTTCCTGAGGACTGGTGCCCAGAACTGGACAGCATACTCCAGGTGCGGCCGGACCAGAGTCTTGCAGAGTGGGAGAATTATTATTTTATCTCTGGAGTTGATCCCCTTTTTAATGCATGCCAATGCATTAAAATGCCAATGTTTGCTTTGTTAGTAGCAGCTTGGCATTGTATGCCATTGCTGAGCCTGTCATTTACTAGGACCCCCAGGTCCTTTCCCATTCTAGATTCCCCCAGAGATTCTCCCCCCAGTGTATAGATTGCATTCATATTTTTTCCACCCAAATGCATTATTTAAAATTTTTCTACATTAAACCTCATTTGCTGTGTAGTAGCTGAGAGGGGAATCAGCAGTTGTCTTCTCCGGTGGGCTGGGGAAGCCGTCCTCGCCGGGAGAAGACAGTGATTATTGCTAGTGGCTACAGCAACCACTAGTGATAATCACAAAAGAATTCGGCAGGCTGGTTGAACCCAAGTTGATCGATCGATCAACTTAATACATTCAGCCTGCCCATTAACGGTTCAAGTCTCGATTCAAACCGTGTATGGCCAGCCTAACAGACTAACTTGTGCATTGTGGATTATAAATGCTAAACAATAGCCAGGGTGTGTGGTATACATGTTAGGTACAATACCCTCATTTCACCACAAAACACGCCATGCTCAAAAAAAATTTAAAATTGCTTAAATCAAAACTAAACTTTATCTGAGCACTACAAACTGAAAACCCTGTTTAATTCATTTTTAATATTCAAAGCACACTCACCCATACATCAATGTCTTCATGCTTTATTGTTGAGAAATCAGTTTGACAAACACCCCCTAGCATTTCTAGCTGCAGCCATCTTGGATAAGGACAGATGATACTTTCACTTCCTTGGATCCATCTGCCCTTAGCTCAGGCATGCAGACAGGAAGTCATGTCAAGTTAGTCAAGTCAAGTTAGCTAAGAAAGCCCCTCCTCCAGATGAAAGAAAAAAATGCCCATGAATACTCCAGGATGTAGGACATCGTTTTGGCCTAGGCCAGAAACCAGGAAGCAATTGAAGAAATGTAAAAAAAAGTTTAATACTAGTAAATATTACACCCTTTCCTATCTATTTATTAAAGCTAGCATCATATTACAAATAGTTAATGTTGATTGCTAGCTGCCATAACCCCTGTATCCTCTTCTTCAGTGAGTGGTCCAGTTTAGGATAAAAGTGGTCTCTGCAGCAGATTCACTGCAAGATCACTTTTTATTACCCCCCCTTACTGGAGTCGTCGGCAGTGACGGAGGCGATCGAGCCCTTCTTGTGGCCTGAGATGGAGACGAGTGAGGGGAAGATGGCCCCCACCCGTCTCCATATCATTGCAGGGCGGAAGCTTCGTCAAAATGTCACTTCCACCCATAGCTCTTAAAGGGCCATTTTTTTTTTTAAATGACAACATTTTAGATTTTATTTTTTTATTATTGCATTTTAGTGTAAATATGAGATCTGAGGTCTTTTTGACCCCCGATTTCATATTAAAGAGGCCCTGTCATGCTTTTTTTCTATTACAGGGGATTTTTTACATTTTTTTTTTAAACGCGCCCCGTCCCGACAAGCTCGCGTGGAGAAGCAAAATGCAAACGTGACTAACGCCCGCATATGAAAACGGTGTTCAAACCACACATGTGAGGTATCACCACAATCGGTAGAGCGAGAGCAATAGTTCAAGCCCTAGACTGCCTCTGTTTCTTAAAAAATGCAACCTGTAGAATTTTTTAAACGTCGCCTAAGGAGATTTTTAAGGGTAAAAGTTTGTCGCCATTCCACGAGCGGGTGCAATTTTGAAGCGTGACATGTTGGGTATCAATTTACTTGGTGTAACAGTATCTTTCACAATATAAAAAAAAATTGGGCTAACTTTACTGTTGTCTTATTTTTTAATTCAAAAAAGTGTATTTTTTCCAAACCAAGTGCGCTTGTAAGACCACTGCGAAAATACAGTGTGACAGAAAGTATTGCAACGACCGCCATTTTATTCTCTGGGGTGTTAGAAAAAAAATGTATAATGTTTGGGGGTTCTAATTAATTTTCTAGCAAAAAAAATTTTTTTTAACTTGTAAACAACAAATCTCAGAAAGATGCAGGGTAATGGGGTTGCTATAGTGCACCAATCCACTCCAGTCTCTTTTGTTGGCAATTTTGTGATTTGAGTTGCTTGTTTGAGTTGACCTATTTGTGATAGTTATTCCCAAACACACCCACTGTGACCCCTTGCTGTCTCCCATATACAGAAAGTCTGATATAAAAATTAATTCCTCAAATAAAAAGTTCCACGCAGCCACAGATCAGATTTAAACCTGTCCTAGAATTTTGAAACTGATTGGTAATACCAGAAGCTTGAAGAGAGAAATAGAACACAGGCTTCAGAAAGTACACTGGGTATCAACAAGTGGGGTGCTCTCTGCATTAAAATGCATGGGATTACAGATAAATCAGATTAACTCAAGACAACAAAAGAATTGGGTGGATTGGTGCACTATAGCAACAACAGCTTTCTATATGAATTTCAAAGCACAAGTGTTCAATTTTAACCAGGTGTGTAGAAAACAAACATAAGAAGGGGGCGCATCAGCCTAATGCATTACCGTAGGACTCTTTTTTTAAAAATACTACAATAAATACCAATGTACTCACAAAGGAAAAACAGATAAGTGTATGTAACAAATCCTCAACACATCAATAGTTTAGCTGCGCCCTATCTGGTGGACATACAGTGCCTTGAAAAAGTATTCATACCCCTTGAAATTTTCCACATTTTGTCATGTTATAACCAAAAACGTAAATGTATTTTATTGGGATTTTATGTGGTAGACCAGGGGTAGGCAATCTTAGAGAGATGGACATAGGCAGAAAGGCATGTTCCATGTGTGTTTTCTGCACCGTGTTCAAAACGCACTGCCTTTGTGATCTACTGTGGGTGATAACAGATTGTTAACCCCAAGCGTAGATCGCAAACGCAGTGTGTTTGTGAGCACAAAAATTAAATAAGTATTACAAGAGAGTGCAGGGTTCATAAGTGCATTACACTCAGAATGCAGGGTTCAGACGTGCGCTGCGCTCAGAATTCAGGGATCAGGAGTGCGTTGCGCTCAGAATGCTGGGATCCGGTGTGCATTGCGCTAATAATGCTGGGATCAGGAGTGCATTGCGCTAAGAATGCTAGGATCAGGAGTGCGTTGCGCTCATAATGCAGGGATCAGGTGTGTGTTGCGCTCAGAATGCTGGGATCAGGAGTGCGTTGCGCTCATAATGCAGGGATCAGGAGTGCATTGTGCTCAGAATGCTGTGATCAGGAGTGCGTTGCACTCAGAATGCAGGGATCAGGAGTGCATGACGCTCATAATGCATGGTCAAGGAGTGCGTTGCACTCAGAATTCAGGGATCAGGAGTGCTTTGCGCTCAGAATGTAGGGTCAAGGAGTGCAGAGAGAGAGCAGCGCCGCTCTAAGAGTAGTGGGTCTGATTACAGTGGGAACTGTATGTGAAAATAAAAAGAAAGTATGTACTCACACTTTGTTTAAAAATATCAGGCACGTAGCGGTATCTTTATTTTGTCTGAAGTCCTCGGCCGTCCTCCGGTGTCATGGCTATGGTGGGGAAACGCACGGTCCCTTGCGTCTCGTGGTTCCGAGGTGAGTGCGTCCCAGGATAGGCACGTCAGCAGGATTGATGACGTTGGTAGGCGTGGTTGGAAGCGGTCGCGTTCGGAGCATGCGTGCTCCTTCATCAGGCGGTGTAAAAAAGTTAAATAAGTTTTTTACACCGCCTGATGAAGGAGCACGCATGCTCCGAACGCGAGCGCTTCCAACCACGCCTACCAACGTCATCAATCCTGCTGACGTGCCTATCCTGGGACGCACTCACCTCGGAACCACGAGACGCAAGGGACCGTGCGTTTCCCCACCATAGCCATGACACCGGAGGACGGCCGAGGACTTCAGACAAAATAAAGATACCGCTACGTGCCTGATATTTTTAAACAAAGTGTGAGTACATACGTTCTTTTTATTTTCACATACAGTTCCCACTGTAATCAGACCCACTACTCTTAGAGCGGCGCTGCTCTCTCTCTTTTCTCCTCTACACCAGAGTCTCTTCTGCTCTATGGAGCCGGCTGCCGCATCTTACAAGCACACACTGTTACTCCTGGACTGAGAAAAAAACTGTCCAAAAAACACATCACAGTGTTTCTCCCCTTCAGCCCCCACTCTCTCTCGCCCACCCTCAGTGTCACTCCATCTGTGACCCCCCATACTCGCTCATCACTAGCTGTCGTTGGCGCTCCATCCTCCCCCTCTCCAGGGTCAAGGAGTGCGTTGCACTCAGAATGCAGAGTTGGAGGGGGGTGATGTGAAGGGTGGTTAGGACACTGCTGTGGGGGTGGCCCTGCCCATAGCAGTGTCCCTTGCCCACATCATATCACCTCCCGCCCCCACACACACAGTAGTGTCCTCTTCTTCCCCCTGTAGCAGTGACCTCTGGACCCCTTCCCTCCCATAGCAGTGTTCCATAGCATAGATCCAATGCATCCTACCTCTGCACACAGTGGAGATCGGGAGAAAGGACAGTTCTGGACAGGGGGCGGGAGCTGGCCGAGTGACTTTTCATATTATCAAGCTGGTGATTGGTTGCTTGGGACCTAGCAACCAATCACCTGTGGATTAATTCAAAAAGTTAACTTGGCCAGCACCTCCCCCGCCCTCCATCCTGAGCTGTGCTGGCTCTTGCTCCCTGCTGTTCACTGATGACATCGGCTGAGGCGGGGGCAGGGGCGGAGATGGGTCATGGAGAGAGAGAACCGAAACGCGGCTGGTGGTGGAGAGAGAACTACTTTGGTACCAGCGGGGGTTGGCGGTGCAGACCTGTTCATGGTCTACCTGTCATCTGTCTGAGGTCAACAGTTAGCCTGCGTTCGATGGGTTGCTGACGGGTACCGAAATGGTTCTTCAAAGCTTGGGATATTTTTTTTATAACCTAACCCTGCTTTAAACTTCTCCACAACTCTTTTTTTAAAAAAAAAATGTATTTAGCATATTCCAAATTATACAAACAAGACATCGGGTAGGCAGTATAACATGTACAAGTACCAAGGAATTTCACAGTGATCCAGGCATTAGTGTTACCATCATCAATCAATGAATGCATAGTCCTGAATCCCAACCCCAACCCTGTAGACCAGCATTTATGCTCTTTTTTTTTTAAAGTAGAAAACAAACAATTCAAAAACCCCAACATTGCCTTCAGGAGGAAAGAGGCAGCCGGTCCTCCCCCATCCCAAAATAGTTAGAATGCCACCACCCCTCCCTCAGGAGTCTCAACGTTGAAACTTAGAAACCATGGGCAGTGGGATATAGTGTCAGGTACCCTATATCCCTTCATCCTCATTATTATTGTCAGTGCATTGTATTCATACTCTCACCCTCTGGTGAAACCTCGCCAGCTGTATTGTGCTCTTAATTGTGGCCGCTACACTGAGCCCTATCTTCCTCCAGTGTAGTCTTGGAGTCAACCCATCTAAACCATACCTTCCTAAACTTCTTGGGCTCTCCCCTGGCCTCATATGTCCTCTGGTATAAAAGTATGTTTGCATTTACTACCCACATATTTACCCACATGCCCTCTGTCAGCTGCTTTCCATAGATCCATCGCCGAGCTATATGTTTTTTTTACTCCAAAATATAAAATCCTAAGGAAAAGCTTAGTGTATACATCTACCTCCTCTTGGTCAAATACACCCAGGCGGCAGCGTAATGGAGAGCATATGTTAGGTAGGTCAAAGTTATCTGATATAAATTCAGTCACCTTAGACCACAGGGTCATATCCTAGGCCATGTGAATAAAAGTCTCTTCCGCCCCTATACATTTATGACACACTGCAGAGTCTCTCTTGTGCATTCGGTACAGTCTAGCCGGTGTGTAGTACAGCTGGTGGAGGTATCTAAGCTGAATCATTTTATCCGTGGAAGAGATGACAGAGACAAGATCGGTATCCAGAGCTTCCTGCCACAGCTCCTCAGACAACTCCATACAACAGCCACCCAGCGAGACATGGCCCTGGCAATCAACCCAGGGTTCCCAGGACCCACCTCCCTATAGTATCTAGAAATGCATTTGGCTGGATCAGGATCGATCAGAATCCTCTCCAGAGCCGTATTTTGTACCCTAACCTCCCCACCTCCAAACTGTGCCACAGCTGCACTGGATATAGGGAAGGGGTCTGATATAATACCATTAACCTGCAATCTGACCAACGGGTCTGTATACAGTAACTTCACCCAGGAGATAAAGACAGGCCCGAAGCCGAAGGATTCTAGAAGGCGGAACAAGTATGCCCACTCCACTGAATTAAAAATTTTTGAATGCCACATACACAGGATCGGAATTTCGACCAGCAAAAGACCGATGAGAGCTTTTCGTCGGAAAATGCGACTGTGTGTATGCTCCATCTGACTTTTACTGGCATGTTCTCAATTTTTCAGATGGAAAAAGTTACTATCGGAAATTCCGAACGTCTGTAGCAATTCCGACACGCAAAATTCCTACGCATGCTCGGAAACAATTCGACGCATGCTCGGAAGCATTGAACTTCATTTTTGCGGCTCATCGTAGTGTTGTACGTCACCGTGTTCTTGACGGTCGAAATTTGGTGTGACCTTGTGTAGGCAACACAAGCTTGAGCGGAATTCCATCGGAAAAAACATCCAAGGCTTTTCCGACGAGAATTCCGATCGTGTGTACGCAGCATTAGTATCTAAATCTAAAATTTTTAATAAGGAGTCCTATGATAATGCACTAGGCTTGTGCAGCATAGCCATACTGTGCTTACGGTGACTTTAATCAGTAATGTAAACTTCCAGTGGCTGTTACTGACACAAATGTGAAGAGTTGTCCACTCTCAGCCTTATGAGGACTCGTTTGTCTGGGGGGGTTCCTTCACCTGTAGCACTGACTTTGTTTCGTTTGTTAACCTGATGTGTGTTGAAATTATCCTATTGTACCATAAAAATTCACGCTGGCACATTTCCACCCTACAAAATCCACAAGGGGCGGGTTAGCCTTCAGTTATGAAGTCCCATCATATGCTTTTTGTAGTGCTTTTCCTAAAATGAAAGTAAATTAAGTGAATTTTATCACAGTTACAATGTTTGCTGGATAGTTTAAATGGGTCTAACTGGTTTCACTTTTGATTTGACTTACTCCTTTTTATTGGCTTTGGTCCAGATCTGGCAGACAAATTCAACAAAAGGCCTGTGTGTAAAAATTATGTTTTAACCATTCCTTCCTATTTTTTCTATAATGACAATATACGAAAGAAGAATTGTAAAAATATTATGATACATGAATGTGATAAAAATTTGATCTGGCAAACCCCAAACTGTGTGCTGCCATCATTTCATTTTTTCACCAAAATGTGCAAGTCAATACCAGAAATGGTCAGATTTTTGTCTGTTGTGGGCAGCCAGAGAGGTTGACCCATTTTGATAAGCCGCAGACCAGCTTGAAGCACTTTTGACAGAACATAGACTCGCTTATGCCCCGTACACACGGTTGGAAATTCCGACGGAAAATGTCTGATCAGACCATGTTGTCAGAAAATCCGACCGTGTGTGGGCTCCATCTGACTTTTTCCGTTGGAATTTCCGACGGAAAAAATTTGAGATCCTGCTCTCAAATTTTCCGACAACAAAATCCGATCAGACTTTGTGTAGAGTGTGTAGAGAATTCCGACGGACAAAGTGCCACGCATGCTCAGATCAAATTAGGAGACCAAACCTATTGGCTAATAGCCTCTACATAGTTCCGTCGTACGCAACGAATGTCACCACGTTCAGAATGATCGGATTTTCCAACAACTTTTTCCGACCGTGTGTATGCAACACCAGTGTGGGACAAAATCCGTCGGAAAAAATCCAACAGATTTTGTGGTCGGAATTTACGACCGTGTGTACGGGGCATAAGAGGGAATGCTACAGTGTCTGTCCTAAATCGACATTTGCTAAGTCTTCAAAGGACTCCTAATGCAGCCTTGTCATGAACAGCCAGGTTATAAAACAGTCTGGAGAAAGGCAAACACACATTTCGATTTTTTTTGTTTGTTTTTTTAACGTCAAGAGCCAAATTCCATTCATATTGCATAATTCCTATTATATCCACCATTACTATGATGGTGTTACCTTCATAAAAACATAGTTACATTAATGTATGAAAATATGCCAATTATTTGGACACCAAACACGCCTGACTTACAAAATTCAGGCTAGTAAAACACATTAGAACTTCTAAGCAAAATATGCATATGATCTACAAATCTTTATTTTATTCTGTGGAATATTGTGTTGGTTGTCCGATTGGAAAACCTTGTCAGATGGAAATTAATATATTTCGAAAAGTTGACCTATGAATCTTAAGAAAATACTCTTGAGCCCCTTCAGCACCCCTCAAAACCTAAGATTGGGTGTGTTAATTCTGTGACACCCTCTCCAGAGATCAGAAATAATGGTGTCAGCTCTCATTTTTCATTGACACTACTAAGTATAATGAGAAAGTCATGTTTCTGAAAGCCATTGACTCTAATCAATCAGATTGAACCCTGTGCAGCGAAATGAACCCTGTTTTGTAATCTTTTTTGTAAATATTTTCTTTCTTCTTTGCGCCTTTTCATTAAAATTATATTTCAAACCAGGAAGCTGAATCTCGGAATGCTCTAATAAGATCGAATCGCCTTTGTGATGGGCTACAGTGGTTTAAAACTCTGTTTCATTCCTGTCTGGACTTGTCAGCAAGTGTTAAAGACATTTCTTAAAGGTCAGAATTGCAACAACAAATGCTGGCAACGGTGTGCATTTCAGCAATGGCCCGGAGCTAAATTAGGGGAGGGCCAACATGACAAGGGGGGGACTGTGAGGCGGAGCGGCGTCAGCGTCGACCACGTGAGCAGGTAGGCGGCGGAGCCGGCGCGCCGTCATTCAGTCGGCGCCATCGTGAGCAACAGGCAGGAGCTTTTTCCCACCCTCCCTCCCTATTTAGAGTGACAGTGTTTTTTGAAGGCTGTGAAATGGGGGTGTTTTTCCCCCTGGTGGTCTCCTTCGAAGGTTGGTATTGTTTAATGTCGTAGCAGCGCTAGGTCTATGGGGTCTTTGAAGGCGGTGCTTAGAAAGTTGTATCTGGAAGGAAGTTGCTGCTTGTCCCCGAGCTTTCGTAATACGCGGCGGGGGGCCTTTTCATGGGTGTACCGATACAACGAGTTGGTTCAAAAATTATAATTTACCTTCAAAGACCCCTAGATCAGTAAGGTGTAATACGGGTTGTACAGTTGGTTGATAATGTTGGTTAAAAAATGTATTTATATGCATTAAGTTATTTGTTTTTCCAAAGAATTTTTGTATTTTTTCATATGTTTTAATAAAGAAAATGGCTGCTATGGCCATTCGACTCCAAAGAGGAATGTGTCGTCTGGTCAATTGTAGATAGGTAAGATAAGGGTATAGGTTGTCACATTAGGTAGCCTCACGAATTAGGCACATCCCTTAGTCATGTTAAGACACATGGGGGTTGATTTACTAAAACTGGAGAGTGCAAAATCTGGTGCAGCTCTGCATATAAACCAATCAGCTACAAGTTTTTTTTTTTTGTCAAAGCTTAATTGAACAAGCAAAAGTTAGAAGCCGATTGGCTACCATGCACAGCTGCACCAAATTTTGTACTCTCCAGTTTTAGTAAATCAACCCCATGGTGGTAACTACAGTTTGTGTATAGGTTAACTGCTCGGTTAACTTGCCTTAGTAACTATCAACTTCTGTCTGTTGGTACTAAGATTGTTGTCCCAGAACAGGAAAATTCCTACACAGAATGGCATCTGAAAATGTAATTGTCCCAATGGGTATTAGACAACATAAATAAATAAGAAAAAATGAAAACAATTTGCAAAGTTATTTGTGCATAAAATGCCTATTTTTTGCACAGAATTCAATGTATTCACAGGCCCTGTTAGGATAGCATCATGCAGAAACAACACATTAGGCTTAATTCACAAAAGTATAATGCTTGGATGATTTTCAATATTGTGCGTTGTTTGCTTGTTATGATGGAAAATTGATTTTGTAATTCCCTATAGGCATTACCTCACAGATTAATAATTACGTATTACAATTTCTGCACAAATCTTAATATATTGATTTTTTTTTTGGTATTTTAACACTAATGCCCCGTACACACGGTTGGAAATTCCGACCACAAAATCCGTTGGATTTTTTCCGACGGATTTTGTCTGACACTGGTGTTGCATACACACGGTCGGACAAAGTCGTCGGAAAATCCGATCATTCTGAACGTGGTGACTTCGTTGCATACGACGGGACTACGTAGAGGCTAGTAGCCAATAGCTTTGGTCTTGTAATGTGATCTGAGCATGCGTGGCACTTTGTCCGTCGGAATTCGCTACACACGATCGGAAAAAGTCCGATAGGACTTTGTTGTCGGAAAATTTGAGAGCAGGATCTCAAACTTTTTCCGTTGGAAATTCCGACGGAAAAAGTCCACTGGCGCCCACACACGGTCGGAATTTCCGACAACATGGTCCGATAAGACATTTTCCGTCGGAAAATCCGACCGTGTGTACAGGGCATAAGAGTTGATTCACGTAGATTTTAAACAGATTACTACTCCTTAAGTTAAAGGCATAGTAGTTTTTAACAATTTTTTTATTATTATAGCAAGGGTAAAAAAAAAACAAAATTCAAATATTTTACTTTTTACTTAAGGTGTTGCATGTTGATATTTTACATTCATATTTTGAGCCAGGGGGTAGAGCTTTATGCTTCCTCCACTTCTATAGGCAGCCATTTAGTTCATAAAATGCTTTTGTTTACATATTGACTATCACAAGCTGAAATGTTACTACAGTAGTGGATTACGTATCCTAGTGATTCAATTCTTACCAGATTGCTTAGTCTAAAACTTCAGTAAGACTAAAGCTAGCCATACACTGTCGGCCCATGGACCTGAATGAGAGAACTTTGAAACACGTATGACCAGCTTAATGGAGTCTCAGTGCAATAGTAATATATGCAACGTTATAAAAAACACAACATGACTTGTAAGTACACAAGGAAAAATGAAGTAATATAATACCAGTAATATAAATAAATAAAATAAAATTTCATGAAAAAGGGAGGGGGATTAGGGGGAAAAAAAAGAAGGAAAGTGAAAGTTGGAATTTGAAACCCCTGATCCAACCAGGAAGAATAATTGGTCTACGTAGAGGCTAGTAGCCAATAGCTTTGGTCTTGTAATGTGATCTGAGCATGCGTGGCACTTTGTCCGTCGGAATTCGCTACACACGATCGGAAAAAGTCCGATAGGACTTTGTTGTCGGAAAATTTGAGAGCAGGATCTCAAACTTTTTCCGTTGGAAATTCCGACGGAAAAAGTCAGATGGCGCCCACACACGGTCGGAATTTTTCGACAACATGGTCCGATAAGACATTTTCCGTCGGAAAATCCGACCGTGTGTACGGGGCATAAGAGTTGATTCACGTAGATTTTAAACAGGTTACTACTCCTTAAGTTAAAGGCATAGTAGTTTTTAACAATTTTTTTATTATTATAGCAAGGGTAAAAAAAAAAAAAAAAATTCAAATATTTTACTTTTTACTTAAGGTGTTGCATGTTGATATTTTACATTCATATTTTGAGCCAGGGGGTAGAGCTTTATGCTTCCTCCACTTCTATAGGCAGCCATTTAGTTCATAAAATGCTTTTGTTTACATATTGACTATCACAAGCTGAAATGTTACTACAGTAGTGGATTACGTATCCTAGTGATTCAATTCTTACCAGATTGCTTAGTCTAAAATTTCAGTAAGACTAAAGCTAGCCATACACTGTCGGCCCATGGACCTGAATGAGAGAACTTTGAAACACGTATGACCAGCTTAATGGAGTCTCAGTGCAGGTTGACATTGCTCTACTTTTTGTTTAGGTAACACAAAATGCTTTGAGAGTCCTTTGTCATGTATTAAATGTAACCACTTGCCTCCCGCCTAACTGGGAAAATTCATTACTTTGACGTTACGTACTGGGGTAATGGCTGCATCTAGATGCTGCTGGCCTTCAGGTAAAAGTGGTTCGAGTGGCACATTTGTTGCTGGATCACCTTAAGAAGCAGCTGGAGGAGTAACCCCCCCACCCCCGCTTTCCTGTGGTTCCCAGGCTTACCTCAGGAATTGGTAGCTCCGGGAACTGTTGTGCCGCTGGTGGCGGATGGGCACAGAGATGAGGAAAGGAAAGATGGCCTCTGCTCATCTCTATGGCTTAGGAGGACCAGAGTGACGTCATTTCCGGTTCCCGCTTCATGTAAAAAAGGCCATTCTTTTTTAAAGCGAACGATCACATTTTTTTTTATCTTTAGCTTTTAAGGGTAGAGGAGAGATTTGGGGTCTTTTAGACTCCAGATCTCTCCATAAAAAGGACCTGTTATGCTGTATTGTTATTGCAAGGGATGTCTACTGTACATGCCTTGTGATAGCAATAAAAGTATAATTTTTTTTAAAGGGACAGTGTAAAAATTTTAAAAATTGAATAAAATAAATAATACATTTATTTTAAAGCCCCCCTGCTCCCGCATGCTCGTGTGCAGTGGCAAACACATACATAGGTCACACCCACATATGTAAACGGTGTTCGCACCACACATGCTCGCCTGGTCTCTGGATGCGCCAGAACAGACCACATCTCTCCCGTGCTGGAAAAACTGCACTGGCTTCCTATCGCCAAGCGAGTACTATTCAAGGCAATGTGATATATGTATAGGGCACCCCGGAAACTGGGCCCGATGTATCTGTCTGAATGGGCCTCTCCCTATGTACCGTCAAGACCACTCTGATCGGCTAACTTTCTTCTCACAGAACCGACAATCAGAAGACTAAAATTTACTAGTAACAGAAGCCTGGTTACAAAGGGCAATGAGCTGTAGAACTCCCTTCCAGCATCTCTAAGGTCCTTACCCTCCCTCCTGAGTTTCAGGAAGGGTTTAAAAAGCTTCCTCTTTATCCAGGCCTACGGATAATCTGATGAAGAATAGGAATTGTGCAAAAAACATGGATTTTATATGCTCTTTTTCCTCCCCCATCTGGAGGGTTTAGCCCCTCCCCCTCCCCGGTTTCTCTCTGTTTTACTTTACCTATTTCATATTGGGCACTCTAGGCTCCTTTTTTAATGTTCTATTGGAAATCTCAACTTGATTTTAGGGTCTCCGTGTGCCTAGACGCGGTCCGGACATGGAGCGCATTCAGTGCAATACAAATCCCATATCAAATCAAATCAAATGAGAGGTATCGCCGGCGAACATCAGATTATGAGTAATAACTCTAGCACTAGACCTCCTCTGTAACTCTAAACTGGTAACCTGTAGACATTTTTAAAGCATCGCCTATGGAGATTTTTAAGTACCATATTTTGGCACCATTCCATGAGCGTGCACAATATTAAAGCATGACGTTAGGTATCTGTTTACTTGGCGTAATATCATTTTTCATATTTTTACAAAAAAATTGGGATATATATTGTGTTTTTTATCTTTTTTTTATTCTTTAAAATGTAATTTTTCCCCAAAAATTGCGTTTGAAAAAACACTGCACAAAAACTGTGTGACATAAAAAATTACAACGACCGCCATTTTGTTCTCTAGGGCCTCTGCTAAAAAATAAATATATAATGTTTGGGGGTTCTAAGTAATTTTCTAACAAAAAAATACAGATATTACTTTAGTAAACAAAGAATGTCAGAAAAGGGCCCGGTCAGCAAGTGTTATAGCAAAGATTTAATGTTTGTATAATAAAAACGGACAGATATAAATGAACAATGAAATGAAACCTAGTAACATTAAAAAATAAAACAATACAAACAAAATTAATCCAACACCATTAAAATACCTCTTTAAAATACCACTAGCTTCAGGCTTATAAGGGTACAAGAAACAGATCTTCTTGAAATGGTGATAAAATAAAACAGTGGGTTAAATTCACTAAGCTATAATGACATGTATTTGCCATAATAAGCACTACTTTCAGCAGTGTTGGCAAATGAGAAATGAAAGTAACAGTCACATCAAAAAGATTTGAAGAACATTAAGTAAATAGTTGCAGATCACATCACACTGTACTAGAAAATTACATAAAGCAGCAACAACAAATTATATCACAACACAACGGCAGATTATATCACCCAGCAATAATATTTTGGACTTCAGTATCACATTATAGTAAAAGCATACAGTATAATGATACCAAAGCAATGTATATTAACTAGAAACATCAATTTATCACACTGTAAGTACACAATATTTGACAAAGTAGCTCACCCGCAGCCTTCAGTTACTCTACATATTCTACCAGCATCAACCCCGCCCTAATGTAAAAGCCCCTTCAAAATTCACCCAGCATGCAACCCCCTTATTATACAACCCCTCTCAAATCTATTCCCTCTTATAAAAGCCCCCATACATTAATGATCAGTGTAAAAACCACTCTTGCTTTATTGGTGGATGTACTACAACATAAGAAGAATAAAGAGACTGCATTTTCATACAGTAGTGTAGGCCAGCAACAGGACTGTTTTTTTTTTTATAAATTATTTTATTTAAAAAATATGAGATATTACAATTCAAGAAAACATATAAGAGGCATTTGTGACAAACAATAGTAATATATGCAACGTTATAAAAAACACAACATGACTTGTAAGTACACAAGGAACAATGAAGTAATATAATACCAGTAATATAAATAAATAAAATAACATTTCATGAAAAAGGGAGGGGGATTAGGGGGAAAAAAAGAAGGAAAGTGAAAGTTGGAATTTGAAACCCCTGATTCAACCAGGAAGAATAATTGGCCCTAACATATAAAGACATCATATAAGTGTCTAAAGATGTAAACCAATAATAAGCAAGGCTAAGCCTAAACTTACTAAAGGCAAAGCGCAAAGTTTGGAGTTTTACTAAAATAATTAAGATACTGCAGAAGAAAAGTTGAACAGCATAACAATTTAATTAGGGATAATAGGTCTTACTTTTTTTTATCCATGGGGATAGGGTGTGTTAAATGTGAGTGATATAATGTGAAGTGGCTGAGGTTTACACAGTTCTTCCAGTCAGTTACAAAAACAGATGGTCACTAATAAGTAAATGCTGTGTTTGTGTAACCCAAATTTTGCATTGGTAGTCAGTGTGGGATCCCCCATTTCATTGGCGGTCAGTGTTAGAAACCCAATTATGCTGATGTCCGCTGTTAATGCCCATGTTACATTGGAACTCCTTGAAATGTAGAGGTAACATAGGTGTAGTGAGTCACTGAAAAATTACCTTCTTACATTGATGACCATTGGGTAATGGGCCCCCTTACATTGATGTTAATAGGAGGTGTGCCTACCTATTTTGGCAGTTGTGGGAGAAGAGCCCCCATTGGTTATCAGTGGTACCTGATCATAGTTGTTGGTGATTGCTTACCCAAAGCAGGGGGTAACTTCATTTTTAACTTGTGTTTACTTAAAGTACCTAGGCCAGTTTCCAGCTTCAAAGATCCTGGGACACATTAGAGGCAGTGGTTGTTCTTTGAATATAATCAGCCCCAGAACCTCGGAAATTCCATGTGCAGCACCAAAGGTGGTTGGTTCACCCCTTGTTCAGCATTTTTCATCCAGGACAAACAGCAGTCACTGAGCGTATACGACCCATACACTAAGAAATAGAACAAAGAAGATCATTGTATCAAATTATTATTTCAGTAGAGGGTAATGTGACCCCTCTTGAGTCTAATCTCCCACTTAATATAAAACCTGATGCCAGCCATGCCATGTCTATTTAAACCCACTTGTGTAAATAAACTCATCCAAACAAAAATCAATATCCTTATTAAACTGTAAGCAGCAAGTCCATTAAGGGTGTCTTTGTTTTGTGGAATGATATTGTATTGCAAATCAAACAGAATCAAGGCTAATGGAATGATTTTTCTAGGTTGCTGAACTACAGACTGCTGAGTTGCTATCTGTACTCGTATCTGTCTGCCTTTGTAGTTCAATATATATCACAGGGGCATTTTTGATTCAAGAGGCGAATAAAGGCACCACTGGATATTAGACAACAGTCTCTTTATCTGTCCAGATTCAGTAACAATTCAGTGTCAATGGGGCAGTTTGGGGCAGTTTTCAACAGCCCTGAATGAGTATATTTGGGGAACGAAACAATTAGCTAGGTTAGAACATTTTCCAGTTTGGAATGGTCTGTGAATGGCTCCCCCTTCCAAGATAGCAAGCAATTGTGCTGCAGGTTTGAAAATGATTTGCTAAGCAATTGCTTGACTTGCCAGGCTTCACAAGTTTGTTGCACAATTGCAGCAAGTCTACTTTGCATGACTCCAGATCAACTTTCTTTGCAAACATTCTGCTGTCTACTGCAAGTTCTGGTTCAGTTATGTTGTGCAATAGTCACTGACGGGGAAAACCCAGAACTTAAGGGTTTTCAGTAACATTGACTGCTGAAGCCGAATCCAAGATGATGTGTTTTAATATACAGGCATGTCCATAAACATGGAGAACAATTTCTGCATAGTACATGTTATACAGTCAAATACATTGTTCTACTGAAGCTTGGGGCCTCAGTACATTTATACAGCTCAAAAGGGGGGGTGGGAGTACATTGGTTAGGAAATGGTCATTTAGCACCTTCTTGTTACTTCCAATCTAATTCTTCCCAGGCTGAAGGTGTGAATGGCATTTGGAGACATCCAACACAGCTGTCCAAGTACATCCTGTGATTAGACATTTGTAAAAAGTATCTCTGCTCTCAGAACACATGTGTTTGATAATCCTAACTAAATGTTTGATAAAATAAATGCCTATTCCATTTACCCGATCATCACCCCACCACATTTGCATGCTGTAGATTTGCAGAGCTCTTGCTGTAGACTCACCACTGCTACTTTGCTCTTGCTAGGGACTTGCCATGCAAATGTGATACAAATTGGAAAAGTGTCAACTTGAACTTGTGCTTCACCTGCTCTGCAAGTGTTACCAGTGAAAATGTGTAGCAAGTTAACAAGACTTACAATTCAATAGGGATGGGCCCGGTGCTCGATGCGAACCCACGTTCGCATCGAGCACCGGGCGTTCGCTCGCTCGCGAGCCCAGAACTATTTTGGCCGGCGCAGTGCATTGCTGGCTGATGATTGGCCAAGCATGCACTGTGACCCCGCATGCTTGGCCAATCACAGCCCCGGAAACTCGAAGAGCCATAATTGGCTACAGGCAGGACGCCTGTAGCCAATTACAGCTCAGGGGCTGTAGTACACGCCCCCCCCTATAAAAGGCCGCCACGCCGTCTGCGCCGGTCACATGCTGTTCCGGCGCAGATAGAGCAGGCTAGATCTGTGACACTCTGCTGGATTTAGTTAGTTAGAGAGATTTACTTAGAGAGATTGAGTTAGATAGATTCATTCATTTAGATTGATTTAGAAAGAGGGGCTTGTAGTGTGTTCGTGGCAGGCAGGCAGAGCTCCTATATTTTGTTCCCAGAAGCACCTATAGGACTTGTAGTGTGTTCGTGGCAGGCAGGCAGAGCTCCTATATTTTGTTCCCAGAAGCACCTATAGGACTTGTAGTGTGTTCGTGGCAGGCAGGCAGAGCTCCTATATTTTGTTCCCAGAAGCACCTATAGGACTTGTAGTGTGTTCGTGGCAGGCAGGCAGAGCTCCTATATTTTGTTCCCAGAAGCACCTATAGGACTTGTAGTGTGTTCGTGGCAGGCAGGCAGAGCTCCTATATTTTGTTCCCAGAAGCACCTATAGGACTTGTAGTGTGTTCGTGGCAGGCAGGCAGAGCTCCTATATTTTGTTCCCAGAAGCACCTATAGGACTTGAAGTGTGTTAGTCCCATCACACAGACCTACATTTTCTTCCCAGAAGCACCTATAGGACTTGAAGTGTGTTAGTCCCATCACACAGAGATCATATATTTTGTTCCCAGAAGCACCTATAGGACTTGAAGTGTGTTAGTCCCATCACACAGACCTATATTTCCTTCCCAGAAGCACCTATAGGACTTGAAGTGTGTTAGTCCCATCACACAGAGATCATATATTTTGTTCCCAGAAGCACCTATAGGACTTGAAGTGTGTTAGTCCCATCACACAGACCTACATTTTCTTCCCAGAAGCACCTATAGGACTTGAAGTGTGTTAGTCCCATCACACAGAGATCATATATTTTGTTCCCAGAAGCACATATAGGACTTGAAGTGTGTTAGTCCCATCACACAGAGATCATATATTTTGTTCCCAGAAGCACCTATAGGACTTGAAGTGTGTTAGTCCCATCACACAGACCTATATTTCCTTCCCAGAAGCACCTATAGGACTTGAAGTGTGTTAGTCCCATCACACAGACCTACATTTTCTTCCCAGAAGCACCTATAGGACTTGAAGTGTGTTAGTGCCATCACACAGAGATCATATATTTTGTTCCCAGAAGCACCTATAGGACTTGAAGTGTGTTAGTCCCATCACACAGACCTATATTTCCTTCCCAGAAGCACCTATAGGACTTGAAGTGTGTTAGTCCCATCACACAGAGATCATATATTTTGTTCCCAGAAGCACCTATAGGACTTGAAGTGTGTTAGTCCCATCACACAGACCTACATTTTCTTCCCAGAAGCACCTATAGGACTTGAAGTGTGTTAGTCCCATCACACAGAGATCATATATTTTGTTCCCAGAAGCACCTATAGGACTTGAAGTATGTTAGTCCCATCACACAGAGATCATATATTTTGTTCCCAGAAGCACCTATAGGACTTGAAGTGTGTTAGTCCCATCACACAGACCTATATTTCCTTCCCAGAAGCACCTATAGGACTTGAAGTGTGTTAGTCCCATCACACAGACCTACATTTTCTTCCCAGAAGCACCTATAGGACTTGAAGTGTGTTAGTCCCATCACACAGAGATCATATATTTTGTTCCCAGAAGCACCTATAGGACTTGAAGTGTGTTAGTCCCATCACACAGAGATCATATATTTTGTTCCCAGAAGCACCTATAGGACTTGAAGTGTGTTAGTCCCATCACACAGACCTTTATTTCCTTCCCAGAAGCACCTATAGGACTTGAAGTGTGTTAGTCCCATCACACAGAGATCATATATTTTGTTCCCAGAAGCACCTATAGGACTTGAAGTGTGTTAGTCCCATCACACAGACCTACATTTTCTTCCCAGAAGCACCTATAGGACTTGAAGTGTGTTAGTCCCATCACACAGACCTACATTTTCTTCCCAGAAGCACCTATAGGACTTGAAGTGTGTTAGTCCCATCACACAGAGATCATATATTTTGTTCCCAGAAGCACCTATAGGACTTGAAGTGTGTTAGTCCCATCACACAGACCTATATTTCCTTCCCAGAAGCACCTATAGGACTTGAAGTGTGTTAGTCCCATCACACAGAGATCATATATTTTGTTCCCAGAAGCACCTATAGGACTTGAAGTGTGTTAGTCCCATCACACAGACCTATATTTTCTTCCCAGAAGCACCCAAAAGACTTGAAGTGTGTTAGTCCCATCACACAGAGATCATATATTTTGTTCCCAGAGGCACCTATAGGACTTGAAGTGTGTTAGTCCCATCACACAGACCTACATTTTCTTCCCAGAAGCACCCATAGGACTTGAAGTGTGTTAGTCCCATCACACAGACCTATATTTCTTCCCAGAAGCACCTATAGGACTTGAAGTGTGTTAGTCCCATCACACAGAGATCATATATTTTGTTCCCAGAAGCACCTATAGGACTTGAAGTGTGTTAGTCCCATCACACAGACCTACATTTTCTTCCCAGAAGCACCCATAGGACTTGAAGTGTGTTAGTCCCATCACACAGACCTATATTTTCTTCCCAGAAGCACCTATAGGACTTGAAGTGTGTTAGTCCCATCACACAGATTTCATATATTTTGTTCCCAGAAGCACCTATAGGACTTGAAGTGTGTTAGTCCCATCACACAGAGATCATATATTTTGTTCCCAGAAGCACCTATAGGACTTGAAGTGTGTTAGTCCCATCACACAGAGATCATATTTTGTTCCCAGAAGCACCTATAGGACTTGAAGTGTGTTAGTCCCAACACACAGAGATCATATATTTTGTTCCCAGAAGCACCTATAGGACTTGAAGTGTGTTAGTCCCATCACACAGACCTATATTTCCTTCCCAGAAGCACCTATAGGACTTGAAGTGTGTTAGTCCCATCACACATAGATCATATATTTTGTTCCCAGAAGCACCTATAGGACTTGAAGTGTGTTAGTCCCATCACACAGACCTAGATTTTGTTCCCAGAAGCACCTATAGGACTTGAAGTGTGTTAGTCCCATCACACAGAGACCTATATTTTGTTCCCAGAAGCACCTATAGGACTTGAAGTGTGTTAGTCCCATCACACAGAGATCCTATATTTTCTTCCCAGAAGCACCTATAGGACTTGAAGTGTGTTAGTCCCATCACACAGAGATCATATATTTTGTTCCCAGAAGCACCTATAGGACTTGAAGTGTGTTAGTCCCATCACACAGAGATCATATATTTTGTTCCCAGAAGCACCTATAGGACTTGAAGTGTGTTAGTCCCATCACACAGACCTACATTTTCTTCCCAGAAGCACCCATAGGACTTGAAGTGTGTTAGTCCCATCACACAGAGATCCTATATTTTGTTCCCAGAAGCACCTATAGGACTTGAAGTGTGTTAGTCCCATCACACAGACCTATATTTTCTTCCCAGAAGCACCCATAGGACTTGAAGTGTGTTAGTCCCATCACACAGAGATCATATATTTTGTTCCCAGAGGCACCTATAGGACTTGAAGTGTGTTAGTCCCATCACACAGACCTACATTTTCTTCCCAGAAGCACCCATAGGACTTGAAGTGTGTTAGTCCCATCACACAGACCTATATTTTCTTCCCAGAAGCACCTATAGGACTTGAAGTGTGTTAGTCCCATCACACAGAGATCATATATTTTGTTCCCAGAAGCACCTATAGGACTTGAAGTGTGTTAGTCCCATCACACAGACCTATATTTTCTTCCCAGAAGCACCTATAGGACTTGAAGTGTGTTAGTCCCATCACACAGAGATCATATATTTTGTTCCCAGAAGCACCTATAGGACTTGAAGTGTGTTAGTCCCATCACACAGACCTACATTTTCTTCCCAGAAGCACCTATAGGACTTGAAGTGTGTTAGTCCCATCACACAGACCTACATTTTCTTCCCAGAAGCACCCATAGGACTTGAAGTGTGTTAGTCCCATCACACAGACCTATATTTTCTTCCCAGAAGCACCTATAGGACTTGAAGTGTGTTAGTCCCATCACACAGAGATCATATATTTTGTTCCCAGAGGCACCTATAGGACTTGAAGTGTGTTAGTCCCATCACACAGACCTATATTTTCTTCCCAGAAGCACCCATAGGACTTGAAGTGTGTTAGTCCCATCACACAGAGCTCCTCTATTTTCTTTGCAGAAGCACCCACAGGACTTCTAGTGTGTTAGTGGCATCACACAGAGCTCCTCTATTTTCTTTGCAGAAGCACCCATAGGACTTCTAGTGTGTTAGTGGCATCACACAGAGCTCCTATATTTTCTTCTCAGCAGCACCCACAGGACTTCTAGTGTGTTAGTGGCATCACACAGAGCTCCTCTATTTTCTTTGCAGAAGCACCCACAGGACTTCTAGTGTGTTAGTGGCATCACACAGAGCTCCTATATTTTCTTCTCAGCAGCACCCACATGACTTCTAGTGTGTTAGTGGCATCACACAGAGCTCCTCTATTTTCTTTGCAGAAGCACCCACATGACTTCTAGTGTGTTAGTGGCATCACACAGAGCTCCTCTATTTTCTTTGCAGAAGCACCCACAGGACTTCTAGTGTGTTAGTGGCATCACACAGAGCTCCTCTATTTTCTTTGCAGAAGCACCCATAGGACTTCTAGTGTGTTAGTGGCATCACACAGAGCTCCTATATTTTCTTCTCAGCAGCACCCACAGGACTTCTAGTGTGTTAGTGGCATCACACAGAGCTCCTCTATTTTCTTTGCAGAAGCACCCACAGGACTTCTAGTGTGTTAGTGGCATCACACAGAGCTCCTCTATTTTCTTTGCAGAAGCACCCACAGGACTTCTAGTGTGTTAGTGGCATCACACAGAGCTCCTCTATTTTCTTTGCAGAAGCACCCATAGGACTTCTAGTGTGTTAGTGGCATCACACAGAGCTCCTATATTTTCTTCTCAGCAGCACCCACAGGACTTCTAGTGTGTTAGTGGCATCACACAGAGCTCCTCTATTTTCTTTGCAGAAGCACCCATAGGACTTCTAGTGTGTTAGTGGCATCACACAGAGCTCCTATATTTTCTTCTCAGCAGCACCCACAGGACTTCTAGTGTGTTAGTGGCATCACACAGAGCTCCTCTATTTTCTTTGCAGAAGCACCCACAGGACTTCTAGTGTGTTAGTGGCATCACACAGAGCTCCTCTATTTTCTTTGCAGAAGCACCCATAGGACATCTAGTGTGTTAGTGGCATCACACAGAGCTCCTATATATTCTTCTCAGCAGCACCCACAGGACTACCGACTACAATGGCTGGAAGACCGCCAAGGGGAGGCAGAGCGTGCAGAGCCAAGAACACAGGGCAGGCAGGCTCTGTTTCTAGTGGACGTGGCCGTGGACGTGGACGTGGTCGTGCATCGTCATCAGCACGTGGCCATGGGACACGCGCGTCTTTGTTTTCGGCAGCTGGACATGTGGAGCCGCATCATGCTGAAGGCTTGGTAGAATGGATGACCAAGCCCTCCTCATCCTCCTCATCCTCTCTCACCCAGGCTCAGGGTACTGACAGAGCATCATCAGCCACCCCTTCCCTAGACCCACCATGTCCTCCTGAGGGGTCCCCCGAACTCTTTGAGCACAGTGTTGGGTACATGCTCCAGGAGGATGCCCAACGATTCGAAGGCTCGGATGATGATACCCAGCTTGAGGAATCTGGCAGTACTGTTCCACCAGCTGCAGCTTACTGCCAGGTTTGCTCTAGTGGTGAAGAGGGAGGGGATGATGAGGTCACTGACTCCACGTGGGTGCCTGAAGGAAGAGAGGATGAGGAGGAGGACGAGGAGGAGGAGGATGCGGCGTCACATGTCCAACGAGGCAGGATGCCCCCTGGAGGCCAGGTAGAGGCCAGCACAGCAACTGTACAACACCGCAGAGCTCCGCCTGTGCAGGGCGCTGCCTCTGCACGTTATCAGAAAAGTTCTTTGGTGTGGGCCTTTTTTGAGACGAGTGCAGCAGATCGCACCACTGCTATTTGCAATATTTGTCTCAAGCATATCTCGCGTGGCCAAAACATCAGCCGCTTGGGCACCACAAGCATGACCAGACATATGGCGACCTGCCATGCAGCTCGTTGGCAGGCACACATAAAAGACCCATACCAAAGAACTAAGCGGACCTCTCCTTGCTCCTCCTCAGCTGGGATCTCCATCCCCACTACACCTTCAGTCCTCTCTGAAAGCTGCTCTGAGAGGACTGAAGGTGTAGAATTAGGTGTGTCACAACCAAGTACTTGCAGTACACCGACGTCCGATTGCAGCAGGCAAATTTCCCTGCCCCAGCTGCTGGACCGTAGAAAGAAGTACACTCCCAGCCATCCACATGCCCAGCGGTTGAATGCTAGCCTGGCTAAATTGCTAGCACTTCAACTGCTGCCTTTTCAGTTGGTAGACTCGGCCCCCTTCCGTGAGTTTGTTCAATGTGCGGTTCCTCAGTGGCAGGTTCCCAAACGCCACTTTTTCTCACGGAAGGCGATTCCGTCTCTCTACCGGCATGTGGAGGGCAATGTCCATGCCTCGCTGGACAGGGCGGTCAGCGGTAAGGTGCATATTACCGCTGACTCATGGTCCAGCAGGCATGGACAGGGACGGTACCTTTCTTTCACGGCCCATTGGGTCACTCTATTGGCAGCTGGGAGGGATGCAGGACAAGGTGCAGTAGTGTTGGAGGTTGTTCCGCCACCACGCCTCCAAAACGCTACTACTGCTACTGGTTGTGACACACCTCTCTCCTCCACCCCCTCCTCTTCTTCTTCCTCCAGTGCTCTGTCCTTGGAACCAGCGGTGCTCCGTAGGCGTACAAGGGGCTACGCAAGTACGCAGGCAAAAAGATGCCATGCCGTGCTTGCGCTGGTGTGTTTGGGGGACAGGAGCCACACTGGGCCCGAGGTTCTGGCAGCTCTGCAGGGGCAGGCCGAGAGGTGGTTGACGCCATGTCAGCTTAAGCCAGGAATGGTCGTTTCTGACAATGGCACCAACCTCCTCTCCGCCCTGCGACAGGGGCAGCTCACCCATGTGCCCTGCATGGCTCACGTCCTCAACCTGGTGGTGCAGCGGTTCTTGGGCAGGTTCCCAGGCTTACAGGATGTCCTGAGGCAGGCCAGGAAAGTCTGTGTGCATTTCCGCCGATCTTATAATGCCAGTGCTCGGCTGACTGAGCTGCAAAAGGAGCTGAACCTGCCCAAGAACCGCCTAATATGTGACATGCCCACCAGGTGGAACTCAACGTTGGCCATGCTGCAGCGACTGCACACGCAGCAGAGGACCATCAATGAGTACCTTTGCGACTACGGCACCAGGACAGGGTCAGGGGAGCTTGTTTTTTTTTTCCCCACGTCAGTGGAGCATGATCAGGGATGCATGCACTGTCCTCTCACCATTTGAGGAGGCCACGAGGATGGTGAGCAGTGACAGTGCATGCATCAGTGACACTGTCCCTCTTGTCCACCTGTTGGAGCATACGCTGCGTGGGATAATGGACAGGGCACTTGAGGCAGAACAGAGGCAGGAAGAGGAGGACTTCCTTGCCTCTCAAGGCCCCCTTTATCCAGACAGTGTTCCTTCTGTCCCACCCATCACACAGGAAGAGGATGAGGAGGAGGAGGAGGAGGAGGAGGAGGATTGTGTGAGCATGGAGGTGGAGCCTGGCACTCAGCATCAGCAGCAGCAGTCTTTTAGGGATGATGTACAGTCCCAACAAACCAGTGGACTTGTACGTGGCTGGGAGGAGGTGGCTGGCGATCATGTCATCCTCAGTGACCCAGAAGACTCCGGACCGAATGCCTCAGCTAACCTACGCTGCATGGCCTCCCTGATCCTGCAAAGCCTGCGGAAGGATCCTCGTGTTCTTCGGATCAAGGAGAGGGACCATTACTGGCTGGCCACTCTCCTTGATCCGCGGTACAAGGGTAAGGTTGCGGACCTTATCTTGCCGTCGCAGAGGGAGCAGAGGATGAGACATCTCAGGAAGGCCTTGCAGAAAGGTCTGTGCAACGCGTTCCCAGAAACTGGGAGGCTACAAACTCCTGGTCCTGGGCGACGAGTTGCTGAGGCTTCGGTCAGTGGCAGAAGGAGCGGTGGGGAAGGTGGACGTCTGACCGATGCGTTCAGACAATTTTTTGTCCGCAGCCCCAAGGTATGATCGGTTCCAGCAACCATCGCCAGCGTCTGATATACATGGTGCAGGAATACCTTGGGGCAAGGTCAGACTTGGACACCTTTCCCACCGAAAATCCTCTGGCTTACTGGGTCCTGAGGATGGATCACTGGCCAGAGCTTGCACAGTATGCAATTGAGCTACTGGCCTGTCCTGCCTCCAGCGTTCTTTCCGAACACACATTCAGTGCTGCTGGAGGATTTGTGACTGATCATAGGGTGCGCCTGTCCACCGCCTCGGTTGATCGACTGACCTTCATCAAAATGAATCAGTCTTGGATCACCACCAGCTACCAGGCACCTGAGGCGGATATAACCGAATAATTTTTAATGTCACATCCCTTCAAGACTGCCTATGCTGATGCTGAGTGACTGTCCTCTTATGTTCACTGACTATCCTCTTCCTCCTCCTCAATGATCCATGCCACCACACCAGTGCCTAAGGCACAATTTTTCAGCCCCTGTTTAACAATTTTTTAAAAAAATGCTTCGCAACACATGTGACTGCTGTGCTCCAAGTACAGTATCTGTGAGGGGTTGCAGTGTTGTGGCACCAGCACCAGTGCCTAAGGCACAATTTTTCAGCCCCTGTTTAACAGGGGCGTGTACTTACAATTTTTTTAAAAAATGCTTCGCAACACGTGTGACTGCTGTGCTCCAAGTACAGTATCTGTGAGGGGTTGCAGTGTTGTGGCACCAGCACCAGTGCCTAAGGCACAATTTTTCAGCCCCTGTTTAACAGGGGCGGGTACTTACAATTTTTTAAAAAAATGCTTCGCAACACGTGTGACTGCTGTGCTCCAAGTACAGTATCTGTGAGGGCCGGGTTGCAGTGTTGTGGCACCAGCACCAGTGCCTAAGGCACAATTTTTCAGCCCCTGTTTAACAGGGGCGTGTACTTACAATTTTTTAAAAAAATGCTTCGCAACACGTGTGACTGCTGTGCTCCAAGTACAGTATCTGTGAGGGCCGGGTTGCAGTGTTGTGGCACCAGCACCAGTGCCTAAGGCACAATTTTTCAGCCCCTGTTTAACAGGGGCGTGTACTTACAATTTTTTAAAAAAATGCTTCGCAACACGTGTGACTGCTGTGCTCCAAGTACAGTCTCTGTGAGGGGTTGCAGTGTTGTGGCACCAGCACCAGTGCCTAAGGCACAATTTTTCAGCCCCTGAAAAGGGGCGGGTAATTACAAATCTTGATCTAATAGTTCACAGCAGGGCCCATTCCTGCGCCCACCAAGAGTAACTATGAGGGCCTGCAGTCTTGTGGCAACACCGTCCACCACCACCGCCAAAGGCCCAATTTTTCTGCCCTGTTCATCAGGTGCTTGCAATTACAAATCTTGATCTAATAACTCACAGCAGGGCCCATTCCTGCGCCCACCAAGAGTAACTATGAGGGCCTACAGTCTTGTGGCAACACCGTCCACCACCACCGCCAAAGGCCCAATTTTTCTGCCCTGTTCATCAGGTGCTTGCAATTACAAATCTTGATCTAATAACTCACAGCAGGGCCCATTCCTGCGCCCACCAAGAGTAACTGTGAGAGCCTACAGTCTTGTGGCAACACCGTCCACCACCACCGCCAAAGGCCCAATTTTTCTGCCCTGTTCATCAGGTGCTTGCAATTACAAATCTTGATCTAATAACTCACAGCAGGGCCCATTCCTGCGCCCACCAAGAGTAACTGTGAGAGCTTACAGTCTTGTGGCAAAACCGTCCACCACCACCACCACCACCCCCAATTTTTCTGCCCTGTTCAACAGGTGCATGCAATTACAAATCTTGATCTATTAGCTCACAGCAGGGCCCATTCCTGTGCCCACCAGTCTTGTGGCTACACCAACATCTAATAGGGCAAATTTCTGCAGAGTATATACGCCAGGCCCCTACTTTCAAACATCCAACTTACAAACGACTCCTACTTGCAAATGGAAAGAGAAAACAGGAAGTGAGAGGAAATCTACCCCTAGGAAGGGAAATTCTATCCTGTTAGATTTAATTTGGGAAAAAGGTATCTCCTCTCTACTGATACTTTATCACCAATCCTTGTTTCAATTAAAACCCCACTTTTTCCAAAAACATTTGTCATTGGGACGGAAAGTGAGGTGACATGTTCTGAACAGATGTGCAAAGACAGCAAATGTTACAGGGGTGATAACCCCTCCCTATGCTCTCCAAAAAGCTTAAAAATAGATTTTTTTGGGATGGAGCTACACTTCATAATGTACCTGTTCAGATTCTACTTAAGAACAAACCTAAAGCCGCAAGTGGTTTTAAATGGCTTCTTTTTTTCCTTTATAAATGTCATTTTGTGCAAGGACCGTTCTAAACACGGGAAACACATGCTACTTCACAGGCATACTTTAGACACCCCCCAGGTACCATATTTAAAGGAAAATTTCACTTTTTTTTTTTTCACTTTATGCATCATTAAAATGACTGCTCCCGAAAAAACGTTAGTTTTTAAAAGTTCTTTTTGCATTGATATATGTCCCCTGGGGCAGGACCCGGGTCCCCAAACCTGTTTTATGACATTAACATGCATATTGGCCGTTGTAATTAGCACTTTTGATTTCGAACGTTCGCGTCCATTATAACGTATAGGGTTCGAAAATTCACGCGAACTTTCGGTCGGTTCGAAGGTTCTGGTGCGAACCGAACCCGGGGGTGTTCGGCTCATCCCTACAATTCAACACTGCCACACATTTGTGGCAAGTTATCCTTGCTATCTGGGTCATTCCTCCATTGCCCTAAACAGGAGTAGGCATGTGACTGGAATAATCCTCTTTAAGGGAGAGATTGGTTCATGAGTTGTTGTGAAATGGTTGGTTCATTTCTACATGTCCAAACAATTTGTGATGTCTGTGATCAGCATTACATAGCCTTTGTCTGAATTCTACTGTTTTATGTTCAGTGCAAAACTCTACTAATTGCGATATCAGTAGCTTTGGAAATTATTCTTCCTAAATACTTTAGCAATGCCAACTTTTTTTGAGTTGGAATCAAGGAGTGTCCATTAGAAAAGTTCCACCCAGGTGGTGGTTTATAGTGATGGTAAGATTTAACAGTCTTTATCAAGCCTTCACGTAGGTCTCCTATTGCATCTTATCCTGATTTTTAACATCACTGATTAAGACCTGAGGAAGGGGAGGCCTTTACCCCGAAACACATTGGCTATTTTTGATGGTCTTAACCAATAAATGTTTCAAGAAGTCCTCACCCACCCTAGAGCTCATCTGCAGAGGGATCTTTTTGTTGCGTTCAGAGCCGTAGTAGCCTAGGACCAGAACAAAGTCCACCTACGCCATACCTTCATTATGAATTGGCTCCTTTGAAGGAAGACACCTTCCATTTTATATTCCTGAAGATGCAAGGATTGGAAAGAATGGACCTTTCAGGCATATTTTTCTTTTTAAAAAAAAAAACAACATTTATTTACTACGAATCCTTGAGAAGAAATCCTTGAGAAGAAACACTAGGACAAAGATAAAAAAACATTTACATCGGTGAATGTGATTTAAAAGATGTCTCAGTGACCAACAATACAGTCCAGCGTTCAAATTGAAACTCAGTGGACTGGGTTGGTAGGCTACAAAGGTTCTCTAAGCGTGACAGTGACCCCAATAGGTAGAATATGTATATATTAGATGACCTAAACACTTGTCATACTACAATCATAAATAGATGAGTTAATAAAGCCAAACCAAAGTAAATATATTCTGCTTAATGTTCAAGAAGTACAAATGTACTCAAAAGTTTACATTCCCTGACAGAAATTGTGAAATGTTGGCATTTATATTGAAAATATGACTAATCATGCCAATAAACTGTCTTTTATTCGGGGATAGTGATCACATAAAGCCATTTATTATCACATAGTTTTTTTGGCTCCTTTTAAAATAATAATAACAGAAATCACCCAAATGGCCCTGATGAAAAGTTTACATACCCTGGAATGTTTGGCCTTGGTACAGATACAGAAGGTGGCACACACCGGTTAAAATGGCTATTAAAGTTTAATTTTCCACATTTGTGGCTTTTTAAATCACAAGTAGTGTCTGTGTATAAATAGTCAATGAGTCAATGAGTTTGTTAGCGCTCACATGGATGCACTAAGCAGGCTAGATACTAAGCCATGGGGAGCAGAAAAGAACAGTAAAAGACCTGCGTAACAAGGTAATGAAACTTAACAAATATGGAAAAGGATATAAAAAGATATCCAAAGCCTTGAATATGCCAGTCAGTACTGTCCAATCATTTAATAGGAAGTGGAAAATTTGGTGATCTCTTGATACCAAGCCAAGGTCAAGTAGATCAAGAAAGATTTCAGCCACAACTGCCACACGGATTGCTCGGGATAGAAAGAAAAACCCACAGGTAACCTCAGGAGAAATACAGGCTGCTCTGGAAAAAGAGGGGGTGGTTGTTTTTAAGGAGCACAATACGATGATACTTGAACAAAAAAAGCTGCATGGTCATGTTGCCAGAAAGAGGCCTTTAGTGCAGAGGTTCCACAAAAAAGCTTACATTATGCCCAACAACACCTTGACATGCCTCATTGGGATTTTTTGTGGCATTGGCACAGTAAAGGCTTCATCATGGCAGCTTAACCATACAGCTCTTTTTTGTTTAAGTATCGTTGAATTGTGCTCCTTAAAAGCAACCACATCGTCTTTTTGGAGATCAGTCTGTATTTCTCCTGAGGTTACCTGTGGGTTTTTCTTTGTATCCTGAGCAATTCTTCCACCAGTTTTGGCTGCAATCTTTCTTGGTCTATCTGACCTTGACTTGGTATCAAAAGAGCCCTACATTTTCCACTTCTTTTAAACAGTACCGACTGGCATATTCAAGGCTTTGGGTATCTTTTTATATCCTTTTCCTTCTTTATGAAGTTCCATTACCTTGTTTCGCAGGTCTTTTGACTGTTCTTTTCTACCTCCTCGTGGCTCAGTGTCTAGCATGCTTATTGCATTCATGTGAGAGCTAACAAACTCATTGACTATTTATACACAGACTAATTGTGATTTAAAAAGCCACAAATGTGAGAGACTAACCTTTAATTGCCATTTTAACCTGTGTGTGCAACCTTCTATGTCTGTACCAAGGCCAAACATGGGTATGTAAACTTTTTATCAGTGCCATTTGGGTGATTCCTGTTATTATTATGATTTAAAAAGGACCCAAAAAAACTATGTGATAAATGGCTTCATGTGATCACTATCCTTGAATAAAAGATTTTTTTTGGCATAATCAGTCATATTTTCAATATAAATGCCCACATTTCACAATTTTTGCAAACTTTTGAGCACGACTGTACATTCAAACATGCTCGACTAGTTTCGCGCTCTGGACGCACTTCTTCTGGAGCTTAATGAATATATACGGTATATATATAATTAAGGATGGGCCCGGTGCTCGATGCGAACCCACGTTCGCATCGAGCACCGGGCGTTCGCTCGCTCTGCGAGCCCAGAACTATTTTGGCCGCGCGCAACACGGTCGTGTGATGCGCGCGGCCCCGCAATGCATTGCGGCCGGCGCGGCCGACGCAGTGCATTGCTGGCTGATGATTGGCCAAGCATGCACTGTGACCCCGCATGCTTGGCCAATCACAGCCCCGGAAAATCGAAGAGCCATAATTGGCTACAGGCAGGACGCCTGTAGCCAATTACAGCTCAGGGGCTGTAGTACACGCCCCCCCCCTATAAAACGCCGCCACGCCGTCTGCGCCGGTCACATGCTGTTCCGGCGCAGATTGAGCAGGCAGATTCTGTGACACTCTGCTGCATTGAGATAGTTAGATAGATTCACTTACAGAGATTGAGTTAGATAGATTCAGTTACAAAGATTGATTGACAAAGAGGGGCTTGTAGTGTGCTCGTGGCAGGCAGGCAGAGCTCCTATATTTTGTTACCAGAAGCACCTATAGGACTTGTAGTGTGTTCGTGGCAGGCAGGCAGAGCTCCTATATTTTGTTACCAGAAGCACCTATAGGACTTGTAGTGTGTTAGTGGCAGGCAGGCAGAGCTCCTATATTTTGTTACCAGAAGCACCTATAGGACTTGTAGTGTGTTCGTGGCAGGCAGGCAGAGCTCCTATATTTTGTTACCAGAAGCACCTATAGGACTTGTAGTGTGTTAGTGGCAGGCAGGCAGAGCTCCTATATTTTGTTACCAGAAGCACCTATAGGACTTGTAGTGTGTTCGTGGCAGGCAGGCAGAGCTCCTATATTTTGTTACCAGAAGCACCTATAGGACTTGTAGTGTGTTAGTGGCAGGCAGGCAGAGCTCCTATATTTTGTTACCAGAAGCACCTATAGGACTTGTAGTGTGTTAGTGGCAGGCAGGCAGAGCTCCTATATTTTGTTACCAGAAGCACCTATAGGACTTGTAGTGTGTTAGTGGCAGGCAGGCAGAGCTCCTATATTTTGTTACCAGAAGCACCTATAGGACTTGTAGTGTGTTCGTGGCAGGCAGGCAGAGCTCCTATATTTTGTTCCCAGAAGCACCTATAGGACTTGAAGTGTGTTAGTCCCATTACACACACAGAGCTATATTTTCTTCCCAGAAGCACCTATAGGACTTGAAGTGTGTTAGTCCCATTACACACACAGAGCTATATTTTCTTCCCAGAAGCACCTATAGGACTTGAAGTGTGTTAGTCCCATTACACACACAGAGCTATATTTTGTTCTCAGAAGCACCTATAGGACTTGAAGTGTGTTAGTCCCATTACACACACAGAGCTATATTTTCTTCCCAGAAGCACCTATAGGACTTGAAGTGTGTTAGTCCCATTACACACACAGAGCTATATTTTTGTTCCCAGAAGCACCTATAGGACTTGAAGTGTGTTAGTCCCATTACACACACAGAGCTATATTTTGTTCCCAGAAGCACCTATAGGACTTGAAGTGTGTTAGTCCCATTACACACACAGAGCTATATTTTGTTCCCAGAAGCACCTATAGGACTTGAAGTGTGTTAGTCCCATTACACACAAAGAGCTATATTTTGTTCCCAGAAGCACCTATAGGACTTGAAGTGTGTTAGTCCCATTACACACAAAGAGCTATACTTTGTTCCCAGAAGCACCTATAGGACTTGAAGTGTGTTAGTCCCATTACACACACAGAGCTATATTTTGTTCCCAGAAGCACCTATAGGACTTGAAGTGTGTTAGTCCCATTACACACAAAGAGCTATACTTTGTTCCCAGAAGCACCTATAGGACTTGAAGTGTGTTAGTCCCATTACACACACAGAGCTATATTTTGTTCCCAGAAGCACCTATAGGACTTGAAGTGTGTTAGTCCCATTACACACAAAGAGCTATATTTTGTTCCCAGAAGCACCTATAGGACTTGAAGTGTGTTAGTCCCATTACACACACAGAGCTATATTTTGTTCCCAGAAGCACCTATAGGACTTGAAGTGTGTTAGTCCCATTACACACAAAGAGCTATATTTTGTTCCCAGAAGCACCTATAGGACTTGAAGTGTGTTAGTCCCATTACACACACAGAGCTATATTTTGTTCCCAGAAGCACCTATAGGACTTGAAGTGTGTTAGTCCCATTACACACACAGAGCTATATTTTGTTCCCAGAAGCACCTATAGGACTTGAAGTGTGTTAGTCCCATTACACACACAGAGCTATATTTTGTTCCCAGAAGCACCTATAGGACTTGAAGTGTGTTAGTCCCATTACACACACAGAGCTATATTTTGTTCCCAGAAGCACCTATAGGACTTGAAGTGTGTTAGTCCCATTACACACAAAGAGCTATACTTTGTTCCCAGAAGCACCTATAGGACTTGAAGTGTGTTAGTCCCATTACACACACAGAGCTATATTTTCTTCCCAGAAGCACCTATAGGACTTGAAGTGTGTTAGTCCCATTACACACAAAGAGCTATACTTTGTTCCCAGAAGCACCTATAGGACTTGAAGTGTGTTAGTCCCATTACACACACAGAGCTATATTTTGTTCCCAGAAGCACCTATAGGACTTGAAGTGTGTTAGTCCCATTACACACAAAGAGCTATATTTTGTTCCCAGAAGCACCTATAGGACTTGAAGTGTGTTAGTCCCATTACACACACAGAGCTATATTTTGTTCCCAGAAGCACCTATAGGACTTGAAGTGTGTTAGTCCCATTACACACAAAGAGCTATATTTTGTTCCCAGAAGCACCTATAGGACTTGAAGTGTGTTAGTCCCATTACACACACAGAGCTATATTTTGTTCCCAGAAGCACCTATAGGACTTGAAGTGTGTTAGTCCCATTACACACACAGAGCTATATTTTGTTCCCAGAAGCACCTATAGGACTTGAAGTGTGTTAGTCCCATTACACACACAGAGCTATATTTTGTTCCCAGAAGCACCTATAGGACTTGAAGTGTGTTAGTCCCATTACACACAAAGAGCTATACTTTGTTCCCAGAAGCACCTATAGGACTTGAAGTGTGTTAGTCCCATTACACACACAGAGCTATATTTTGTTCCCAGAAGCACCTATAGGACTTGAAGTGTGTTAGTCCCATTACACACAAAGAGCTATATTTTGTTCCCAGAAGCACCTATAGGACTTGAAGTGTGTTAGTCCCATTACACACACAGAGCTATATTTTGTTCCCAGAAGCACCTATAGGACTTGAAGTGTGTTAGTCCCATTACACACACAGAGCTATATTTTGTTCCCAGAAGCACCTATAGGACTTGAAGTGTGTTAGTCCCATCACACAGAGCTCCTCTATTTTCTTTGCATAAGCACCCACAGGACTTCTAGTGTGTTAGTGGCACCACACAGAGCTCCTCTATTTTCTTTGCAGAAGCACCCACAGGACTTCTAGTGTGTTAGTGGCATCACACAGAGCTCCTCTATTTTCTTTGCAGAGGCACCCATAGGACTTCTAGTGTGTTAGTGGCATCACACAGAGCTCCTATATATTCTTCTCAGCAGCACCCACAGGACTTCTAGTGTGTTAGTGGCATCACACAGAGCTCCTCTATTTTCTTTGCAGAAGCACCCATAGGACTTCTAGTGTGTTAGTGGCATCACACAGAGCTCCTATATATTCTTTGCATAAGCACCCACAGGACTTCTAGTGTGTTAGTGGCACCACACAGAGCTCCTCTATTTTCTTTGCAGAAGCACCCACAGGACTTCTAGTGTGTTAGTGGCATCACACAGAGCTCCTCTATTTTCTTTGCAGAAGCACCCATAGGACTTCTAGTGTGTTAGTGGCATCACACAGAGCTCCTATATATTCTTTGCATAAGCACCCACAGGACTTCTAGTGTGTTAGTGGCACCACACAGAGCTCCTCTATTTTCTTTGCAGAAGCACCCACAGGACTTCTAGTGTGTTAGTGGCATCACACAGAGCTCCTCTATTTTCTTTGCAGAAGCACCCATAGGACTTCTAGTGTGTTAGTGGCATCACACAGAGCTCCTATATATTCTTTGCATAAGCACCCACAGGACTTCTAGTGTGTTAGTGGCATCACACAGAGCTCCTCTATTTTCTTTGCAGAAGCACCCATAGGACTTCTAGTGTGTTAGTGGCATCACACAGAGCTCCTATATATTCTTTGCATAAGCACCCACAGGACTTCTAGTGTGTTAGTGGCACCACACAGAGCTCCTCTATTTTCTTTGCAGAAGCACCCACAGGACTTCTAGTGTGTTAGTGGCATCACACAGAGCTCCTCTATTTTCTTTGCAGAAGCACCCATAGGACTTCTAGTGTGTTAGTGGCATCACACAGAGCTCCTCTATTTTCTTTGCAGAAGCACCCACAGGACTTCTAGTGTGTTAGTGGCATCACACAGAGCTCCTCTATTTTCTTTGCATAAGCACCCACAGGACTTCTAGTGTGTTAGTGGCATCACACAGAGCTCCTCTATTTTCTTTGCAGAAGCACCCATAGGACTTCTAGTGTGTTAGTGGCATCACACAGAGCTCCTATATTTTCTTCTCAGCAGCACCCACAGGACTACCGACTACAATGGCTGGAAGACCGCCAAGGGGAGGCAGAGCGTGCAGAGCCAAGAACACAGGGCAGGCAGGCTCTGTTTCTAGTGGACGTGGCCGTGGACGTGGACGTGGTCGTGCATCGTCATCAGCACGTGGCCATGGGACACGCGCGTCTTTGTTTTCGGCAGCTGGACATGTGGAGCCGCATCATGCTGAAGGCTTGGTAGAATGGATGACCAAGCCCTCCTCATCCTCCTCATCCTCTCTCACCCAGGCTCAGGGTACTGACAGAGCATCATCAGCCACCCCTTCCCTAGACCCACCATGTCCTCCTGAGGAGTCCCCCGAACTCTTTGAGCACAGTGTTGGGTACATGCTCCAGGAGGATGCCCAACGATTCGAAGGCTCGGATGACGATACCCAGCTTGAGGAATCTGGCAGTACAGTTCCACCAGCTGCAGCTTACTGCCAGGTTTGCTCTAGTGGTGAAGAGGGAGGGGATGATGAGGTCACTGACTCCACGTGGGTGCCTCAAGGGAGAGAGGATGAGGAGGAGGACGAGGAGGAGGAGGATGCGGCGTCACATGTCCAACGAGGCAGGATGCCCCCTGGAGGCCAGGTAGAGGCCAGCACAGCAACTGTACAACACCGCAGAGCTCCGCCTGTGCAGGGCGCTGCCTCTGCACGTTATCAGAAAAGTTCTTTGGTGTGGGCCTTTTTTGAGACGAGTGCAGCAGATCGCACCACTGCTATTTGCAATATTTGTCTCAAGCGTATCTCGCGTGGCCAAAACATCAGCCGCTTGGGCACCACAAGCATGACCAGACATATGGCGACCTGCCATGCAGCTCGTTGGCAGGCACACATAAAAGACCCACACCAAAGAACTAAGCGGACCTCTCCTTGCTCCTCCTCAGCTGGGATCTCCATCCCCACTACACCTTCAGTCCTCTCTGAAAGCTGCTCTGAGAGGACTGAAGGTGTAGAATTCGGTGTGTCACAACCAAGTACTTGCAGTACACCGACGTCCGAATGCAGCAGGCAAATTTCCCTGCCCCAGCTGCTGGACCGTAGAAAGAAGTACACTCCCAGCCATCCACATGCCCAGCGGTTGAATGCTAGCCTTGCTAAATTGCTAGCACTTCAACTGCTGCCTTTTCAGTTGGTAGACTCGGCCCCCTTCCGTGAGTTTGTTCAATGTGCGGTTCCTCAGTGGCAGGTTCCCAAACGCCACTTTTTCTCGCGGAAGGCGATTCCGTCTCTCTACCGGCATGTGGAGGGCAATGTCCATGCCTCGCTGGACAGGGCGGTCAGCGGTAAGGTGCATATTACCGCTGACTCATGGTCCAGCAGGCATGGACAGGGACGGTACCTTTCTTTCACGGCCCATTGGGTCACTCTATTGGCAGCTGGGAGGGATGCAGGACAAGGTGCAGTAGTGTTGGAGGTTGTTCCGCCACCACGCCTCCAAAACGCGACTACTGCTACTGGTTGTGACACACCTCTCTCCTCCACCCCCTCCTCTTCTTCTTCCTCCAGTGCTCTGTCCTTGGAACCAGCGGTGCTCCGTAGGCGTACAAGGGGCTACGCAAGTACGCAGGCAAAAAGATGCCATGCCGTGCTTGCGCTGGTGTGTTTGGGGGACAGGAGCCACACTGGGCCAGAGGTTCTGGCAGCTCTGCAGGGGCAGGCCGAGAGGTGGTTGACGCCACGTCAGCTTAAGCCAGGAATGGTCGTTTCTGACAATGGCACCAACCTCCTCTCCGCCCTGCGACAGGGGCAGCTCACCCATGTGCCCTGCATGGCTCACGTCCTCAACCTGGTGGTGCAGCGGTTCTTGGGCAGGTTCCCAGGCTTACAGGATGTCCTGAGGCAGGCCAGGAAAGTCTGTGTGCATTTCCGCCGATCTTATAATGCCAGTGCTCGGCTGACTGAGCTGCAAAAGGAGCTGAACCTGCCCAAGAACCGCCTAATATCTGACATGCCCACCAGGTGGAACTCAACGTTGGCCATGCTGCAGCGACTGCACACGCAGCAGAGGGCCATCAATGAGTACCTTTGCGACTACGGCACCAGGACAGGGTCAGGGGAGCTTGGTTTTTTTTCCCCACGTCAGTGGAGCATGATCAGGGATGCATGCACTGTCCTCTCACCATTTGAGGAGGCCACGAGGATGGTGAGCAGTGACAGTGCATGCATCAGTGACACTGTCCCTCTTGTCCACCTGTTGGAGCATACGCTGCGTGGGATCATGGACAGGGCACTTGAGGCAGAACAGAGGCAGGAAGAGGAGGACTTCCTTGCCTCTCAAGGCCCCCTTTATCCGGACAGTGTTCCTTCTGTCCCACCCATCACACAGGAAGAGGATGAGGAGGAGGAGGAGGAGGAGGAGGAGGAGGATTGTGTGAGCATGGAGGTGGAGCCTGGCACTCAGCATCAGCAGCAGCAGTCTTTTAGGGATGATGTACAGTCCCAACAAGCCAGTGGACTTGTACGTGGCTGGGAGGAGGTGGCTGGCGATCATGTCATCCTCAGTGACCCAGAAGACTCCGGACCGAATGCCTCAGCTAACCTACGCTGCATGGCCTCCCTGATCCTGCAAAGCCTGCGGAAGGATCCTCGTGTTCTTCGGATCAAGGAGAGGGACCATTACTGGCTGGCCACTCTCCTTGATCCGCGGTACAAGGGTAAGGTTGCGGACCTTATCTTGCCGTCGCAGAGGGAGCAGAGGATGAGACATCTCAGGGAGGCCTTGCAGAAAGGTCTGTGCAACGCGTTCCCAGAAACTGGGAGGCTACAAACTCCTGGTCCTGGGCGACGAGTTGCTGAGGCTTCGGTCAGTGGCAGAAGGAGCGGTGGGGAAGGTGGACGTCTGACCGATGCGTTCAGACAATTTTTTAGTCCGCAGCCCCAAGGTATGATCGGTTCCAGCAACCATCGCCAGCGTCTGATATACATGGTGCAGGAATACCTTGGGGCAAGGTCAGACTTGGACACCTTTCCCACCGAAAATCCTCTGGCTTACTGGGTCCTGAGGATGGATCACTGGCCAGAGCTTGCACAGTATGCAATTGAGCTACTGGCCTGTCCTGCCTCCAGCGTTCTTTCCGAACGCACATTCAGTGCTGCTGGAGGATTTGTGACTGATCATAGGGTGCGCCTGTCCACCGCCTCGGTTGATCGACTGACCTTCATCAAAATGAATCAGTCTTGGATCACCACCAGCTACCAGGCACCTGAGGCGGATATAACCGAATAATTTTTAATGTCACATCCCTTCAAGACTGCCTATGCTGATGCTGAGTGACTGTCCTCTTATGTTCACTGACTATCCTCTTCCTCCTCCTCAATGATCCATGCCACCACACCAGTGCCTAAGGCACAATTTTTCAGCCCCTGTTTAACAGGGGCGTGTACTTACAATTTTTAAAAAAAATGCTTCGCAACACGTGTGACTGCTGTGCTCCAAGTACAGTCTCTGTGAGGGCCGTGTTGCAGTGTTGTGGCACCAGCACCAGTGCCTAAGGCACAATTTTTCAGCCCCTGTTTAACAGGGGCGTGTACTTACAATTTTTTTAAAAAATGCTTCGCAACACGTGTGACTGCTGTGCTCCAAGTACAGTCTCTGTGAGGGCCGTGTTGCAGTGTTGTGGCACCAGTGCCTAAGGCACAATTTTTCAGCCCCTGTTTAACAGGGGCGTGTACTTACAATTTTTTAAAAAAATGCTTCGCAACACGTGTGACTGCTGTGCTCCAAGTACAGTCTCTGTGAGGGCCGTGTTGCAGTGTTGTGGCACCAGTGCCTAAGGCACAATTTTTCAGCCCCTGTTTAACAGGGGCGTGTACTTACAATTTTTTAAAAAAATGCTTCGCAACACGTGTGACTGCTGTGCTCCAAGTACAGTATCTGTGAGGGCCGGGTTGCAGTGTTGTGGCACCAGCACCAGTGCCTAAGGCACAATTTTTCAGCCCCTGTTTAACAGGGGCGGGTAATTACAAATCTTGATCTAATAGTTCACAGCAGGGCCCATTCCTGCGCCCACCAAGAGTAACTATGAGGGCCTGCAGTCTTGTGGCAACACCGTCCACCACCACCGCCAAAGGCCCAATTTTTCTGCCCTGTTCATCAGGTGCTTGCAATTACAAATCTTGATCTAATAACTCACAGCAGGGCCCATTCCTGCGCCCACCAAGAGTAACTATGAGGGCCTACAGTCTTGTGGCAACACCGTCCACCACCACCGCCAAAGGCCCAATTTTTCTGCCCTGTTCATCAGGTGCATGCAATTACAAATCTTGATCTATTAACTCACAGCAGGGCCCATTCCTGCGCCCACCAGTCTTGTGGCTACACCAACATCTAATAGGGCAAATTTCTGCAGAGTATATACGCCAGGCCCCTACTTTCAAACATCCAACTTACAAACGACTCCTACTTGAAAATGGAAAGAGAAAACAGGAAGTGAGAGGAAATCTACCCCTAGGAAGGGAAATTCTATCCTGTTAGATTTAATTTGGGAAAAAGGTATCTCCTCTCTACTGATACTTTATCACCAATCCTTGTTTCAATTAAAACCCCACTTTTTCCAAAAACATTTGTCATTGGGACGGAAAGTGAGGTGACATGTTCTGAACAGATGTGCAAAGACAGCAAATGTTACAGGGGTGATAACCCCTCCCTATGTTCTCCAAAAAGCTTAAAAATAGATTTTTTTGGGATGGAGCTACACTTCATAATGTACCTGTTCAGATTCTACTTAAGATCAAACCTAAAGCCGCAAGTGGTTTTAAATGGCTTCTTTTTTTCCTTTACAAATGTCATTTTGTGCAAGGACAGTTCTAAACACGGGAAACACATGCCACTTCACAGGCATACTTTGGACACCCCCCAGGTACCATATTTAAAGGAAAATGTCACTTTTTTTTTTTCACTTTATGCATCATTAAAATGACTGCTCCCGAAAAAACGTTAGTTTTTAAAAGTTCTTTTTGCATTGATATATGTCCCCTGGGGCAGGACCCGGGTCCCCAAACCTGTTTTATGACATTAACATGCATATTGGCCGTTGTAATTAGCACTTTTGATTTCGAACGTTCGCGTCCATTATAACGTATAGGGTTCGAAAATTCGCGCGAACTTTCGGTCCGTTCGAAGGTTCTGGTTCGAACCGAACCCGGGGGTGTTCGGCTCATCCCTATATATAATGATGCAAAATGTATTTGTCACTGAGGTAGGGCAGACAAGTAAACAGGAACTCCACGGGGACACCAGGTCATATGAGGCAACTATGGGGATGTGGTACATGTGAGAACACTCATCAAACTCTACAGTATATAAAGCATTTAGTGTGGGGTAAATAGATACCCTTCAGGTTGTAAGTAGGGTGGGTATTCACTTTCAAACATTTCGCCTGGCTCTGTAGATTTCAAGTGTCCAATGGGCCCTAGTATATATATATATATATATATATATATATATATATATATATGTGTATATATATATATATATATATATATATATATATATATATATACACACATATAGTACATATATATATATATATATATATATATATATACACACACATATAGTACATATATATATATATATATATATATATATATGCACATGTTCAGTGAGACACTTCTCTGAAAAACTTTTAAAAGTGAATACCCACCCTACTTACAACCTGAAGGGGATCTATTTACCCCACACTAAATGCTGCTATATATTTAAAGCGCTGCGTAAATTGATGGTGCTATATAAATATCCGTAAAAAAAATAATAAGAGATTGACCTAAAAAAAATTATGGGAGATAAAAGACAGCCCATAATAGAGAGGGGTCAATAGGGTTTCGTGGGGCCCATAAGTGCTAAAGCATTGACAAATCAGATTGGTGTAGCATAGGGGGACGGAAAGTTGATGCGGGTAGGTAAACACACCTCTAGGGGGCCCACACTTTATACCTGACTTTGTTTTGGTAAAGTAAGTCACCTTAATAAATTATACTGAAAACAATATCAAAACAGATTGACAACAATTATGGAAATGGGGTTTTACATCTTCAAATATTTTTTACCAATGCATTAACCAATTGTATGCAAAGCTCGTTAGCTTCAAAATGCATTTCCCCCACAATGAAAGCAGCACAGTTGTAATAATTAGTAACTTTTCTAAGAAGCTCAGCAAATGTTTCATTTCTTATTTTGTAGAGAATTGGAATAGATGACCTGTCAGGCTCAGTGCTTTTCAGCACAGCAGTGGAAACATGTATTTTTCTCATTATAGCAGACCTAAAGTAAATTTACCGAGGCATGGTCTCATGGGGGGGGCTCCAAAACACAGCCAGATGTGCAAAAAAATCTTACATTCTTAAAATGAAATGGATCCTCAGCACTTCCCGGACACAGGCAGTGTAGTCATTTAACTACCTTCAAGATGCATCTTGGGAGATTGATGATGCCAGGGATCCTCTGCCTAACCTGTCCAGCACTCCTTTTCTGTTTCACAAGAAGCCAGGTTTTACAAAATCCTGCATCCCCTGACTCCCTTTAATCCATTCATGAAATGCATCACCATTCAGCAAAAAGAAGTTAAAATGTCAGTAATTATGAGTAAAGCATAAAGCATCTGTAGGGGCCTGACTATATTGTAATGCCACATACACACGAGCAGATTTTCCGTCTGAAAGATCTTGGATGGTTTTTCCAACGGAATTCCGCTTAAGCTTGGCTTGCATACACACGGTCACACAAAAGTTTGCTGAACTTTCGACCGTCAATAACGTGGTGGCATACAACACTACGACGAGCCGAGAAAATTAAGTTCAATCCTTCCGAGTATGCGTCAAATTGTTTCCGAGCATGCGTAGGAATTTTGTGTGTCGGAATTGGTACAGACGATTGAAATTTATGATCGACACTTTTTCCGACCGAAAAATTGAGAACCTCTCAATCTTTTGCTGGCGGGAATTCGGCCAGCAAAAGTCCGATGGAGCATACACACGCTCGCATTTTCCGACCAAAAGCTCTCATCGGTCTTTTGCTGGCCGAATTTCCGATCGTGTGTACGTGGCATAAGGGTGCAGTTGGCTTTTCTGGTCTCTGCCAAATTTTTGTACAATCATTGGGAGTTGACCTAATAAAGACAAATAGGCTGTTCACTTTGCAAGGGACATTATACTGTGCAAGCACATTTTTCCCAGGGCTTAGTGAATGTGGTAAAAAATCACTTTGTAAAGAATACCCAGTCACAAGCAAGAAAACATAGAAAAACCTTTTTTTTCTTGCACATGATTGGATGATAGAAGTCAACAAAGCTTCACATCATCCACTAAGCTCTGGGGGAATCTCTTTGCAAAGTGAACAGTCTGTTTGCCCATCTAATAAAAGATGATGTAATGCTAGTAAACAACTATATGCAGCTCTTTATGATAAGATATATTGGTCTGGAGAATGGGAAATGCACATCCAGAGAGAAGCCACATATGCCTAATTTCATGTAACAGCATCGTGGCACTGGTATCCTCAAGCAGTAAAGAGATGTAACCATATGTTGTGGACTACTCCTGTATAGCACCAATGGGTTTAGAAGTGCTCAGGAGCCTTGATAGATTCCTTCTGCTGAATGGCAGTAGCAGGGTTAGTTCTTTAAAGTGATATTAACTGCTTGCCGACCAGCCGCCGCAGTTGGACTGCGGCAACATGGCCCAGCTGCGCGAATCGCCGTCATGTTACGTCACTTTTGTATTTGGCCACTAGGGGTGCGCGCCCACAGAGCCGATGCGAGTGCCCAGCGGTCGCGATCACCGCCGGGCTCCCGCGATCGCTGGGGGCACACGGAGAACCGGGATCTGTGTGTGTAAACACACAGATCCCGGTTCTCTGAGGGGAGAACAGACAGATCGTCTGTCCATACAGAGTATGAACAGCGATCTGTCATCTCCCCTACACAGTCCCCTCCCCCCTTCAGTTAGAACACACAATAGGGAACACGTCAACCCCTTGATTGCCCCCTAGTGGTTAACCCCTTCACTGCCAGTGAAATTTTTACAGTAATCAATGCATTTTTATAGCACTGATCGCTGTAAAAATGCCAATGGTCCCAAAAATGTGTCAAAATTGTCCGACGTGTCCGCCATAATGTCGCAGTCCCAATAAAAATCGCAGATCGTCGCCATTACTAGTAAAAAAAAAAATTTATAATAAAAATGCCATAAAACTATCTCCTATTTTGTAGAAGCTATAACTTTTGCGCAAACCAATCAATATACGCTTATTGCAATTTTTTTTTTTACCAAAAATATGTAGAAAAATACATATCAGCCTAAACTGAGTAAAAAAATATTTTTTTTATATATATTTTTGGGGGATATTTATTATAGCAAAAAGTATAAAATATTGTGTTTTTTTTTCAAAATTTACGCTTTTTTTTTGTTTATAGCGCAAAAAATAAGGTGATCAAATACCACCAAAAGAAAGCTCTATTTGTGGGAAAAAAAGGACATCAATTTTGTTTGGGTGCAACATCGCACAACCGCGCAATTGTCAGTTAAAGCGACACAGTGCCGAATCGCAAAAAGTGCTCTGGTCAGGAAGGGGGTAAAATCTTCCGGGGCTGATGCAGTTAAAGTTTTTTTTTTTTTAATAAGAAACATGTTATACTTACCTGCTCTGTGCAAAGGTTTTGCACAGAACAGCTCCAATCCCCTACTTCTTGGGTCCCCTGCCGGCACTCTTGGCTCCTCCCCCTTAACCAGTGCCCAGGGCATGGGTACATGCTCGCTCCCGAGCCCCGCTCTATGTATCCATAAGACACATACTGCTGCGGCTTGCCCCTACCGCCCGCTCTCCCCTGATAAGCTCAATGGCTGTGATTGAATAGCTCCCCCTGCTTTGTCTCAGCCAATGAAGATAGAGAGACCCAGGAAAGCTGAGGCTCCCATGCAAATCACTGGATCGAAGAGGGGGTTCAGGTGAGTATTAGGGGGGCTGTGGGGGGGCACACATAAAGTTTTTATCTTCATGCATAGAATGCATGAAGGTAAAAAACCTTCAGCCTTTACAACCACTTTAATAAAAACAGCGCTGCACGACCTTGGGCATGCTTTCATTAAAAGAAAAGAGATATTATGAAAATACGAATTGCCATGAATGGATGGTAAATGCCAACATAGTTTACATGTTTCCATGTTTCATTTTTACAGTCACAAGGTAAGCTTTGGAGATTCTTGAGGACTGTATTTGAAAATACCAGGATCAAGGATGTAAACTAATTTATAGTTTTGGGCTACAACAGACTCCTTGATTAAAGGAGAGATGGAGTTTGATTGGTTTAATGGGGACAACTCCACTTCTGTTCCAGTTTTGTTTGTTCATTAAAAAAAAAAAAAGACAAAGTGATTTTTTGAGTATGCAGCTTCTTTATCCTTTAATCCTTGTTCCTGTTTATGCTAATGCCATCACTGCTGCCCCACTCCTTTCACTTGTAGCATCTTATGAAGTCACCCTTGCATACAGGAACTAGAGCTGTGTCTCCCTACGCCAGCCTTTCTCAACCTTTTTTTCTCTAGAGGGACCCTCATTTTCAGAGGTCAGGAAGCCCCTGCTAAAGCTAAAAATGTTCCCTTATAGTAGTGGTTAAAATGCCCCTTTACAGACAACTAAAAAAGATCATTAGTGGCATACCACTGGCACTTTTAAGTGGCAGTGAAGGCCGGCCATAGGGGGTTCGAATCTCGGCTGGTTCAGCAGGAACTGGCTGAGATTCCAACTATATATGGGCAGGCTGAATGTATCAATTTGATCAATCGATCAACTTGGGTACAACCAACCTGCCATATTAGCGCCATATTAGCCAGCCTGCCATATTAGCGCTATCAGCTGTTGTAACCGCTAGCAGTGATAACTGTGTTCTCCTGGAGGGGGCGGCTTCCCCCGCCCTCCTGCCAGGAGCACACAATGGCTCGGGAGGCATTCCCCTGTCAACACTGTTCGTGTTTGCAGAAAATAAATTTATGGCCAGCCTAAGAACCATGCAGGTGCAATCAAATGGGAAGTCAATCAGACACAGCTCAAGGAACCCTGAACAACAACTAGAAGAACCTTAGGGTACCACGGAACCCTGGTTGAGAATGGCCTCTCTAGCTGGAAATGGTTAAAAGAATGAGCACATTGTGCATTGGGGAGAAAAGAGAAGTTCTGAATACAGCTCCTAGATTCTTCGAAGACACAAGAACATTCCTAAGAATCCATGAGAAAGGATGCTGCTGGAGCTAAAAAAAAGATTACTGGTGCCATGCTGCTGGCTCTTTTAAGTGGTATTGCTTCCAGAACTTTGCAGTCATCATCAAATGGGAGGTCAAACAGCTTTAGCAACCTTTTGGAGGGATCCAAGGGTACCACGAAGCCCTGGTGGAGAATGGATGCCCTACGCTGTGTGCATCACTAGAAGCACACAGCCCAGTAACCTAGGATGAGAAGGCACTCCCATGCTCTTCCCTCCTAATCACATTCCCAAGCTAACAGACTGGCTCCAGACTGCACTGTCCACTTTTAACTGTTTCCTGTAAAGATCAGAGGGGTTTAATATTACGTTATGATGTAGTCAGCACAGTTAAATGGGTGTTCCATTAAAACTGTTATATATATATATATATATATAATCATGCATGACTCATCTTGCATAAACTAGAATATATGTAACATGCAAACTTTAACCATTTTATTATTATTTATTCTCTCTAGTTGCCCCACCTGTGGATTTCACAGTGACAGCTGTCGGTGATCACTGGATTGACCTGGCATGGGAAGGAACCTCGGCTGTGGCAGAGTATGTCATTTCATACCAGCCTGCAGTTCCAATAGAGTGGGGAAATCAGCAGAGATTACAGCAAAGGGTACCTGGAGACTGGAGTGCTGTCACCATCAGAGAACTGGAGCCTGGAACAACCTACAATATCAGCGTCTGCTCCGTCATCAGCGACATCACCAGCGAACCTGCCAGCATCACTATGTCCACTCGTGAGTGTCTATAATCAGCAATGTATTATCTGTGTGTTGTGAAAGCTGTTTTGTAAATTCAGAGCTTGCTGAATCCTTTAAAGTCGAACTCAAGCAAAAAATGATCAACTAAAAACGAATGGCCTATATTCACCCTTAATTCAGAGAATTGCAGTACTTTTTTCTGCCACTAGACGTCCTCAGTCTGATGGCCAGCATCATTCAACCCACTTCCTCTAAGCCTGAAACATCATGAACCCTTTCACAGCCTGTGACTGGACAGTGAAAGGAAAAACAGTATAGTGATGAGCATATAGTGATGAGCTCATCTCCGTGCTACTCTGATTTCTCTTTCTATCAGCCTGCTGCTCGTCAGCACATAAACTAATTGGCTCATTGTACTCCTTCTTCCACTCACTCCCCAGCACGAGGCTGAGAGCACCTTAAAATCAGGTACTTACACTTGTAAAGGGGACATGCGAGTGGGCAGATATTGGCGCCACATTATACAGTCCCTGCCTTGCTTCTTCTTAGATAGGACAATCACCTACCTGTTATTGGGGGCAGGGCCGGGACAAGGGGTGGGCAGGAGGGGCGGCTGCCCCTGGCACAATGGTTTATTGCAGGGTTGGGGGGGCACCCTGACCCTAACCCTTAGGGAAAGGGGGGCGCAGTTTGGCATCTTTGCCCTGGGCGCTGGGTGACCTTGTCCCGTCACTGATTGGGGGCCTCGGTCAGAGGCCCTCTCACAACATCCCCAACCAAAAGCCTTAAAATTTAATAAAAGGAATGTCCACACACAAATGCATTTCCAGCACTTTAATGCAACTTCACATCTTCACGTAACTTACTTGGCATATCACAATTGACATCAGAATCTTCGGCCTGGAAGGTTGACCGTACTGTAGAGTCACTTCAGTGCAGAGCACAAGTACACATCTTTTAGTTAAGCCACCTTCCCTCTTCTCCATTGTTCTCCTTTGGAGCACCACAGAGTTGGGATTCCTTCCCTGTGTATACTTAGCCCACAGCCCTAGGATTCCATCACAAGACATGCAAAGGGTCAAGGGGACAAGGTGATTTCGTCAGTATATCAGTCTCTTCTTGATGTACCTTTGCCTTGCCCAGCTGGACACACTCTCAGATGGCAAAAACATTCCCAGGCCTCCACCATTACTCACAAATGCAGACTGTGTCCAGGCTCCTAATGACTTGCAGGACTTGCAGAAGAAGGCCAGGGGAGACAGGACAACTACAGCTAATCCTCCAATGATCTTTACCATCTTGCCTGGGATTTTAGACCTGCAGAGGGCCCTTTAGTTTAGCTCTGTGTAGGACTACCTTTTAGCAGCTGTGGGGTGTCCTGTTCCCATACTATCGGCTCTCTAGGGTCCCCTCACACACTGACATTCATGTGGACACCAACTGTAAAAGTGGAGCTAACACCTGATTACAAATTTCTCCTTACCAAACCACATTAGCAACAGAGACGTCTAGTGGCAGGCAAGCTAACTGCACCTGCCAACACACTGCTTGCATATAAAAATACATTTAATTAATGGCTACAGAATGTAATTTGTGTCTTTTATACCTGCCTAAAGTTTAGCTTTAAACATGCAATCCTTGCTAGAATTATTATAAACTTTTGGGTGGATGTTGGATAGTAAGTCTCAGATCTACCGGCACTTAGCAAGCAATTGTCTGTACTTGAATTCCCAGCTCCAGCCACATACTGTGAGGATATATCCTCTAAATTTTCCATTTGTTCTTTGATTTAGCATTACAGAAAAGAACTGTATCAAAGAAATCTTACCTTACCAATAGAGTTTCTGAGAGATACACCGTATAAGAGGCCAGGAGGTGACTATATCTGCCAAAAATGAAAGATCAGCTGCAGATGGACTTGCTGTTAAAATTGCAATACTGGACAAAATTTTATTTAGTTTAGTGGAGAAGGGTAGGCCAGGTTTTACTACTGGGGGGATTTCCCTTTACTTCCTGTCCTCTTAGCACTATTGGGGGAAGACCTTTCCATTGTAGACACAACTGCAAAAAAAACACCTTTATTAGTAGAATGGGGAAGAGCTACCGTATATACTCGAGTATAAGCCGACCCGAATATAAGCCGAGGCACCTAATTTTACCACAAAAAACTGGGAAAACGTATTGACTCGAGTATAAGCCTAGGGTGAGAAATGTGCAGCTACTGTAAGTGGAAAAGACGGTCAACAATGCCCATTTGCAGCCTCACTGTGTCCATTTGCATGCCTCAATGTGCCCATTTGCAGCCATAGGTCCCCCAAACTTCAAATTTGGAAGTTAAGGGTTCCTAGATGCCCCCTAGCTGCAGCCAACATTTGGGGTTTCTGGACCCAAAAGGTCCCGAAATGACAATGCTGCAGACGGACACAGTTGACCGAATTTGGGGCCCCGTATCTCGGGGCCACTTAGTGCTAGGAACCCCAAATATGGGGTGCAAACCCAGTGGAACTAGCACTACAACATATCCAAAGCTGGGGTTCCTAACCCTAAGTGGCCCTAGATACGGGGCCCCAAAGTCAGTTCGGAAAATGTCAAGCACTTTTCTGCAGCAGAGAATGACATTTTCCAAATTGGATATGCTGTATCGCTAGTTCCACTGGGTTTGCACACCAAATTTGGAGTTCCTAGCACCACTAAAGGGGCCCGAGATATGGGGCCCCAAAATCGGTTCGGAAAATTTCATTTTCTGCAGCAGAAAAATGCCTGGGGGGGGCATTTTCAGCACAAAAAAATTTGCTGAAAAATTCGGCTTATACTCGAGGATATACGGTAAGTTGGCCATACACTGATCAAAGTTCATCCAGATCAGCAGTCCCTATATGACAGAAGAAAATCTAAAGGTTAATGTGCTGATAAGGGACATTGCTGTAACCACTGATGTAACCGATCAGTGGTTACAGCTGCTGATCAGGTCCCGCAGTCAGAATAAAATGTATCACTCCACTTGTGTGGATGAGGGAATCCCTTAATTTTTTTATAAATAAAAGACCCATCTATGGCCAGCTTTAGAACCTCGGTTCTGATTGTTATCTGTGACACCCTTTGATGAAATTTATTTTCATTTGCTTTGTCATTGGGGCATTGGGATTGATTTAAATGGGCTGTTCACTTTGCAAGGGCATTTTCTCCAGAGCTTAGCGAATAAGGTAAAGCTCTGCTGACTTCCATCCAATCACGTGCCATTAAAAATGCTTTATTTTTTATTTTCCTTACACATGATTGGGTATTCATTGCAAGGTGAAATTCCGTTGCTTTCACTGAGCTCTGGGGCAACTTCAGCCTATTTGCTTTTAATTAATCAACCCCACAAGATCAATATATGATAGGGTACTATCAGGTCATGAAGTGCAGGGTATATCCTCAAATGGGCATACAGAGGTTGATTTACTAAAGGCAAACAAGCTGTTGACTTTGCAAGGCAATTTGCATCAGAACTTGGTGAATAGATGCAAAGAATACCCAATCGCATGCAAGGAAAAAAAAAATGTCCTTGCCCGTGATTGGATGACGACATCCTCTTATTCTGTAAGCTCTGGGGATAATTCCCTTGCAAAGTGCAGCTTACCTTGCAAAGTGAACTGTCTATTTGCACTTAAAGCGGAGCTCCACCCAAAAGGGGAAAGTTCCACTGCCATTTCGGGCTGAGTTCACCTCAGTCCCCCTCCACCTTCCCCATTCATAAAGTGTAGCATGCTTCGCTCATGCGCAGTAGGGAACTGGCTGTGAAACCGCAGGGCTGGGGTGGGTCTGTTTTCCAGGGCTCAGTGGGTGGAGTCGTGATGTCAGTAGACTCCCCGCCCACCTCTACAGTGCCCTTGTCAATTAGCATTTTCTCCTGTGTATTTCTTACACTGAACTTCTGCTATGATCACTAACATCCAGTGAAAAGACAGGAAAGTAACCACATGACTTCAGCATGCCAAATCATGCTGAGGTGTGGAACAGCCAATCCTTGCAGAGCTGCTGAAGAAAGGAGTGGGGTGGGAATTAAAAAATAATGCATGTCTTAGGCTAGTGCACGAGATATGTAAATCACCTGTTTGTCCGTTTTATTTCACTGAAAAAAGATATGAGGATTGCTCAGAGCTGGATTAATTATTTGTGGCAAGACTGGGCACAGATGATCTGAAATCCTATACTCTATATTGTGCCAGACAAAAAAAATAAAATTCGGGTTTACATCCACTTTAAGTAAATCCATGCCACTGACATCAGTAAAACCTAACAGAGCCTCTAACATTCCCTAAAAACACAAAAAGAGAATTGGTTGGAATTTGGCTTTAAGTTATTGTTTGATTTACCGTATATATTATTGTTTGATTTACCGTATATATTATTGTTTGATTTACCGTATATACTCGATTATGAGTCGAGTTTTTCAGCACCTTTTTTTGTGCTGAAAGTGCCCCCCCTCGGCTTATACTTAAGATACATTGAGAGAGACATTTTCCGACCCGACTTTGGGGCCCCGTATCTCGGGGCCACTTGGTGCTAGGAACCCCAAATTTGGTGTGCAAACCCAGTGGAACCAACACTACAACATATACATATTCCTAGCACCAAGTGGCACCAAGATACAGGGCCCCAAATTCGGTCAACTGTGTCCATCTGCAGCAATGTCATTTCGGGTCCCTTTGGGTCCAGAGACCCCAAATTTGGCTGCAGCTAGGGGGCATCTAGGAACCCTTAACTACCAAGTTTGAAGTTCGGGGGACCTATGGCTGCAAATGGGCACAGTGAGGCATGCAAATGGGCATTGTTGACCCTCTTTTCCACTTACAGTAGCTGCGCATTTCTCACCCTAGGCTTATACTTGAGTCAATACTTTTTCCCAGTTTTTTTTGTGGTAAAATTAGGTGCCTCGGCTTATATTCAGGTCGGCTTATACTCGAGTATATACGGTACTTGAATTAACAATATAAAATCACTACCCCACCAAGTTAGTTAAATTACAAGTGCTGTGACTTAATACAAGCTCATGCCTGCTGCTCAAGCGACATATCCCCGCCATCCATGCTGGAAACATAGATGTGATCTGACATCTGCTAGTGGCATCCTCAGTGCTGTGTAAAGTACCGGTCCCAGTGCTCTCATTCATGGTGGGACCATTGGGACATTGTGAGCAGAAATGCTTGGTGCTGAGCCTTTCCAGGTCTGCAATCAGTGTCAGCCGTGGAGAAAACAGACGGAGGCTCTGATATCTGGTCTGTTTAGACTATTTAGGCCCCTGATGTTTTATTCTACTGCCAGAGAGCAGCCGTTTTTGGCAGGGAAAGGGGGAGCTCATAGAGCAGCAATGCTCATCTCATTACTTTTGGGCTCTCGGAGAGATAAAGCTTTACAGGGGGATCATCCCAACCTCTTATGACACCAATTAGGAGAAAATGAAATTAAGGGTAAATAAAACAAAAAGCAGAGAGAAATTCATTTGTAAATACACATACAGTATGAATACATACCTGTACATATGATACATAGTATACAGTATATATACCGTATATATAATATAATATACTGAGCAAAATTATAAACACAACGCTTTTGTGTTTACCCCTATGCTGAAGGCAAAGATCTACGACTTTTTCTATGTACACAAAAGGCCTATTTCTCACAAATATTGTTCACAAATCTGTCTAAATCTGTGTTAGTGAGCACTCCTCCTTTGCCGAGATAATCCATGCACCTCACAGGTGTGGCATATCAAGATGCTGATTAGACAGCATGATTATTGCACAGGTGTGCCTTAGGCTGGCCACAATAAAAGGCCACTCTAAAATGTGCGGTTTTACAGTATTATGGAGGGTCGGTGTCCGAAAACCAGTCAGTATCTGGTGTGACCACCATTTGCCTCATGCAGTGCAGCACATCTCCTTCGCATAGAGTTGATCAGATTTCTTATTGTGGCCTGTGGAATGTTGGTCCATTCCTCTTCAATGGCTGTGCGAAGTTTCTGGATATTGGCAGGAACTGTAACACTCGTCGTAAACGCTGATACAGAAAAAAGATTCTTAGGAGAAACCACCTGTGAGTATCAGAGCTGGAAACCTATGCCACATCCCAATTGAAGAATTTGCAAAGGGAGGTGCCTGTACAATCCCTGGGGCACCTCCCTTTGTAAAGGCCGATCCAGAGCATCCCAAACATGCTCAATGGGTGACATGCTGGTGAGTAGTGCCCTGTGCAGTCAGGTCGAGACCCTGATGAGGACAGCGAGCATGCAGATGAGCTTTCCTGAGATGGTTTCTGACAGTTTGTGCAGAAATTATTTGGTTGTGCAAACCGATTGTTGCAGCAGCTGTCCGGGTGGCTTGTCTCAGACGATCTTGGAGGTGAAGATGCTGGATGTGGAGGTCCTGGGCTGGTGTGGTTACATGTGGTCTGCTGTTGTGAGGCCGGTTGGATGTACTGTCAAATTCTCTGAAATGCCTTTGGAGACGGCTTATGGGAGAGAAATGAACATTCAATTAAAGGGGGAACAGCTCTGGTGGATATTCCTGCATATTCCTGCAGTCAGCATGCCAATTGCACGCTCCCTTAAAACTTGTGACATCTGTGGCATTGTGCTGTGGCCTTTTATTGTGGCCAGCCTAAGGCACACCTGTGCAATTATCATACTGTCTAATCAGCATCTTAATATGCCACACCTGTGAGGTGCATGGATTATCTCGGCAAAGGAGAAGTGCTCACTAACACAGATTTAGACAGATTTGTGAACAATATTTGAGAGAAATAGGCCTTTTGTGTACATAGAAAAAGTCGTAGATCTTTGCGTTCAGCTCATGATAAATAGGGGCAAACACAAAAGTGTTGCATTTATAATTGTATATACAGTATATATACTGTATAATATGTACCACATACTGTATATATACACTATATTGTCAAAAGTATTGGGACACCTGCCTTTACATGCACATGAACTTTAATGGCATCCCAGTCCTAGTCCGTAGGGTTCAATATTGAGTTGGCCCACCTTTTGCAGCTACAACAACTTCAACTCTCTCTCTCTCTCAAAGGCTGTCCACAAGGTTTAGGAGTGTGTCTATGGGAATGTTTGACCATTCTTCCAGAAGCACATTTGTAAAGGTCAGGCACTGATGATGGATGAGAAGGCCTGGCTCAAGTCTCTGCTCTAATTCATCCCACAGGTGTTCTATTGCGTTGAGGTCAGGCCAGTCAAGTCCCTCCACCCCAAACTTGCTCATCCATGTTTTTATGGACCTTGCTTTGTGCACTGGTCCAAATCATTTGGTGGAGGGGGGGTGGAGTGTGGGGTTGTTTTTCAGGGGTTGGGCTTGGCACCTTAGTTTCAGTGACATGAACTCTTGAGGCGTCAGCATGCCAAGACATTTTGGACAATTTCATGCTCCCAAATTTGTGGGAACAGTTTGGGGATGGCCCCTTCCTGTTCCAACATGACTTGGACCAGTGCACAAAGCAAGGCCCATAAAGACATGGACGAGCGAGTTTGGGGTGGAGGAACTTGACTGACCTGCACGGAGTCCTGACCTCAACCCAATAGAACACCTTTTGGATGAATTAGTGTGGAGACTGGGAGCCAGGCCTTCTCGTCCAACACCAGCGCTTGACCTCACAAATGCTCTTCTGGAAGAATGATCAAACATTCCCATAGACACACTCCTAAACCTAGTAAACAGCCTTCCCAGAAGAGTTGAAGCTGTTGTAGCTGCAAAGGGTGGGCCAACTCAATATTGAACCTTACAGACTAATGCCCCGTACACACGGTCGGATTTTCCGATGGAAAATGTCCTATCGGACCATGTTGTCGGAAATTCTGACCGTGTGTGGGCTCCATCTGACTTTTTCCGTCATAATTTCCAACGGAAAAAGTTTGAGATCCTGCTCTCCAATTTTCCGACAACAAAGTCCTATCGGACTTTTTCCGATCGTGTGTAGCGAATTCCGACGGACAAAGTGCCACGCATGCTCAGATCACATTACAAGACCAAAGCTATTGGCTACTAGCCTCTACGTAGTCCCGACGTACACAACGAACGTCACCAAGTTCAGAATGATCGGATTTTCCGACAACTTTGTCCGACCATGTGTATGCAACACCAGTATCGGACAAAATCCGTCAGAAAAAATCCGACGGATTTTGTGGTCGGAATTTCCGACCGTGTGTACGGGGCATAAGACTGGGATGCCATTAAATTTCATGTGCGTGTAAAGGTGTCCCAATACTTTTGACAATATTGTGTATTTATACATACATACAATTTATACCCATAGACTTTGACAAAACCCTAATAGTCTTCATATGTTAGGTATCCTTATACCCATTGGATTTATTACACTAAATTTGAGGGACTTAATTTTAATACCTAATTTTAAAAGCAGCAAAAGCTTTTTGCCCCTTTTACAGTTTAAATGCTTGCTTAGTTATTGCAATAACTCACAAATGTTAGGTAACAGCAGTCTTTTTTAAGCAATATGGATACTCTGCTCTTAAAACTAAATTGTAATCTGCTTATATTTTACCTTCCCTGCTTCTTTAGTTCCTCCCTCATGAAAAAAATGCTAATGAAATCTTTAAAATAAACCTTGCCCTTTTCATTACATACTTTATTTTAGACACAGATATGCCATCACTGGGCTTCTGTGCTTCTCTATCCCGGCAGGTTATGACTGCTGGGAGGATGCTGTAGAAGTTTTGTAAAAACATCAGAGCACCCGATCTCCGTACTCCTCTCAAGACCCCTCAGCCCTGATGCAAGCAGTGGGCATGCTCTTTGGAAGAGCTATGCAAATATCAAAATGCCTTAATAGGTGATGCCAGTCTAGAGGAGTGACTGGAATCCAGTGAAGGAGAGAAGTGGGGTGAGGACAGTAAGGCTGAGGAGAAAAGTAAATAGATGACGCTAGATGTCCGTCAACCAGGAAGTGTGGCAGGCTATGTCTTATTTGCTGCGGCGTCTAAAGCCCCATACACACGGTCGGACTTTTTCATCAATTTGGTCCGATCGGACAAGGTTGTTGAAAAATCAGACCGTGTGTATGCACCATCGGACAGTGTTCGTCGGTTTGTCCGTCGGACAAAGTCTTATCTCCTGCTGGAAAGATTTCCCGTCAACCCGGTCCGATCACACCAAATCCGATCGTGTGTACGCTTGTCCGACCGGACAAAGTGCTACGCATGCTCAGATCACATTACAAGACCAAAGCTATTGGCTACTAGCCTCTACGTAGTCCCGTCGTAGGCAACAAACGTCACCACGTTCAGAATGATCGGATTTTCCGACAACTTTGTCCGATCGTGTGTACGCAAAACCAACATCAGACAAAGTATGACGGACATGGTCCGACGGACCTGGTCCACGGATTGTCCGCGCGTGTGTATGGGGCTTTAGACACACTGTTAGAAGCTTACAGTGTGCAGTGAGATCAAAGTAAGCAATTTTAGTACATGGCAGGAGTCTGTACAGCTGTGCAAAACTGAAGAGAAGACTGGCGGTCAACTTTAAAGTGTATGTCAATCCCAAAAAGTTTTTTTTGGTTTCTAGAGAAGTGGAAGTGTTAGAACCCCTGTCAAATTTGTCTTGCTATTCAGGGCTCCGTTAAAACAACATTGTACCAAAAAACGATTTTTGGGAAGGCTGAATCTCCTTTTAGATATTTTATATCTGTCTCTGTTCCTGTAGCAGATTTTTCCTCACTTGTCTTATGAAACGGTTGTCAGCAAACCATTAAAGGAGGTTTTTTATGATGATAATAATATTTTTCTTATAAAGACTAGGGATGACGCGAACACTCCCATTCGGTTTGCACCAGAACATGCGAACAGGCAAAAAATTTGTTCGAACACGTGAACATGTTAAAGTCTATGGGACACCAACATGAAAAATCAAAAGTGCTAATTTTAAAGGCTTATATGCATGGTATTGTCTTAAAAACTGTTTGGGGACCTGGGTCCTGCCCCAGGAGAAATGTATCAATGGAAAAAAAAGTTTTAAAAACTGAAGTTTTTTGGGGAGCAGTGATTTTAATAATGCTCAAAGTGAAACAATAAAAGTGTAATATTCTTTTAAATTCCGTACCTGGGGGGTGTCTATAGTATGCCTGTAAAGTGGCACATGTTTCCCATGTTTAGAACAGTCTGACAGCAAAATTACATTTCTAAAGGAAAAAAAGTCATTTAAAACTACTCACGGCTATAATGAATTGTCGGTCCGGCAGTACACATAAAAGTTCATTGATGGCATGGGATTCCTCCACCGGAGAACCCTGAACCAAAAAAAAAAAAATGCGTGGGGGTCCCCCCAAATTCCATACCAGGCCCTTCAGGTCTGGTATGGATATTAAGGGGAACCCCGTGCCACAATTAAAAAAAATGGCATGGGGGTCCCTCTCAAAATCCATACCAGACTATTCAGGTCTGGTATGGATTTTAAGGGAAACCCTGTGCCAAAATGTTTTTTAAAAAATGGCGTGGGGTCCCACCAAAAATCCATACCAGACCCTTATCCGAGCACGCAACCTGGCAGGCCACAGGAAAAGACGGGGGACGAGAAAGCGCCCCCCCCCCCCTCCTGAACCGTACCAGGCCACATGCCCTCACAATTAGGAGGGTGCTTTGGGGTAGCCCCCCAAAGCACCTTGTCCCCATGTTGATGGGGAGAAGAGCCTCATCACCACAACCCTTGCCCGGTGGTTTTGGGGGTCTGCGGGCAGGGGCTTATTGGAATCTGGAAGCCCCCTTTAACAAGGGGACCCCCATATCCCAGCCCCCCCCTCTGTGTGAATTGGTAATGGGGTACAAATGTACCCCTACCATTTCACAAAAAAAGTGTCAAAAATTTTAAACAAGACGAGACGTTTTTTGACAATTCCTTTATTAATGTCATCTTCTTTCCACTCTTCTTCTTCCATCTTCTTTCTTCTGGTCTTCCTTCTGTGTTCTTCTTCTTCTTCCTCCATCTTGTTCTTTCCCCGCTTCTTCCTCTATCTTCCTCTGCTTCTTCCTCCGGTCTTCTCGTCCGGCATCTTCCTCCAGCTTCTTTTTCTCTGCTTCGTCCTCTGCATGATCCGCCTCAATGGGAGTCTTCCGCTGTGTGACGCTTTTGATCAGGTGACAGTTCTTATATAAAGAGGGGGCGGGGTCACTTATTTACATAACGGGTGACCATATGAACAGAAGCATCACGCAGCGGAAGACTCCCATTGAGGTGGATCGTGCGGAGGACGAAGCGGAGAAGAAAAAGCAGAAGGAAGATGCCGGACGAAAAGACCGGAGGAAGATAGAGGAAGAAGCGGGGGAAGAACAAGATGGAGGAAGAAGAAGAACACAGAAGGAAGACCAGAAGAAAGGAGATGGAAGAAGACATTAAGAAAGGAATTGTCAAAAACCGTCTCTTGTCTTTTTTAACATTTTTGACACGTTTTTTGTGAAATGGTAGGGGTATATTTGTACCCCATTACCAATTCACACGGGGGGGGTGGGATCTGGGGATCCCCTTGTTAAAGGGGGCTTCCGGATTCCAATAAGCCCCCCACCCACAGACCCCCACAACCACAGGGCAAGGGTTGTGGGGATGAGTGCTCGGATAAGGGTCTGGTATGGATTTTTGATGGAACCCCATGCCATTTTTTTTTTTATTCACTTTAAGCATTATTAAAATCACTGCTCCCGAAAAAACAGCCGTTTTTAAAACTTTTTTTGCATTGATACATATCCCCTGGGGCAGGACCCAGGTCCCCACACTTTGTATGACAATAACATGCATATTAACCTTTAAATTTAGCACTTTTGATTTCTCCCTTAGACTTTTAAAGGGTGTTCCGCGGCTTTCGAATTTGCCGTGAACTGTTTGAACTGTTTGTGAATTGTTTGCTATTCGGCGAACGGGCGATTAGCCAATGTTCGAGTCGAACTCATGCTCGACGCGAACATATAGCCCATCCCTAATAAAGACTAATGTTAATAATAATAATAAAGATTATATTATAATATTATTATTATTATTATTATTATTATTATTTCAACTGCTCTTACACAGTTTTTTATTTTTTCTGTGCTGAGCATTATTTGTTTTTTGCTTAAACCAGCCTGATACCCAACATTCTTGTAATGTGGAATTTTACTGAAGCCTTTATTATTTGTGTTCCTTATAACCACTCTCTTTATAATTTGTACACAATCTTCTCTTTGTGAACACCCACCCTCTTAGAGAATATAACACAGTAGAATTCTTAGTTACTGTATGTCATGGGAATGTAGACCGCACCACTCCCCTCCCAAATAACTTGTCAATAACAATTAAATTCACTCAACAACTTAGTTTGGCAAGTAATTTGGCCGCGGCACGTTTATTGGTATAATAATAAATAAACATAATTTTAATAATTTTTATTAATCCATAAAAATTCTCAACTTGCAAATAATATACTATATACAACAGCTCTGTCTTACAGGAATCGAGCAATACAAAATATCTTATAAACACAAGTCCCCCGTTCAAATATAAAGGGTGACAAACCACATATACATGATCACGACAAGGATGGGGGGGTTGGTTGGGAGCTTGTTGCTGACTCTGACCAACTGGTGAAATTCCCGTGGGGCCGCCTTTATATAATGAGCCCCTTTCTGGAATGTTCTAATGGGTCATGTGACCCTACAGAACATTCTCGACGGTCACGTGACGGTCCCGCAGTACTGCGGTGTCACCTGACCCCCTTTTATCTCCTTTTTTTATCATTTAAAGAGACCACGCCTTTTTTTACCTTTTTTTTTTTAACTACTTATGCGAGAAGGTGGGCGGCCACATGCCCATGCTGATGGGCTCAAAACATTAAGCCCTTTAAGTCCATGGGAATGTAGGCTGCACCTCTCCCCTCCTGAATACCTGTCTATAGGATAAGTGGAATACATTTTTCCATACATCTATTTACCCCATGCCTAATAAGTTTTTAAATTGGACATCCTGCAGCCATAACAGCCTTGGAACTATTTCGGAAAAAATCGATGAAGGTCTCACTTCATTGCAGATCCAGTGTTTTCACTTTACCCACATCATTACCCCCAAGGTGAACGATTAGCACATCTGGAACCGGACACATTTCCAATAACCTGGAGAGATAAAAGCATTAATTAAACCATTGAAGGCCACAAATTCCATTCCATAGAACTCAAAATTCCTCATAATCCAACGATAGATTGAGTGTATAGCACCACTTCCTGGCTCCTGTTAGCCCAAAAAAATAAAGAGTGACCCAGGACCCAAATGCATCTTCTACCACCTATAAAATTAAAGAGAGAGATCAAGTCTGACATACAATTGAAATCCGTGAAAATCCCACCTGCCCAGTTTTTTAATAATGGCATCTTCAAGGCCCATCCTAGCAGCTTTAGTCATTGCTAAAATTCTAAAGGAAAATTAAGTAGATGTAGACACACCTTCCTTAAGAATTTTTTTTAGGACACTGTTAAATTGGTATCTAGTGAGGGGGGATAAATCTAAATGAACCAAAAAGGGGCCCTCACTAAAAGGCCTTATCAACATGTAATCGCTTACGATCCGTAATGGACAAATCTCCACATCTCCACAACTATAAAGGGAGATCCACACTCCTTTACCTGCTGAATCAGTTTTAGAACTAGGAATACATATATTTATTCCTGATCTATAAACCAAAACATGGTGTTTTAATAAACCTGAACTTGACCTCTTATTTTTTGGTAACAATTCCGAAATTCTCATTGCTCCAATAAATGCTAATACAAATGCAGTTCTAAATAAAATAGCCTCAAATTCAGAGAAACATATATAATTGGTAACTCTACATATTTCTTAGTAGTAATGGGATATAAATGGGCCTCCTAGTATCCAAAAACAAATTATTCTTCCTATAACCTTTAAGGGCCTATTGAATTGAGAAGAAGGATGAACAAGAATCGAAGCCTAGCAACTTAGAGAAAAACGATACACCTGATAATATTTTTGCAATGTGGCTATAAGATAATTCTAGCTGCATTAAGGTGCAAAAAAATACTTGGATATCTTTTTCTGAAGGAGAATCAAACAGCTGACCAAGAATTTAATCCACCAGAGCCATGCAGCTGAATATTCAGCCCATGTACTATCAGCCACTGAATGCTTGATTGAATTCATCAGAATCTCTAAATTAGGTTCCTTAGATGGTCTGGACATACTTGACCCTCCTCGTCTGCGTTGGGCAGTAGCTGAGGGAATTTGCATATTTGTAACCAAGATAAGGCATGTTACATTTTATTCTCCTTGCCTGGCACATGTTTTGCTTTAAGCCATATGTTAAAGCGTAAGCATAGAAAAACTAGGTATCTGAGTACTTTTATAACAAACATAGATTTTGATGATAAACAATTAAATGCATAGAGGACTCCCTTATTGTCAGAGTTAATTAATATTCTTTTATTGGCAAATTTCTCACCCCATATCTCTAATGCTACTACTTTTTGGAATAATTCTAATAGAGCTATGCTCTTAGTGGCTTTAAGTTGTATCCATCTATCTGGCCATACACCGCAGCACCAGTGTGTATTCCAGATCGCAGAAAAACCACAAGACCCAGCTGCGTCTGTATACAACTCCAGGTCAGATGAAAATACAAATTCCTTCTGAAAAAATGAATGCCCATTGCAAATGTCAAAGAATTTCATCCAAACCATAAGGTCTTCCTTAGTCTTCAATGATAATGTGATGTGGGAAAACTGAGATTTTAATCCAGACATGGATAATTTTTATTTTAATAATATTTTCTTACGTCTTAGAAACCAGGAAATCATGTCTTTTAATTTTTTATTTTATCCATGGGCAATTGAAATTCTAACAATTCTGTATCTATTTTTATCCCTAAAAATTCAATAGATGTGGATGGGAACACGTTTTTTTATGCGACTAGAGGAACCCCCACATTTTTTTGTGATAACCCCAAACAATTGCAGCATAAGGAAGCAAATAGGGGAACGAGCAGGACCGATGAACAAAAAGTCATCAAGGTAGTGTAAAATACCTTCATGACCGGATTCAAAAGATACCACCCATTGCAAAAATGAAGCAAATTTCTCGAAGTACGCACATGAGACTGAACACCCCATAGGGAGACACATGTCGTAAAAAAAAAATGAATTCTCAAAAACAAATACCTAATGAATTATATGAAGCTGGGTTAATTGGCAGTAGTCTGAATGCTGATTTAATATCTGCTTTAGCAAGTAATGCATCAGATTTTGTTCTGACGGATTTTGTCCGACACTGGTGTCGCATACACACGGTCGGACAAATTTGTCGGAAAATCCGATCATTCTGAACGTGGTGACGTTCGTTGCGTACGACGGAACTACGTATAGGCTAGTAGCCAATAGCTTTGGTCTCGTAATTTGATCTGAGAATGCGTGGCACTTTGTCCGTTAGAATTCTCTACATACGATCAGAAAAAGTCTGATCGGATTTTGTTGTCGGAAAATTTGAGAGCAGCATCTCAAATTTTTTCCGTCAGAAATTCCGACGGAAAAAGTCAGATGGAGCCCACACATGGGCGGATTTTCCGACAACATGGTCCAATCGGACATTTTCCAATACACATCCATTTCCTTGAAATACAGGTAAAGGGAAATCCCTAGAAAAAACATCAGTTGAAAACTTGGCTGTCTCCTGATCTGGGTACACTTCCAGCCATTGCTGCATGCTTGGCAGATTCACCGGAGTGTAAGCCTTTGGCCAGGTTATCTCTGTGACCAAGAAAATTGGCACTCCTTTTAAAATATTTAAGTAAGGGATGAGGTCCTGAGCAGTGAGAGCATTAATGCTTATATTTGCATGAACCCCCCCCCCCCCACTTGCACTGATTTTCATTGTATGCGAAACAGTAACCCCTTCTATAAGGGGAAACTGTAGCTGAAGACTGCTGTTTAGGATAAAAGGCTTACCAGCCTTTGGTGGATTAGGTACCAGCCTAATCCACCAAAGTTTCTGTAGGCTTCCAGTACATGCTCTAGGTGTTGGAATAGATGAGACAGTATTCAGGATGTTTTTTCCCTAAAACGCTAGCATAAATAGTAAAGGCCTGCAACCAATTTTGAAATGACCTCGCCACAGGCCTACGTCTCTCTTCCACAGGCTTATCGTCAGATTTTTTGTCTGTTCTGTTAATAAATTCTTTAGCAGAGGGAAGTAATGACAAAATGTCTACAAACTGCCCTTTCCATATCTTATCTTTAACCTGAGCAGAAAGGTGGTATCCGAATGGGGAGATTTCATACGGTAATGTTTCTTTCAAACATGACTCAGGAACTGAAGAATTAGTAATATTAAGTTCAGCCGGCAATGAATTACTAGAAATTACATTAGTCGCTGAGTAAGATGTAGCACTGTTAGCATTTGTCACGTTAATAAATCTATTCATTGAATCATTAGACTATACGTTTGCATAATTGCTATTCTCATTACCAGGTGTATTAATGCTATCAGCTAACCTGTAATGGATTCCATTATATTATTTAACACTTGTGATAACTCACCCTGACCGCTAGATGTCGCTGGTGTGTTACCCTCGGTTGAGTTATGCAGGTGTTGCTCACTAAAGCCTCCAGTGGGCACAATAGGTATTTCTTGATCACTAGCACTGGGCGGGATATGTTATATTAATTAATTAATTATTCCTGCTGAAGTTGCCTCCTCCTCAGCCATCCTAGTGGATGCTGCTCTAGTCGCCCGCCTCCCTCTGTTCCTGGGCAGGGAAAGGGGATAATGTTCTCCTCCTCCTTTTTTCCCTAAGGCTGGTTCTTCTATTTACCTCTGAAGTAGCAGCCTCTTCCAGCGGCACCATAGTGGCTTCTTCTACCCCCAGAGAGGTATGCAGCAAAGACGGCGGGCCGCGCCGGTTCTGCCGGCGGGTTTGAGGGCTGTGAGTCACTGGCCTGCCTCTGCTTGGATGGCTGCTAGGTACCTCTTATGGCTCCCAAACGGCCTCTTCTTGTACGTGCCCTCACTGTCCTTCTTCCATTCCTCCCATCTCTAGGCACTGCCGCAACCATTCCTCTCCCCGGCCCGATCCAGCACATGCCCCATAAGAGTCTTCATGGCCATGTCAGCAGCAGCTCTAGTGACACAGCCCCTCTGAGCTTGTTCCTGACTCTGACCAACTGGTGAGGAAATTCCTGCAGGGCCACTTTTATATAATGAGCCCCTTCCTGGAATGTTCTAATGGGTCATGTGACCCTCTAGAACATTCCCGGAAGTCACGTGACGGTCCAGCAGTACTGCGGTGTCACCTGACCCCGTTTTATCTCTTTTTTTAATTTTATTTAAAGAGACCACACCTCCTTTTTTTTTAACTACCTATGCGAGAAGGGGGGCGGCCACATGCCCATGCTGACTGGCTCAAAACATTAAGCTCTTTCAGTCCATTCTTTCTACACTTAACCAAACTTTGATCTTTCAGGTTTTCAATTATCTAACTTTGCGCTAACTCCATAAGCAGAGATAATCAAGGTTCCACTGAACTCAAAGAACTGATTCTCATTATAGCACAACCATAGTTTCAGTGTTAGGGAGATTAATCTATAGAATTCTGATTCTGGGGGAAAAAATGGCCTGTATAAACAAATCAAAGGGTCAGTTTTCCCTTTATAACATGCACTAGAAGAAAAATGACAGCAGGAACTGAGATGGTTGATGTGACATCAGATTTGCCTTTTTGCTTTCGTTTTTATAAAAAAAAGGGAAATTATTAAATCCTAAAATAGACCCTGATTTTGAACTTCTATCGACCTCATCCACTTATCAAAAAATAAATAAAAAATACATACAAATATAAGGTAAATAGAAAAAGACTGGAGTTAAATCCCCTTAGAATTTTTTTTTTTTCCATTGAAAACTTTAAAAGCATGTACTAGATAATTTAAAATATACACAGGGGAATTGTATATACAGTATATATTGTCTAATAGTATGTAGCAATAAATCCACCAAAGTACATCTTCTATTGTATTGTTGTACATAAACTCCAACTTCTATTGCTTCTGACGGGCAAACATATTGTAGTGGAAAACTATGTTCATTAAACATTGATACTTCATGGAGGAATGGACTCCATTTATAAAGGCCAAAAATAGATTTAAAAGCTTACCAAAGTGGTTTTACAGTAAATCTTTAAATCTCCACAATATCTACGCCTATTATACCTTTACATGTCCAGAAAGCAGAACACTGTGGCATTAATTTACTAAAACTGGAGTGTGCAAAATCTGGTGCAGCTCTGCATAGAAACCAATCAGATGTCAGGTTATTTTGTCAAAGCTTAATTGAACCAGATATAAGGTATAGCACGTATAAATTTTCTTGTTGGTGTAACGTTGAGTCCACCTCCATACAAATCAACACATCAAGACATACTTATTAAAACATATTTTTTTCTATATATTTGTATGTATTTAATTTTTTGATTGGTGGATGAGGTCTGTAGAAGTCCATAAATATTGTTCTGTCCATTAAGATGTTTCAAATGAAATTTGCCCCACTCCATACTAATAGGTTTAAATTTGCTTTGTATAATAACAGTTGAAAAGTAAAAGTCTGACATTGTTGTCTGACAATTAAATAATTGAACCAGGCAAAAGAAGGACAGCAAGGCTCCATGCACACTGAAGCTCATAAACTGAAGTTTTTGGGAGTTTGGGCATTTTTTTTTAACAGCCCATAAACTCCCCTTTATGTTATCCTATGTGTCCATGCACACATGGAAGTTTTTGGACATTTATCTGCAGTGGAGTTTATGGGCTGTTTTCTGAACGCCATAAAATCGCGTTCAGGAGTCGTTTTTCTGACCACAAAAAATGCCAAAAATGCTCATAAACGCTGATAAATGCTCAAAAACATGGCTCACCAGCGTTTTAAAGTTTTTGATCCATTAAAAAGAAAAAAAGCTAAAAAATGCTGACGTGGAAAAACGCTAATAAACGCTATTGCAAAAACGTTAAAAAATGTTGAAAGACTCACTGCAATGCTACTGGCCTTTTTATAACATTATTTTAACGTCAAGTGTGCATGGAGCCTTAATAACGTCAGACTATGAATAGTTATTTAATCTGTAGATTTACGTTTCATCTGTAATTAAGCCCTAAAGGCATTCTGGAGCAGCGTTTATGAATACAAAAAAACTCCTGTTCCAGAAGCCTATTGTGCAGATCATCACTTCCAGAGGATAAAGTAACAGTTTAAGTGCTACGAATGGAGAATGATGACATATCCCCCCTTATGGGTAGTAAAAAATGATTTAAAGCATTGGCTGGGTCAGAGGCAGCAGAATTCTTGCTCCCACAAAAATGCTCAGCAAGCCTTACATACTTCACATGGGTTGTACAGCCCACATATTATAGAGAAGATGTCAAAGTCAGGAAATTACATACATGACATTCTTTGTACCACAATATATACATTGCTTGATAGGGAAAGTTTCTCCTGAACCAGTGATTGAACGCATGTGCTGCACAATAGCGGCATGTAGACAACCCACATTGATCAGAACATTTTCACATTAAGCCACACTGGCTGATATTTATTGGGTTAGATCTTCAAAATAACTGTAGGTGCTTTCCTGCAGGAAAATGACAACCATTGCCAAGAATTCAATGTCATTTTTTGTCGGCATACAGAATAATTAAAATCTCCTGTAGAAAAAAATGAAAAGTCAGCAGCTACAAATACTGTAGCTGCTGACTTTAAATATTAGGACACTTACCTGTCCAGGAATCCAGCGGTGTCTTCATCTGAGCGGTGTCTTTTTCAATTGGCTATCGGCTGCTGCCCCCGCCATCTCCACTAAGGGAAGCCTTGCGGCTTCACAGCCGGTTCCCTACTGTGCATGTGCGAAGCGTGCTGCGCTCTCTGATTGGGACAGCTGCAGGGGAAGGAGAATGGGGGGCAAATGAACTCCAGAAGAGGGAGCGGGTACCTGTCAAAACCAGGTACCCCCCAAAAGGTGCCAAAACTATCTTAAAATGGAACTAAACTCCCAAAAATACTCACTTCCACCTTCCAGCAGTGTAGCAGTTACATCCCTCACCAGCTCCTAACATCTTCTCCCCGGGCTACTTCCTAGTGACGTGTTTTTGGCCACTTGAATGATCCGTAAGGGGGGGATGTCATCAGTGTGCACACAAAGATCTGTCATTCTGGCACAGCCTAAAGAAAAATTCTAGGTATGGACATTCCTACAAAGATACATTGGTCCTGCTTATACCATACCTGGCCGATGCCCCTGGAAGCTGGAAATCACTGAAGTAGACATCACTACTCCAGTGATTCCCATTAGTCCCATGTCAAGTGACTGCCCTGCTGAATTCTAAATACAGGAAGTCAGCTGTTCAGCATAGGTGCCATTCAGAGGCTGCTTTGCATTTTCTCAATGAATAAGAAGCATTCACTGTTTAGATATGAGGGAGAGTATGACAACTCCCCCTTTCATTAATCCTCAATATATATCTTTGATAGGTAATTCAACATAATCTGGGCTGCTCAAAACTGTTTTAAGAATTTTCATAAAGACAGGAACTATCCTTCAAAATCATCACATTTTGTAAATGCCACCTCGGTTCATATTCACCTGTTTATCTTGTTTTTTTTAAAACTTTTCCATCTATTAACATCCATATTGCATTTTTTAGATATTTCTCCACCCAAAGGACTGCAGTTTAAAAATGTGACTCAGACCTCAGTAGAGGTGCAGTGGGAGCCTCCTCTTTTCCCCATTGATGGCTGGGAAATTAGTTTCACCCCAAAGGTATGTAAACAGCTGCTTTACACACTATCCACTGTACATATGTCTGTTTGTGCATATTATAGAAAAAGCAATATACTGTGGACACAATGGGGTTGATTTACTAAATCTGGAGCAGCTGTGCATGGTAGCCAATCAGCTTCTAACTTCAGCTTGTTCGTGTAAGCTCCGGCAAAGAAAAAAATGGAAGCTGAAACCAAATGTTGCACTCTCTGGTTTTAGTAAATCAACCCCTATATTTCCATCATGGTTTGTCAGATTATATGTCTGCCAGGAGATCCATCTAATTTGGTACTTTGGCATCACATATATGTATCTGTGATGCATCCTAGGTAATAATTTGAAATAATTATTGTATACAAAACAGGAATGTATTAAGAGACTTTTTTAGTGTGGAGTTCTTTACGCAAGCAGGAAAGGCATCCTGTACACAGGTCAACTCCAAGTTGCCATATTGCATTTACTTTTACAGAACATTACAGCACTGCAGACTGAAATGGAATGGTCATTTTTAATAACAATAAATTACAATATGGATTATGTAGTAATTGTCCAGTATATGCAAAATATATATTGTTTATTTGCTATAATTTTTTTCACAAAGGGGGAATTCAAGCAAAATTTTAATTTAATGGGCAGACATAGTACATGAGATAGTCAGAGACTGCAGACATGATACAAGAGATGGTCAGAGACTGCAGACATGATGCAAGAGATGGTCAGAAACTGCAGACATGATACAAGAGACGGTCAGAAACTGCAGACATCATACAAGAGATGGTCAGACACTGCAAACATAGTACAGAAGACGGTCAGAGACTGCAGACATAGTACAGGAGATGGTCAGAGACTGCAGACATGATACAAGAGATGGTCAGAGACTGCAGACATATTACAAGAGATGGTCAGAGACTGCAGATATAATACTGGAGATGGTCAGAGACTGCAGATATAATACAGGAAATGGTCAGAGACTGCAGACATATTACAGGAGATGGTCAGAAACTGCAGACATGATACAAGAGACGGTCAGAAACTGCAGACATCATACAAGAGATGGTCAGACACTGCAAACATAGTACAGAAGACGGTCAGAGACTGCAGACATAGTACAGGAGATGGTCAGAGACTGCAGACATGATACAAGAGATGTCAGAGACTGCAGACATATTACAAGAGATGGTCAGAGACTGCAGATATAATACTGGAGATGGTCAGAGACTGCAGATATAATACAGGAGATGGTCAGAGACTGCAGACATATTACAGGAGATGGTCAGAGACTGCGGACATGATACAGGAGATGGTCAGAGGAGGATCAGAGGAGGAGGAGGGGGGAAAGAAGAGCCCGTGGCTGCAGTGGTGTCACTAGGGTTGGTGTCACCTGGTGCGGTAAAACATGGTGTCACCCTCCCCTCCACCAACTATTGTCACCCCTCAGTTCAGACCCCCTCCACTAAGTATAGACCCTCCTCCCTCAGTACAGACCCCCTCAGTACAGACCCTCATCCATTAGTATAGACCCCCAGGACAAACCACCCCCCCCATTAGTACAGACAGCCCAGGAGAAAACACCCACCCAGCAAAAACCAACCTCATCAGCAAGCCCCGCCCATTACCGCACCAGCTCGGGCAGCTCTGGTGCATAAAAACACCCGGGTGGCAGCTGGAGAGGAGAGGACAGTGTGTATCCGCGCTGCCTGGGTGGAGAGCAGATCGTGACAGGCTTGGGCAGCAGGCAGGAGTGAGACACAGAGAGGAGAAGGAGAACTGGAACACATGCCAGGCCCGGACCGCCCCCCAGCGACGTCACTGCGTGGCTGGTCTCTTTCCAAACAGAGACAGCCACTTAAATCTCCTTCTGCTTCGCTCTTCATCTCTGACAGGAGGAGGGAGGGGGGATGGGCTTGGGCAGGAAACACTATGGTGGCGGTGGCACAGTCTCTCCTCCTCTGATCCGCTCCTGAGAGGAGAAGAGGAGGAGGAGGAGGGAGAGGAGCACTCTGGCGCTTCAGCGCCCTCACCTCTGTGGTGGCCGGATGCACCCCGCGCACCAGCCCAGGATTGGCCCTGCACAGGAAGACGCATTAGATGAACTTCACTGGCAAGATATTTGTGCAATTTTGCAGGAGAACTTGGAGAAGACTGCAGGTGCAGATGCACTTTTTTTTTTAATGGGAGGCTGTAGTTTTACTTGCTTTAACATGCACAAATGCTGTTCAGTTGGTGTCATATATAGAATCAAAACAGCTTATTTATTTACTCAGAATCTACAATAACTGTGAGTAATAAACATTTCCAACAAATGTATGCTACAGGTGGGAAATGAGCCTGCAGTGTCCATACACTGATACATTTCATAACTTTATGGCTTTAGTAGTTTTCTGCCACTACAGAGATAAAGAGACAAAGTTCCAGAACTAATGACTTACCACTATTAATTACTTAGTAACAGCAGTACAAGTTTCCAAAAGTTAAACTGATTTCTATTTAGTATTCAGTCTCCTGAACTCACCTTACTTCATACGCAGCAGAGTCGCTTCACACGCTGATTAAAAACATAGCTGTCATTTTTCTTTACAGTCTTGCGTTACCTCAGCCAGGAGATCATTGCACTCCCTGACTGGCGATATGACTTTTTTTTTTTAGGCTTAATTTCCCCTAAGATAATTTTTTTTACAGCCATACACCATAAAATTAATGTTGGCAATAAACATTTTGTAAGTCATTTTGTTTCCAGTAAAGACTTTTTTTTTTCCCCTCCTCCGCTACTTCATTACACTAAATACAAACTGGTGCTAATGGCCTGTCAATGGCAGACATTTAAAAGTGCTGATAAATTTCTGCTTAACGCTACCCCAGATGTCCCTTGGTGGCTGCAGTTGCAGAGCTGTTAAACTGGGCTTAGGCCAAATGTTGTTTCAGTTCTTTTTACCTGTCTGAGTGCTTCTCTGTTCATCTAGCTATAGCGAAAGGCTGTGTCCTTGTCGGCCTCCATGTGACAAGACTTAAAAAGATCTTTGAAAGTCATGACATGTGTGATTGAGCTTATGTCAGTCGCCTTTGATGAGAAAGAAAAGATCTTTTTAGAAGTGGTTATCAATGGCGTTTGATGGGATGAGAAGTGTGTGGGCGAAAGATCACCTCTCCTCCAGACAGGGAACCTCGGACAAGGATGGAATAGATCAAGCCTTTGTTTGCTACAGCGAAAGAATCGTCACGTTCTGGTGAATGATTTGATGTCACTGGATGCTCATAAGCTGCATGCTTCGCTGACCAACTGAATGGAGAAGCCATCAGCAATAATGGAAAATATAGAGGATGGAGGCAAGATAAGGAGCTTGTGTTGCTGTTTTCCTGGGCCCTGCGTAGAGCTGATACATGGCGGGATATTAAGCTCTCAATTATGTCAGGCAGAGAGGTGACTGATCATCCCTGGTATAATCTGCAGATGTTGTATAAGCAACAGGCAGAAAAGAACAGCCATAAAAAGGAATGTCAGTTGCTGCTTGAATTGATTGGCATGCGAGGTTTGCAGAAATAAAATCACACGCATTGGCACATAAATTACAATCAATTTACAAGCTGGATACAGGACAGCAGTTCTTTTTGCAAAAACATATAAAGGTGCTTTTAACACTCCTGAACTGCTTGAATATTTATTGAAGGAAATAAAATGTTTTTATGTAGAGGTGCGCACCTTCACTGGTTTCACGATTCGATTACGATTATCTGGTCAATGATTCGATACGATTTGATTCTGCGATGCATCACGATTACCGACAAGCTCACACTTCTGCTTGGGCTGCCTAGGTGGCCCTTCCTCCCTGCAAACTTCTGGGACACATCACAGGTCCCAAAAGATTGCCCAGCTATTAAAAAATATAGAGCTTAATTTCTCATTGTGTGTACAATACATGCCGCTCATGTGACTGCCCGGCCCGCCTCTCTCCTCTCACGTCGCATGTCTCTCCTGACGTCAGCAGGGAATTCTCAGCCCCGCCCGCTGACTGTAGCTATCAGATCAGATCCCGCTGACATCAGGAGAGACGTGAGAGGAGAGAGGAGAGAGGCGGGTCGGGCAGTCACATGAGCGGCATGTATTGTACACACACACAATGAGAAATTAGGTATATAACTCTATATTTTTAAAAAGCACATACAGCGGGGCACTTAATTGATTGTAACATGGGATTTATTAAAACACAGTTATTTAAACAATATGCTCGGAGCACTCTCCCAGGGGGGGAGGGGCAAGTCGGGATGACGTCACCCAGCAATCGATTTTTCCGGTCATATGCATCGATGCCGCATCGGGGACAACCAAATCGTGATGCATCGATGCAGCAATTCATTTCAGCCCCCCTATTTTTATGTAGCTAATATAAAACCTTTCACATTTGCTTGTTCCTAATGTTATTCTTTACTTTTTGCCCTAGAGCACTTTTTTTTTCTACAGGGCGGCAGCTGTGGGTAGAATCACATATATATAAGTGATTCTGCATTTCCGCCTGCAGGGGACGTGTGTGCGCCACAGATGGGCTGCTTCTGCTGTGATACTTCACAGCAGAAGCTGATCTGCGGGTCCTGGGGACTCGGTGTCCGCCAGCAAAACACAGAGAACTGAGATATGCCTACATAAAACAAGGCTTACCTCAGTTTTGACAGTGGGGAAGGAATGATCATGTGTCTCTGCAAAGCAAAGGACTTGGTCTCTTGCCTTAGTGAAAGCACCACACTGTGTACACAAAAACACTGGCTAGGCACACAGTTAACCCTTTGATCGCCCCAGATGTTTAACCCCTTCCCAGCCAGTGTCATTAGTACAGTGACAGTGAATATTTTTAGCACTGATCAATGTATTAAACCCCGTACACACCGGCTGAATGTCGGGAGACATTGGCAGGTTTTTAATGAACATTCACCCCATGTGTATGGCACCCTGTCCAACAGAAACCAGCCTGTTGTTCTGTTGATAATAGAAGAAATGGCTGCACTCTGTAATCGATCAAAATTCTTTTATTCAGAACATCCCAAGTGTTGACAAAAAACAGAGAGCTGGTAGACGTGTTTCACACACTTCAGGTGCGCTTAATCATTACCGTTGTTCTGTTGGACGAGCATGCTGGAAAACCAGCAGCCAACCAACTCTTGATCAGCGCTCTCAGCCAATGGCAGAGAGCACTGATTGGAATATTCTGGCAGGGGGGCCGTCCCCCTGTCAGTACACAGCAGCTCAGCGGGGGATATTGCTGTACTAAATTCGGATAGTTTACAGCAGCTCTGAGCAGAGCTGACAGTTTTTTTTCGTTCAACCCAGCACTCATATTGTATGCTAAGCTTTATAGTAGTGTCACTGGTTCCCACAGTGTCAAAAGTTTCAGTTAGTGTCAGAATGTCCACTGCAATATCGCAGTCCCACTATAAGTCGTTGATTGCCGCCATTACAAGTATAAAAAATATAAATAAATAAAAATTCCATAAAAAAATATCCCATAGTTTGTAGATGCTATAACGTTCACATAACCCAATCACTATATGCTTATTGGAATTGTTTTTACCAAAAACATGTAGCAGAATACTTATTGGCCTAAATTTATGAAGAAATTTGATTTGTTACATTTTTTTATTGGGTATGTTTTATAGCAAAAATTTAAATATATTTCATTTTTTTCTAAATTGTCGGTCTTTTTTGTTTATAACACATTTAAAAAAACGCAGACGTAATAAAATACCACCAAAAGAAAGCTCTATTTTTTTTTTAAAAAAGTCTTTTTTTTTTTGAGTACAGCATTGAATGACCGCGCAATTGTCAGTTAAAATAACTCAGATATAGATTAAGATTCTGGGCTCACAGGTTTTACGAACATGTCAACAAACCCAGGAAAATGTTGGCTAGTGTTTTGAGAAAGAGAATGGAGAAGTGCCATGATCATAAACTGGTGTCTCGGGATGGACAACCTGTTTTTCAATCATCTAAGATAGCTAGGCTGTTTCTGCAATTCTACTGCAATCTGTATTGTTTATATCCAGATAGATTGCCATACGCCTCTTTGAAACACAGAGATACGATTATAAGCCATATCGAGCAGAGATAAAATTCCCAAAATAATCTTCTGAGCTAGTTGCTTGCTTGGAGAAACCTATTACTCAGGAAGAATTGGAGAATATTGTTCGGAACCTACCTTAAGGGAAACACCCTGGGCCAGACGGATTTAATGGCACATACTGGGGAAATTTCTGACGTTTTTATTTCCACACATGTGTGATTATTTTAATAGAAGAAAGTAAAAAATATTGTTTTTTCTTTTCAAAATTGTCTGCATTTTTTTGTTTATAGCGCAAAAAATAAAAATGCAGTGGTGATCAAATACCACCAAAATAAAGCTCTATTTGTGGGGGGAAAAAATCAGGTACAATCCCTCAAAATCAGGGACAGTTGGGAGCTATGTACAGGTGATCACACCCACCGGTTTTCACCCAACACTGATTAGTTTCAGATGGACTTTCACTATAGGCTTGGCATTCTTCTAGAAAACTGGTATTTAGGGATGAAAGGAGCAAGCTGTTATTCACAAACGGCAAGCTTGGAGTTAATCATTTTTATTATCCATTGTTATATAGGCCTACAAATCACTGATGGCACGGCAGTTGCTTCAGTAACCTTAACCTTGAGCAAGTCTTGTACATGTTTTCTATTATCACTTCATCCATATTCCGCATTCCACTATCTCTTGTCTAAATCAGTTTTTATATTGAAAAAGTAATTAATATATCATTTTCTTCCAATGACAGAATAACGAGGGTGGGCTAACGGTTCAGCTGCCCAGCAGTGTCACATCTTATAACCAGACAGGACTGAAGCCTGGGGAGGAGTATACCATCAGTATCATTTCCCTGAAAGAACAAGCCAGGAGTCCCCCAACTTCAGGCAGCGTAACAACTGGTAAGAAAAGTGGTTTACTGACCAAGGTTAGAATGACATCACTGAATCCTTGTAGAAGGAGAAGGAGTGGGGCATAGGGCTTTATAGATTTGTACAATCTATAAAGCCCTATGCCTCGCTCCTTCTATATGGATAAAGCTTGCTTTGCTGGACTAGACACTAGACTCAATAATAGTTAAGCAAGTTGATCTTTTGTTCATCTTTCCTTGTCGAAAACCTATAGTCAAAATAAGAATCCCCTTCAACGCCTAGGCCCTTAAATACCTTGGCTGAAGAAAGCACTGCTTTAGGATTCCATTGCATGCTAGTGGTTTGACCAGATGTCCACACATTTGGTCACGTGATCAGCCACCCCAAACCATGACTCCAATCCACAGTGGAAGGTGACCTAAGGCCTAGATGTTTAGTCACATAAGGAGCCACCACAGCATCCCAGAGCAGCTAGGGTATTTATGCTACATTGCATGTTAGCATGTTATGTATGTGGAGTAGCAAAAAAGGAATGACTACAGGTCTGCTTTGAAAATAAACCTCATTTTGCAATTTTGTCAATTACACAATTACTATATCCCGTATCCACAGATCAAGTGGAATGCATTCAATAGTCCATTACTAGTAAATCCTATTCTGTGATCTCTTCATACTATAAGTTGAGTCCATTGTATGTTCAAATTTTCAATTTTGTAGAAATTGTTAATTCGATTTTTATAAAAAGATGTCTGTAAGGCTGGTCATACATTTTAAAATCTAATTGTACTATTTCTGTATTGTAATATACATTAGGTATGTCAACAACTATGTAATGTGAGGACCTACCTAATTGGTTATAAATTAAATTGTTTGTTGTTCGGTAGACCATCACTCTTCATAGTTGTTAGTAAATCTAAAGGAAATTTAACACATTGCTCATCTATCCTTGGAAATTTTCCTTCTTTAGTTAATATTAAAGTTGGACCTGCTGCTTACATAATCAAATGTAGAGACAAAAGCAGAAGTATTTCTGAAGATATCTTAGTACTATACTTGGAAACAGCACAGACAAACCTCTCTGAGAACCTTTAATTCATTGCAGCCAGAATAACAGAGAGAAGGGGAATGATTAATATAGCAACAAATAGTAGAAGATACAGGAAAGATTTATGTGAAAAGTGCATTAGGTACATTGGTTAGCACAGGATCTATGCAGTATGGTGGAAGTATATTGTCTTACCCATACAATAATGAATCTCTGTCTATATACACCGAAATATTTGAAGGCCTGATCAACGGCACTGATACACTAAATTAGAACAGAAAATACAGTGGAGAAATGCCATTTAAATTTCCTTTTTTCTGTTATAGCCATTGATGGTCCCTCCAACATCTTAGTCCGAGATGTATCTGACACAGTAGCTTTTGTTGAATGGACCCCTGCAAGAGCCAAACTCGACTTCATCCAGCTGCAATATGGGCCAATAAACGGGGAAGGGGAGAAGACTACTTTTCGTCTACAGCCTCCCCTTAGTCAGTATTCTATGCAAGTCCTGAGGCCTGGTTCACAATATGAGGTGTCAGTATGTGGTATCCGTGGAGACACATGCAGCGATCCTGTCACCACAACCTTCACTACAGGTAACCCCCTGATTAAGTAAATATTTCTGTTCCGCAATCCACTGTTAAAAAAACACAGGTAATACTGTATCAATTGGATGTTTGGGGAGTCATCTAATGCTGTTAATATAAATATTTTAAATGTGCTTTAGCTAAGAATTACCTTCGCATTATATTTATATGATAAGCCTGTTCTGATGTCTGTTGCTGCTTTTACAATGTGAAGACTGTAACATGAGTTTCCCTAAATTTAACTCAACAAAAGAATATTCTCCTTCTACACCAGTCAAGCATCCAATCCCATCTGGATGATTACTTCTTCTAAAGTAGACAAACAGTTGTATCCAATGAGGATTTATTCTTAAGGCTCCATGCACACTGGGATTAAAAACAAAAAACAAAAAAAACAGTTCCCTTGGCAGAAAAAGAAAGCACTCATATAGAGCGTTTTTGTACCGAGTTTAGTGGGTTTTTTTTTTTTTTCAGAAAGCACCAGAAACGCAAACCAGAAGGTTTTTTTTTTCCCTGCTTTTAAACGCTAAGCTCAAAATATGCCTGTTATCATCCTAATGTGCATGGACACCTAGGATAACATTGACCTGCTTCTATGGAATCTCCTATAGAAGCAGCTTTTTTTAAGCCAGTGTGCATGGACCCTAAATTTGAACTCCAGGCAGACATAAAAAAAAGCAATAAGTGTAACAAAGTTTTTGTTAAAAAAATAAAATACATTTTAAAATGTATGTATTTTACACTTTTATGATCTGAAAAGAGGGGAAAGGGTGTTGATAGAATTAGAAAAGAGGGCAAGATAGAAAATCTAAAGATTGAGAATTACAGTGGGAAAATCCAGACATTGTTGGTGTAGAGTTGGATAGCTGAGTAAGAAGATTATAAATGAATATAGTACTATGAATAGTAAAATGTAAGTATGTAATCAGCAAAAATATAAAATATATGTTAACGAATGCATGAAGCCTTCCAATCAAAATTGGTGAACAATCATTGCTGATGAATGGCCATTACCATTTAGTCAGAACAGAAACCTGGTTAGATGATGTTTATGTATAATATATAATATAATGGATCTGGAACGTTATAGCTTGTTTACAAAAAATAGCTAAGACAGAAAGTGGAGGTATTTGTCTGTTTGTAAAATCTTATTCAGACCATCTATGAATAATATGCATATGGACTGCAACAGTATTGAGTCTACATACAGTGAAGATCATTGTTTTAATGTACAAACTGGCTAACTTTGTAACCTCTGGTGGATTATGAGCCATACCTTCTGTTTTACCGTTCTTCTTGATAGGTTGATGCTGTGATGTCAGTCCTCAAAATTATTATAATAAGTCATATTTGCAATTTGCATGACATTACCCCCTCACCCTCTACAATCTTTTTAATTGAGATTGGTGAATCAAATAAGGAGAAACTTTAAACAGTGGCCATGACCCACCAAAACATCCATCGGCAAATAAATTCTCCACAATTGGCTACAGTCTCCTTGGAATACCTGCGAGTGTCCCCTCTTCACCTTCATATTTTCTTCTCTGTTGGAGTTCAACCAGGACTACATTCATTCTTAACGCAAATATCACTCTGCAATCTGATGTGTGTGTGTGTGTGTATATATATATATATATATATATATATATATATATATATATATACACATACATACACACACACACACACACACACAAAATATATAGTACTGTGCAAAGGTTTTAGACAGGTGTGGAAACATGCTGTAAATTAAGAATGCTTTCAGAAATAGAAGTGTTAATAGTTTATTTTTATCAACTAACAAAATGAAAAGTAAATGAACAGCAGAGAAATCCAAATCATATCAATGTTTGGTGTGACCACCCTTTGGCTTCAAACCAGCATCAATTTTTCTAGGTACACATAGTGCTGGTTTGAAGCCAAAGGGTAGTCTTTTCCTCTGTTCGCTCACTTTGCATTTTGTAAACTGCTAAAAATAAGCAATTAAACAGTTCAGCTCCAGAAGTATTTGCTTCCTTAATGACCAGGCCATTTTTTGCGATACAGCACTACGTTACTTTAGCTGACAATTGCATGGCCGTGCGATGCTGTACCCAAATCAAATTTGATTGTCCCGCTGGCCAATCGGCGCGCACATGCGCCCACAGATAGCCGTGTATGAGCCTGACGTACGCCTACGGCGATTCACGCAGCCAAGCCAACCTGTCACAGTATAACTATGGCAGCTGGTTGGCAAATGGTTAAAATATATATTTGCATTCATACTTTACAGCATTATTTCACACCTGCCTACAACTTTTGCACAGTACTGTATATATATATATATATATATATATATATATTTTTTTTTTTTTTTATGCAGGTTAGGGGACTCCAGGATGTCTCTTCTAAATGGAGAAAGATTGTTTTGCAGTTTTTTCCAGGATTAGTAATCCTCACATTTAGTCCTAGAGCCCAGGGGCTTGGTAGAAGATTGGGAGGAATGAAACCCTAACTCTGGGTCCACGTTTTGGTGAGGACCAGCACCTGCTGTATGTGCAGGTGTGCACAGACCTAATACCATAGAACTGAGTAAGCTTGATGGCTCCTCCCTTGGAGAAAAACTGCTGCACGAGCAGCATATGTGTGAGCATTCACTGGCAGAGTGTGTTTTCTGGCCTCAAGGAGTGGTGATCTGACCAGGCTGTTGCCTGAAAGGGAGCGAGACAGTGTTTGAATAGGCAGGGGCCTGTACTCAACATGAGGCTGAAAGGTGCTAAGAGACAGTGGGGTTGATTTAGTAAAACTGGAGAGTGCAAAATCTGGTGCAGCTGTACATAGAAATCAGCTTCCAGGTTTTATTGTCAAAGCTTAATTGAACAAGCTGAAGTTAGAAGCTGATTGGCTATCATGCACAGCTGCACCAGATTTTGCACTTTCCAGTTTTAGTAAATCAAACCCACTGTATAAATAGGCAGGAACCTGTACAGCTCCAGATTCCAAAATTCATTTGCCACAAGACTGAATGAGTGGGATTAAGCAGTGAGTGTGTGCAGAAACCAGCTCAGGGACTACGTGGTCCAGAAAGCCATCAGGCTGAAAAACTTCTATTGGTGTCATTGTCAAGCTGAAAACCCCTGTAAAGAGTAAACGTTCATCTGATTGTGAACTTTTCTGTTAAATAAATGTAGGCAAAAGAAAGCCCTTAAATCTACATTGGCAAGTAAGTTGCATCCTTGGAAGCACTACACTTGAGTTGAACCCCTACAATATTTTTACATCCTTACAAAGACTATAAATTCCCTGTAAGATACTTAGGTTATAGTTTATGAGTTCTAAAATACTTCTTGGTAAAGCCCTTTTCAGCTGGAAAAAAAGCTTCGAAGTTCGTAATATGGGGCTTGGAAGCATTCATTTGTAGTTTCAGGGTGCCCAGACCTAAAACTACATCAACTTCCAAATCCACTTATTCTAAGCCCACTGCTATTTGGAGTCAGACAGCAGGCTTTATGCCACCACAGGGTTTATATGTCCTGCTGAGCTTTAAATTACTCAAGAGAGTTTCTGGCTGTTGTTTTGTGATTCGGAAAGTCATGAAAATAGCTTTCAAGGCCAAAGAATTAAAAAGAGAATTAAAGGCATAGCTCCAAATATCAAAAGTATTCAGAATCTTCTGATGAATATGTCAACATGCCCGAGTGCCAGAGTATAAGTCCATTGAAAATGTGTAAAAATTACATGCATTCATCTGTTGTGAACACGGGTTCAGAAGTAACACATGGTAGATGGCACCTAAGAAATGTTTATTGCTTGTCTCACTAACAAAAAAATGAAGGACAAACTGTACCGCCGTCTTAAACACAAACATCTGTTCAAGATTCCATTTAGAAGGGAAGCCAGACTTTAATCACAAGATACAAAATACAGTAATTAGAATGCAAAGTAAAGCTTGAGTAATTTAAAAGCTATCAGGTAAAGAAATTTGATCAGTACAGCACACCATCAGAGAGAAATTATTTGATACAAGCGACTGATTTTAAAGTACACTTGTCATTTGAGAAAGATGTGGGTGGTCATCACTGACTTTACCTGTAAAAGTTGTACTTTCCTGACCGTCATGCTGATGCAAAATTGGAGGCCACTGATCCATCACAAATATACGGCCAAGTCATTATGACTTTCTGTTTTCCATTTGCTTCATTTTTCTGGGTCTGTGACTTAGAATTAATATACTAGAAAAGAGGAGGGAATAAAAATGACACAAAGGCTAAACCTCTATTAATTAGTAATTGGGGCCAAGAGGACAAATTTCAATAGTAGTGCCTCAAAGCGCCTCCCAAATGCCATCACTCCAGAACAAACCTACAAAGTAAGTCTGAGGTGTGTTCCTCTGAATTAACTAAGCATACAGAAAGAAAAAGGAAACCAAAGGGGCCCCAAAGCAATTCTTCAAAAAGGAACCAGCAAATGAGTACAAAAAATTAATAAAAAAAAGTATTTATTACAAGATTCTACTGGCACCATAATACCTAAAATTAGACAACGTTGTCTAGAAACTCAGATGGCCACCACATTCAGACATACATAAGTATCGCTAAATACTTATTAAATCACTGGCAATAACTATGTCGGTATAAGAAGTAGTATTGTCAAAGCAATAGACTTGAATACCAGACATAAATTGGGGATCCCATCCATGAGTCTATAGAACCATTGCAGTATACCATAGTATGATTAGATTTAGTTCTAATGGCATTGAATAGAAAGACATGAAAAGTTCATAGGTAGTGAGAAGGAAAAGTCACTGGAGGTATGACTTAGGAAGTAAATAGGAGGTAATTATTCACTTATTCAATTATTCAATTCCTTTACTGAGATCACATGTCTAGCGGCTAGTCAGGCTATTATACAACACATGCAGGCGGGTTAGTATATCTCTAGGGGCAGGTGAGTATATGTGTGTGTGTGTAAACTCCCCCCAGCCGGTGGGTAGGAAACAATACAGCTCACCGCTCTCCACTCTCCCAATAACCACCTCTGCAATAGTGTGAAGCCACAGTTCCGCTTGTTGATGACCTAAGGAATGGCCTCTGTCTGTCCTTCTAAATGACTTGCTTGTAGCGAGTGTTGATGGGGGTCTCTCTAGTTGTTTGCGGGCATACGTACGGCCCATACACTCTAGCAGTTCCTTCGGATCTCCAGGGAATTGCCGAGAGGAGTTCCTCAGCCAGTGGGCAGATCTAAGTCTGCGCCACAGGGATCGTGATGGCGTCACGCTGACGCACCCCACTCGCAACCCGAGTTTCTTCAGAGCATCTTCATAACCAAAAGGTTTGTTAACTTTTCGTAACAATTACGAATGTTCGTTATGATGAATTTATCATTCTGAGGGGCTCCCACCATCCCTGTGCTGTGCTGACTTCCTGGGGTTTTAACTTTTAGGTTCGTTAACTTTTCGTAACAATTACAAATGTTCGTTAGGAATTTGGATCCGAAATTCGTAAACAAAATCCTCCTGAATGTATGAATTTAAGGAAATTCGTATGATTTTTCGATTTGTTCGGAACTAATTGAACAAGTCTAATGCAGAAACAAGTATGGACAAAAAGGGACAGGGATGTTATTTGCAGGATTACAAGATTAAAATAAAGGGAAAAGCAAAGAAAAAAGAAATGAATGAAGCTGCCACATCCAAGGGCTGGTAAGCTGCAATACAGTATATTTGCAATACATTTTTATTCTTGGGTTCGAATGCACTGTTTTTTCTAAAGCCCTGAACTCCCAATTAGCTTAATCTAATCCCTAAACCAGGGGTCTCAAACTGGTGGCCTTCTAGCTGTTTTGCGAAACTACAAGTCCCATGAGGCATTGCAAGGCTGACAGTTACAAGTATGACTGCCACAGGCAGAGGCATGATGGGACTTGAAGTTTCACAACAGCTGGAGGGCCGCCAGTTTGACACCCCTGCCCTAAACTAAGCCTCAACACTATAAACCTTATTCTGCTTTATACTCACCTCTCCAGAGCCAATAGCATGCAGTTTCTATGCTGAAAGCATGTTGCACCAAGATCTTAGCACCAGAGGAAACTTTTTCCTGGACAGCTAATCTGCATTTATCTGCTTAAACTCACAGCCAAAATAAAGAAACAAATAAATGATATATAATCCGATGAGTTATATTATACAGCTTTGGTGACATTATATTTATTCTTACTGAAGTGCGTTTTCTGGCAACCTTTATATTCTTACATTAAATGAGGTGCTTCTGTAGAGAAGAAAATTGCATTTATGAATCCTAGATCTGTACTGCATCTAACTTCTTATACTGTACATGACTTGTTGAGGAGCACACCTAATGTTACCACAATGAGAATTCTGGCAACCCATAAAGGTAGCTAATCAGCAGCAGTGCATATAATTTAATACAAAAGAATAAGGAAATAGACATTACCAATGTCATAAGAGGGTATTTTCAAGCTCTCGCTGACTGCAGCCAGGTATCAAATAAAATGATAAAGGGCATTGAAGGTGAAAGCTAACTTCTCTACAGATATGTATATAATCTCTTCTGGGCTGAATGTATAATATATTAGAAACCTGTGGTTCAAAATATTCACTGTGAAATAGTTTACAGATGGTTTTTCCTTCATTTACACAGAACTTGATGCTCCCAAAAACCTACGTGTGATGGGGAGAGCCTCAACAACCCTGGAATTGGAGTGGGATAACAGTGACGCTGAGGGTGATGGGTACCGCGTTGTCTTCAGTACTCTGGCAGGTGATCAGTACCATGAACTCAGAATACCACGTCATCCTGGTCAGACTACAAAAGCCACACTTACTGGTGAGTAAAGGAGAATTTTCTTTTTCCAAAATCTTGTCCAGTCATGTGCCATCATCATGGCCTTTGTAGTGTCTAATTGCCACCAATAATGAAGTCATTCATAACTTGTACTCTGCGGTTGACATATTCTGCAGAGAATTTCAATGCAGTAAAAACACTTTGGGGTTTTCAACATCATAACACAGCCATTATGAATAAGCCTTGCAATGTCTGTAATATGTTTACTTTCTTCGAACGTCAGCCCCATCTAATGGCCATAAAGTGCTATTTTCCTGAAATACCCCGTGGGAGAGGTGTCCTGCGCTTCTCGTCGTTTCCGAGCTTACCGGAGCCGTCGGTAAGCCTGGAACCGATCTGATCTGTCTGATGGTTAGGCAGGTAGTTGAGTGAGGGCAAGATAGTCCCCATTCAGCTCTATGCTCTTAAAGGACTGGAGTGACCTCCAACGTCACTTCCAGTTCTCTGGCTTAAAGAGATGATTTTTTTTTTTTTTTTTGTTATTTTTGCTTTTAAGGGTAAATTGGAGATCTGGGGTCTTTTTTTCCCCAGATCTCTCAATAAAGAGGACCTGTCATTCTTATTTCAATTTACTCTGTGTATCTATTTACTCAGCGTAACATCATCTTTCACATTATACAAAAAAATTGGGCTAACTTTAGTGTTTTGTTTATTTTTAATTCATTAAAGTGTATTTTTTCCCCAAATTTTTTTTTGAAAGACCGCTGCACAAATACAGTGTAACATAACATATTGCAATGATCGCCATTTTATTCTCCAGGGTCTCTGCTAAAAAAAAATATATATATATATATATATATATATATATATATATATATATATGTTTGGGGGTTCTAGCAAAAAATACCAATTTTAGCTTGTAAACATAAAGTTCCAGAAAAGACCTGGTCAGCAAATGTTTAGTGTAACCATACTTTAACAGAGAATATTCTATTCATGTGATGATTGTTGAGCTAACGGAGCTGTAAAAGTATAAACCAAAAGTGATCACTTCTATGGGCTTGCCCAGCCATGACATTCACCACCTGAAGTGAATACATTGCTTTGGGAAACAGTGAATCAGAGTAAAGCTGGGTGGGGCTCACAGGCCATGGGATAGGATGAACAATCACACAAGTATGAAGGCTGGCTGGAGGCCAGCCTGTATTTGTAGGAGGAGCCTGAGAGGGCTACTTAAGCCTCCTCCTCCGTCAGGGCAAGGGTCGTCGGCTTCTGGGTTGGAAGCACGTCACTTCCGGGCGCCTATCGGAGCGGCGGTCGGTGGTGTCGGTTCCTCTCCTGGGCACCACAGGGACCACTTTCCGTCCCCCCATCCCTGGGTTTCCACCGTCGTGGATGCCACCCAGCCATGTCATTTTAGTGCGGGGGGCCGCCCGCTTCTCCTGGCACTCAGGTCGGGGGTAGGGGGGCCGCCCTTCCATCCTCCACCTCTCCCCGCAGCTCCAGCATGCAGTCCGCCCGCCCGCTCTCCCGGCTCTCATGCCTGGAGGAGCGGGGGGCGACCATTCTTACACCGTCCTCCTCTGCCCCACAGCGTGCAGCCCGCCCGCCCTACCAGCGCTCATGCCGGGGGGAGCGGGGGGGGCGCCCGTCCTCGCGGCTCTCTGTCTGCCCAGGCTGCCGCTTGCTGACTAGGAGGGGGGGGGGAATGTACGGCCGCCGCCGACTCCTCTCCCCATACAGGTCGACTAGGGACACGTCTGCCAGAGGAGGGGGGGGGGGGTTCGGCCGCCGCCGCCGACTTCTCTCCCCGCTTAGGTCCACGAGGGACATGTCTGTTTAGTGGGGGGTGTGCTCCCCCCGACTCCTCCCCCCACACATGTCCAGGCAGGAGGGAGCCGCCGGAGGGCATTCGGCCACCGCTGGCTCTTCTCACCCTGCTGTTCAGTCTGCACTGGGGGATCGCTCCTATTTCTCCCGGTGCAGATGGGGGGAGGGGTGTCCTGCCATCAATTCCTCTCTCCCCACATAGGTCAGTTTCCATGGGGGGGGGATGGGCGACCACCCGCCCGTCGCTCCTCTCTTCCACAACTGACATTTGCAGCCATGACACTCTGTCTTAGTGTTTCTGCCCGCCATTTCTGTCACAGCGTTTCTGCCCGTCATTTCTGTCATAGCGTTTTCTGCCCGTCATTTCTGTCATATCGTTTTCTGCCCGTCATTTCTGTCATAGCGTTTTCTGCCCGTCATTTCTGTCATAGCGTTTTCTGCCCGTCATTTCTGTCATATCGTTTTTCTGCCCGTCATTTCTGGCATAGCGTTTTCTGCCCGTCATTTCTGTCATATCGTTTTCTGCCCGTCATTTCTGTCATAGCGTTTTCTGCCCGTCATTTCTGTCATAGCGTTTTCTGCCCGTCATTTCTGTCATATCGTTTTCTGCCCATCATTTCTGTCATATCGTTTTCTGCCCGTCATTTCTGCCATAGCGTTTTCTGCCCGTCATTTCTGTCATAGCGTTTTCTGTCATAGCGTTTTCTGACCGTCATTTCTGTCATAGCGTTTTCTGCCCGTCATTTCTGTCATAGCGTTTTCTGACCGTCATTTCTGTCATGGCGTTTTCTGCCCTGCATTTCTGTCATTGCGTTCCGCCCCTGCATTTCTGTCATTGCGTTCCGCCCCTGCATTTCTGTCATTGCGTTCCGCCCCTGCATTTCTGTCATTGCGTTCCGCCCCTGCATTTTCCGTCATTGCGTTCCGCCCCTGCATTTTCCGTCATTTCGTTCTGCCCCTGCATTTTCCGTCATTGCGTTCTGCCCCTGCATTTTCCGTCATTGCGTTCTGCCCCTGCATTTTCCGTCATTGCGTTCTGCCCCTGCATTTTCCGTCATTGCGTTCTGCCCCTGCATTTTCCGTCATTGCGTTCTGCCCCTGCATTTTCCGTCATTGCGTTCTGCCCCTGCATTTTCTGTCATTTCGTTCCTGCCCCCGGATTGCTGTCATTTCGTTCCTGCCCCTGCGATTGCTGTCATTGCGTTCCTGCCCCTGCGATTGCTGTCATTGCGTTCCTGCCCCTGCGATTGCTGTCATTGCGTTCCTGCCCCTGGATTGCTGTCATTTCGTTTCTGCCCCTGGATTGCTGTCATTTCGTTTCTGCCCCTGGATTGCTGTCATTTCGTTTCTGCCCCTGGATTGCTGTCATTTCGTTTCTGCCCCTGGATTGCTGTCATTTCGTTTCTGCCCCTGGATTGCTGTCATTGCGTTTCTGCCCCTGGATTGCTGTCATTGTGTTTCTGCCCCTGGATTTCTGTCATTGCGTTTCTGCCCCTGGATTTCTGTCATTGCGTTTCTGCCCCTGGATTTCTGTCATTGCGTTTCTGCCCCTGGATTTCTGTCATTGCGTTTCTGCCCCTGGATTTCTGTCATTGCGTTTCTGCCCCTGGATTTCTGTCATTGCGTTTCTGCCCCTGGATTTCTGTCATTGCGTTTCTGCCCCTGGATTTCTGTCATTGCGTTTCTGCCCCTGGATGTCTGTCATTTCATCTCTGCCTCAGTGTTCAGTCTCAGCGTGTTTTTCTGTCATTTGCGTTTTGTCATGGCATTTCAGTCTCAGCATTTGTCATCGCGTCCCTGCCCCAGGTTTTCTGTCATGGCATTCTGCCTCAGCGCTTCTGTCATTACATTTCTGCCTCAACGTTTCTGTCATAGCTTTGCCCAGGATTCTGTCATTACGTTCCGCCCTGGATTCATGTCATTGCGTTTCTGCCCCTGGATTCATGTCATTGCGTTTCTGCCCCTGGATTCATGTCATTGCGTTTCTGCCCCTGGATTCATGTCATTGCGTTTCTGCCCCTGGATTCATGTCATTGCGTTTCTGCCCCTGGTTTCATGTCATTGCGTTTCTGCCCCTGGTTTCATGTCATTGCGTTTCTGCCCCTGGTTTCATGTCATTGCGTTTCTGCCCCTGGGTTTCATGTCATTGCGTTTCTGCCCCTGGTTTCATGTCATTGCATTTCTGCCCCTGGATTCATGTCATTGCGTTTCTGTCCCTGGATTCATGTCATTGCGTTTCTGTCCCTGGATTCATGTCATTGCGTTTCTGTCCCTGGATTCATGTCATTGCGTTTCTGTCCCTGGATTCATGTCATTGCGTTTCTGTCCCTGGATTCATGTCATTGCGTTTCTGCCTCAACATTCAGCTTCAGCGTTCTGTCATAGCGTTTCTGCCTCAAGCATTTCTGTCACCACGTTTCTGCCTCAAGCATTTCTGTCACCACGTTTCTGCCTCAAGCATTTCTGTGACCACGTTTGCCTCAGCAGCAGTTCTGTCATCTCGTTTCTGCCTCACCGTTTCCGTCATTTCATTTCCGTCATTTCATTTCCGTCATTTCGTTGCCGCCCTGGCATTTCTGTCATTGTGTTTCAGCCTCAGCGTTTCTCAGAGGGGCGTTGTTCACCCATGGCATACTCCGGTAGCTGTTTTGTTCGTTGGTTGTCATGTCTCATCGTGTCTGTGTTCATGTTGTACTTGGGTCAGTTAGTTAGGGCTCACGCCAGGATCTGTCACGTCTACAGATCCATACGGGCTGAGGTTTCGTTTTTTAATTGATTGTTGTCCACAATCTTCTCGCCCGTATTCCACACGTCATACGATGCCTCAGCATTTCTGTCATTACGTTTCTACCTCAGCATTTCGGTCATCACGTTTCTGCTTCTGTCATCACGGTTCTGCCTCAGCAGTTCTGTCATCACGTTTCTGCCTCACCAGTGCCGTCATTTCGTTTCCGTCCTTGCATTTCTGGCATTGTGTTCAGCCTCAGCGGTTCTCAGAGGGGCATTGTTGTTCACCCATGGCATACTCCGGTAGCTGTTTTGTTCGTTGGTTTGTCATGTCTCATCGTATCCGTGTTTCATGTTGTACCTGGGTCAGTTAGTTAGGGCTTACGTCAGGATCTGTCACGTCTACAGATCCATACGGGCTGAGGTTTCGTTTTTAATTGATTGTTGTCCACAATCTTCTCGCCCGTATACCATACGTCATACGATGCATGTTCATTCACCACACTCATACGACTACCCACCACGGTCCGTGGGTACACCAGCCTGAGTTTTCAGTCAATTACCTGTGTCTGCGCTGCAGGTTACTCAGGCTCACTTACCACTCACACGAGGGTGGGGTTTTCTGTCGCTAGGGTCATCACGCGCGGTGGTCTTGACATTTCTGCTCATGTTCTCATGGTAGGCACAGAGGGGCGGGCGTTGTTGTTTCTCATGTCTGGTTGTCTGTCATTTCTAGTTTGTGTTCCCAGGTTGGGGCCGTCTTGGCATCCATACCTCCTTCCTCAGTTCAGGATTCAGACTCAGTAGTTGGGTCTCTGGCCGAAGCACGTCCCGATCTTATCAGGTAGGACCAGAGTCCTGTGTCTGGCATGGTTCTCCATGTTGATGATGCTTATTGCCATGGCGCATGGGCCTTATCTACTTCATCAGGTATCCAGCATTTTGCACTCCTACCAGTGGTCCTTTTTTTGCCCTCTCACTTCCCCATTGGATTTGATCGTCCTGGCTCATTCGCAGGGGTTCCTCGGGCCAGGCCTTGCTCCCTTCCCCCACGTATCCTCTCATTCGCAAGCAGTTATTCTCATGTCTAAGTTGTCTCGGGCATCAGGCCCAATCCAATCTTGCACGGGATGTTCTGTTGGTTCTGGGTAGCTTGCAGGTTCCATAGGGGGTTCCTTTCTCATCACCAAGTCAGGCGTTGGTGGGTTTCTCCTGTCACCGCGGATACTCACTGTTGCCTTGGATCATTACCTTCTCTTCTTCACCTAAACTTGCATCTTTTTGCCCTCTTCTCAGGCATACCGACCAGCCAGGCCAAGGCACACCTCAGGCCTTGGTTCTTAGGAATATCGCATTTCCCGCTTGAAGACTCTGACTACAAGTATGAAGGCTGGCTGGAGGCCAGCCTGTATTTGTAGGAGGAGCCTGAGAGGGCTACTTAAGCCTCCTCCTCCGTCAGGGCAAGGGTCGTCGGCTTCTGGGTTCCCACCCACCCGTTTCCCTCAGCCTTTCATACATACTCCTAGTACTTCTATTCTTCTATTCCTACATTCAGGGTATGCCCTCTTCTCAGGCATACCGACCAGCCAGGCCAAGGCACACCTCAGGCCTTGGTTCTTAGGAATATCGCATTTCCCGCTTGAAGACTCTGACTACAAGTACACCTTAACCAATTCTCTTTCCAATATTGAAGGCTGCAGTCACCTGGCTGCTACCATAGTCTTATCTAATTGCATTAGGATATATGCTTTCTGCACACTACCCCCCAACAGCAGAGGCACCACAGAACTAGAGATCTTATAGCTGTATGCAGATGTGAATTATATTCAGAATGTGCCAAATATAGAGCAAAGGTTAGAAGCTACCTACGTCCTAAAATATTTGAAGAGAGGGCATTTGGTTGAGGCTAGCATGGACTTCCATGGTATCGTAACAAAGGCTTTACACACACAACGTAAGTATAAAAATATAGAATTCATTACAAGAATCCTTTTTAGATAAATAATTCTTGTAATAAATTCTATATTTTTATACTTACGTTGTGTGTGTAAAGCCTTTGTACGGTACCATGAAAGTCCATGCTAGCCTCAACCAAATGCCCTTTCTTCAGATGTGAATTATCCATTTTTGTGTGATTCACCGCCTTTCTTAACAGACATGTCACTTGATTATTTTTGTGAAAATAAAATCAGAATTCACTGTTGGGACATCATGTAGTTTACTTTGCAGTTTTAACATGGGACTATAGAGTCCACCAAATGGAAGAAGTGACTTGTTATCCCGTCTAAATTCTTGTGCACACGGGCCGAATTCTTGGGGGGTTCAATAATAACCGGCTGACATTCGGTCCCGTGTGTACGGCAGCCGGTAGACTGTGCACTGTCGAAGGGTCATGACCAAAAAAAGGTCTGCTGACCGGAGCGTTCTGGCAGGGGTCCATCCCACCTCTCAGAACACAATAGTACAGCAGGGAAGATCTTGAAATGTGATATATATATATATATATATATATATATATATATATATATATATATATATATATATATGCATAACAAAAAAAGATGTTAGTACAGCGGCTCCCACCTGACCTACATGTTTTTTTTTTCCATTCAAACCAGCTCAGTTGAATGAAAAAAAAAAAAAAACGAATTGTGTGTACGAGGATTTGGAGTTCTTGCAGCTGTTTCCCCATATCATACTGCTGCTGGAGAGATGTCCACATCTTATGGTTGGTATTAGGGGGTACATTCAGGTTAAGAGATAACTTTAGAGTTTACATGGATCAAGGGTGTAGTTGACGGTTTATAATTATAGCTGGGGTTGGGTATAAGGTTTACACTGAGCTTTACACCCCGTACACACGATCGGACTTTCCGACAACAAAACCGTGGATTTTTGTTTCGAAGGATGTTGGCTCCAACTTGTCTTGCATACACACGGTCACACAAATGTTGGCCAACAATTACGAACGTAGTGACGTACAAGATGTATGTGATATCTCCATTACAAACTTGATTCCGAGCATGCATGGACTTTTGTCCGCAGGACTTGTGTACACACGATTGGAAAGTCCGACAACAAACATTTGTTGGTGGAAAATTTGAGAACCTGCTAGCCAAGATTTGTTGGCGGAAAGTCCAACAACAGATATTCGATGGAGCATACACACGGTCAGACTTTCCGCCAACAAGCTCACATTCAACATTTGTTGTCGGAAAATCCGATCATGTGTACGGGGCATAAGAGTCAATAAGTGTCCATAATGCCGCGTACACACGACCGTTTTTCCCGTCGGAATTAAGTCCGAAGGTTTTTTTGATGGAATTCAGCTCAAGCTGTCTTGCATACACACGGTCACACCAAATTCCAACTATAAAAAGGAAGTTTAATGCTTCCGACCATGCATCGAATTGTTTCCGAGCATGCGTCGGAATTTTGCGCGTCGGAATTGCATACACACAAACGGAATTTCCGATAGAACCTTTTTACGTCTGAAAAATTGAGAACATGCTCTCAATCTAAAGTCCGTCGGAAATGCCGACAGAAAAAGACCGATGGGCATACACACGGTCGAAAAATCAGATGAAAAGCTCCCATCGGGCTGTTTCCATCGGAAATTTCGGCCGTGTGTATGCGGCATTACATTTCTGGATGTCATAAATTCATTTACGGAACATATTGGATAAAAACTGTTCATGTCCAAATGTGTGTGCTGTAATGTGTAATGTCAAAGCCAGACATGACAACTTTCTAAAAACCATACTGTGAAAAAATAGCCAAAACCTTTCTCAAACTATTTGCCTAATAGAGAACATTTGATATATATATATATATATGCATTTCAAAACATGCACAATAATAGATTTAAAACTAGCTAGCCTAGCAATCTTAACAATGCCTTCAATACGTCATTGAGAAAAATTCTTAGATATTAGCTGTGCAGTAGCATACATAAGTACTGTAGAAAAGTTGAGAGGCTATGAAGTGCACTAGACTTCATTAGTACTGGGCAGCCTCCAGCCCTGCTGCTATCTTGGATGACATCCAGTAAAAACGTCCAAGTACAACATTAGGTTGAACTCTGCATTAACACACTGCACCAGATGTACACCTTAGTACTCTTCATTTCCACAAGGTTCATTGTCCATGCCAATCATTGAAGCTGCTTCATATTGCCAGTTGGAGAAACCCCAGAATTAAGTTAATCAACCTACTGCGTGTCAGACATTATCATAAAACTACGATGATTTAATGATACTGCTCTTCAAACACAAGATGTGGAATTTGTTCAAAAACAGAAACATACTTAACACAACCCTGTGAGCACTAAATAGTGACCAAAGTGGCAATTAACTTTCTAACTTCCAACTTCCTATGCCTGACTATTGTCTTGGCCCAATGTTAAGCCTCATACACACGATCGGACTTTGTACAAACTTTCCTGTGGATTTTTGTACAAAGGGCGTCGGCCATGAACTTGTATTGCATACACATGGCAGGACATTTTCAGCCAACTTTAACCAAATCACGTGGTTTTTCTGCTCTTTAGCGCCACCTTTGGTCAACTTCTGTACTGTACTTTTGCATTGGTTCTGAGCATGCGTGTTTGTACTTAGTACAAAAGTCCTATGGTTTTCTGTACACACGATCAGACTTTGCTCCATCGGACTTTTGTTGCCGGAAAGTTTGTCCGTTCGCACAACCAACAAAAGTCTGATGAAAACCGAAAAAGTTTGTCTGATGGAGCATACACACGGTCGGATGTTGCCTTAAAACAGCTAATTTGCATGTTTGTTGTCAAAAAGTCCAATCGTGTGTATGGGCCTTATCGGTAGGTCATTATTACCATAAGGGAATGTTGAGGTGCTGTTTTGCAACTCAAATGCTACTTTACTATTTAGGTGCTCAGAAATGTAATTTTTGGGTAAGGTTAACTAAACCTGACTTCTGATATTCTGAATGGATGATAGGGGGCATGATATTAGGGAGATACACTCTAAACATCTTAGTTCTTTTCCTCTATTGATGCAAGCAGAACAAGCCTCTTACTTTTTTGATATGGTGCTTATCTACCTGTTCACCCAGGGCCAGGAAAAGCGGTGGGCAGGAGGGGAGATTGCCCTGGGTGCAATGGTTTACTGTAAAGACAGGGGCGCCTACCTTCTGTTCCAAGGCTGACAGGAGTAGTGACAGGAGTAGTGATTTTAAGAAGTGAGTGACTGCTGGGTGTAGAGTCCCCTAAGCTTGCACATCATAAATAGGAGGAGGGGGCACTGTGCCCTGGCACTGTGTTCATCTGACTGGTCCATGCAAATGTAGGTTGTCAGTGGCTGTGTTGCCTGATTAGCAGTTAGTGGTGTATAATGTGACAAACCTCCTGAATGATGCCATTATTTGTGCCAATAGTGGCAATCATTTTGCATGGTTTTATCTGGTGAGCAGGTAGAACAACAGCCCCACAAAAAATAAAGGTCTTGTTTCAAGGGGAAATCTGGCTTTAAAGAGGAACTGCAGTGTGCTCACATAATTTGTAATAAAAACATCTTTGCCATTCTGAAACTTCCCTCCAACCAATTTGCATATTCTTTTATATATACTGTGATTTTGTACTTGCCAAATATGCTGCAGAAATCTCCGTCTGCTGAGTCTGGCTGCATTCATTTTAAATGTGGGAAACTGAAGCTCCTGCTTCTTCACTTCCTGGATTTACACAGAGGCACATCTCCAGCTGTGCAGCTCTCATTGGCCCTTTTATGACTCACCCCCTCCCTTCCTGGCAAACTGGCGAGAGAGAGTGAGATAGAGAGCTGTGCATGATGTCATAAGCTTAGGCTTTTTACCAGACAATAAGCAGGAAGTGGGCTGTATAAGGTATTTACTGGCAGAAAAAAAAATTGTTTTACTAGCCAAAGTTAAAACAACAAGGGCAGAAGATGTAATAAATCGAAAGATGAAAAAATTACTGAAGTTCCACTTTAAGTAGAGACCTTTCTTGCTTCTCTCTCATCTCCAGAGAGATCTATTATCAGAATTCTTATTTCTGCTAACTGTAGCTACCCAGTGCCAGCAGCACTCATGCAGCCCCAGACCATGACACTCCCAGGGCAGCACAGTGGTGTAGTGGTTAGCACTTTCACCTAGTAGCAATAGGGTCGCTGGTTCAAATCCAGACCACGACACCATCTGCCTGGAGTTTGCATGTTCTCCCTATGCCTCTGATATGCTGGTCCTGTCTAAAAAAATTGGCCCTAGTATGTATATGTGTTTGTAAGCGCGTCGGGGCCCTACGGGGTATAAGGACCATGCTACACCTAGACAGACACAAGTGCCCTGAGACAATTTGGATCGCATAGGCAGCGCTATACAAGTCATTCATTCATTCACTCCCACCACTATGCTTGACTGTAGGCAAGACACACTTGTCTTTGTACTCCTCACCTGGTTGCCGCCACACACGCTTGTCACCATCTGAACCAAATAAGTTTATCTTGGTCTCATCAGACCACAGGACATGGTTCCAGTAATCCATGTCCTTAGTCTACTTGTCTTCAGCAAACTGTTTGTGGGCTTTCTTTTGCATCATCTTTAAAAGAGGCTTCCTTCTGGGATGACAACCATGCAGACCAATTTGATGCAGTGTGCGGCGTATGGTCTGAGCATTGACAGGCTGACCCCCCCACCCTTAAACATCTGCAGCAATGCTGGCAGCACTTGTGCAGGATTAACCCCTTAGGTTACACAGTGAGTATAACAAGCATGCTTACTGCATATACAGAATAAAATTTTGTCCAGTTCCTGAAAAACTGGCCACAATTTGAGCCATGGGTGCACCTGTCAGCCTGACAATCAAAGGAGCTAGGTGGGCCGGGTAGGTAAAATCTAGGGCTTTACTGTTACTGAATAAAATTTTCGCATTCGATAAATCGATTTTTATTTTAATCGATGAATCAACTAATTTCGATTAATTATAACGCACATACAGATCCAACTACTTTTAGCTGATCTCCTTGCATTGCAACTCTGCATTAGTCAGTGGTAAATGTGGTATACACTATATACAATCACCCTACACTAGTTTCCACAATCCATGACTTAACTTCACAGTTCACACAAATACGTTTTAAATTCAAACTGTAGCTCTGACGTAAGTAATTTTTTTTCCCACAGTAGCGTGACAATCCCTCCACCTCCGGTCTAACTAATCACTCTCACCTTATGGCATGGACCCCTGTGCAAACAGGTGGTCATGCAAATGGCTATCAAAAGGGTTAACACGGACCATAAACTTCTCTCACGTCTCCTTAGATCTCAGCAACAAACGCCAGTTCAGATTTCATTTTTGTGTTCAAACACAAACTACTCACATAAAGATGATAAAAACACAGCATGTAAAGCCGACAATTGTGTTAGTTCATGTGTAGCTCCTCCCCCGTACGAGCTAAGTTCAATCAGAACTTCAATGTCACCAGACTCCCCCCTTCCCTTCGTTAGCAGACAGATGCACTTGGGGAAGGGGAGGAGGAGGGAGGAAGGGGGGGAGGAGTCCGGTGACGTCGATGTCTGTGACATCCCCGGATCTCTGACGGAACTCCCTGAAGACCCGGAAGCCGGCGGAGAGGTGTGTACCGATCAAAAGAATTTATCTTTAATTTCCACAGCCCTAGTAAAATCATATGCAGCCACCGTTTGGATATTCTGGCATCCGCAGGTGCCAACTGTCAGAATACAATATCCAAAAGGGGAGAATCCGCCATCCACACAGTTTAGCATGGCTGGGGGAGTTGCTAGACTTCTCTCGTTCTGCCCAAGGAGCTGAAGGAGAGAATTTTTACTGAGAGAGAATTTTAAAGCATTTCCAGGTACAAATCAAAGCCAATTAAATAATATGCACAGATTATATAAAATGCTAAAAACTTGTGAGGCTTCAATTAGGCTATAAAGAAAAGTTCATCTCTTGACCGACTGCAAAGAACTCATAGGAGAGTGAACCCTGTTCAGCCCTCCTCTGGCTCATCTCTGCTCGGCCAAAGATAATATTGGCGCACGTAACAATATTGGGTAGCCATGCTCTCCTGGAACCTGCACAGTGGTAGATACAACTGATTTGACCCCTGTGTCTGAATGTAGGGGTCCAAAAGGTATAGGGAGCCTGAAAATATGTCAAAAAATGAAAATTTTAGGCTACCGCAATCCTTTAAAAAAAGAAAAAAAAAAAACTTATTATAGCACCTGTTTCTCATTTATCCCCTTCCTGCTGCTGAGTCCTTTAGATGGCTTTATGCACATCATCTGCAGCAGGAACGAAACAACAACAAAACAAAGATGAGTGCTTGATGTCACTGCTTGTCTTTTTTGGAAAACAGAAAAGTAAGAAATACAGGACACGTTATACATAATTCAGAGCCCACGACATATATCCTAGCAATCATAAACAAAGCTGCACTTGCACACAGCTTGATTCTCTTTCTTATTTTGGAGGGGTTTGAATATCCAATATTAGGGTCAGCAGGTATAATTATGGAAGTGCTTTGTCATGCTGTGCTTTGCTACTTTCTCAAGTGGCTGTGCTCTTAGGCCAATGGCTCTTAAATATCTTTTTGCTTTTCCCCTGATTATATAGTTCATTTTTAAATGTAAAGGCATATATACACCCTGTAATTTGCCGTTGATTCTAGTTATAGGGCACGAATGGAGGCAGGCAAGGTATTGGTTAAATTAAATGAAGAAAATTACATTCTAAAGCTGGATATTGCTAAGGAATAAGGAACTAAAACCAGTAAATGTAAATTGTTTACTTAAAGAGGAAGTAAACCCTCTTAACAAAAACGAAAGAAAAAAAAAACCCTCCAAGACAAAGGCATAATTAGCTAGTATGCATAGCATACTAGCTAATTATGCATCACTTACCTGAGATCGAAGCCTTGGTATCGGTCCTCTTCTCCCCCTCCGACCGCTGACATCTTCTCCCGGAGTGACTTCCGGGTATCGCGGCTCCGTCGCTGTGATTTGCCTGAGCCGCGATGACGTCACGCGCATGCGCACGAGAGCGGCATATAACAACTGAAGCATCGGCATATAGCGCCGTTGCTTCAGTTGTCGCTAGTGCGCATGTGCCACATGACATCGGCACATGCAAATACAGGTATATCTCCTAAACCGTGCAGGTTTAGGAGATATCCCTGTTAGCTACAGGTAAGCCTTAATATAGGCTTACCTGTAAGCTAAAGTTGTAAAAGAGGGTTTACTTCCTCTTTAAAGTAGAAGAAAAGATTAACTATAACTTTGTTTAAAGATGCTACCACCACCACCACCACCTATCCTGCCAAACTTCTATAAAAAAAAAAAAAAAAAAAAGATGTGTGTAATCAACTCTGGTCCGCTAATATGATCCTGCAGCTCCGGTCTCCTGTGTCATTGAGCCGCTGCTGCAGGGGAAGAAGGGGGTGCTGACAAAGGCTGGGCAATGGGAGTCGATGGGTGATTTCACAGCTGTTAATGAGCACTCCCTTGCACAGGGGAGCCGGACACATATACAGGCTTAGCAGGATAGGTGAAGGGTTAGCATTTTTAAGAAAAGTTATAGTTAGTCTTTTCTTCTACTTTTTTATATATAGGCACACGTTCACAGTCACTCTTTGGCTCAGTCTAGAGGTATTCTTTCTTTTTTGTGTTTTTTATTTTTGGGGAAACTTGAATAGGGTTGGGGAATTTAATGGGATACTCCAAAAAGAACTATGTACACGATGAGGACAGTAAACTTACGTTTGTAGAACTGAAGCAAAAGTCCTAGCAAGAGCAAACTGTAGACTTGGCTTTGTAGTAGACTGAGCTCATCAGGACATCATCTGATGTCCCCCAGAAACACACAGCTGACTCCCTAGCACTGGATGGGTGGCAGCAGCCCAAAAGTCTCTAAGATCTCTCACTGTCTGTACTCGCAAATGTCCTTGGAAAGTTGGTTGCCTCTTTCCAAAACCCATGTGACACCTTTCTCCTGTGACATCAGACTAGATCTTCAGATGATGGCCCCTCAGTCAGCTCTCTGTAACTTCAGCATCCAGGCTCCTCAGCCCAGCTGAGGCCTCACAACCAGCAAGCATGTGGCAGGGCTGCCCAGAGGGCAGCAAGCCCTCCAGGCTGGACTTCTTCTTTCCAGGACAAGACAAGACTGCTCTGTGTCGAAGAGTATTTATACAGACTCATGGCAGGCTTCAGGGCCAACCTCCCTAGGATTGGCCAGGGCTTTATAAAAATTTATGCTGCTGATTTGCCTTGCTCCAAACCTATGTTCTAGAGAGATCCACAGTTCTCCAGAAATCAGAGGAAGCAATCAAACCTGCAGCAGCTGAAGCAATGAACAGTGAGCTAGAACTAAATTTGCCTAACTCAGCAATTGCAGCCATACGTATTATAGTGAGACAAGCTAAAAGTACCTAACAAAAAAATACAGCTCTGCTGAACACAGTGAGCCACAACTAAATCTACCTAATCCAAGCGGCTACACACCTATTTAAGACCTACTCATATATGCAAAGTTGAGGAAACAAAGTCAAATATATCAACATATAGTAGTTAGAATCATGGGGAGACCATGAACAATATGTTAAATAAAAGGGTAGTAGTTTCTCTAAAATTATAATGGCCTTATTTGATGTGGCCATATTAGGTGTGGATCATGATTAATAGAATTCAAGCTGAAGTCATTCAATTTTAAAGTTTATTAACCTGATAAAACCTACACATTCTCCATGGAGGAAGCCAGATGAATGATGCTGGCCATCATTCACCCTAGAATACTAAAGACAACTAGTGGAATTGGTGGACTTAAAAGTGAACCAGGAGACCTAAATGGGAACTAAATCCATCAATTTATTGGTTTCCCAAAACAGTTACAATCAAACATGCCACATGAACAATAACTGTCACCGTTGCTTATGCCCATTCGATATGAGAATTATAAATTATGAAATATTTCCGAGTTTATATAGAGAATACAGGGTGGTCAAATTTTGTTGAATGGTAGTTGTCAATGTGGGCTATGAATTTCTCCAGTCTTATTGTTGAGCATAGTTCATGTGTCTATTGAGGTATATAGGCAAAGAAGTGGGGAATTCCAGTGCCTGTGTATGCTGCAGTGAGAAAGTAACAGATCAAGCTCTTTTTGATGTAAGAGAGAGAGGGGAGCTGGGATAATGGAAAGATTGGCTACTTGAGGCAAATTTGGCATGGTACAGTTGTGCTCACAAGCTACAAACCCTGGCAGAATTTACGATTTCTTGGCCATTTTTCAGAGAATATGAATGATAACACAAAAACATTTCTTTCACTCATGCCATTTATTGCTGAAGCCATTTATTATCAATCAACTGTGTTTACTCTTTTTAAATAATAATGGCAACAGAAACTACCGAAATGACCCCGATCAAAAGTTTACATACCCGGTTGATTTTGGCCTGATAACATGCATGCAAGTTGACACAAAGAGGTTTGAATGGCTATTAAAGTTAACCATCCTCACTGTGGTTTGCTTGTAATTTAGTGTGTGTGTATAAAAGGTCAATGAGTTTCTGGACTCCTGACAGACCCTTGCATCTTTGATCCAGTGCTGCACTGACGTTTCTGGACTGACAGCCTTCTGGAGTCATGGGGAAAGCAAAAGAATTGTCAAAGGATCTGCGGGAAAGGGTAGTTGAACTGTAAAAAACAGGAAAGGGATCAAAAAAGATATCCAAGGAATTGAGAATGCCAATCAGCAGTGTTCAAACTCTAATCAAGAAGTGGAAAATGAGGGGGTTCTGTTAAAACCAAACCACGGTCAGGTAGACCAACTAAAATGTCAGCCACAACTGCCAGGAAAAAATAGTTTGGGATGCAAAGAAATACCCACAAATAACTTCAGGTGAAATACCGGACTCTCTGAAAACATGTGGTGTGGCTGTTTCAAGATACACAATAGGGAGGCACTTGAAGAAAGATGGGCTGCATGGTCGAGTCGCCAGAAGACGCAAATGCCACAAAGTATCCTGCTTATAATACGCCAAATAGCACAGAGACAAGCCTCAAATCTTCTGGCACAAAGTCATTTGGAGTAATGAGACTGAAATTGAGCTTTTTGGCCACAACCATAAACGCTACATTTGAAGAGGAGTCAACAAGGCCTATGATGAAAGGTACACTATTCCCAGTGCCGATCCTGACCTCCCTGGGGCCCTAAGCAAAATTCTGCTAAGGGGCCCTCTACTTGACCCGTGATGCCGTGAGCTATGTAAACCATTTGCCATTGCCACACAGTCACACCTGACACTTCAGTGCTCCCAAAACAATCCTCCCTCCTTTAAACAAAACAGTCAAAGAATAAGTACAACAATATAGAACAGAATGAGGTCCCCAGAGACCCCACCTTACATCAGGGTCCTCAGAGCCCCCCTCACATCAGGGTCCTCAGAGAGCCCCTCCTTACACCAAGGTCCAAAGAGAGCCCCCCTTATACAAGGGTCCCCAGACAGCCCCCCTTAAATCAGTGTCCTCAGAGAGTCTCACCCTACATCAGGGTCCCCAGAGAGCCTCCCCCTACATTAGGGTCCCCAGAGAGCCTCCCCTTACATCAGGGTCCCTAGAGAGCCTCCCCCTACATTAGGGTCTCCAGAGAGCCCCCCCCTTACATCAGGGTCCCCAGAGAGCCTCCCCCTACATTAGGGTTCCAGAGAGCCCCCCTTACATCAGGGTCCCTAGAGAGCCTCCCCCTTACACCAGGGTCCCAAGAGAGCCTCCCTTTACATTAGTGTCCCAAGAGAGCCTTCCCTCTTACATTAGTGTCCCCAGAGAGCCCCTCCTTACACAGGGTCCCCAGAGAGCCCCTCCTTACACAGAGTCCCCAGAGAGCCCCCCCCCTCTGACATTAGTGTCCCCAGGGGGCCCCCTCTTACATCAGTGTCCCCACAGGGCCCCGTCTTTACATCAATGTCCCCAGAGGGCCCCGTCCTTACATTAGTGTCCCCAGAGAGCCCCCTCTTACATTAGTGTCCCCAGAGGCCCCCTTCCTTACATTAGTGTACCCAGAAAGCCCCCCCTCTTACATTTGGGCCCCCAAACAGCTGACTCCCCCCCTTGCAGAGGTTCCCCTGTACCTGGCTGGTGGAGGTGGGAGGCGGCGATCGGCAGCTATATGGTGTCCACAGGCAGGGGGATCTCCCTGGGGCTAGTAGTTCTATCTCCGAATGTATACAGCGGAGAGGGGAGGGGCCTCTGACCCGGGCATCAGCAACAGTGTTCAAGCAGAGTGAAAGTGAAACTGATACCTGCCTGGGTCAGAGGCCCCTCCCTTCTCCTCTCCACTGTATAGACTAAGAGTACTACAAACCCCAGGGAGATCCTGCCGCCCACTCAGGCACCATAGAGCTGCCGATCGCCGCCTTCCACCTCCTCCCACCTCACTGCACTCTAAACGTCCAGCCAGAGGTGCAGGGGGGATGCTGGGTCTTGGGGGCCCCCCCACAGCGGCGGGGCCCTAAGCAGCTTGCATAGTGTGCCTATAGGGCCGATCGGCTCTGACTATTCCTACTGTGAAACACGGAGGTGGTTCGCTGATGTTTTGGGGATGTGTGAGCTACAAAGGCAGAGGAAATTTGGTCAAAATGGATGGCAAGATGAATGCAGAAAAAAATTTGCATTCATCAGCCAGGAAGCTGCGCATGGGACGTACTTGGACATTCCAACATAACAATGATCCAAAACACAAGGCCAAGTCAACCTGTCATTGGCTACAGCCGAATAAAGTGAAGGTTCTGGAGTGGCCATCTCAGTCTCCTGACCTCAATATCATTGAGCCACCTCAATATCATTGATCATGATCATTTGGGTAGTTTCTGTTGCCATTATGATTTAAAAAGAGTAAACACAGTTGATTGATAATAAATGGCTTCAGCCAAACACTAACCATGAGTGAAAGAAAAGTTTTTATGTTATCATTCATATTCTCTGAAAAATGTCCAAGAAATCATAAATTCTGCCAGGGTATGTAAACTTATGAGCACAACTGTATTTATCAAATATTTAATTCCAGAAAGCCCAGAGCCTCTGGCAGCTCCACCAGGTACCAGGTCCTTAATACGGCGATAGCATTTGGGTGACCTCCCCAGAAAAATTTGTGGAGAAAGTGAGGGCATTTGTACCATCTGGTTAGTATATTATTATGTCTTCCTTGTGTTGATCTAGCCATAGATGTTTTATGTGTGATGAAAATGGAAGGCTTAACATCCTTGTCAATAAGCGTTTGATTGAGTTCTTGTTCTCACTCAGCAAGAAAATATGGATAGGATGAGGGTTGATCCGATAACAGGATTTGGTGGAGTAGAGAAATAAGTCACTCTTTGGCTCAGTCTAGAGGTATTCTTTCTTTTTTGTGTTTTTTATTTTTGGGGAAACTTGAATAGGGTTGGGGAATTTAATGGGATACTCCAAAAAGAACTATGTACACGATGAGGACAGTAAACTTACGTTTGTAGAACTGAAGCAAAAGTCCTAGCAAGAGCAAACTGTAGACTTGGCTTTGTAGTAGACTGAGCTCATCAGGACATCATCTGATGTCCCCCAGAAACACACAGCTGACTCCCTAGCACTGGATGGGTGGCAGCAGCCCAAAAGTCTCTAAGATCTCTCACTGTCTGTACTCGCAAATGTCCTTGGAAAGTTGGTTGCCTCTTTCCAAAACCCATGTGACACCTTTCTCCTGTGACATCAGACTAGATCTTCAGATGATGGCCCCTCAGTCAGCTCTCTGTAACTTCAGCATCCAGGCTCCTCAGCTAGCCCAGCTGAGGCCTCACAACCAGCAAGCATGTGGCAGGGCTGCCCAGAGGGCAGCAAGCCCTCCAGGCTGGACTTCTTCTTTCCAGGACAAGACAAGACTGCTCTGTGTCGAAGAGTATTTATACAGACTCATGGCAGGCTTCAGGGCCAACCTCCCTGGGATTGGCCAGGGCTTTATAAAAATTTATGCTGCTGATTTGCCTTTCTCCAGAAATCAGAGGAAGCAATCAAACCTGCAGCAGCTGAAGCAATGAACAGTGAGCTAGAACTAAATTTGCCTAATTCAGCAATTGCAGCCATACTTATTATAGTGAGACAAGCTAAATGTACCTAACAAAAAAATACAGCTCTGCTGAACACAGTGAGCCACAACTAAATCTACCTAATCCAAGCGGCTACACACCTATTTAAGACCTACTCATATATGCAAAGTTGAGGAAACAAAGTAAAAAATATATCAACATATAGTAGTTAGAACCACGGGGAGACCATAAACAATGTTAAATAAAAGGGTAGTAGTTTCTCTAAAATTATAATGGCCTTATTTGATGTGGCCATATTAGGTGTGGATCATGATTAATGGAATTCAAGCCGAAGTCATTCAATTTTAAAGTTTATTAACCTGATAAAACCTACACTTTCTCCATGGAGGAAGCGAGTTGAATGATGCTGGCCATCATTCACCCTAGAATACTGAAGACAACTAGTGGAATTGGTGGACTTAAAAGTGAACCAGGAGACCTAAATGGGAACTAAACCCATCAATTTATTGGTTTCCCAAAACAGTTACAATCAAACATGCCACATGAACAATAACTGTCAGCGTTGCTTATGCCCATTCGATATGAGAATTATAGAATATGAAATATTTCCGTGTTTATCTAGAGAATACAGGGTGGTCAAATTCTGTTGAATGGTAGTTGTCAATGTGGGCTATGAATTTCTCCAGTCTTATTATTGAGCATGGTTCATGTGTCTATTGAGGTATATATAGGCAAAGAAGTGGGGAATTCCAGTGCCTGTGTATGCTGCAGTGAGAAAGTAACAGATCAAGCTCTTTTTGATGTAAGAGAGAGAGGGGGGCTGGGATAATGGAAAGATTGGCTACTTGAGGCAAATTTGGCATGGTACAGTTGTGCTCACAAGCTACAAACCCTGGCAGAATTTTTGATTTCTTGGCCATTTTTCAGAGAATATGAATGATAACACAAAAACATTTCTTTCATTCATGGTTAGTGTTTTGCTGAAGCCATTTATTATCAATCAACTGTGTTTACTCTTTTTAAATAATAATGGCAACAGAAACTACCCAAATGACCCTGATCAAAAGTTTACATACCCAGTTGATTTTGGCCTGATAACATGCACGCAAGTTGACACAAAGGGGTTTGAATGGCTATTAAAGTTAACCATCCTCACTGTGGTTTGCTTGTATTTAGTGTGTATAAAAGGTCAATGAGTTTCTGGACTCCTGACAGACCCTTGCATCTTTCATTCAGTGCTGCACTGACGTTTCTGGACTGACAGCCTTCTGGAGTCATGGGGAAAGCAAAAGAATTGTCAAAGGATCTGCGGGAAAGGGTAGTTGAACTGTAAAAAACAGGAAAGGGATCAAAAAAGATAGCCAGGGAATTGAGAATGCCAATCAGCAGTGTTCAAACTCTAATCAAGAAGTGGAAAATGAGGGGGTTCTGTTAAAACCAAACCACGGCCAGGTAGACCAACTAAAATTTCAGCCACAACTGCCAGGAAAAAATTGTTTGGGATGCAAAGAAATACCCACAAATAACTTCAGGTTAAATACGGGACTCTGAAAACATGTGGTGTGGCTGTTTCAAGATGCACAATAGGGAGGCACTTGAAGAAAGATGGGCTGCATGGTCGAGTCACCAGAAGAAAGCCATTACTACGCAAATGCCACAAAGTATCCTGCTTATAATACGCCAAATAGCACAGAGACAAGCCTCAAATCTTCTGGCACAAAGTCATTTGGAGTAATGAGACTGAAATTGAGCTTTTTGGCCACAACCATAAACGCTACATTTGAAGAGGAGTCAACAAGGCCTATGATGAAAGGTACACCATTCCTACTGTGAAACACGGAGGTGGTTCGCTGATGTTTTGGGGATGTGTGAGCTACAAAGGCAGAGGAAAATTGGTCAAAATTGATGGCAAGATGAATGCAGTATTTTAGCAAAATTTGCATTCATCAGCCAGGAAGCTGCGCATGGGACGTACTCGGACATTCCAAAAAAACAATGATCCAAAACACAAGGCCAAGTCAACCTGTCATTGGATACAGCAGAATAAAGTGAAGGTTCTGGAGTGGCCATCTCAGTCTCCTGACCTCAATATCATTGAGCCACCTCAATATCATTGAGCCACCTCAATATCATTGAGCCACCTCAATATCATTGATCAGGGTAATTTGGGTAGTTTCTGTTGCAATTATGATTTAAAAAGAGTAAACACAGTTGATTGATAATAAATGGCTTCAGCCAAACACTAACCATGAGTGAAAGAAAAGTTTTTGTGTTATCATTCATATTTTCTGAAAAATGTCCAAGAAATCATAAATTCTGCCAGGGTGTGTAAGTTTATGAGCACAACTGTATTTATCAAACATTTCATTCCAGAAAGCCCGGAGCCTCTGGCAGCTCCACCAGGTACCAGGTCCTTAATACGGCGATAGCATTTGGGTGACCTCACTAGAAAAATTTGTGGAGCAAGTGAGGGCATTTGTATCATCTGGTTAGTATATTATTATGTCTTCCTTGTGTTGATCTAGCCATAGATGTTTTATGTGTGATGAAAATGGAAGTCTTAACATCCTTGTAAGTGAGGGTTTGATTGAGTTCTTGTTCTCACTCAGCAAGAAAATATGGATGGGATGAGGGTTGATCTGATAACAGGATTTGGTGGAGTAGAGAAATAACATGAGTTGGTTCAAAGTTAGGCATAATGTTTCAAACACTGTTTGTATTCTCTGAAGTGCAGTATGATAGTAGTCTAGAAATAGTAGATGACCAGAGTAAATAATCCCAGATTTTCAGAAGAGGGGGGTAAGCAGAAGGAGAAAGATGGAGCTTGGATGTCGTGGTGGAGGGATCCAAAGAAGAGAGAATGGAAGGGCAAGTGGCAGGTGACAAAATATTCTTTGGGATGCTGCTTAGGTATAAATAATATTTCTAGATATTCCCTATAAAAAAGCAAATCTCTACTTTTTTAATTCAGATTCACTTTAATGCTTATTAGGAGGGGATATGGTTAGAAACCCACTTCCCTTGCTTGTGATAAAAATTGGCAATGGGCCACCTGTTTCTTTCTGTAGATACAAGACAAATCCACTTGAAGCCTTGCAATGATAATATTACATTGGTACATTACCAGGAACAGCAATATAGCATTCTATAAAGGTTTGATAGAACTGACTTGCTAGGATCTCTTTTTCTAACAGGCAGAACTGCATTGCTTTATGTCTTTAGTGCTAATGGCATCACACCCCACAGGGAAGACCAAGGTATAGGATGCAGAGACATATGGTGTGACTTGAACAAACTGCAGTTCTGGCACTGACACCCTCATAAACTGGATGGCATTGAGATTCCAAAAAAAAAAGAAAAGAGAAGCTTATCATTTTTATAGTCAAATTGGGATTATTATATGCAACAGAACAAAACTAATATGATAAGTATAAAGCAATCATGCTCAACTGATGGTCCCCCAAAGTCTCCTGCACAGCTTCCCTGACCTTGAGGTGTGAACGTTAGATATATTGTTTAGGGTATTGTGCATTTAAGAGGCGTTCACTAATTGGTCAAATTAAATTTATACTTTTAGAACCTTCTGTGTATAGTTAGTAATTGCATATATACATAGGATGTTTGTTAATTCAATAAGAAGGTCTCTACTTTCTGCTAAGAAATGATGCACAATGGTTCCTCCTTCTCAAGTCTCACAAACAGGCTTGTTGAATTGATGATCCTTTGATATACCTAAGATATATAAAATGGACCTGTCATCTTCTAACACTGCCACTGCAAACTGGTCACACAGCAGGCACACCTCACAGGACAATAGGGCGGTATGGGGCTATATATCAACCCAGAAACTTTGTTTTAGCTTTGGAAAAAGTGGCAAAGGATTGGAACTCCTGCTAGGTGCTATTTGGGAGAGAGATTTACACTTGCTTCCTGTCCTGCTAGCAAAGGTTTTACCAGACAGGAAGTAAGGTATAACCTGCAAAGGGGACACAGGTAGAAGTAAAAATCCGACAGGGGTTCTATCCTTCCCTATTCTACTAAAGATTTACTATGGATAGTGTTTATTTTTCTCTATGTTGTTGATGCTCTGCATTTTGACTTAATTGGGGAGCTGAGCACTGAGTGACAGTGTGTGCACGCAGCGTTGTGGTTGTCTGCAAGCCGACATGTTGCCGCGGTAAAACCGATTGCCCTGTGGAGTGTATTAAACAATTAAGATTGACCACTCGTAACTGAGGGTGATTTCATTCTGGTAAGCCTCCGCCTGTTGCACTTGGGTGGTGTGTGGTATTGCTGTACGGCTGAAGGCTTTTGGGACTTGCATCTTTCTTTTACTGTATTCAGGGAAGACCACCTATTTTCCTTTTCTCAATTAGGACTCACTTATTTATTTATTTGATCTAATATTATTGTTTGTATGGATTAGGTGGAGTAAGACATTGTTGATATGTTGGCGTAAGAACGGAAAAAGAAAATATTTCTCTTTTTTGCTATAGGAATTTATATTTAATTTTTAACATTGCACTTTTGTGTATGAAATATCGTTTAGTCTTACATGAATCACAGCCCCTAGCCATCATCAGCAGAAATGATTAAAATATCCTTATGAAAGCAAGTGTGACTCACATCTCCCTAATGGTATAGCAGAAGGGGGTTGATTTACTAAAACTGGTGAGTGTAAAATCTGGTGCAGCTCTGCAAAGAAACCAAACAGCTTCCAGGTTTTTCTTTTTTTGTCAAAGTTTAACCACTTAAGCCCCGGACCATTTTGCTGGCCAAAGACCAGAGCACTTTTTGTGATTCGGCACTGCGTCGCTTAAACTGACAATTGCGCAGTCGTGCGACGTGGCTCTCAAACAAAATTGACGTCCTGTTTTACCCACAAATAGAGCTTTCTTTTAGTGGTATTTGATCACCCCTGCGTTTTTATTTTTTGTGCTATAAACAAAAAAAAAAGCGACAATTTTGAAAAAAACACATTATTTTTTAAGTTTTGCTATAATAAATATCACCCAAAAATATATAAAAAAACATTATTTTTCCTCAGTTTAGGCCGATACGTATTCTTTTACATATTCTTGGTAAAAAAAATCACAATAAGCGTATTTTGATTGGTTTGCGCAAAAGTTATAGCGTTTACAAAACGGGATAGTTTTATGGCATTTTTATTAATATTTTTTTTTTACTAGTAATGGCGGCAATCAGCAATTTTTATCATGACTGCGACATTATGGCGGACACATCGGACATTTTTGACACATTTTTGGGACCATTGTCATTTATACAGCAATCAGTGCTATACAAATGCACTGATTCCTGTGTAAATGAAACTGGCAGTGAAGGGTTTAACCACTAGGTGGCAGTGTAGGGGTTAAGTGAGCCCTGGGGAGTGTTTCTAACTGTGGGGGGGGGGCGTGGCTGTGTGTGACATGTCACTGATCTCTGCTCCGATCACAGGGAGCAGAGATCAGTGAAACTGTCACTAGGCAGAATGGGGAGATGCTTGTTTACATTAGCTTCTTCCTTCCCGTGAGACGATTGCGGGTATCCCCACATTGATCGGACTCACTGAGGTCCCGACCTGCGCACACGCGATTGCGTGGCGGCAAATTTAAAGGGACGTACCTGTATGCCCATTTGCCTGTCCGTGCCATTCTGCCGATGTACATCGGCGTGCGCCGGTTGGGAAGTGGTTATAGAAGTGATTGTAAAGTCTCATTTTCTTTTCAATAGAAATAACGAACATGTTATACTTACCTCCCCTGTGTAGTAGATTTGTACAGAGCAGCCCAGATCCTCCTCTTCTCGATTTCCTCTTCTGCTGTCCTGGCCCCTCCTTCCTGTTGAGTGCCCCCACAGCAAGCAGCTTGCTATGGGGGCACCTGAGCTGAGTCACAGCTTCCTGTGCCCATTCAGACATTGGCTAATTGACTTTGATTGACAGCAGAGGGTGCCAATGGCGCCACTGCTGTGTCTCAACCAATCAGGAGGGAGAGTCTCGGATGGCCGAGGGACTCGTGAAAACAGGAGAGGCGCCACCAGTTTAAAAAATTGTAGCATTTAAAAAGGTTTTTACTTCCATCTGCTTTCTACAATAGTTTTATCCTTTTAAAAAAAATTCAGAATTGTATTAGGGGGTGCTGGGTGGTTGCTGCACACATAACGCTTTTTATATCTTATTGCATAGAATGCATTAACCCCCGGGATAATTGGCCCCTCAATGACCAGAGCACTTTTTACAATTTGGCACTGCGCTGCATTAACTGGTAATTGCGCGGTCATGCAATGTTGTACCCAAATGAAATTTCCATCCTTTTTTTCCCACAAATAGGGGAGTGCCCAGTCAGATGTCAGACCACACTTTCTGACAATTGGATGCAAGGAGAAAGTGTAAAAATGAAGAGTATCAGGCTGTGTTCACATATGTGCGGCCGTGGTTTCCAGCCTGATGTCCGTTGCGTTTCTGTTCATCGGTTCAAAAGAAATTCAGTTCTGAATTTTTGCCTGAATTCACACCTGAACCGGACCCAAAAAATGCACAGGACCCTTTTGGAAACTGCAGGAGCCCAAATGTGTGAACCAGCTCCATTGAGAGCTGGTCACACTCACGTGTCATGTGAATTGGATGCAGTGAAAACCGCATCCAATTCACACATATGTGAACCCAGCCTTAGGATTGGAAAAGTCAATCCAAGCACTCCAGGTTTCCATGAATTTGGAATGGTGTTCCTGTACAGCTGCCGTTAGTTCCTCCATTCTCATTATGTGATTGAGTTCAGCTGCCCACTCCTTAGGAGGCAGACCATTTATTCATCTGCTCATCCTCCATTCATAGAGTGCTGATGGAATTGATGGAAGCTATAGTACAGCTTCTATGATTGGAAGAGGTGGATAGAAAGGGTGGGCACAGTTGGCATAGTTACTGTTGTGGGGTTATCGGGTGCAGGAGGATGTTGGGGCAGAGGACCTTGGTTTATAATTAAGAGAGCAGCCAGCAGTGCGAAGGGACACTTTGCATGAACTAGAAGTGCAATTTTTTTTTTTTCATTTTAACTAAACTTAGGCTTTATTTAATAAGTTGTTAATCAGAAAGGATACCTTATCCTGTCTGGTATACAGATAACCACTAGAGACAAATCCACAAATTGGTGTATTTAAGATAAAATAATAGAAATCTAATACAGCAAGCATATAAGAAGATAAATCAGTCACTTCAAAAATTACTTAAAGGTGAATATTTCAGTAGATTTTCTTTGTTCATAAAGTTAAAACTATACATTTGTTTTACATCATTGCCTCTGTTTCAAAGCAAATTAACATTGCGTGGTGCCTTTTGGAGAAACCGGGGTCACATAGGTAACAGGCTGCCCGGCATTGCTCTCAAAGGGTATCTCGGCTACTTTGAAGTGCTCACCTGTCTAGCTTCCAAAATCTTCCACAATGATAGAATAAAATTCTGCTAATACAAGTGGAAGCTGTATTTTATGGGAGCTTTCAGTTTCAGCATGGAAGTGTGAAAACTCTTTGTGATTAATGAGTATAATAAAACTGTAATGAGCAAAATGGATGCCCCCTGTACATTTATAATAGCAAAGTGCACAGGAGCAAAGTTTTTGAAAACATTAACACACTGGGATTGGAATGCTGGATGCATTTGCATGAATATCTGAAAATATTAAAAATACTTTATATTCCTCATAAAAGGGATCAGGCCAGAATTTTACTGCTTAGTCCACAGCATATTCTATCCCTTATGTCCCACCTATTTTCAGTGTCCTGACACCAATCTATAGGTGTGGACAGCCTATTGCATTAGGGTGTGGACCCCAAAGCTCAAACACTGTGACACACTGTGTGTGTATATATATATATATATATATATATATATATATATATACACATATATACACACACACATCCACACACACTGTATATATGCATACTGTATTATTAATGGGAGGAGCCCGGAGGGTATTTAAGCAGCCCACTCGCCCATGCTCTTTCGGTCCAGTGCGCGATACTACACATCACTGGGCCGACTCTTCACCTCATGTTCGTGAGTTTGTGCATTCGATCACAAATCCATTGCGGCTTCTCCGTTCGTGGTCTTCGTCTGCGGTTCCCGCTCTCTGTCGCAGGTAGTATTCAAACCTTTTCGTATCATGTGCAATCTTGCTATTCTTTATACTTCCTATCCTGCATCCCTTTCGTAAAAAACCTGCCGCTGAGTTGTTGTCGCTTATGTACTGACATCATTTGGCACAGGCGTAGTACATTCGTAAGTTCCTTCTGCCAAACATATGATTTATTTGTAAATCCAAGCCTCCGAGCCGCTGTCGGTCGTCGTCCGATATCACTCGCCATAGGCTTTACTGGTTATAAGATTTACTGTCCATGGGGTTGCCGTCTCATCCATTTGGAGATGAGCATGTATTGTTTGTATGGGTTCTGTGGCTGATTGAGGTGGTAATTAGACCCACCTGGGGCCTTGTCTGCACTTGATTAGCCTGGGGGGCTGGGTGGTTGGTAGGTGTTCAGTGTCAGAGCAAAGGGTGGCATACACTCGACAACCAATTCGTATCAGATTCAGCGGTATTTATGAATCATTTGTACCCGGTTCTTCTCTCATTTATTTACCAAACCAAAGTTATTTTCTGTGCGTCATGCACAGCGCCACACCACACTCTTTGGATGTGTTTCACACCCGCCCCAGTCCAACCCAGTCGCACGGTCACTGTCACAAGTAGGATTCGTTACCGTGTTAGCCATGTCAAAATTCGTGACCACTCGCAGTGTCGCCCGTACCATGTGTTCAGTTCAGTGGAACTCACGAATCATTCGTACGCACTTCTCACATTCTATTTTCTACACCTTGTTGCTTTGCCTCATGCACGGTATCACGCCACACCTTCCCTATATGTTGCACTGCAGCCACAGTCTGCCGCAAACTCACTCGCATGGCCCACTGGCGCAAGTAAGATTTGTTACCACATTCTTTATGTCCTATCAATTCGTTACCATTCGTTGTCTCCCATATCATTCGTTAGTTCCCCCTATGGAACCTACAAATCAAATGGACGTTGTCCTTATTCCTTATACCTGCTTGCTTAGGGGTATGGTAAGCTGCCAAACAAACCAGGTGTTTCTATCCTTTTCTCAGTAACCCAATTCTCATTCGTTGAGACCCTTGCAGTCATGCCAATCCGTCTCAGCAGCCTGTCACTCTTGCTGAGACCCTTGCAAAACGCAATTTCGTCTCAGCTACCCCTTACTCATAAAAAAATAATAATAATAAAAAAGAAATAAATTAAAATAATAATATATAATAAACCTTTACCACCCGCAACCTCGGCCCAGCAACCTGGCACCTGTTGAGACCCTTGTAACCATGCAAAATCATCTTAGCAGCCGGACACTTTTTTTGAGACACTTGCAAAACGCAATATCGTCTCAGCAACCTCTAACTCAGAAAAAAAATGTAAATAAATAATAATTAAAAAAAATTAAAACCCTTTGCCACCACGCAATTTCGGCCCAGCAACCAGACACCTGTTGAGACCCTTGCAACTATGCAAATCGTCTCAGAAGCCTGACACCCTTGTTGAGACCCTTGCAAAACGCAACATCGTCTCAGCAAACCTCTCACTCATCCAAAAACCTTTGCCACCACGCAATCTCAGCCTAGCAACCAGACACCTGTTGAGACCATTGCAATCATGCAAATCGTCTCAGCATAAGTAAAGATAAATAAATACCGCGCTAAAGGATTACTTACTAGGGAAACCAAAGCAGCAACAAAAACCATCAAATATCCCTATGGTGCAAATAAAGTAATAAATAAAATAAGTTGCGCTAAAAAAATGAGCAGTCACAATTAAAGTGACACAAAGTGCAAATAACAAATACTGCAAAGAATAGTGATCTTTCAGGAGATGCCCATGTGCAAACACAGAAATGAATATATATAACACAAAATTTGGTGGGTAAATGAAAAGATGAATGAAAAATTAACAACTAAGTCCAATTAAAGTGTAAATTCCAATACACGTCAGTCTTCACTGGAAGGAGGGGATGATGAAAAAGTGAGAAGAGATGGATCACAATCTGTAATCTCCAGATTGTGATCCATCTCTTCTCACTTTTTCATCATCCCCTCCTTCCAGTGAAATCATCTCAGCAGCCTGACACTTGTCAAAAAAAATAAATAATAATAATTATATATATATATATATATATATATATATATATATATATATATATATATATATATATATATGTATATATTTTTTTTATAAATAAAACCCCCTTTGTCACCATGCAATCTCGGCCCAGCAACCTGACACCTGTTGAGGCCCTTACAACCACGTAATATTGTCTGAACAGCCTGACACCATTGTTGAGACCCTTGCAAATGCAATACCTTCTCAGCAGCCTAATACTCATCAAGATCCTTGTCAAGACCCATCAAGTCTCCATCAGTATAAAACACTTTGCGGCACGCATCTACGTGCAAACCTGCATACAAACTAACTTGCAAACACACCTCAGTGGCAAGCAATCAGCCACACAAGCACGCAGCGGCACCCAGTTGGCCATTCATCTCCAGTGGCACGCAGGTCACTCATCTTTTCTCTGTCTTTCTCCCTGAGTCTAGTTCAGGTTTCTATCCGGCACCACGTTGGACTTTATCTCCACAGGGAAAAAAAAAAAAAAAAGGGGGAAGAACGTACAGTTTGCATCTTCACCAGGGTAAGCAGTCGAATGACAGGGATGAGCCAGTTCATTTCAGGTAAAGTCACACCAGGCCCACCGTCAGACAGTTATCCACCACCTTGATGACTTCCTGCTCATCGAACAACCAGGCACACCACCGGCACATCTAGTGTTCAGCAATCTCAATGTGCCCATAGCCGAGCATAAAGTGGAAGGCCCGGCACAATCTATCACCTTCCTAGGTGTCACTCCAGACACGCGTGCCATATAGGCTAGCGTGCCTCCCGACAAACTATCCTGTACCAGGACAGTTATCCAAGACTTCACCCGGTCACAAGGGTGTACCATGAGGCAGTCGCAATCCTTACTAGGGATGCTGAACTTCGCAATTATTACTCAAGGATGGTCCTTTATATCACAGATTTTAATTTTTCTCACACCAGTGCAAGATCCAGACCAAGTTCTCAAACTAGACCAAGCAAAAGAGACCCCTGATGTCTTACTTTTGAGACAGAGAAAAGGACTGAGGACAGAGATTCCCCAGTACCTTTCTCTGCAGCTTCAGCTGCACTAGATTGTGATTGTGATTGAAAAAGTGATTGAATGGGAAGTGCTCTGTGCTAAGTGGCTTCCTTTTCATTCACAAACTGAAGCATAGTAAAAATATTTTACTATGCTTCAGTTATGAATGAACACAGTGAGTGAACAATACCAATCACTCACTTGTTCTTTCAGCAAAGGAAGGGCCTTGTAAATTACATATTTACAGGACCCTTCCACCATTCTCCATCCTGAAATATCCCCACATTAGCCAGTGGGAGATGAGCTCATCAGTAGGCTGTCTCCCCTTTCACTGTCTAGTCATAGGGTGGGGGGAGGCATGTAGAGAAGGTTTAGGTTTCCTCCCTTGGCAGGCAGGACTGAGCTGTGTGGCAGAGCTGGCAAAAATCTCTAAACTGGATGGTCAGAAAAAGAATCAGCTCTCATATCTGTATTTCATCTGTGTAATAAAATATTTGTCTGGAGTTTACCTTCAAAAAAGAACTCTCACTTAAATTTTTTTAGTGTTCTGTCCCCCAGGGGGCAATGTACATGTAGTATTTTGTCACATGTTTCTAGATTCTTTGTAAAACTAGCTACTAGGTCGGACAGTAGAGCCCCCCCCCCCCCCCCCCCCCCCCCCCCCCCGCCCCCCCCCCCCCCCCATGGTCATCCAAAAACTTAACTTGCACTGAGATAGCATGTTTGGTAATGGAACGTAATTAGTTACACCTTGCTAGTATTGGTTTGGGTCCACTTTTGCCTTCAGAACTGCCTTAATTCTTTGTGGCATAGATTCAACAAGGTGTGGGAAACATTCCTCTGAGATTTTGGTCCATATTGACATGATAGCGTCACGCAGTTGCTGAAAATTTGTTGGCTGCACATTCATGATGCAAATCTCCTGTTCAACCACATCCCAAAGGTGCTCTATTGGCTGGAGATCTGGTGACTGTGGAGGCCATTGGAGTACAGTGAACTCATTGTTATGTTCAAGAAACCAGTGGTGAGATGATTTGAACTTTGTGACGTGGTACATTATCCTTCTGGAAGGAGCCATCAGAAGATGGGTACACTGTAGTCATAAAGGGATGGACATGGTCAGAAACAATACTCAAAGAGACCATGGCATTTAAACAATGCTCAATTGGTACTAAGGGGTCCAAAGTGTGCCAAAAAAAAATATCCCCCACACCATTACACCACCATCACCTGCCTGAACCGTTGATACAAGGCAGGATGGATCCATGCTTTCATGTTGTTTACACCAAATTCTGACCCTACCATCTGAATCTCGCAGCTGCAATCAAAACTCATCAGACCAGGCAACGTTTTTTCCAATTTTCTATTGTCAAATTTTGGTAAGCCTGTGTGAATTGTAGCCTCAGTTTCCTGTTCTTAGCTGACAGGAGTGGCACTCGGTGTGGTCTTCTGCTGTTGTATCTGCTTCAAGGTTCGATGTGTTGTGCCTTCAGAGATGGTATTCTGCATACCTTGGTTGTAACGAGTGGTTATTTGAGTTACTGTTGTATTTCCATCATCTCAAACCAGTCTGCCCGTTCCCCTCTGACCTCTGACATCAACAAGGATTTTCCGTCCACACAATTGCAGCTCACTATATATATATATATATATATATATATATATATATATATATATATCTTTCAGCAAGTGGTCTTCACCATGACTAGATGCCTAAATGCATTGAGTTGCTGCCATGTGATTGGTTAATTAGCAATTTGTGTTGCCAAGCAATTGAACATTAGCACCTAATAAAGTGGCCAGTGAGTGTATGTTACAATCTGACTATACAATTTTTGTATAATCAACTTTAGATTTCCAAAATGATGAAATATGACAATCTAGGTAACCTATCCAATCAATTTGTATCCAATCAGACAGGTCCTTGCACTACATATTTGTTGGAAGAAAAATAGTTGGAATTTTTGTTTTTTAGAGATTTTCTCTAGCCCGGCTTTACTAAGACATTGCTTAGGAGAATCTTATATGTGTTGCCATGCCATGGTGACCCGCAAAACGTGTCTACAGCAGCAAGAATGGAGAAAAAGACACACAGGCAAGTGAAGATAAGAAATTCTTATTATATCTGCCATACATCCAAGTGGATAGCATCGGTGGGTAGATTAACGGAGCTGCCGACAGGTCAGGAGGAAAATAACTTTGGATATTACCTGTCGTTATATGATGCTATAAGATAGAAGGCTCTCACACTTGGTCATTTTGTCTCATGAAGATAAATGCACTGTCACTCCATCATTGAGGATGAGAAATAGCGATTGATAATCTACTTTGATAAAGACACCTACATCTTCTTTTACTTTACTGACTTCTAGAAAGCAGATTTTATGCTTGAAATTCAGGAGAACTAATGCTTTTCTGCAAAAAGTAATGGAATTGCCTGTAGTTAATAGAAGTCCTAATTGACGATATAATGTCTGCCATTTTTAAAAGACACTTGCAGGCTTCTCATTTTAGGAGTCCTCTAGTCTGAATGTTTCTCTCTTCCACAAGGCCATAACTAAAGTGTCATTGATTTAGAAACGGATTCCACAACGTATATTTTTTACCCATTATGAAGAATCTATTGAGGAGGATGTGGCATTCTCATTTGCTTTCTTAAAGCGGAGCGCTACCTGAAAAAAAAATGTAAAAGTCAGCAGCTACAAATACTGCAGCTGCTGACTTTTAATAAATGGACACTTACCTGTTCCTGGTTCCAGCGGTGTCGGCAGAAGATGACGAGTGATCGCTCGTCTCTCGCTGCCCCGCCGCCATCCTCTGTCAGGGAATCAGGAAGTGAAGACGCAACATCTTCACTGCCCGGTTCCCTACTGAGCATGCGCGAGTCGCGCTGCGCACCTCTATTGGTCCCCGCTGTGTCCTGGGAACTGTGTTTCCCAAGACTCAACGGGGCATTCTCGGATAGAGGCGGGGCAGCTCGGATAATGCGTCCCGGAAGTGGGTGCAGATACCTGTATTATACAGGTATCTGCACCCCCCTCCTCCCTGAAAGGTGCCAATTGTGGCACCGGAGGGGGGGAGGAATCCGATAAGCGGAAGTTCCACTTTAGGGTGGAACTCCGCTTTAAAAAGAGCAAAAAGTGATTGTAAAGTCTCGGGTTTTTTTCTCTAAACATAATAAACCTGTTATACTTACCTGCTCTGTGCAGTGGATTTGCACAGAGCAGCCCAGATCCTTCTCTTCTCTGGTCCCTCTTCGGTGCTCCTGGCCCCTCCAGCCTGTCGAGTGCCCCCACAGCAAGCAGCTCGTATTTTTCTTACGAATTTTGTACCATTAGTGGGTTGCAGCAACGGACAATTTTCGTGTGGCAATCAAATTTGAGGAATCGGACATGTTTGAATTTTTTTGAAAAACGAATGGATTTTCTAATCGATGATGGGAGAATCGTGAGAGAAATGTAATAAGAAAAGAAAATTTACGGAGATAAAAGAAGATTCCCGGCCACAAATTCTTTTCTGTAGCAACATGAGGTGAAATTGAAGGCTTGATCGGCCGAATTTCGAAAATCAATGGTGGCATCATCGGATCAAAAAAAAAAAAAACGAACTTTGATTTTGAAAAGAAAATTTTGAAATTCGACCATGTATGGCCTGCTTTATTCTTTCATTTAATAAATGATTAGCAGATTTTTTATTTTTTTTTGGAAGCGGCACGAAGAGGTGCAGGCACCATGTATTTTTACTATTGTGGAGAAAAGATCCACTGTAAGGCACAGTGGTGTAGTGGTTAGCACTCTCACCTAGCTGTAAGAAGGGTCACTGGTTCAAATCCCAACCACGACACTACCTGCCTGGAGTTTGCATGTTCTCCCTGTGCCTGCGTGGGTTTCCTCCAGGTACTCCGGTTTCTAGACATGTGCAATTTGTTTAGTTTTTTTTTCGTTTTTTCGTTTTTTTTCGTTATATTCGTTCGTTCGTTTTCGGACGAATGAACGAATCATTCGAATCGTACGAATACGAATAACGAATCGTAACGAATCGTTCGAATCGTACGTATCCGAATAACGAATCATTCGAATACGAAAAAAAAACGAAAATCCGAAAAAAAAACAAATTAGAAACAACGAATGTACTAATGAAGAAAATCCGAAAAACGAAAACGAACGAAAACGAACGAAAAAATTCGTAACTTTTTTTTTGTTGAATTGGTCATTTTCCGTGTCCCTTACAATGGTGCTGCTAAACGTGCTTCGAATGGATTGAACAAAAAAATTAGTACATTCGTAACTTTTTTTTCGATTCGTAACTTTTTTTCGATTCGTAACTTTTTTTTCGATTCGTAACTTTTTTTTTTTTTTTTTTTCGATTTGTAATTTTCCGTGTCTCTATTGAACCAAAAAATTCGTACATTCGTAACTTTTTTTTCGATTCGTAACTTTTTTTTTTCGATTCGTAACTTTTTTTTTCGATTCGTAACTTTTTTTTTTTTTTTTTTTTTTCGATTTGTAATTTTCCGTGTCTCTATTGAACCAAATAATTCGTACATTTGTAACTTTTTTTTCGATTCGTAACTTTTTTTTTTCGATTCGTAACTTTTTTTTCGATTCGTAACTTTTTTTTTTTTTTTTCGATTTGTAATTTTCCGTGTCTCTATTGAACAAAACAATTCGTACATTCGTAACTAACTTTTTTTTTTCGATTCGTAAATTATTAAAATGTAATAATAGCATACACATTACATCAAATTATGAATTATGCTCCGATTACGAATCTTACGAATGTTACGAATGTACGAGTAAATACGAATGTGTCCGAAAATTTGAATCAACGAAAAAATAACTCTTACGAATGTACGAATCGTTACGAATACGAACAACGACAACTTACGAATGTACGAATCGTTACGAATCCGAACAACGACGACTTACGAATGTACGAATCGTTATGAATTGACGGAAACGAAAAAAACGAAACGAAAAAAAACGATTTTTTTTCGGAAACGAAAATAAACTAATTTTTTGGTTGTGCACATGTCTACCGGTTTCCTCCCACAATCCAAAAGACATGCAGGTAGGTTAATTGGCTTCTGTCCAAAAAATTGGCCCTAGTATATGAATGGGGACCTTGGATTGTGGGCTCCTTGAGGGTCGGGACCGATGTAAGTGTGCAATGTACAGGGATAGGGACAGTTGTAGACACTTGCTCAGGTTGAACTGGATGGACTGGTGTCTTTAGTCAACCTTACTAACTATGAAACTATGAAACTATGCCTATAGACTTTAGTCCAAAGAAACAGTTCTATGGTTTATCTCTAACATCATTTTTTTTTTTTAATCTCTTTTTTAACCCTTACCTTTATGCTTGTGAAACAACGGGCATTACATCTGCCCAAGTTAATGAGATGATATCTTATAAAATGTATCCTCCAATTTCTTTAAACCTGAGCTAAGCAAACTTAACTTCCTATCCTCGGTTTGCCTTAAACCTGCCTGTATTCCATTGAACTCAAACTCCTTTGCAGAAAGTTCCTGTCCCTCAAGGTTTAGCATCCTTTGGGAGATAACTTTGTATTTCCAAAGAGAATGCAGTCATTCTGGTTTTCTACATTTTAAAGAGTGTGCTGTGTCAGTAGTACATGGTGGTATATTGTTGCCAACTTTTTAATATCATTTCCAGGAACACTTGCAGCTGGAGGGCTGTACCTGAGCTAGTTACTGAAGAAATACTCCTGGGGAACTTGGTGCAATACAATCTTTTATTGGCTCATTTTATTATGATAGCTTTTTACGTTTAAAATGATTTTCTTTAAAATAGGAGCTTAAACGATATCTGATCCTTAAATCAGTCATGTTATAAGAAAACACAATGGCTTCTCTCACTGACCTCCTCATAAAAAAGCTTTCTTAGTTGTTATGCTGACCTATTGGCAATACTTAAAAGATGAATTCCAGGTATGATAGTTTTTAAATAGTACATTGGGTCAGCTTGGACCAATGTAAACTATATTGTCATCCCAAAGTAGACATGTGCAATTCGTTTCGTTTTTTTTCGTTTTTCGTTTTTTTTTCGTTATTTTCGTTCATTCGTTATCGTACGAATGAACGAACGATTCGGTAAAAATTTTAACGAATAATGAATCGAACGAATCCGAAAACAAAGAAAATCCGAAAAAAACTAATTAGAAACAACGAATGTACGAAAGAAGAAAATCCGAAAAACTAAAACAGGAACAACGAAAATGAAAATGAACGAAAAAATTCGTACATTTGTAACTTTTTTTTTTTGTTGAATTGGTAATTTTCCGTGTCCCTTACAATGGCGCTGCTTAATGTGCCTCGAATGGTTTGAACGAAAAAATTCGTACATTCGGAACTTTTTTTTTTTTTCGATTCGTAATTTTCCGTGTCTCTTACAATGGCGCTGCTTAACGTGCTTTGAATGGATTGAACGAAAAAATTCGTACATTCGTAACTTTTTTTTTCGATTCGTAATTTTCCGTGTCTCTTAAAATGTAATAATAGCATACACATTACATAACATTATGAATTATGCTCCGATTACGAATCTACGAATGTTACGCATGTTACCAATGTACGAATAAATACGAATGCGTCCGAATTTCGAATGAACAAATAAACAAAAATGTAACTAACGGAAAAACGAATCAACGAAAAAATAACTCTTACGAAAATACGAATCGTTACGAATACGAACACTGACGACTTACGAATGTACGAATCGTTACGAATCAACGGAAACGAAAAAAACGAAAGAAAATAAACAAATTTTTTTGTTGTGCACATGTCTATCCCAAAGGTGTTCTATCAGGTTGAGGTCAGGACTCTGTGAAGGCCAGTCAAGTTCCTCCACCCTAAACTCGCTCATCCATGTCTTTATGGACCTTGCTTTGTGCACTGGTGCGCAGTCATGTTGGAACAGGAAGGGGCCATCATCCCCAAACTGTTCCCACATAGTTGGGAGCATGAAATTGTCCAAAATGTCTTGGTATGCTGATGCCTTAAAAGTTCCCTTTACTGGAACTAAGGGGCCAAGCCCAAAACAGCCCCACACCATAATCCCCCCTCCACCAAATAATTTGGACCAGTGCACAAAGCAAGATCCTTAAAGACATGTATGTGCAAGTGTGATAGAACTTGACTGGCCTGCACAGAGTCCTGACCTCAACCTGATAGAACATGATAGTTTACATTGGTCCAAACTGAACCAATGTACTATTTAAAATCTATCGTACCTGGAATTCATCTTTTAAGTATTGCCCAATAGGTCAGCATAACTAAGAAAGCTTTTTTAGGAGGAGGTCAGTGAGAGAAGCCATTGTGTTTTCTTATAACATGGCTGATTTAAGGATCAGATATCCTTTAAACTCCTATTTTAAAGAAAATGGGATACATTAGAGTGGAGACTATGAGCCAGGCCTTCTCGTCCAACATCAGTGCCTGGCCTCACAAATGCGCTTCTGGAAGAATGGTCAAACATTCCCATAGACACACTCCTAAACCTTGTTGACAGCCTTTCCAGAAGATATGAAGCTGGGCCAACTCAACATTGAACCCTACGGACCAAGACTGGGATGCTCATGTGCGGGTAAAGGCAGGCGTTCCAATACTTTTGACAATATAGTGTAGGTATGTGTGTGTGGGACTCCCCTTCGGGGTCCGTGCTGAGCGCCTATACTGCTGCTTACTGAACACAGGAGGTTCCTGCTCGGCATGGGCAATAGCCTTTTCTGATAGCTTGAAGTGGGAATTGTGATGTCACCTCATTCATTAAGAAAATGCAAAGTGTGCTTTGAATGGTGTCCATACCTAGCAAGCGACCTCCTGTGTTCATAATGCAGCAGGACGGCTGTATGGCAAAGGTCCAGGAAACTAGCGGAGATCAATGAAGTAGTGGTGCCTAATACCGTGATTTCCAGCTTCCACAGGGATCCCACAGGTATGACACATGCAGTATATATTTATGCAGGCCATAAATGGGTCGAATTCCGAACACATTTCAATTTCACCTCATGTTGCTACAGAAAATAATTTTCATGGCCAGGAATGTTTTTTTGTTTCCAGGTTACAGCTCATTCGCATTTCTTTTTCGATTAGATTTCTCGCACGATTCTCTCATCATTGATTAGAAATTTGTTTTTCAAAACATTTCCAACATGCCCGGTCACTCCAATTTGATGATGGAAATCGGCCATTGGTGCGGCCCACTAATAGTGCGAAATTCAAGCGAAAATTCTTAGTTATGGTTTTTAGACCCATGTATGGCCGATTTTACATTGGTCCAAACTAGCTCTCGAATTCATCTGTAAGTCACAAAACTCATAAGCTTTTCATTGCACACTTCATCAAGGTCATTGAATCAAAGAGGGTCAGCATTGAGCCAGGAAATTAATGTTTCTAATAGACATGTGCAATTAGTTTCTTTCCAAACTAGTTTTTTTAACAAATTTCAACAAATTTGTTAATAAAATAAAGCAATAAAATCCTGAATGAACGAAAACTCGTTTAACAAATTTTAACAAATATTCGTAAATTTGAATATTCGATAAATTCGGAAATTCAAAAATCGGAAAACCCAAAAATCTGAAAACCCAAAAATCTGAAATAACTAGCTAATAATAACTTAATTATTGCTAACTATTAAATTATAGGTATTGGAATTTCCTTTTAAATTTGGCTGTTAGTGAATGAAACGAATTTATCCGAAGTTACGAATTATCCGAAACAAAGAATGCCTTATCTAAACGAATGGAGCGTAACAAATTATTAATAATAAATAACAATAATAAAAACTTTTTATTATTATTATTTATTATTAATTTGTTCCATTCCATTTGTTTAGATGTAGCATTAGTTATTACTAGTTAGTTATTCTTTCACATTTTGGGATTTTATTTCTTATTTTCGAGTTTACGAATTTATGAATTTGTGAATTTACGAATGTACGAATGTGCGAATTTATGAATTTACAAATTTATGAATTTTGAATTTTAGGTATTTACGAATTGCGATCATAACGAATGACGCGCAAAACGGAAAAAAAAACAAAAGGAATGAAACGAAAACTAACACATTTTTCAGCAGTGCACATGTTTAGTTTCTAATGGCAGTTTGACTTTAAAGATAAACTCCAGACAGATAATAATGATACATATTAATTAATATTCATTAATAATCATTAAATGTATTTTTATTAAATACAACTACTGTAAGCATTTGATTCGACTCAATTTAAGCCTCTTTTAACACAGTAGCACACTGGGATAGGTAAGGGCAATACTTGAAGCCAATCAGGTAAATTGCAAGTAATTATGGTGAAAAGGAAAAAAGATCAGCGTAGATAGAGAGATGCCTTTATTAATCTACTTCTGCTACTTTATTGCCCAATCAGGAGGTGGGGGGGGGGGGGGGCAGGATTGTGTCATTTGTATAAGTCATGCCTCAAAACTTTTTGAGATTGGAATGAGGGACATCTACTATCAAAAGTATGTAGGCATAGGACACCCCGTCACGCCCCCTTAACCTCCCTGGCGATATGATTCTGGCTGGAATTTTGTGCTGAAAGCGGTACAATTATTTTGCATGGAAATTTGGCGTTTTTATATTGTAGGCATGCAATTCTTATGAATAACTCACTTAAATCTGTCCGAACCAGAGTCTAGTAGACATCCCGGGTATGATAAAGTTTGAAACACAAAATAATAAATTATAATATAATAAAAATATATATAAAAATGATTCAATAATGTAATCAAATCAAAAACACTGAAATTTGCTCAGTTGCAGAATAGTCGCTGTCATTAAATTTATTGTTTGATGATAAATTGTGATTCTAATTTATTATCAGTGTTTTCTAGCTGGTCTAAAACCACTTTTGACATAAAGGGACACTTTTTGGTTGCTATGGACAATCTCCAGTTTCCAGGCAGAAATTTTTTTTTTTATTATATAAAATGACATGCAGGGCACTGGGCAGACCACTAGGGACAAAGGGGGGGTGTATTTTTTGTATACAGTACTGTAATCTGTAAGATTACAGTACTGTATGTGTTGTGTGTTTTTAAACTTTTTTAAATTTGGCGCCGATCTCCGCTCCCGTGCGTCGGAACGTCGCAGGGAACGGAGATCGGCGGCACTCGGGCACTGTGTGAATCAAGCGAGCGGACAGCTCGCTCACACAGCGGGGAGACATCGCAGGATCCAGGGGAAAAGGTAAGTAACTTCCCCCCTGTATCCTGCAACGCAAGCCCGAGTCTGGCTCGGGGTTACCGCTCCCAGCAGAAAAAACTGGACCCGAGCCAGACTCGGGGTTACCGCTAGGAAGGTTAAAGGAGAATTAACCCAAAAATAAAGGATTAGTTAAAGTGCTTTCCACTACTGTTCCTTTTATGGGCTTTTGAAATTTACAAATGCAGCCATTTAGAAATTAGATGAAAGGTTTAGCACTGGGAAACACTTTTTGAAAGATAAAAAGTGCATTTTTTATCCAACTATATAGTTTAGACCACAATGAGGCTCAAATGAGGAGGAAAAAGGGACAGAGGGACATTGCTTTAAAACAGGGACAGTTGAGAGCTATGTATAAGTGGTGTCATCCATCTAGTTGTGTAGTATTGAAGAGCTGTGTAAAGCTCACGACTGAAGGGATAGAACTAGAAATTCTTTGGCAGGTATATCTGCTCCCGTGTTTATATTTCGACTGTGTTTTAGATGTTTGCTTGAAGTTTGGTTTTACTCTGTAATTGCACAATAACTAAATGGGATTTTTAACTTTGCTTCCATGTGACCAACCCCCCACCCACCAACTATAGACTGCAGCTTTGCTGCTTCTGGTTATATTCTGCTGAGCTGAAGAATCTGCTTTTAGCTACTACTATGGAAAAGGCTTGGAAGACAAAGAGGGAATTGCAAATTCTGATTATGGCAGAGCTGCGTTAGGTGGCAGCTGAGCAGCACAGCTAGATGTAAACAGATACTAAAATGTTGCAGGCGAAAGGGTATTTTGCTTATCATCTAATAAAGACAAAGCACCACATCCCTTGATAGATAGTTAGAAATTAGAAGATGTATTTGGGATTTTTAAGGTGCAAAATTATAACAAAATCATTTATAAAATGTAGAAATGTATTAGAACATTAAAAACAAACATAGAAGTATTGATATTACAGTACTAATAAATGTGCTGACTGATTTCATCTCTACATGTTTCGCCTTGGTAATTGGCTTCTTCAGGAGAATTTATTGATATCAGGCACAGTGAGCACTGTATATTCAAAAAACTATTTGTATGTAAATTGAGGCTCCAGAGTCATAGGAATATGAAAGATTGGATCATCATGTATAACCATAGAGGGGATGTATCTAGAGTACAGCCACTGGTAATGGTCCAAAAACAGGAATCCTTTGATAAGTTCCCGGGCTTGAAAGTTGATTATGTACCTCCAATTCCACAAAGGAATGGATAAAAATGCAGAATGTTGCAGGCCATAGTAGAGAATGCAAAAACACCACAAAGGAATATGCACCTACAAAGGCTACCAATTCAATGGAAATTGTAGTTTATTGGACATATATCATAATAGTATATACACTCCCAGGTCACCAGAACTAGTGTCCCTATTGGAAGATTTCCCCTCCATTATTTTTCTGGGGACAACCCAAAATGTGGGATTTTCTTTTACTTTCACTTTTAATGATATCGGTAAACAGGACAAATAAAAGAGGGTGAATCTCCTTAACAGGAGCAAAGGCAGAAATAAAATCCCGACAAGCATTCTAATCTCTCTCTACTCTATCCAAAACTAAAAAAAGTTTTGTCTTTAGTTATACTTTAAACTTAGGAGTGCTTAGAAGGAACAAAACATTAGGCTGACTGCAGCCTAACCGCTCACTGCAGATCACAAAAATACAAAAGCACCGACTGCAAATTTAATATTAATTATCATGGGCAAAATTTACATAAATGAATCTCAGGAGCCTGGGGTTGTCTCTGAAAATCGATACAATAATCAGCCATGAGAAATTCAACACCCTGCTGGGTCCCTTCTTTGGCAGAATTCCCATTCTCACCCTCCTTTGTAGTATAGAGGCATACATTTGTCTCCCGTCTGTAAATACCAATATTATTTCAGATGTAAGCGTAGGTAACACACAGCCACGATCTGACTGAATAGTTTATTAAGGGGCATCAGAAAGTGTTGACCTGATTATACGGTGCGTTATTGTATTCTTGACAGCCGTGACTGCCTTTGCCGGTACAATATTGTGAGGATTGCAGGGCTGGTGTAAATTGTCTTTATTGCAAAATGCGGTGAATCAGGCACCTCAGAGAAACTTCAGCGGAGCAAGACACCAGCCCATTTATCAAGGCCCAGGATCAGCCACCTCGTTATAATACAGACTTCGCTGTTCACTTAGTGAACATCTCGGGTGATTGATGACCTGGTGACTAAAAGTTGCTCACCCAGATTGTCAGGGAAAAGATTTATCTGAAAATCTAAGAAGACTTTAATTTGTTTTTAGCAGTTTTTTTCAACCAACCCTTGATATTTCCTCTTCCCAAATTATATATACATTTTCACATTACCAGAAGATCTTCACCGCAACAACACTGGCAAATATGACTGTATTCAGTGACATCGACAGGTGTTATAAATCAGTGCTGTGGAGTTAATTTCATTTCTGCTCCCTCTTTCTGCTGTCAGAGGTGTCTGAAGTGAAATTACATTAGTGTCTCTTATTCATTCTCAGCATCAAATCACATCTCTACATTACAACTTGCTAAACATATTAAATTGGTTAACTGCACTTGTGAAGATAATTATGCCGAAATAGAAAACAGGGAATTTGAAAGTATGGGTTAGATTGATTTAATTGTTCACCTAAGTATAATAATGGCTTTATAATGAGAGGGGACTGGCGTGATAACATCAAGGAGAGAGGGAGAGCAACAGATCAATGCCACCAGGAGGTCATCAAAACCTGGAGGAAATGCAAGAAATTGGTGAGCAGTAATAATGACCTAATAAAACTAATCACTGACCAAAAATGTTAGGAAAAAACAAACAAACAAAAAACATACATTGTTTTCAGATATGTAAAGTAGAACTATGGCCTCCTCAAATATACATATATCTATATGTGCAACAGCACTTAATTATACACTATATTGTCAAGGTTATTGGTCCAAAAGCACTGGTCCAAATCATTTGGTGGAAGGGGGATTATGGTGTGGGGTTGTTTTTCAGAGGTTGGGCTTGGCCCCTTAGTTCCAGTGAAGAGAACTCTTAAGACGTCAGCATACCAAGACATTTTGGACAATTTCATGGTCCCAACTCTGTGGGAACAGTTTGGGGATGTCCCCTTCCTGCTCCAACATGACTATACACCAGTGCACAAAGCTTGTTTGGGGTGGAGGGACTTGACTGGCCTGCACAGAGCCCTGACCTCAACCCGATAGAACACCTTTGGGATGAATTGGAGTGGAGACTGCAAGTCCAACATCAGTGCCTGGTCTCAAAAATGCTCTTCTGAAAGATTGGTCAAACATTCCAATAGACACACTCCTAAACCTTGTGGGCAGCCTCCCCAGAAGAGTTGAAGCTGTTATAGCTGCAAAGGGTGGGCCTACTCAATATTGAACCCTACGGTCTAAGACTGGAATGCCATTAAAGTTAATATGCCTGTAAAGTCAGGGGCCCCAATACTTTTAACAATATAGTGTAAATATATCTGTACATTGTTTTTCCTTGGTCTCCCTGCAAAGCCCCTTAAATCTTCTGCTAATCCTCCCAGTGATGTCCAATTAATGTCGATTCCTGTGATGGTTTGATAACGATGCTGCACCGCTCCTGACTTCAAAGTAGAATCGCCACTCTAAAGTAGCCTGTGCCTGTTTGCACAATGGGATAAAAACAATCTTGCAGGGGGCCTGTCTATTAGCATTGTCACTGCTGATTCATAAGTCTGTAGCTTGTCAATCAGTACTTTGCCACACCCTAACCTTGTCCACTGCTTTTAAGATTGGTAGCACTGCCTCAGTTTCTGAAACCCTCCCACTGTGAGCTGCAGTGTCTGGAAGAAGAAGCATATGAGACACAAATGGAGGATTTTGATTACTCAGGGAAGGTAGAGGAATTTATTTTGTTTACTTAATGAAGCTTATGCATCATATAGTAGTGGGATTTGGGATTTATTTAGACTGCTATGCAGGAGTCTTTAGATGTTCTTTAGATGTTCTTTAATTTGTTCAGTTCTGGAAGTTTGCTATAGACATGTGAAAGTTGTCAGACAATTGCCGAAGTATATGAACTGAAAATCATTAGCATAAAGTGAAGATGTCTAGTCGACAAATTCATGCTACATGCAAAAGTTTTGTCGCATCTGCTTTTAGGATAGAACTTTCTCCATAAAATGGCCCACAAGTCTATTTTTAGGTTTGCTGAAGGAATAAGTATTTGTAAGTGTTGGTGGGTCTAGCAAATATGCTTGAATGGTCAGTGATGTTAGGGTAGAGATGTTTAAATATCTTTTTCTAATTTGGAATGGTTGGGAGAGTCACAATCTATCACCACATAAAATACTGTGTTCTCCAACAGACATTTATAATATACTTCATATATGACATTTCACTCATTCTTTCTTAACTGTCAGCTTACCAGTCATCTCAGTTGAGGTCTGAGTTTTAAGAATAATGCTATCATGTGTATCTAAGTCCAAGAACACAAATGTAATAGAGCTCACCCACTGTACTATATCAAGAGGGGAAAAGCATTATTAACCCAGGACAGGAAGTGCGTTAGGATTACCAAACACCTCCTCTCTCCTTATCTAGAGGTAGTCTACAATGAGAACTGGTAACAATGCTAATTAAAGCGGTCCACCAAACTTTTTTTTTGAAAAGTCAGCAGCTACAAATACTGCAGCTGCTGACTTTTAAAATAAAAACACTTATCTGTCCAGGGCGCCTGTTATTTCGGCACCCGAGGCCGAACCATCCTCGGATGCTGCCGCCGCCGCTGCCGCCGCCATCTTCGGTAAGGGATTCAGGAAGGGAAGTCTTGCGGCTTCACTTCCTGGTTCCCTATTGTGCATGCGCAAGTCGCGCTGCGCAATCTTAAATGGTCCCTGCTGTCTCTAGTACCCGTGTGTCTCCCAGCAGACAGCGGGGGGGACAGAAAGTTGCATAGGTCACCGCAATCACCGCGGTGATCTATGCCCAGAAGTGGGTGCAAATACCTGTATTATACAGGTATCTGCACCCCCCTCCCCCCTGAAAGGTGCCAAATGTGACACCGGAGGGGGAGAGAGTTCTGAAAAGCGGAAGTTCCATTTTTGTGTGGACCTCCACTTTAATAAGAAACAGCAGAGGCAAAGAGCACAGGAAAATTTCTGCCAAAATCAACCAGTATTGTATGTGCTTATCAAACAGATATTACATAATAACCAAAAGTTAGAAAATATGTGAAGTTTATTGTTTGAGTTTATATATATATATATATATATATATATATATATATATATATATATATATATATACTTTAAATGTAATATCAAAGTTTTTTTGTAATGATAGGGGTTGATTTACTAAAACTGGGAAGTGCACAATTTGGTGCTTCTAACTTCAGCTTGTTCAATTAAGATTTCATAAGAAGACCTGGAAGCTGGTTTACTATGCAAAGCTGCACTAGATTTGCACCATGCAGTTTTAGTAAATCAATCCCATAATGTATATAATGAGAAACAGAAAAAAGATATTCTACAATATGCTATAATGGCCTGCCCACCATAAACTCATATCTACATTTTGATTGATCCTGGCAGGTTCAATCACCCAATAGCTCTTTGTACTTCTTGGGGACGTGTTGCCTCATGTGAGGGCTCACACCTTTAGTGTTTACCCCCTAAGGAGCCACTGATGTATGGGTCTCCTGGTTCCAGATGACAATGACCTTTCTGGCACTACCATACACTCTGGCACACCAAGGATAAATAGGGAGGGTTTATTTGGGAAATAGTCCCAACAAGGAAACAAACATAGTATGGCAATAGCAATGAACACTAACAGATAATACACTGGCACAACACCACAAACAGTAATAGGGCCAAGTGTCTCTGTACCTGAACTGTGAGACTAGGAAGTTCCAAACTAAAAGAGAAGTACTGTAAACTAAAGGTCCATCAGTCTTTCCAAACCATTGAAGTGCTCAGGTTTAAACAGATCCCACAGTACAGGGCATAAGTTCCCCAAACTGTATTCTAATGTAAGGTCACACTATCTGTTAAAGAAGTGGGCAAGTACGTTGTAGCCAATGGCCTCTCAACTTCAAGTGGTCTATGATTATGCATCCTCCTGCTCTCTAGTATCCATAATATGTAACACCAGCGATGACTCAGGTCCCCACATTTCTTACAGAACTGGTGATGTAAGCAGCGACTCAGAACCTTGTAATGGCAATCTCTCACGGAACGGGTGACGCTCTCTTATAGCTGTGACCCCTGTGTAGATATGGCAGCCTTGTGTCTTTCCCTCTCTGACACTCCAGCAGGTAGCTCTCCAACACAGCAGCCCACTCTGATGGTCACCTCTCAGTTTTTCACACAATATTGTCCTGAGCCTTGGATTCTGCATACATTTTCCTCCTCTCTCTAGCACCCAGCCTCTGGGACTTGTAGACCCACACAGATCTACAACCGTTAGTCCAATCTCTCTGGGGTCCACCTCCCCCAAAAGTCTTTGCTACTCCCAGCAGTCCTAATGCAAGCAGGGTGTGGCCAATCCTGCCCAGGCGGCATTGCAGCCATTAACATTGTCTTCTATATCCTGGACAGTAGGTGGGCTCTCATCCAGCAGCTGTGGCTCCAAATGCTCTTTTTCCACCCTCTGTCCATGAAGCCGCTCCCCACACTGCACTTGCAGCCCCAAAGGGGGGAATGACAGCTCCAGTGTGAGGGCAACAGTGGCAGTGCCGTAGGTCATGGCTACACTAGATCCTTAGTTTATTTTGCATGAAATATATATTGTACACCTCTTTTATAGTTGGTACATCCCATAACTTTGACAGATTGATTACTGGAGTCCTCAAGATATATAGGAAACCAGACTATAATTCAACCAGCTCTCAACAATTTGTAACTTATAAAGCAGTGTTGGGTACGCTTAGCTTTTAGATGTTAAGTGAAAATAATAACTTGGGATATTATATTTGTATCAAGAAATACATGCAGGGCACATCAGAAAGGTTGGCGATGCTGCTTTCATGACATCAAAGGCAAGTAATTTTTCAGCAGTCATGCAGCCTCTCTACAAGAAATTACATGTAGCCAACACCACATCAGAAGTTAAGTGACACATATCATGAAAGCAGACATATTAATATCCTTGTCTGGGGGTGTCTCAGCTCTTGTGTTCTATGCTTGAGAGCGTATCAGTTAAGAAGCGAGCTGACAAAAATTTGATTAAAAACTTGATAAATATGCGTCTTGCACTTAACATGACACTGGAAGAATGATAAGAGGAATTACAGGAGTTTAAGGTGTTTAAAAGGTTCTGTTTGTGAAAGATTGATTGGACGATGAGAACATCACAAGGAGGAAAACGTTGTACGTAATCGTTCACAATGATGGACAGTGGATAAGCCCTTGTCCTTCTAATCATTATACGTCCTTTTTTTTCTTACAGATTTGATCCCAGGAACAGAATATGGAATAGGAATATCTGCTATTCGAGATAATCTCCACAGTGCCCCCGCAACAATGAACGCACGTACTGGTGAGTTATAGTCTGGCATTATGAGTGGCTATTTGTCTTATGCAGAATGTTAACTCCACATCCTGGCTTTTTGCAGTATTACAGGGACACACAAATCAAACTTTAAGTATTGTATGTATTGAATTACATACATTAGACACAACCTATCAGCCTGTGGCTTTTCTTTTTTTCAGCCTGGTTTAGTACACTAGGCTATCCAGGTACATAAAATGTTGTTAGGAAACCCCTGGGAACATTTAGTAGTTTTAACCTCTCAGCCTGTGCTACCCCAGGCCTTGCAGTTTAGAACTTTCAATGTTGCTGGCACCTGCTCTCTCAATATTGCTTCCATGAACTTCCAGTTACAGAAAAGAGTTATCAGTGGACAATGAGTCTTCAGCCAGTATGTTAGATTGGAGAAGGTAGGGGAGAAAGAAGCAGGGGAGTTCCTTGCCATCCTAGGCTATGGGGCCTTGAGTTTCTATTAATGTACACTGTGTATGGAGACCTAGGATGCTGCAAGAGAAAGAAGCCACCCTGAACCAGAAACCCTGGGGCAATGTCATAGCACCAGCTTAAACAGGCAAATACTAAAAGATAAAGAAGCTGCATACTCATTAGATGATTAAACCCGCTGCTGAAAGTGCTTAGAAAACTGAAGGTTTAATATAATTTTAATTCCAAGCTTCTGATTGTAGAGGCCACCAGTCAATGACTCAGAAGTTTTGTTATGCATATGAATAATCATTTAGAAAAAAAAAATATTTATGCACCTGCTCCACTTTCACTGAAATCCACATGCAGCAGACCATGTTGATCCAAAGGGTCTTGTCTCCTGTCTTGTCCAAGATAATACATGCCACAATAGGTCTTGTACAGCTCCAAGAGAATACATGCCACAATAACAGCATGTGGCTAATATGGAAGTCAATAGCAATTGTAAGAAAAGTAATAAGTATAATAAACTTATCAACATGGAAAATAGTAGTTAACATACATTGTCAATATGCATATTTTATGCATGCATAAAATAAGTGTGCGTTACTGCAATGCACAATTATGAGTATAGCCAGGGGGCCCGCACAAGACACTTTTGGTAACATCTCAATAAAATAATTACATATCAGAGCATTGAATTGTCCATTAAATCTATGTAAATTCATTTTGCCATGTTTACAGAATTTTTTATTTATTTTTTGCCTCTTCTGTCTCCGAAATCTAATGAGATTTAAGAAACATAACTGCCTGGGGGAGAAAGAAGCTGAAATCATTACATATTACATGTAAAGCAAATTGTCAGAACTGGACCAATTGTTCTGAAATCTTTTTAATGACAAAGTTGAGTTGACAGGGCCAGAAACATTTTAACCAACATAAAATAAATATTTTGTAGGTACTCTATAGGAAAATGTCACATAAAGTGACAGTGAAAACTATTACGATGTCTTAAATCTAATTTGATGATAAATAATCTCTGCATAGATTTCTTCAGAAATTCAAGACCTACAGTTATCCAAGCTGATATTTATTGAGTAGAGTAGAGTAGATGAGAATCAAATCTAATTTATGTATTCCTTGTACAAAGACTGATTTTATCCTGGGCATGATGTAGAAGTATTATGCAGGAGCTGTACACCCAGGTGTATGGCCAAACCAGTTAAAGAGTTATTATATCCTAAATATAGCACAACTAGGGCAAAAACATACAACACAAACATCCCCTGGGTTCAGTATCAAAATATATCGCTCCACTTGTATAAATAAAAATGTGCTCTACATACCTTCAATTCTACTTTGTGATACAATGGGGTGGATTTAGTAAAAAACTGTAGAATACAGAATCTGATGCAGATGTGCATGGTAGCCAATCAGCTTCTAACTTCAGCTTCTTCAATTAAACTTTGGAAAAAAAATCTGGAAGCTTTTTGGTTTCTTTTCAGACCTGCACCAGAATTTGCACTCTCTAATTTTAGTAAATTAACCCCACAGTTCCAATAAACATGTAAGAGTGGGATCTCCAAGTTTACAGGCATTCTATGGAGAGCTGTATCCGATTTTGCACTCTAATTTTAGTAAATGAACCCCAATATATGCCTATAAACATTAATAATCCTGAAAGTCTCCAATATTATTTAGTTATTGTCTTCTTTATCTCCAAAAATGACTATCACTTTTGTTCCCCACACCTGTGCTCTCCTATCTTACTCACTGGAGTTGATTGACCTTCAACTTGGTAAGGTTTTCAGAAGGAACTCTTTGCTCCATCTATACAGATATCTCCATATCTCCCAGGAATGCTAAAAAGGCAAAAGTACTCTGAATGGTGTTTACCATTTAAAAATATTTATTAAAAAAAGTAAGATAATACCACTATTATTTGCTGTACCAGTGCTGTATATGCCGCTTCATATGTTGCACCTTTCACATACATGCCTGATTTTGGAACCTCTCTTGCCTTTGTCACATGTCTGTAACTGTTCCCTTTTCTTGCCTGTTGGCTGGATATACAAATGGGCTCCACTACCCAGCTTTCAAGCCCGGTCACTGCTGGACGTCTCTCACCGATCTAGGTCAGCTGCTCTGTACGTATACTGCTGATGCCAGCAATATTTATGGACTGTGGTCTTACAGGTATCAACTCCTCCAAACATGTTTCATCAAAGGATAGGCTCCTACTCCTTGAGAGCGTCCTTATGACAAAACGCGTTGGGTAAAATATTTTTTGCTATCAGGGCAAATCAGTGCATCCTTCAACATAACCCTTTTATACATTTTAAAGTATTGAAAGTAAAAGCGATGCAATCCTCTAAAACTGTTTTAATTTTGTTGCTAAGGGTTTGACTTCATTGGCTTCAAGGAAATCCCCACAAATCCACGATCCCTGTGTCTAATGAGAATGCTTCAGTGACCAATAAGGACACTATCATAGGACAAATAAATGATGGGAGTGTATTATTTCTAAAATAACTGAAGCCCAACCCCTATTAACAAAGCAAGAACAGTTTCAGAGGGGTGCACATACAGTATAGCTAATAAAAATAATAATACAGGTATTAAAGGTAATAAAAAGTTACTCTGTGAGTTATTGTTAGATTGAATATTCAAGCACAATATGAACTGATGTAGAAAAAAATGGCAAGCTTGGATGGACCACCCTAGAGCTTCTAACTACCTAAAAAACTGTAACTTTTAATTATATAGTTACCTACCTCAAATTATAGTTTAAGTAGAAACTGCATCTTCTATAATGTATATAACAGCGAGTTGACTGGTCTACACCTACAGCTTGATCCCAATCGGAGTAGGCGAGACCTGAATTTGAAATTTATAAATAAAAAATTAAAAACAGAAAAAGTTACTCTGTGGAAACTTCTCCTCAACAATAGTTAATAGTTTATCCAGCTTTTAAGGGGTACTTTTACTTTTTACATTCTCCATTTTTTGGAGAAGTATTATTTAATCTAAAACGGCAAGCAGAAAAAAACCCTAATGGTTCTTTCGAGGTACAACAATGCCATAGGACTAGAAATGACTAATGAGGTTTCAAAGGTACCACAATATCATAGAGGCTACAAAAGACTAACTGGACTTTTAAGGTACAACAGTGCCATACGGCAGCATTGTTGTGCCTTCAAAGTCCCATTAAGTCTTCATTCCTGCTTGTTGTTCTCTACAATGAAGGGATGTGGTACACCCCTATAGGGTAAGATTTCCTGGAATCCATACATAATTAAGAGTATGGATTCCAGGAAATCTTACGCTAGAGGGGTGTACAACATTCCTGTACTGTATAGAAAAACAAGCAGAAAAAAAACACACGATTGGAAATTCAGCTAGCAAAAGACAGATGAGAGCTTTTGGTCGGAAAATGCAACCATGTGTATGCTCCATCAGACTTTTGCTGGCCGAATTCCCGCCAGTAAAAGATTGAGGGCATGTTCTCAATTTTTCGGTAGGAAAAAGTTTTGATCGGAAATTCCGATCGTCTGTACCAATTCCGACGCGCAAAATTCCTCAGAAACAATTCGAAGCATGCTCAGAAGCATTGAACTTAATTTTCTCGGCTCGGCGTAGTGTTGTAGGTCACCGCGTTCTTTAGGCGGTCGAAAGTTCATCAAACTTTTGTGTGACCATGTGTATGCAAGCCAAGCTTGGATGTGCCACTCGTGTGTACGTGGCATAAGGGGACTTTTAAGCTTCATCAATGCTGTCTTAGAACATTGTTGTACATTAAGACTCTATTCACACTTATGCAACTTGTCATGTGACTGTGGACATCAAAGTTGCATGACAAGCCCTGCCCCATGTTTTCCAATGATAAACATTCATATACGGTATGTGCGACATAAAGTCGCAGCGACTTCAAAGTAGTTCATGCACTACTTTGGTCCAACTTTCATGGAAATTAAGGGCCATGCTCAAAAGTTGCATGAAAGTCGTACCTGAATGTTTTACGTGCAACAGTGGGTCCAACTTGCAGAGGGACAAAAATTCACATCCAAGTCGCACCCATTCAAAGTTGAATCAAATTTGCACCAATATTGCACTGTTTTGCACAACTCCCGGCTGTACTGCACTTGGAAAAGAAATATCCCACAGAACTCCTTGCACTAATAGTGGCCTGTACTCCCTTAGGATATCAAAGCACCCCATTGTCTCTTCTCTTCTGTAAGGGGGGGGGGGGCGATCAATTATTCATTCAGCCGCAGAATGGCTGGACTTCTTCCCACCAACTTCCTTCTGGCTTTGCTCAGTCTCTGGACAAAGATTCTTTGGTAGGCTTCCCAGCTAAGCTGAGCTAGGACCTCAATGTCTCCACAAGGGGTCTCCTCCTAAAGGACTGGACTCAGCAGCTCTGCCGCTGCTAGGCCTCAGAATATTTATGCCCCCACCTTCTGGGCACACCTCCCCAGGGATTGGCAGGAGTTTCATAAATTTTTAAGCAGCCTGTCCTGCTCTCCCTCCAATACTCTAGAAGACAGGGGTAAGTATAACAGCAACCTGTGACACACTAAGTAGTCCTAAGCAAATCAATCCCTGCTCAACTGTTTACAGAGGAGGTAAACTAATTTTACCTAGTAGCCTACTCTGAACTAGGAGAATGCTACAGTACAATGACACATCGTATAGTCTCCCACTCCTGGATTCATGTATATCAGACATTTATAAATAGCACCAGTAGGGAGTAAATAATTTGTCTCCATTTTCAAAGCCAGAGGTCTTCATGAAACAGGCTGAAAGCATGTGGGTTGTATGATTTGTCACAGTTTACATGTTTGTGACCCAGCCGAAGGCTCATTAAACCCTCATACACTTTTACTCCGTCTAGCTCTGTTACATCCACACAATTCTCAGAGCAGATACAATCAGATTTTTTGATGTATGAAGTGTCATTTGAATTTTCAAAGCGTTGGGCTTCAGTGAAATCTCGGCTGAGCTACTGAGTGCCAGTGATTGAACTGCAGTTTCTAAATAATTTAGATATTTACTTGTATGTAACTTACATTTTTTCTTCATTTTTGTGACATGACAGACAGTCTAGAGCTGGGAGAATCACCATGGCTTTCCCTCAATTCACAGAGGGGCTAATTTACAAGCATTCACTTATGTGCAGCATTTACAGTCAAGCACAGCAGCCAAGTACTGTATCTCCTTGACCTTTATTTAATGGGAAAGAGTTATCATGATTAGCAGTCTCTAACAACCAATCAGAATATACATATGATCCTATTAGAAAGTAAAAACAATAAAAAAATAAATAAAAAAACAACGTTAGATTGGCTCCTGTGGGTAGCTGAGACATTGCTCTTGCCTTGCTAAGTAAAACTCACATCTCCCCTAGATTCAGTGCTAATGACTTACAGTCTCATGTCAGCAAACTTAGGTCTGCATGCACTGAAATTCAATAATGATCTGTAATTGCTTTATTGAATGTTGAATGGCTGCATTATTTGTGAAAAAAGCCTGCATATTGGTAACAACTATTTTTTAACCACTACAATACTGGGCACTTTCGCACCCTTCCTTCCCAGACCATTTTTCAGCTTTCAGCGCTCTCGCACTTTCAATGACAATTGCGCGGTCAGGCTACACTGTATCCAAATGACATTTTTATAATTTTGTTCTGTCTCATTTTGTTCGCACAAATAGAGCTTTCTTTTGGTGGTATTTATTCACAAATCCGGTTTTAATTTTTTGCGATATAAGTGAAAAAAGAGCGGAAATTTGGAAAAAAAAACAATCATTTTCTTCTTTCTATTTTAAAAGAAATCCAATAAAATCCAATTTTGTCATAAATTTAAGCCAAAATTTATTCTGCTACATGTTTTTGGTAAAAAAAATTCCGTTAAGTATATAATAATTGGTTTCTGTGATCACGGACATATGTACGCAAATGATCATGTACAGATGTGCGCAGGTGATCACGGACATATGTGTGCATATGATCACTGGGACATGTGATTTTAGTGGGACATAGGTGGGGGACACGTGTTTTTATTATTTGGGGACATGTGTTTTGGGGACATTGTGTGGGGACATGTGTGTTTACACTGTGTGGTGACATGTGTGTTTACACTAGGTTGGTGATCAGTGAGTAAAAAGCTGTAAAAAACAGCGCATACTCACTGATCACCAGCTGGCTGCAGCGATCCCCTCTCCTCTCCTCACCGACAACTTCCGTGTGAGGAGAGCCAATTGCCTAGCAACCGGCTCTGTGTTTACATCACATAATGGCTGTGATTGGACACGGCCGTCATGTGATCAGGAGGGTCAATCACAGAGCCCTCCTGCCGATCGGAGATGCGCCGTGTCCGGGTGATCCAAGCGCATCGGAATCGCGCAGCTGCGCGGGCACGCTTGCATGTGATCCCCCTCCTTCTGAGGGACGTTCTTGAACGTCCACTCAGGAGAGAGCACCCACCCTGGCCGTTTATATGCATTGGCCGGGTGGGAAGTGGTTAAACAACAATTTGCAGCCTACCAGTCCTTAGATGTGCTGGCTGTGTTTTATTATTACAGGATTTTTTTGTCTTTAGACCTGGGTGATCCTGCCAATAAAACGCCTTCTGTCCTAGGGAGACAACATTCACTGTACTTTACCTATGGAGAAGCAGTGTTGTCACCATAGCAAAGGATTACAGGCACCTTCTCATCTTCTCTTCTTACATAAAATAGATAAATAATATATAATATATAATAATATAGTAATGTAGCACTCTCTAGTGTGATACTAGTGTCAGCGTAGGTAGCATAAGCATATTCTGACTCATATTTATACCTTGTGAGTCTATAATTGGGTCAGAATTACTAGAGTACAGGGCAGCATGACTTGTACAGGTAGCTCTCTGTTGCCTCCCCCTGGTTCCGGAATGTTGGAGAATGTTCTGGAAGCTAGAGGGCAGAAGCTAGGAGGGTTGTCCTGCATACTTAGGGGACCTTAGCCAATCCACAGGAGGTGGGCCTGGCAGGGGACTAAGTGAGCCCTTAAATAGAAAGGAGTCATGCTGGGCAGGGGAGTTGGGTGAAAGATGGAGATGCAGTGCTAAGGAGGCTGTCAGTGGCTCTTGAGGCGAATCCCCTAGTCCGAGGGGGTGCTCTGCCTCAGGCCAGGGCTCAGGTGCTGGCCTGGAAGGATCCTATAACAGTAGAAGTTAGAAGAAGGCTTTCCTGAGAGGCAGCGTGAGCAAGGAGGACAGTGTGAGTACCACAGCATGGTGCAGGGACAGCAGTGGGCTTAAGTCTACTATAGCCTTGCCGTGGGAGAGCTCCAGAGTGTCAGTCGAGTAGACTGTTGAAGGGAAGCAGCCAGGTGGGCTGGTGAAGAGGCAGCCAGGTGGGCTAGCATTTTCTGCAGTAGTAGAGCTGGGACCAGTGTCTACAGAGGAGTTGGAGGTACTCCGGGATGCAGTTCACAACACATTGTGTTACTTACTAGAGGAAATGAGAATTCCTAGCTTGTAAGTGGCTGTTGCTGATCTAACAGAGACTGATAAGCCTTGTACACGCGATCAGACTTTACGGTGGAAAAGTGTGATGACAGACTGTTAGCGGTAAATCCGACCGTGTGTATGGTACAGCGACACAATTGTCTGATTTTCTACGCACAAATGTTGGATGGCATGTTTTAAAATTTTCCGCAGACAAATGTTTGTTCTTGGATTTTCCGAGTGTGTGTACACAAGTCCGTCGGACAAAAGTCCAAAGTACAAACACGCATGCTCGGAAGCAAGGACGAGTCAGAAGCAGTAGGTCTTGTAAACTAGCGTTCGTAATGGAGAATTAACATTTGTGACGTGGCAAATTATGAAATCTAGAAATGCAGCGCACAATTCTCTCTTCTCTAATAGGATAATAATGAAGCTGCTTTGTTGGTGATACTGATGGAGTTATTGCAAACAAATTTTAAAAGGCTTTTTTTTCTAGTGATATCAAGAATAATATTATTATGGTTTTTTTTTTTTTTGGCAAGTTATCACATCACCATTATCCCGTAGTTTTTAAGATCAAAGATACAACTATGTTGGTGTCCCTTGTCAATTTTACATTGTATTTTATTAAATGTAACTGCCTACTGCCAAACTGTCATTTGAAGTAAAACACATAGCCAAGTATTATTCTGCACAATTTTTGTATTGTGCATTAAAAAAAGAAACCAAATAAAATTAAACATGCTATCTGCCAATAGAACTTAACCAAATAGTGCATTCTATGCATCCAGAAATATAGAAAATATACCAAATCAAATCATTATTCAACCAAAAAAATAATGTCAAAGCAATAACTCCAAGGCCAATAATAAATAACACGTTATCTCCCCTTATTTCGCAACATGTCTGGTTGATGAGCGGCCGTTCAGAAACGAACTGAAAAGCGCAAAATGAAAAGTGCGAAATGAAAAGCATAAATCACCAAACTTCTACTAACAGGAAATTAGCAGAAGGAGCCCAAAGGGTGGCGCTAAAGAGCTGAAAAACAACACAGTACGTCACTACGTTCGTATTTGTTGGCCAACAATTGTGTGCCATGTGTATGCAAGACAAGTTTGGGCCAACGCCCTTCGGACAAAAGTCAGCGGTTTTGTTGGCCAACAATCCGATTGTGTATACGAGGCTTTTGCCTGTACAGAGTAATCAATTGGAGCTGTACAGAAGAATCAATCCAAGTTATCCAAGTTATTACCCCCTAATAAAAACACAAAAGCAAACCTCAAGGACTGTTCACTGTAAAAGCTGAAAATGTTATGTGTCGGGCTGTGCAGCAGTGGGGAACCCTGTCACCTGCAAACCTTACGGGGGTCATGCTATATTTGGGGGCTCGTTTCCGGGATTTTTTGTCAAAGCTTAATTGAACTAGCTGACATTAGAAGCTGATTGGCTACCATGCACAGCTGCACCAGATTTTGCACGCTCCGGTTTTAGTAATTAAACCCCAATGTAACTAAGAGTGGAGCACAGGCAGATAGCATAGAAGTATATCAGCTGGCAAGATCTCTGGCAGGGTCAACAACTATATTTTGCACAGTTATAATGAGACATTGCCCATTGCCCTAACCATACAATACTATTTAAGACTTGTACCTCTCTTACTCGCAGGCTTAATGTGGTTGTAAATCTTTACATATACCCAATGAAGTAACTAACCTCAGGTGATACACAGAGATGAAACAAGCCCTACTACATAAGTTGTTCCTGTTTATCTGCAGGAATTTTTCTTCTACAGCTGTTCAAAGTGCAGACTTTGTACTTCTTATCTGAGCTTTCAGAACACAGGGGCGGGAAGCTGAGGTTACACTCTGCAGAGTTTAGTGGGTAGAGCTCTGACAGCTGATTGGAGGGAAAGGACACACCCCCTTCACACAGCACACAGGAGCATAGCTGAAGCTGTCCATTTACAGGTTGTGTGCTGGCGCTCCCTCCACTGTCACCTTTTTACTTCTGGGTGTCAGTAAACTTGTGAAAAGGCAAGAGGCAGCAGACAGAAATTACACTTAGTGCTCTAGACTGAGACAAGTACACACTATAGAGGCATATGCTTTGTTTATATTTCATGCCAGAGGTTTACAACCACTTTAAGAAGCTTGTCTTAGCTTACCATGTCAGGACATTTGTAGGTGGAAGCTGAACACTGATTTCCAATTCTTCCAAAAGCTCATTCTTAAAGGAACAAAAGTACAGCTGCATGTACATTGTCCCACCCAGGGATCCCCCTCGTTGACATGTTTTATCACTCGTGGATTGATCACAAGGCTTATAATCAAGCCAGTAGTGGTAAAACGCATCAAGGAGGGTTGTACCAGTACCTGCTAAGGCAATACAAAAGCCCTCCAACCAAATCAATGCTTAAGTCAAGTCTTATTAGAAGATTATTAATTGATGAAGAATTTCAGCTGAACTATTACTTGACTTTTCCCCATAGAAAAGGTAATAATTTATTTGCTATATATGTGAAGGTGTCAAATATAATATGAAGTATGGAAAGAGTCACTGAGGGCCTGGCAGTTGCACAATGGTAATCTCTATCCTGGTGAGATATCAATGTTCTTGTGTTTTCTTTTAGAGTTGGACAGCCCAAGTGATCTAATGGTCACTGGATCTACAGACAAGACCATCTCCTTAGTGTGGACCAAAGCTCAGGGCCCCATCGACCATTACCGCATCTCTTTTACACCATCTTCTGGTATGGCCTCCGAAATCACAGTCCCCCCTGAAATCACCCAGTACGATCTCACCGACCTGGACGCAGGAACAGAATATACCATTACAATAATCGCAGAGAGGGGGAGACAGCAGAGCCGAGAGACAACTGTGGATGCTTTCACAGGTACAGCTATATTGCTTCTGTGTTTTATAGTTTGCTGTTTGATATTATCATTGCCCCTGCATTTACTTCCAGCTCTGACACTGAACCTTAATCCTGCAGACTAGATTCTGTGTTATTAATATTATTATTCTGCCTACTCCCACATACAACCTGGTTAGTGCATCTGAGATTTGTTTTACAACCACCTCAGTGCAAAACAAATTAGGTCATAAATTGTACTTAAATATCACTGCATTTTTGTAGCAATAAAATAAGTAAAGCAAATTATTTATAGAAGACTATTCATTATGCTGAGACAATGGCCGGCCTTGCATTGCACTGTATCAATTAATTATCCCCTTTACAAGTGAAAACAATGTTTTAGACTTAAATTGTTGCTGGCATTTCTAGACAATATGCAAATTGTACACGCAGATGAAACCAATTCAGCTCTATTTTCTCTATCCTTTTGACACAGCCTAGGTTTTTTACATTGCTCTTTAATTGTTTTTCTCTACTTATGTTGACCCCCAAAAAACAGATATTTAAAGAAGAATTCCAGGTAAGGATATTTTATACATAGTTACACTGGCCCAGCTTGGACCAATATAACTATGCACATACAATAACTGGTCAATGTCCCTGGAAACTGTATATCGCTAAAGTAGACACCGCTATTTCAGTGATCGTCGCGTGTTTTGGGATCCCGTTTTTCGGTCTCATGCTGAGCAGCTGGCCTGATGCATTCTGAACACAGAAGATTGGCAACTCAGCATGGGCTTCTTTCAGAATGCTTTTCACTTTATAAATTAATGTAAAATGTTCTCTGGAAGAGGCAGAGAGCATGATGTCATTGCCCATTCCAAGTGTCCATGCCGAGCAGTCAACATCCTGTGCTCAGAAAGCAGAAGGCCAACCGCTCAAGCACACAGAATCCAGAAGAAAGTGGAGTTCACATAAATAGCGGTATCTACTTTGTGATTTCCAGCCCCAGGAGCATTGGTCAAGAATGGTATATACATAGTTACATTGGTCCAAGCTGTAACTATGTATAAAATATTGATACCTGAAATTCCTCTTTAAAGCAAATCTGTGCTTTGCTTGTGTAGATGTATCCCTTCCTCCAACAGCATATCTTTCCAACATTCCCCCTGCTATATTAGGCTGCAGGTAGCGAGAACATACTCAGTACCTCTAGCTACAGAGAAGTATGTGTTTCACTCCAAGTTACCATGCTAGGCCAGTTACCTAGTATTAATACTGTTACATTGGGAAACTCTTGTAGATTGCACCAGGTGGCTTCTCCATCACCTGGAGGCAGGAACGCAAAGGAAAGATGATGCTGGGGAGAGGTTTGGTAAAATGAACCTGTTGTTTTGCCCTACTTGTGTCTTTGTCCCCTCTTATGAGGCTATAATGGAGGTGTCATTTCATTGATGGGCTCCCTAATTTATTTTCTGTTATGCATTTTGGAGAATCCACCAATGGAGTATGACACCTTCATCTGACAATGTAATGACCATCGCAGTACTGGGAACGCTGCTGGAGATATCTCAGGACAAGAATTCTTTAGCGATATGAGGAACTTCCATGTGATTCAGCTTGCCAAATACTCAAAAAAACTGAAATATTGGCCTTGGGTGAAGGTGGTCATAATGTAAAGCTTCACTTAAACAAACAATATCACCACCAGAAGCACCCATATGCTTACTTAGCTCTCAGTAATTGCACCTCCTTTTTATATTCTGGGGCAAAAAATCTCTGGTGTTGACTAAACCAGCACAGATTCCAGGGGTCCCTAATTACACCAATTTAAGAATGTGTTTCTATGGCAAATTCTGAAATAATTACTGCCAGTTCACTGACTAGTAAACTGTTGGTAACTAGGACAAAGTCTTAGTTGGTGTACAGAGGGACATCAGAGCTCAGAGTGAGGCATGCACTGTATGTTCTGGTATGCCGTTCTGGTATGCCGTCATGAATGTGACAGCTTACTGCTCATGTCTAGGTAATTGCTAGGACTCCAATGGCTACTGGCATACTAACAACCAATGACGCATCCCCAGCCCCATTCAACTGCCGGCCGGGAGATTATCTTTATCTACCCAGTCAAAATTTTGTTTTAGATTTGGATAGAGTAGAAAGGATGGGAAGCCCTGTTGGGTTTTTACTGTTCTCCAAAGCTCTGGCTGAGACGTTTTCGATAACGTACTGTAATAGTGACAACAGTTTCACCAGAGAGGAAGTGAATAAACATCTGACACAGGGACCCAGGAAGAAATGAAAAGCTGATGGGGGTTCTACTCTTGTTCTACCTGATTTAGATCTGTGTTGCTTTAGGAGATTTTTCCTAACTTCCTGTCTTGTGAAACTGTTGTTAGGATAGTAAATGAGAGATAATCTCTCTCGTTTGGATAGCAATAAAAAATGGAAAGGGTTTTAACCCTACCATGCTGTCTTCAAAGCTAAAAAAATAATGTTTTTAGGCTTCACATACGCTTTAATTTCAGATATGGTCAACAAGACTTCACGTGTACAGGAGGGGATACTTGAAATCATTTTGTAAACAATCCTAAATGTTTTTGATTAAAAAAAAGGCAATGCCCGCCTTCCTTTGGCAATTCCTTTAAAAAATACTACATGAGCCCAGTATTGTGCAAGATATTGTGCACAAAACGCTCTTTACCTGCAGTACATTTAAACCACATGGTAAAGGTATGTTGGCATACTCATTTGATTCATGGGAGGATATTAGTCCCAGTGAACTGTTTTTTCCATAAAAGGCCCAAGCTCAGTTGCCCAATATTCAGTTATTAAAAACAAGTCAAAGTTCACAAATTGTAATCCATGCTGCAGTGAAATTGCTTTCAGCTCCTTCTGTTTTTTTTTATTTCTCCCAAACATTTTTAATCACTGCACATAATTTGCACCCCTATATAGATCAGTCTTCACTAATTTTGTGAATTAATTTCTAACCTTTCAAAGATGTATTAGCTTAAACAGACCAACAACAGGTAAAAATGTATAATCCTTGAAATGAACAGTATGTAACCAACTTAACATGATTTTTTTTTATCTGTAAAGTTGCATTAAACTGTTAAAGTAGATAATATTCTAAAACTTTGTGCCGTTTTTTTAGCACCATGTTCATTTAGAGACAAACCCAGTGTTGCATACTATTGAACATGCTGAACATTTGGTCTTTCCTTGGCCAGCATTAGAAGTCACTGTGCAGATGCAGAACACTGCACCAGTACTTTGTATTTGAAGCTAAATATCACATCTGCTTCTTATATTTTGAGGGTACTTTGATGGCAAGTTGTCTGCACCTGAGGCTCTGCAGATGCTACAACCGTTACACATGTTAAGAAGAATGCACTGCCAGTAGTGAGGTACCCTTGCTTGTTTGATTAGTTTAGGATGGAAATAAGGACTGAGTTGGCATCTGTGGAAGCAAAATCTTGCCAATGGAGTCCTGGAGAGCTATAATAAGCCAATAGATAATTCAAGCCACTGGTGCCTGTGAAGTATCAATATTGTGTGCCTTGTACTATGTTATTAAATCAGCTCATTTACAGCAATAAGATTTTGATGGAACTGCTCATGAAATTTCTTTTTTCTTAATTCTTTAAAACCTACAGGCTTTCGGCCCATTACACAGCTTTATTTTTCTGGTATAACAGCATACAGTGTGAATGTCTCGTGGACAGACCCATCTCCTCCAGCTGACCGCTTCATCCTGAGTTATACCCCCATCGGGGGTGATGAACCAATAGAACTCTCACTTGATGCCTCAGTCAGGCAAACCCGTCTCATTGATCTGTTACCCAGCACAGAGTACCTGGTCACCCTCCTGCCCATACATGGGACATTAAGAGCGGAGCTGGTAGAAGGCACAGTAACTACAGGTGAGCTGGTTTAAAATTGTTTTTAAAGTAAAAAAATAAATTATTATTGATTTACTACATTCCTTAGAATCTGTTCCAAAATGGATGGTCCACCACAGAGCTATTTTAGTTTCTTCATTAAGGTATACAGATTAAGAAGTTTTAGTGTTATGTAGCACCCTGTTTAGGCAGGGTTGCTATTAAATTTATCTGCCAAGTGATAGTTACCTTGGCTAATTGTAAGGAGGTCAATTGATTTCACCCTAACTCTGAAATTGCTGCATTTCTCTCTAGGTAGCTGGGCACCTGATGACATTAGACAAGACAAGGGCATTGCAAGGACAGACTAGGAATGAATGGGGTGTCTCAGCCAATGGGCAGGAATTTCTTGGATCCAATGGCCTGCTGGGAGAACCTATTTATTTGGGTGAGGTCAGGTGACAGGGGTTCTGTGCCACCTGAACAGCCAGCTGGACGTATGTTGTAATGCCCCAGGTTGCTAGGCCATAAGCCTTGGGCCTATCCCAGGGACATATGGCTGCTAGGCTGTCTAAGGGCCTATCCAGAAGTAGGAGAGCAGCTAAGGGTTGGGACTGCGGCTTGCAGTCAAACCAAAAGCAATGGTTCTGCTGGCCTGAGAACCAGCTTTGGTTGGAGGTAGAGGGGAAGCTGTCGCCACTAAGGGACCATCCACCTTGCTACCAGAGATCACTGTGAGTAGCTGAAGCAAGTACCTGAGCAGTATTCTCACCACCAGGTGACGGTGATGAAGTGGGAAATCATCAGCAAGTGCCAAGCCAGGGACCCAGCCAGTGGAGGTGACACTTGCAGAGCATTATTGTGTGCCAAGCCAGGGACCAAGCAGGCCAGCGGAGTGACGCTTGAGGAGTGCCAAGCTAGGGACCAAGCAGGGACGCAGGTGTGACGCTTGAGGAAGAGTGAGAAGATTAGAAGAGCTCTGGAGATCCAGTGGCAAGAGGATCGTTTAGCCTCGTGAAAGACTGGGAGCTTAGCGGAGTGAAGTTTTCAATAGGAGGATGTAGATTAAGTGAAGGAGTTCATTGCAGCCTTTGTTAGAAACTGTTACAAGATTGTTGCCATAGGAGACAGCTGTCCTACTCATGCAGATGTGGTGTCTAGCTGGATGGCTTTCCCTGCATGGCTGTCTGCCTATAGAGGTTTCAGAGTCTGCCAATTAACATTACAACTACTAAAGGGTGTCCTGGCCCTAACCCTCTCTCCCACAGTTCTGTTTAAGAAACACTAAATCTCTTTGCATTCAAGAAGTGTTGGGCGCCCATCAATCCACCTTGCACTACACCCACCATGCCTTGTGACCCACTCTACACTGAAGGATGTCAGCTGTCCCTAGCTCTAGAGGTCACCATTAGGCCTCTGGAGGGCCCGGGACTTTTTTACAGTTATTACCTGCTTACTTTATTATAGTGCGTAAGATACAAGTGGTCCGGAGGCAATAGTAAAATGAGTGGGATCATATATAAATAGAAACACAGAAGAATGATGGCAGAAAAAGACCAAGTGGTCCATCAAGTCTGCCCCATTTTTTTTAAATAATTGTATTTATATAAATTCTACTAGATTAAAGTGTTAGTTATTAAACCCAGGAGCCTGCATTCACTATATCTGGTCTCCCACAGTACACAGAACATTGAAATGCAATTATTTTAGTAAATATAAACAGCTAAATACCTTTTCTCATCTTGTGTCATCTCATATAGTCTTGTGTGCTATAGTTTGGCTTCAATTTGATTGTGCTTCTGCTAGTAAATTTAATACCCCCCCCCCCCTCCCCTGCTGCTGTTTGCTGTGCCTTCTGTGCTTATTCATACAGCGTAGGGACATTCTAATACTGTTACTGGCCAGATCACCAGGTAAAAAGCAGAAGGGAAAAAATCTTAAAGAAAATCAATGCAGCCACCACACCAAATGATTGCGGGGGGTGCGCAAGGCGGCGATCAGTGGTGTGGTGTGTCATACCGCATCTCCGATCGTCGTAAAGAGCCTCTGATGGAGGCTCTTTACTACGTGATCAGCTGTGATCAATCACAGTGTGAACCAGGAAGTGCCGGTAATCTGCTTTCCTTGGTTCACGCTGACAGAGAGCCAATCGGCTGCTCTCCTATCAGAAGAGGGTCATGCATTGATAATCATCACATTGTTTATCAGCGCAGCCCCCATTAGAGGGGCCCACCACAATGCCAATCAGTGCCCACCCAAATCCCAATAAGTGCCTGCCCAAATCGCCAATCAGTGCCCATCAAAGTGCCAATCAGTGCCCACCCGTAATGTCTGTCAGTGCCCTTCACAGATGCCAATCAGTGCCCATCAGTAATGCCTGTCAATAACTCTTCATCAGTCCTGCCTATCAGTACCATCTATTAGTGCCCATCAGTGCCGTCTATTAATGCCGCCTATCAGTGCCCATCAGTAGTGCCCATCAGTGCCACCTATCAGTGCTGCATATCAGAGTAGCCTATCAGTGCCCATCAATTCTACATGTTAGTGCCTCCTCATCAGTGCCTCCTCATCAGTGCCACCTCTCATCAGTGCTGCCTCATCAGTGCCCATTAGTGCAGCCTCATCAGTGCCCATCAATGAAGGAGAAAACAAAATGTTATAACAGAAACAAAGAAAATGTTTTTCCCCAAAATGTTGGTCTTTTTTAGCAAAAAAGAAAAAACCCACTGGTGATCAAATACCTCCAAAAGAAAGCTTTGTCTGTGGGAAGAAAATTATAAAAGTGTAGTTTGGGTACAGTGTTGCATGACCACACAATTGTCATTTAAAGTGTGACCGTGCTGAAAGATGAAAATTGTCCTGGGCAGGAAGGGGGGAAAGTGCCTGGTATTGAAGTGTTTAAACAGTTGTATGCAGTTTGGTATAAATGGCATACTAATATCTGGAGCAGAATAAATAGGAGATGAGATTAAAATGGCAAATGCTTGGTGCTGCAGTAAAATTATTTAGCTGTGATTTTTTTTTTTTTTGGTGAAAGATGCATGGCTTTTAAAGGCGGGATGGCTGATAGAATAGGCATATGGATTGTCCACTGGTTTGTGATAAATCTAGAAAATGTCAGCACGGTGTATTGTGCCTGTTGCTGACCTTCAGTAGTTAGTGACATTTATCTCCAGTGTTCTTCTTTTTACAAGAGAATCTTGTCATGGTACCCGACAGATTGAAATATTATCAGAAAGTGAAGGAGTCTGCCTAGCAAGAGACTGCGCTGTTACTTGTTAGTGATTAAATGGGTGACATTAGGAGTGGACATACTATTTGGGCAGATTCTACAGCTGCACAAGGGCCCTTTGACATATAGGGGCCCATTTTTTCTGGATGTTGAACAGATGATGCTGAAACCTCTCCAATTGCTATGTCGAGTTGTAAGCCTTGACATGGATCACATCTCTCTAGCTGTCAGTTGATACGCAGAATGGAGGGTGCAAAAAATTTGTCTTACACAGGGGCACTTTTGATGGCGCTCTCCTTCATCTAATCACAACCAATGCTATTTGCTTGTCCTTGCAGGGCCACCAAGGTAAGTTCATCTCTATCCTTAAAGAGGTGTTCAGCCCCCCCTCCACAAAAAAATTAAACTCAGCAGCTACACATGCTGTAGCTACTGACCTTTTTTTTTTTCAACTCAAATAATGGTTTTTATTTGTATTATAATACATACAAACAAATAATAAATCAGGTTTATCCATATAGTATCATATAATAATAAAACACAAACCATGCACCTCATAGACCAAAGTAACTTAACATATTAAAAAAAAAGCATAATAGGAACATAAATACATTCTACAGATCTGATTAGACTCCCCAAATGTCAGTCATCAGACTATGGCAGCTTCCTCCATTCGGTATCAAATTATCTTTTTTTTACGTTCTTCTACTCCTCACTCTTCTGCCTCAGCTCTTTGCCCACTTCTATCTCCTTTACCTTCACTCCTCTCTACAAATTAGACCGTCATATAGTCCATTACTAGGTTCTATCCAACATGACCATATTTTACCAAACTTTTGCGGTGTACCTCTATGCTTATATGTTAATTTTTATCTTTTAAGTGTATAGTTAAGTTTCTTAACCCATTGTTTATGGGTTGGTGGGTCAACCGATATCCATTTTTGTAAAATTTCTTTACAAAAATCTTATCACATAGTATGCATCTCTACTAGTAATGCTCCATCAGGTATTATACCTAATATTGCAAGTTTGGGCGTCCCCGTTATCTCAGTGGAGCATGATAGGTTTAAAGTTGGAAATACGTTTTCCCAATATCGATGAAGCTTTGGACATCGCCAGAGCATGGTAATAAGAGAGCCATTAGATAAAGAGCATCACGGGCATTGCGGTGTTATATATTTTCCCCAAGCATAGAGTTTTTGTGGAGTGTAATGAACTCTATGTATAATAAAAACCTGAGATAGCCTTTGGGAAGGCGAAAGATGTCCTAGGAAGAGTTTCCAGAGCACGTGTCCATTCCTCCTCATCTAAGTCCTCTATGTCTCCTTGCCACCGGGCAAGACTATTTTTATGTTTTTCAGTGTTCTCCATTATTTGTAAATTAGAATAAAGAATTCCTATTAATCCTTGTTTCGTACAGGCAATCGAAGTTGCCTTTGTTAATAATTTAGAGTGTTCATGTAGTTGGATTTTTGAACTTTGGACTTATAGTGCATGACGTATTTGAAGGTATTGATAGAAATTATTGTTCGTTAACTGATAGCAGTCTTTTAGTATATTAAAAGGAAGTAAGACATCCCCTTCCTATAGCTGATAAAGAAATATTATGCCTGCCTTTTCCAGTCTGAGAATTCCAAAAGTTTAATTAATTCATAAAGGCAGTAGTTATCCCATATGGGCATATATTTCATATAGCCCTTATGTTGAGTAATATTTCGTACTGCTTCCCATACACTGTCAATCAAGTAGAAAGTAGGGAACCTTTTTTTATTAAGAAAGTGATGAGATACTATTAGTTGAACTAAAGGGTATTTTTTAAATTGAGATGCTATTATGTTCTGTATAGGGTCCTCCACACCCACTACCTCCCAACCATGCCAATGTTGTAACTGTGATGCAATAAAATATAATATTGCATTAGGCATCTCATTTCCCCCCTTATCAATAGGCTGTTGTAATATTTCTAATCTAATTCTAGGTTTTCCTCACCTCCACACAAAATCCCTAAAAATGGAAATCAAAGGTTCTAAATAATCGTAACGCCAACCATATGGGGCAATTATGCAATACATATAACAACTGGGGCATCCACACCATCTTCACCAGATTCAACCTCCCTAACATGGACAATTGAAATTTGCCCCATGTTTTACTTAATTGTCCAAGTATATTCCTATCTATATCTTCTGTAACATCCGGTGTAATTATCACTCCCAAGTATTTAAATCCATACCATCCAGGGCCATCTGATGAGCCCGCACGGATGTCCCTCTTGCTCAGGGTCCACAAGCAGCATTACAGATTTGTCCCAGTTATTATTAAATCCCAAAAAGGATCCATACAAATCTATCAAGGACATAACTGCTGACATAGATGAACCCGTATCCCCCAAGAACACTAGAGCATCATCCGCATAGAGTGCTTTATTATCTTCACCTGTAGATCTACGGAATCCCACAATATTTGTAGACGAGCAAATAGCCTCGGCCAATGGTTCAATGGCCAGAGCAAAAAGAAGCAGGGATAAAGGACATCCCTGCCTCGTCCCTCTGGTCAACAAGAAAGGGGCCGATACACATCCATTCATCTGTACCCTTGCACTTGGGGAGTCATACAAAAGTTGTATCCATTTAATAAATCTGGGACCAAACCCATATCGTTTTAAGCAATTCCACAGAAAGACCCACTCTATACTGTCAAATGCTTTAGCTGTATCGAGTGACATTATAGCTCTATTTCCCATGTTACCTGTTGGGAGTTGTAAATTTAAAAAAAGACATCTAATATTATTTTCTGTAGATTTATTAGGAATAAATCCTGATTGATCACAATGGATCAGTTTGGAAATATATGTTGATAGTCTGGTCGCCAGTATTTTTGCCAGCAGCTTGATATCTGACGTTAGCAAAAGATATTGGGCAATATGAGTCAGGGTTACTTGGGTCCTTATCAGGTTTCAATAGGACAATAATTACTACTTCATTCATAGAGGGGGGTAATAAGCCCATCTCCATGGCGTAATTAAAAACATCAAGCAATTCAGATAACAACACCTCCGTATTTTTTATATATTTCCCCGGAAGACCATCTGGTCCTGGTGCTTTATTATTAGGTAAGTTAAATGCTGCATTTTTTGGCTCATCTAATGTTAATGGGCCCTCCAAAGCCACCCTTTCATCCTCTGAGATATTTGGTAATTCAATAGCATCAAAAAATCTATTCAAGGACTCTTCCGAATAGGATACCCTACTCTTATATAATGCCTGGTAATTTCCCCTGAATATCTCTAATATCTCTAGGGTAGTATCAACTCTCTTATTTGAAAATTATTGTATTTCAGTTATATATGATGCCGGCCGCTGAGCTTTTACAGTAGTTGCCAATAGATGTCCTGTCCCCTCTCCCTCCTCAAAATATGGTTGTTGTAGAAAAAAATGTATTTTCTGCCTTCTTAGCCACTGCTGCATAATGTAGTTGGCTGTGAAGCCATTCTTTTTTTGTGTCTTCATTTAGATTAATTATATATAAAAGACTCGGCTTTCATCATATTAGCAGCTACGTTTTTTTCCCACTGCCTAGATTGTTTCTTAATTTTTGATATCTGCGCGATGAGTAGGCCTCGAACATACGCTTTCATTGCATCCCACTATATTAAAAGTGAGACCGAAGTTCTATTTATATTTAAGTAATTAATTCAATCATAGTTCCTTCAGATGAAGAAAAGAGTGAAAACCAATATGGCTTCACCTTCGATAGCGTATATCCTAGATTAGTCCTGAAAGAAAAATTTTATATTATAGGGGAATGAACTGAGATACCCCTAGTCTCATATCTAATATCACGAAGACACGAAGACATGGTAGCATGGAATATGTTCCCAGTGCTAAATCTATTCTAGAAAGGGTTTTATAACTACTAGAAAAACATGAAAATTGCCTATTTGTTGGATTATGGTGTCTCCAGAGATCTATCAATCCCAATTTCCGCTATATATCTAGCAAAGGCCGTAGGCCCCGATGATGTTTGCTTATCCGTTATGTTATATTTATCTATTGCGGAATCCATATAGTTGTTAAAATCACTAACCAATAGGCATGCACAATCTATTTTATCAGATATAAACCGTTGAATATAGCGGAGGGATATATATATATATATATATATATATATATATATATTTCCAATAACATATGAGCAACCTAATATTGTACAGTACAAAAAAAATAATTGACCTTTACTATCCTTCTTAATTTGTCTACATGTAAAATCCAGTGGATTAGATATAAGTATAGACACTCCTCTAGAGTATGTTGTATATGTAGAATACTGAGTAGTAAACTAGTTTTGTTTTAAATAATGTAACGTTTAAATGAGTTTCCTGAAGGCAGATTATCGAGGGTGTAAATCTCCCTAGTGAAATAAACACTGCTTGCCGCTTTGAAGGGCTACCAAGACCCCTTACGTTCCATGAAATTAGAACTTAATTTAACCAATTAAGCCCCAGAAGGATTTACCCCTTCCTTACCAGTGCACTTTTTGCGATTCTGCACTGCGTTGCTTTAACTGATAATTGCGCGGTCGTGCGACATTGCACCCAAAAAAAAATTGACATCCTCTTTTTCCCACAAATAGAGCTTTCTTTTGGTAGTATTTGATCACCTCTGCAGTTTTTATTTTTTGCGCTATAAACAAAAAAAGAGCAACAATTTTGAAAAAAAAACGCAATATATTTAACTTTTGCTATAATAAATATCCCCCAAAAAATATATAAAAAAACGTTTTTTTTTTTTCCTCAGTTTAGGCCGATATGTATTCTTATATATATTTTTGGTAAAATAAATCGCAATAAGCGTATATTGATTGGTTTGCGCAAAAGTTATAGCGTCTACAAATAGGGGATAGTTTGGCTTTCTTTCATCATTAATTTTTTTTTACTAGTAATGGCGGCGATCTGCCATTTTTATCGGGACTGTGATATTATGGCGGACACGTCGGACAATTTTGACACTTTTTTGGGACCATTGCCATTTTTACAGCATTCAATGCTATAAAATTGCATTGATCACTGTAAAAATGTCACTGGCAGTGAAGGGGTTAACCACTAGGGGCAGTGAAGGGGTTAAGTGTGTCCTAGTGTGTGTTCTAACTGAAGGGGGGATGGGACTGTGCAGGGGAGATGACAGATCACTGTTCCCCTCAGAGAACAGATCCCGGTTCTCTGCGTGCCGCAGCGATCGCGGGAGCCCAGCAGTGATCACGACCGCCGGGCACTCGCATCGGCTCTGTGGGCGAGCAGGGGGTCATCTATGTTACCGACGTAACATGACAGCGATTCGCGCAGCCAAGCCATGTTGCCGCAGTACAATTGCGGCGGCTGGTTGGCAAGCGATTAAAGGAGCCATGTCAAGTTAATCTCAAATAAACTAACCAAAATTATCAAACCAAATACAACAAATATAGAAGTTTTCAGTCCAACACATATGACCCTACTTCCCTTCCCCCCAGTCTGCCATCCCCATCACCCTATCCCCCATGGGTTCCTCCCATGAGGGGAATAGGAGAGGCGCAGACAGTGGAGGGGGGATGGGGGGGTGAAACAAGAGTATATTCCGAGAGGTGCACATGAACCAACATACAAAACAAACATACACAAGCATGGACATTATTAACTTAACAAAACAAGAATATACAGCAAATTTATACAAGCAAAAAAATAATCAACATTACAAAACACAAACATGGGGGCTATCTGATCGAAAGGGCTAAAAGAAAAATTGTACTCTAAAGCTGCTGACCTTTAGTAAAAAACAGGTATCCGTTCCCCCCTCCCCCCTGAAATGTGCCAAATGTGGCACCGGAGTGGGGGGGGACAGATAAGCGGAAATTCCACTTTTGGGTGGAACTCCGCTTTAATAGAAATGTGAAACTGTAAGGCAGTTTACCCACATCTACCAAAAATAGAAAAATACATTCTATGTAGACTGAACCTTTAATTTATATTCTTGAGTGACTAGGTTTCATTTTTCGCAATTTCCATTAATGTACTGTATTTCCTTTTCTTGTTTTCTATGTAGGAGTGGCACCACCTATGGATGTATCTGTGATAAATGTAACAGAAGACTCAATGACAGTAATTTGGAGACCACCTCCTTCCTCGCTCCACCATTATCGACTGTCTTACCAATCTACTAAAGGTAATGAAATGCCAGTGGGAACTCTCAGCTTGGTCTTCAAGTCTTAGTGTTTTTTCCACTATATCAAAAATTGTTTTAGGATGGAAGAGACGCATAGTTCGAGAACCTACTGTAATAATCATATCCACTGAGGAAATATTCTTTGGTCTGATGAAAATTTTAGAGTAAAGACTTAATCACATGATATTGACCTTAGTATGGAGTTATTATCATAGGCTTAAAGTACTGTAATGTATATATGTTGGTCTGTATGTATAGTGTAATATTTTCTATAATGTAAATAGTATTATAGTAATTATACACATTATTTTAGCTGTGTATGCAATTCAGGCAGATCGTGACTGGTGGGAGGGGCCAGCAAGTATCTGTACAAAGCTTTCTGAAAATGTTGCAGGACTCTCCCCCCAAGAGCCTCCAGCCCTGATGCAAGCAGCGAGCTGGTTCTTAGGAGGAGCTATGCAAGTATCAGAGTGGCTTGATGGGTGGATGTCAATCTGGAGGGGTGGGTGTTCATAGGTGGACTGCATTTGCATGCAGACCCACCTCAGTAACACCCATATGTGATGCTGAGCCACCATGTTTGAAAGAACCAAAATCAAATGAGAGAAAGTGTCAGGCCAGGAACAGTGAGGCTGGAGAAGAAAGAGCTACATGACAATTGACATCCTCTAACCAGGAAATGGGGCAGGCTCTATCTCACTTCCTCCAACTTCTAGTGCACACTATGACAAGCTCACCGTGTGCAGTAAGCAATTTCAGTATAAGAAATGGGCCTTTACATCTGTGCAAATCTGAAGGTAAAGCTGATGTTCAAATTTAAATGATGATGGGTAGTTATCAGACTGGAACTACAGAAGAGAACCTAAAGTATATGTGAACCCTTACCATGTAAAGCAACCCAATAAAAATGAAAGCCAAAACATTTATATAAATATACACTATATTACCAAATGTATTGGGACGCCTGCCTTTACACGCACATGAACTTTCGTGGCATCCCAGTCTTAGTCCGTAGGGTTCAATATTGAGTTGGCCCACCCTTTGCAGCTATAACAGCTTCAACTACTCTGGGAAGGCTGTCTACAAGGTTTAGGAGTGTGTCTATGGGAATGTTTGACCATTCTTCCAGAAACCCATTTGCGAGGCCAGGCACTGATGTTGAATGAGAAGACCTGGCTCGCAGTCTCCACTCTAATTAATACCAAAGGTGTTTATTGGGTTGAGGTCAGAAATCTGTGCAGGCCAATCAGATTCCTCCACCCCAAACTCACTCATCCATGTCTTTATGGACCTTTATGGAACAGGAAGGGGCCTTCAATCTGTTCCCACAAAGTTGGGAGCATGAAATTAGCCAAAATGTCTTGGTATGCTGACACCTTAACAGTTCCCATCACTGGAACTAAGGGGCCAAGCCCAACCTCTGAAAAGCAACCCCACACCATAATCCCCCCTCCACCAAATGATTTGGACCAGTGCACAAGCTAGGCCCATAAAGACATGGATGAGCAAGTTTGGGGTGAGGCCAGGCCTTCTTGTGCAACATCAGTGCCTGACCTCATAAATGCGCTTCGGGAAGAATGGTCACACATTCCCATAAAAACACTCCCAAACCTTGTGGACAGCCTTCCCAGAATAGAGCTTTCTTTTGGTGCTATTTGATCGCCTCTGCGGTTTTTATTTTTAGCTATAAACAAAAAAGAGCGACAATTTTGAAAACAATGATTTTTTGCTTTTTGCTATAATAAATTTCAAAAAATATATAAAAAATATTGAACCCTGCGGATTAAGGCTGGGATGCCAGTAATGGCGGCGATCAGCGATTTTTATTGTGACTGCGACATTATGGCGGACACATCGGACATTTTTGACACATTTTTGGGACCATTGTCATTTATACAGCAATCAATGCTATTTAAATGCATTGATTCCTGTATAAATGACAGTTGTAGTGAAAGGGTTAACCACTAGGGGGAGGGGAGGGGTTATGGGCTGTGACGTGTGTGTTTTTTTTTACATAAGGGGGTGGGGCTGACGTCTGACGTCATTGATCGGCTTTCCCGATGACCGGGAACAGCCAATCTTCAGCTCCGTAACCCGATCGCAGGACACCAGCGGCGATCGGGTCCGCTGGTCCCGCGGCCGGGGTCACGCGCGACCCACAGGCAGGCAAATGCACGATCACGTACAGGTATGTGATTTTGCCTGCCCGTGCCATTCTGCTGACGTATATATGCAGTGGGCGGTCGGGAAGCGGTTAATGTTCATGTGGGTGTAAAGGCAGGCATCCCAATACTTTTAGTAATATAGTGTAGGTGTATAGGGCAGTTTAGAGACAGGGATGTTTAGAGGCAGAAAAAATAAACACTACCTGCATGTCCAGGAGCAGCAGCGTTTTGGCAGAAAAAATGCTTGACACCTGTAAACGCGCATAAGCGCTAGGCGCGTTTAACGCTTTGGCGTTATTTCATTTCAATGGCCAGAATAAATTATTATTATGGTCAATGAAATTAATTAATGCTCAAGCGCTTGATGCACCCAAATGTGCCTAAATGCATTACACGCTTTTACAGGCATCAAGCATTTTTTCTACCAAAACATTCTTCCCGGGAGGAAAGGCATCTAGTAGAGATAGCAAAACATCCAGTGTGTATGAGGCCTAAGGAAAACTATGATGTCATTTCAGTAAGAACTTATCATTATTCTTAGGCTGAGTATAGACAAATTCCCCCATCCACGCAAACATGGTGGGTGGAGGAATCCTCCCCGGAGGAAACATATACAGTATATATAGATAATAAATATTTTTTTCTTTTTTTATAGGCGATAACACATAATTTCTGTTAATAGCGCCCGTAAAGCACCTGAAAAATGCCTCATCTGCAGTCCCAGTGTGAAAGCCTGAGTGCCTTAACACTGGAGCGCTGCGCTGGCAGGATGTTAAAAAAAGTCCTGCAAGCAGCATCTTTGGGGCACTTTGAAATTAATGGGCAGCATCACCTAAGCACCTGCAAAGAGCCTCGGCAGCGGCGCTTTGTGGGCACTTTTAACCCTTTATTCGTCTGCTAGCGGGGGTTAAAAGCGCCCCGCTAGAGGCTGAAAAGCGCTTCTAAAACGACGGTAAAGCTCCACTAAAACTAGCGGCGCTTTACTCCTAACACGGCCGCGCTGTCAGTGTAAAGGTGCTGTTACAATTGTGGCTTCAATAAAAGAGTAAGCTTCTATGTTTTTGTGTTAGTGGAATAGAAATCCATAATATGTGTCTTTTATGCATAAGGAGAACAGAAAAATTTTAAAAAGATTTTGCCACCCAAGTGAAGAATTTTATAATATTTTTTCAATAAACAGGTTCAAAACAGCTCATTAAAACTATTTCTATGGTAGAGATGTCAACGCTCCTCTGATTTTTTTTTTCACTTTGGGGGGGGCTACGAAGATGTCTATCATGATGTGATTTTTTACATGTTTCAAGAGACAACCTTATTGACAAAAGGGAATTTTGCATCTCGATGGAGAATTAAAAGACAAAAGATAATAGCTTTTATGGTTTAATCTCCACAGGGAGGATGGATAGCGTGGTGATTGCTAATGATCAGACTCAGTACACACTCGCCAATCTACAGCCAACCACTGAATATAGAATCAGCCTAAGCAGCGTGTGGGGACGTGAGGAGAGTGAGAAAGTCGTCATCACCGCACAGACAGGTCAGTGTAAAGAAATGACTTTTAAGGTTTTTACTTTTTAAATATTCCATAAAACTTGGGCAGCTTTAGACTTCCAACAAATGGCCTAGCTGCATCCTCACAATGTTCTTACTCAATGATCTGCACCATTAAATAATAGCATGTGTCACGTATAGATATACATATAATAAATTCATTAGACAGATTTGATTATGGACACAGTATGATATCAGGCAATTAAGACACAGTAATCAATCTTCTATAGTGGAATGTACGGTGGTTTTATACATAATGTCTTTTTTTTTTTTATGGCCAGGACTAAAATAATTTTTATTGTCAAGTAAATATTAAATATTTAATATTAATAGTTTGCATTTTCCTTTGAGACACCAGATGGAGTACTAGTTCTCTTTTCACAATTTTCTTTCTCCCAGTTTGCATCTTTGATACAAAGCACGCATGTCAAATTTGTGTTTTATGGGCCTCATGCCTTCTCTGCCGCCCTCAGTGGTTTGAGGATAAATGTGCCCCCGGCTGTTCTCCAGTAGATGAGTTATGTTTTCTTACATAGTTTTGCAGCAAAATACTTTGGTAAATGTTTATAGGACCCTTTCTCTGGGAATAAATATTGTATAGTGCAATTAATAAAAAGTTAAGTTCTAAAGTGCCATAATCTGTTTTGGAATTTAAGAAGAAACTTCCCACAATAGACTTATTACGGACCACACTGGACATAACGTCCCGGTTGGCAGACCTTTTCCACTCTAATGCCGTGTACACACGATCAGACTTTTCGATGGACTAGGTCCGGCGGACCGGAAACCGTCGGACAATTCGATCGTGTGTGGGCTCCAGTGGACTTTTCTTTCCCAAAAGTCAGACGGACCTAGATATAAAACATGTTTCAAATCTTTCCGACGGACTCGAGTCCGGACGAAAAATCCGGTCGTCTGTGTGCTAGTCCGACGGATGAAAACCGACGCTAGGGCAGCTATTGGCTACTGGCTATGAACTTCCTTTTTCTAGTCCGGTCGTACGTCATCACGTTCAAATCCTTCTGACTTTTGGAGTGATCGTGTGTGGGCAAGTCCGTTCATTTGAAAGTCCGGCGAACCTCTGCTGCAAAGTCTATCGGATAGTCCGCCGGACGAAGTCCATCAAAAAGTCTGCTCGTGTGTACGTGGCATAAGGGTTAGAGAAAAGCAGTCCGCAACTTGTGAAACATAATACTGAGTAATAAATGAGTATTATGTTTCACAAGTTGCGGACTGTTTTTCTCTAACCCTTGGAGCGCTGGTATTTTTTGTATTTTGACTGTTTGATCCATTTCTACCCGTTATGCTTTTTGTCCAGCAGCACTGGGTCCTCATCATTTTTGGACTGCATCAAAGGTTTCCACTATTTAGCGCTGGTGTTCTGTGGTTCTCACATACCTTTTCGAGTCATGCCCCTTCAACAGAAGCGAATGGCCGGCTTCTGTCGGACCGGCTGCAGTACACATGGGCCAAATGTCGGCTGGTTTCTATTAAACCGACCGATGCCACCGAACATGTTGTTTAGAGTTAACTAGTGAATGAATTAGAACAATGACTCAGAAGACCACATTTCAGTCAGACAGCAGCCTCCGAAATGGTTGTGCCATCACTTTAGCTAAGCGATGGTGCTCTGGAAATCCTTTGAAATGTATTAAATACTTATTTGTAAAACAAATATTGCATATAGATAGCAAATACAGATACAACTCAACAGTTTAAAATGTATACACTTAAAAAAAAAAACAACTAAACTAAAACTAACTCAAGACTATTATAGTTTCCCTTTAAAATTACACCAAAGAATGCTTTGCATGCTGCTTATTAGCACACATTTGGCACCTTTTGAGGGGAGTGGGGGGAACGGGTACCTGGTTTTGACAGGTATCTACTCCCACGTCCGGCTGAATTCGCTGCGGCAAACTGAGCCAGAAGTTTGGCCCCCTTCCTTCCCCTGCAGCCTTCTGGGACCTGTGAAGTATCCTGCAGTGTGACTGTGGCTAATTCCCTTAGTCAGGATGGTGGTGCAGGGACCCGATAGTCAATTGAAGAATCAGTTTGGGTGAGGACACCGCTGGATGCCTGGACAGGTAAGTGCCCTAATGTAAAAAGTCAGCAGCTACAATACTTGGGGGGGGGGGGGAGCCTGGAGCTCCTCTTTAATGTACTTTTTGCATCTGGACTGTTATCAGTTAGCATTGCACCCTGCTGAAAATAAATTACAAACGCTACCAACACATCTAAGGACTGTTAAACTACAATATCACTTTGTGGTTTTGGGTTTAGATACCCTTCAAGTTTCTCAGGGACTCCATTGGTAATATATCTGCACTTGAATTTGCACATCTACCTATTTATCAAAGTCATTGCAACAAATTCTCACTTTTCGTTTTGGAATATTAACATACAGTATACTATGTTACAGAGAATTTAGCAGGAAAAATGGGATCAAAGTGGGTGAAAACACCCAAAACTCCAAGATGGGCAAGAGCCAAGGCCATAACTTTGGCATGTAGATCTGGTCTTTGGAGTCCCCTTTATGTTGATGTCTCCAGAGGAACATTGCTATGCCTGGGAGCAGAGTGTAAACTATATTATGAGAATGCACTCTTCCACTGCCTGCATACTCAAGGGATTCTAAGACCCAGCTCTTCAGTCATGCACTGGGAAGGACAGTGACATTACCCACACATCCCACAAGCACCAGGAGCTGGGTTTTCGAGTATTTTTTTCCCCTAAAAAGCTTAGTATTTTTTGCCAATGTTTATACATGGACGCCTAAGCATTTTTATTTTCATGGATGGTCAGCTTTAAAGTGTGCTTTTGTATCAAAACTGGGATGATGCCTTCTATATATTAGTTACAAGATGGTGTTTTGGGAGTTATGTTTGCCAAAATTTACTGTGCTGGCAGGTCTCATTATCAGTTGTAAACTAGATTTAAAAACAATGGGATTGATTTACTAAAACTGGAGAGTGCAAAATTTGGTGCAGCTGTGCATGATGGCCAATTAGCTTCTGAATTCCGTTTGTCCAATTAAGCTTTGGTGAAAAAAAATGGAAGCTAATTATTTTCACTTTTATTATTTGCACTTAAATCCACCTCAGTCTGTCCAAAAAATGGGTTAAAGATCACAAAGCTTGGGTTCTGAATTGTATGGTATTCATGTAAACTTGAGTCTATCCCAAATTTGTCCCACAACTTTTCTGTGTATGAAATTGTTCAAAGTAACTTGCAGTCTGTCCAAAGGCCTGCTTTAAAGAAACAACAAAAGGGTTACATCATTTTTTTTAGGTATGCTGTGTGAATAGGAATAGAGAACAGTGCCTTGAAAAAGTATTCATACTCCTTGAAATTTTCCAAATTTTTTCACGTTACAACAAAAAACTTAAATGTATTTTATTGGGATTTTGGTGTCCTTTTATGAAGCAGTGATCAGCGGAGATCCTGAGGATCACCACTGATCACAGCCCATAAACAGTTTATAAACCAGAGATAATCGGGGGGAGAAGTGTTTGAACTTGTTCTCCCGCCAATTATCTCTGCACACAGAGAATCCTCATAGAATGACACAGTAACGGCCAGTGTATGAAGCTGCGATCTCAGCGCTTCACTGGCGATCTGTGTCAGAATTCACCTCCCTGATTCACCATCTCAGAGGTGGTGAAGCGGGGAGTGAAGAGAGAAACCCGGGGGATCTGAGGAGGAAAGAGGAAGAGAGAAACCCGGGGGATCTGAGGAGGAAAGAGGAAGAGAGAAACCCGGGGGGTCTGAGGAGGAAAGAGGAAGATTATTAACTTCCTTATGCCTCGTTCAGACCCCCCAACACTGTAACCATGTCCCCCTGTCATATATATGTGTATACATATATATATATATATATAATGTGTATATGTATATATATATATATATAATGTGTGTATATACATGTATATATGTGTGTGTGTGTGTATATACATGTATATATAATGTGTGTGTGTGTATACATGTATATATAATGTAGGGGGGACTCTTTATTTTATTAACATTAATCACACTGGTGTCTGTCTGTGTATTGAGCTGTGATAATTTATCACTGCTTAATAAATGGACATCTCAGTGTTTCAGTGAATTTCTGGTACTGTAATCTCGTAAAGTCTCACGAGATTCCAGTATCAGGGGCCATTCTCCACTGTTTAAAGCGTTTGTAGATCACTCCACTCCTCCAAGGGTGAAGTGATCTACTCCGCTTCATAAACAGGCACACAGAGGAGAAACATCTTCTCTGTGAATGCCGGAGAATGAAGCAGTGAATAGATTTCACTGCTTCATAAAAGGACACCTTTATGTGATAGACCACAAAGTGGCACTTTATTGTGAAGTGAAGAAAAATAATAAATGGTTTTAATTTTTTTTTACAAATAAATATGTGAAAAGTGTGGCGTGCATTTGTATTCAGTCCCCCCGATTCAATACTTTGTAGAACCACCTTTTGCTGCAACTACAGCTGCAAGTCTTTTTGAGGATGTCTCTACCAGCTTTGCACATCTAGAGAGTGACATTTTTGCCCATTCTTCTTTGCAAAATAGCTCAAGCTTTGTCAGATTGGATGTAGAGCGTCTGTGAACAGCAATTTTCAAGTCTTGCCACAGATTCTCAATTGGATTTAGGTCTGGACTGGGCCATTCTAACACATGAACATGCTTTGATCTAAACCATTCTGTTGTAGCTCTGGCTGTATGTTTAGGGCCGTTGTCCTGCTGAAAGGTGAACCTCCACCCCAGTCTCAAGTCTTTTGGAGACTCTAACAAGTTTTCTTCTAATGCCGCGTACACACGATTGGAATTTTCGTCGGAAAAAACTCTGATGGTTTTTCAGACGGAATTCCGCTCAAGCTGTGTTGCCTACACACGATCACACCAAATTCCGACGGTCAATAACACAGCGGCATAAAACACGTTCGACAGCACTATAAAAGGGAAGTTTAATGCTTTTAGGCCAAAAAGTTCAATTTTGGTCTCATCTGACCAGAGCACCTTTTTCCACATGTGTGCTGTGTCCCCCACATGGCTTCTCGCAAACTGCAAACAGCTTTCTTTCAACAATGGCTTACTTCTTGCCACTCTTTCATAAAGGTCAGATTTGTGGAGTGCACGACTAATAGTTGTCCTGTGGACAGATTCTCCCACCTGAGCTGTGGATCTCTGCAGCTCTTCCAGAGTTACCATGGACCTCTTGGCTGCTTCTCTGATTAATGCTCTCCTTGCCCGGCCTGTCAGTTTAGGTGGATGACCATGTGGTGGTAGGTTTGCAGTTGTGCCATACTCTTTCCATTTTCAGATGAGGGATTAAACAGTGCTCCATGAAATGTTCAAAGCTTGGGATATTTTTTTTATAACCTAACCCTGCTTTAAACTTCTCCACAACTTTATCCCTGACCTGTCTGGTGTGTTTCTTGGTCTTTATAATGCCTTTCGTTCACTAAGTTTCTCTAACAAACCTCCGAGGGCTTCACAGAACAGCTGTGTTTTTGCTGAAATTAAATTAAATTACACACAGGTGGGCTCTCTATTTACTAATTAGGTGACTTCCGAAGTCAATTGGTTCCACTAGATTTTAGTAAGGGGTATCGGAGAAAAGGGGGCTGAATACAAATGCATGCCACACTTTCAGATATTTATTTGTAAAAAAATTGAAAACCATTTATAATTTTCCTTCCACTTTACAATTATGTGCCACTTTGTGTTGGTCTATCACATAAAATCCCAATAAAATACATTTATGGTTGTAACATAACAAAATGTGGAAAATGTCAAGGGGTATGAATACTTTTTCAAGGCACTGTATAGTGGGGGTTTTTATTCACGGAAAAAGGGGACTATACTTTAAGGTTACATTTGTGTTTAGATTTGCTGCAAAGCATTATTAAATTCAAAATAAAAAATGTAACATATTGTAGCTTACCAGTCATTAGATGTGGTGGCTGCATTTGCTTATAGTTTTTTCCCCTGGCTTGACCTGGTGATCTGTTCCATAACATACCTTGTATATTAGAGTGCCCCCACTCTGGATGAAGGAGCATAGTGGTACCTTTGGACATCAGCATCCAGCATCGTCCGTCTGGGGGGGGGGGGGGGGGTGGGTGGATGCAGTGTTAGAGGTACTAGCAGATTTAGATACACTAACAAATTTTGATAAAGGGTTTACATAAATAAATAAAAGCGGACCATTCTAAGCACCCCTTCCAGTAAAAAATGGTTTGTCTCGTCCCTGCAAACCAATACATTTGTAGGAGAGTCTGTTCTGTTGAAAAAGAAAAAACAGACTTACTGGCTGAATCACAAGGTGAAAAAGAAAAGAAAAAAGCCTAAAAAAAAAAAACACATGCAGCTCATACCTTCCAACTTTCTGAGATGGGAATGAGGGACACCTATTAGCAAAAGTATGCAGACATTTGACACACCCCCGAGCCACGCCCCTCTTAAACCCACAAGTGCTTTTTTTACCACTACTATTCCTTTATACTCGCCTTTGGCAATTACAAATGCAGCAATTCAGAAGTTGCATGAAAGGTTTAGCACTGGGAAACACTTTTTGAAACATATATAGTGCATTTTATAACTATATACTGTAGATCAGACTAAAATGAGGGACAAATGAGGAAGAATGAGGGACAGAGGGACATTTCTCCAAATGAGGGACAGTCCCTCAAAATCAGGGACAGTTGGGAACTATCACAATGACACCCAGCTTTTCAGTCTGGGAGTCAATACAGGCTTAGAACGATATCCAGAAAATGACACAGGATGGCAGGTTCACTGATGAGATGATAGACGATCCTTCAACTTAAATTCATACAAAACAGGTACCCAGAAAGGAAGAAAAAAGGGGGACCAATAGTGAAGTATGCTAAGAAAGCAAATTTATTGCGCTTAAAGGGTATACCGTATATACTCAAGTATAAGCCAACCCGAATATAAGCCGAGGCACCTAATTTTACCACAAAAAAATGGGAAAACGTATTGACTCGAGTTCAGGCATACCCCATTTTTAAGTACACAATGGGGTTTATTTACTAATGCTGGAAAGTGCAAAATCAGGCTCACTTCTGCATAGAAACCAATGAGCTTCTAGGTTTTATTACCAAAGCTTAATTAAACTAGCTGGGTTTAGAAGCTTATTGGTTTCTATGCAGAAGTGAGCCTGATTTTGCACTTTCCAGCATTAGTAAATAAACCTCATTGTGTACTTAAAAGTGGGGTATGCCTGTATAAGCCTAGGGTGAGAAATGCGCAGCTACTGGAAGTGGAAAAGAGGGTCAACAATGCCCATTTGCAGCCTCACTGTGTCCATTTGCAGCCATAGGTCCCCTGAACTTCAAACTTGGTAGTTAAGGATTCCTAGGTGCCCCCTAGCTGCAGCCAAAATGTGGGGTCTCTGGACCCAAAGTGTCCCGAAAGGACATTGCTGCAGATGGACACAGTTGACCGACTTTGGGGCCCTGTATCTCGTGGTCACCTGGTGCTAGGAACCCCATCTTTGGATATGTTGTAGTGCTAGGCCCACTGGATTGGCATGCCAAATTTGGGGTTCCGCAATCTAGTTCCAAGATACAGGGCCCCAAAGTCGGGTCGGAAAATGTAATTTTCTGCTGCAGAATAGTGCTTGACTCAAGTATACGCCGAGGGGGGCATTTTCAGCACAAAAAAAATGTGCTGAAAAACTCGGCTTACACTCGAGTATATACGGTATATATTTTCCCAGTTGGGAGCTATGGCAGCCATCACATCTTAGAATTGTTAAACTGCAATATAATAAATGTTTGTTTTATGGTTTAATACTGCTTAGAGTTCATTAGCAATATTTCATTAATAATATCAATAGCTTACTGACATTGCACTTGTTCCCTGGAGCTGCTTTCAACATTAATAAAAAACAATCCGATTCCGTATTGTATATCCTTTATGTTAGCCTGTGACATATTGTGGCATTTCAGAAAGTGTATTGTGCTGATCTAGTTTTAATTTATTTTCTTTCGTTTTTTTTCCAATCCGTCCTTATAGAACCGGCCCTGAGGTGACTTTAGTGACTGCGTGTTGCTGCGCTCACATATTGCCGTGTCTTACAATCTGTCATTCATTGTCACACTTGTCATGTTTGTTCCTTTGTTTCTTGTTACAGGCCTGGATCCTCCGCTTGGCCTGAGGGCCAGTAACATTACTGACTCTGGAGCTGTTTTGCTATGGGAGCCACCAAGGGCAAACGTGGAGAGTTATATAATCACGCTAACACACCACACAGGTCAGTACAGATCACACATAAACCACATATTTACACATATGAGTCATATAGAAAACTACATATGTCAGCCTGTAGAGCTGTAGAGGTAGTATACAGGTACAGAAATGAGCTGCCACTGTCTGTGTGTCTATGTATTAACATCTGTGCAGCAAATAATACATAAAATGAGTATTACGAAGCTATACCGGTTACATTTCAAATACATATCTTAGTTATAAAAAATTTTTATTTTGTTTTAATGATTAAAAGAAAAAAAAAGACCAGCTTGGCATGCTCATTAGTTTGCACTGATACCCCAATCTTCACATTAACCAACAATTTCTGTATTTAATCCATGGTCAGTAGACATGTGCAATTCGTTTCGTTTTTTTTTTTTTTTTTCGTTTTTTTTCGTTATTTTCGTTCGTTCGTTTTCGTACGAATGAACGAATCGTTCGAATCGTACGAATCCGAATAACGAATCGTACGAATCCGATTAACGAATCATTCCAATTGAACGAATGCGAAAAACAATGAAAATCTGAAAAAAACAAATTAGAAACAACGAATGTACTAATGAAGAAAATCCGAAAAACGAAAACGAACGAAAAAATTTGTACATTCGTAACTTTTTTTTTTGTTGAATTGGTGATTTTCCGTGTCCCTTACAATGGTGCTGCTTAACGTGCTTCGAATGGATTGAACAAAAAAAATCGTACATTCGTAACTTTTTTTTTCGATTCGTAACTTTTTTTTTTCGATTCGTAACTTTTTTTTTTCGATTCGTAACGTTTTTTTTTTTTATTTTTTCGATTCGTAATTTTCTGTGTCTCTTACAATGGCGTTGCTTAACGTGCTTCGAATGGATTGAACAAAAAAATTCGTAGATTCGTAACTTTTTTTTCGATTCGTAACTTTTTTTTTTCGATTCGTAACTCTTTTTTCGATTCGTAACTTTTTTTTATTTTTTCGATTCATAATTTTCTGTGTCTCTTACAATGTCGTTGCTTAACGTGCTTCGAATGGATTGAACAAAAAAAATCGTACATTCGTAACTTTTTTTTTCGATTCGTAACTTTTTTTTTTTCGATTCGTAACTTTTTTTTTTCGATTCGTAAATTATTAAAATGTAATAATAGCATACACTTTACATAAAATTATGAATTATGCTCCGATTACGGATCTACGAATGTTACGAATGTACAAATAAATACGAATGCGTCCGAAAATGAAACTAACGAAAAAAACTAATCAACGAAAAAATAACTCTTACGAATGTACGATTTGTTACGAATACGAACACCGACGACTTACGAATGTACGAATCGTTACGAATCAACGGAAACGAAAAAAACGAAACGAAAATAAACAAATTTTTTTGTTGTGCACATGTCTAATGGTCAGTGGTGAACGATATTTCTCATCACGTTTAACAGTTGGTGTTTACAGAGGTGTTTTTTTTTTTGTATTTGATTTGAAAATCATACAGCACTATAATACATACCAAATTGAAAATATATGAGATTAATAAGTCAAGGCAAAATCGTTCCTATATGCCTTTCAAAGTGGCCCTATTATCATTTGATGAAAAGCATACAGTATGTTGCTGCGTAAACTACTTGAAAAAAGCTTTGATTGGAGTGTTGCTGTTGTATATAGGCCAAGCTAATTGCAAAAGAAAAAAAATCAATTCCTCAATCAAATAAGTGCAGCCAGTGTATGCTGTTGCAGACACTGTCCATGGAAATCATACAGTTCAATAACACCATGTACAGTTTTTTAAGGTTTCCCTAAGTATATTATTTAACTTCTTCCCGCCCGCCGTACAGTAAAATGACAGAAAGGCAGGAGCACTCATTCTGGGAGGATGCCATATGACAACCTCCTAATCTCGCCGTGCATGCGCAGCCGCAGAGGCACGCTGCGCGACGATTGGTGGTGCACTGTGTCCCTGGGACGCATCACCGATCGCTGTAAAGAGCCTATGATGTAGGCTCTTTACAATGTTACACTGATCACAGTGTAAACAGGAAATTACGGTTATTCGCGTTCCTCTCCTCGCGCTGACAGCAGCGCCAGTCAGCGGCATTCCTTAGTGGGGACATCTGCCCTGACAATCAGGGCACTGATCATCAGTGTCCTGATGATCAGTACAGCCTCAACAGTGCTGCCAACCAGTGCTGCCAACCCGTGCCCACCAGTGCTGCTTGTCAGTGCTCATCAGCGCCTCCTCATCAGTGCCAACTATCAGTGCCCAGTGCCACCTATCAGTGCCACCCCTTGCCGCCTATCAGTGCCACCTATCAGTGCCACCCCTTGCCGCCTATCAGTGTCCATAAGTGCTGCCTATCAGTGCCCATTAGTGTTGCCTATCCATGCCCAAATGTAGTGCCTCCTCGTCAGTGCAGCCTATCGGTACCCATCAGTGCATCCTGATCAGTGCACATCAGTGTAGGAGAAAAATTACCTTTTTACAAAATTTTATAACCGAAATTAAGAAAAAAAATGTTTTTTTTCCAATTTTTTTAATTTGTTTAGCAAAAATTAAAAAAACCCAGTGGTGATTAAATACCACCAAAAGAAATCTCCATCTGTCTCAAAACATAATAAAAATTTTGTTTGGGTACAGCGTTGCATGACCGCACAATTGTCATTCAAAGTGCAACAGCACTGAAAGCTGAAAATTGGCCGGGACAGTGTTGAGGTGGTTAAAGAATTTGTGAATTTTCAATGTTGCCATTGAACCCACATGAAAACACCCTCTCCCATTCTATTGTATTTATTTGTTTTTCTTTTGCTTTGGTGCAGTACGTGTGCCCATGGCAATGCCCAGCTTCCCATGCCTTTTTGACAGTAGTATTAGCTCAAAAATAGCTAGCATTTAATGCAAGGTTTAGCCCCCTATAGACTTCACTTGGATTTACTTAGGTTTGCCAAACCCTTGTTTAATCAAACCTATGCTGATTTTCTCAGCCCTACTTGGCAGGATAAAACATAAACACCTACCTAGGATGATCCCAGAGCCAGGATCTTCATAACCTCAGCACTGTCACCCTGGTTTGTAATCAAGTGCCAGTGTCAGCAGATGCCATAGATAATAATGGTCTTCTCTATCAATGACCAGGTGCCAGGTATGACAGTTATTCCTAGTGGTGACTTCTGGGGCATGTGCTGGATTGCAAAGCAGGATCGGCATACCAATGTCTGAGTAGCCCAAACATCAAAGGGTACATTAACAGACATTCTGAAGCATGAGAGCATTTTCTACCCACTCTCTCTTTTTTCTATACTCAACACTAAAATATAATTTTTTTTTTTTCATATGAATATTTAATATTTAAATTTCCAGCCAGCAGGTGTAACTCCAGGGATTTTACATGTATACCAAACTAATCTTACCAGCTTTAGTGATTAAGGCCTGTTGTTTACAAAGCACAATAGCTCAGGCATATATTTACACACGTAAATTTTTCATGGCAGTGACTCATCTCTTCCCCCTCACTGCCTGCTGTGTTCATATGGGGTGCTATGGAGTTTCAGTCAATGAGAGAGAGAGTCTGAAAGCAAACTGCTTTCTCTTTAGAAAACCCATACTGGTCTGACACCAGTGCAATGGATGCACCCTATAATACATAGTTACAGTGGTGTGAAAAAGTGTTTGCCCCCTTCCTCATTTCCTGTTCCTTTGCATGTTTGTCACACTTAAGTGTTTCGGAACATCAAACCAATTTAAACAATAGTCAAGGACAACACAAGTAAACACAAAATGCAATTTGTAAATGAAGGTGTTTATTATTAAAGGTGAAAAAAAATCCAAACCATCATGGCCCTGTGTGAAAAAGTGATTGCCCCCTAAACCTAATAACTGGTTGGGCCACCCTTAGCAGCAACAACTGCAACCAAGCGTTTGCGATAACATGCAATGAGGCTTTTACAGCGTCCTGGAGGAATTTTGGCCCACTCATCTTTGCAGAATTGTCCTAATTCAGTTACATTAGAGGGTTTTCGAGCATGAACGGCCTTTTTAAGGTCATACCACAACATCTCAAAGGGATTCAGGTCAGGACTTTGGCTAGGCCACTCCAAAGTCTTCATTTTGTTTTTCTTCAGCCATTCGGTGGTGGACTTGCTGGTGTGTTTAGGATCATTGTCCTGCTGCAGAACCCAAGTTCGTTTCAGCTTGAGTACACGAACAGATGGTCGGACATTCTCCTTCAGGATCTCTTGGTAGACAGCAGAATTCATAGTTCCTTTTATCACGGCAAGTCTTCCAGGTCCTGAAGCAGCAAAACAGCCCCAGACCATCACACTACCACCACCATATTTTACTGTTGGTATAATGTTCTTTTTCTGAAATGCAGTGTTCCTTCTACGCCAGATATACTTGGACACACACCTTCCAAAGAGTTCCACTTTTGTCTCATCGGTCCACAGAATGTTGTCCCAAAAGTCTTGGGGATCATCAAGATGTGTTGTGGAGAAATTGAGACGAGCTTTGATGTTCTTTTTGCTCAGCAGTGGTTTTCTCCTTGGAACTCTGCCATGCAGGCCATTTTTGCCCAGTCTTTTCCTGATGGTGGAGGCATGAACGCTGACCTTAACTGAGGCAAGTGAGGCCTGCAGTTCCTTGGACGTTGTTGTGGGGTCTTTTGTGACCTCTTGGATGAGTCGTCGCTGCGCTCTTGGGGTAATTTTGGGCGGCCGGCCACTCCTGGGAAGGTTCACCACTGTTCCATGTCTTCGCCATTTGTGGATAATGGCTCTCACTGTGGTTCGCTGGATTCCCAAAGCTTTGGAAATGGCTTTATAACCCTTTCCAGACTGATAGATCTCAATTACTTTCTTTCTCAATTGTTCCTGAATTTCTTTGGGTCTCGGCATGATGTGTAGATTTTAAGGATCTTCTGGTGGACCTTACTGTGTCAAGCAGCTCCTATTTAAGTGATGCCTTGATTGTGAACAGGTGTGGCAATAATCAGGCCTGGGTGTGGCTAGAGAAATTGAACTCAGGTGTGGACAACCACAGTTATAGTATGTTTTAACAAGGGGGGCAATCACTTTTTCACACAGGGCCATGATGGTTTGGATTTTTTTTCACCTTTAATAATAAACACCTTCATTTACAAATTGCATTTTGTGTTTACTTGTGTTGTCCTTGACTATTGTTTAAATTGGTTTGATGTTCCGAAACACTTAAGTGTGACAAACATGCAAAGGAACAGGAAATGAGGAAGGGGGCAAACACTTTTTCACACCACTGTATATGTAGTATAAAGATCTTTTACTTATCACAAAAAAATGCAAAACGTCAGTTTAATCAATGGAAACACATGGAACTTGTCTCAACACAATTCAGCGTGATTTGACATGCATTGATGTTCATTTTAATGTCATAATGGATGTCTATACACCCATCAATGTGCAATTGTATTCAGTGGAAAGTGCATCAGGCAAATATTCAATGGTGTGAATTCAGTATTAACACAATTTAAATGGTGAGTACATAAAAAGTTTTATATATATATATATTAATAAACCCACCCAGAATTAGTGTGAAATCTGAATTGCAGTAAAAATATATTATTCAGTTATACAAACATATCACTTGTAGCTAAAACCTATTACTTCAATTATTTTATTTGTGTATTTGTTTCTATTCCTACTATAGTAATATCTTTTTAATCAGAAAGTTCTTTAAAACTCAACTCTGGGAGATTTGGAAATGATTCCTTGTAGTGGAGATACTGCAAGGGTAAACTGCTCGTTTAGCCTTTAGTTATGGGAAAGGGTCTGTGGGAAAGGAGAAGCATTTTAAAGAGAAACTGCAGTCTGCTCACATATATTGTAATAAAAACATCATTGCCATTCTGAAGCTTCCCTCCAACCACTTTATGTAATATTTTATCTATACTGTGATTCTGTACTTGCCAAATATGCTGCAGAAATCTCCCTCCACTAAGGCTGGCTGCATCCATTTTAACTGTGGGCAGCTGAAGCTGCTGCCTGTTCACTTCCTGGATTTACGCAGACACACAGAGGAACACCTCCAGCTCTGCAGCTCTCATTGGCCCTTCTATGATTCACCCCCTCCATTTCTGGCAAACTCTCACGAGAGTGAGAGAGAGAGAGCTGTGCATGAGGTCATAAGCCTTGGCTAATGACCAGACAAGAAACAGATAGTGGGCTGTACAAGGTATTTACTGGCAGAAAAAAAAAATGGTTTACTATCCGAAGCTAAAACAACAAGGGCAAAAGATTTAATAGATGGAAACATGAGAAAAATTACTGAAGGTCCGCTTTAACTTAACTGATCATCAGCTCCCCTGGAAGATGGTGCTCTCCCATGCTCCAGTGGTGGACTGTCTCTTGGTGTCATCACGTCTTGTCTTGTGTCACGTCTTCTCTGATGTCATCATGTCTTGTATGTCTTGATGATGTCAGGACCTTAGACTGCTAGATAGCGGAGAAGACGCTATAGGGACTTGTTTAGCAGCATGGAAAGGATGAAGCACTTATCAGAGAAAGGACACACACACAGAGGTGGAAAGGTTGCTGCTCACCCCGAAAATATAAGTCAAGGAAGGGTTCCCCAAAGTGGGGTTTTTAGGCAGCAAGGTAAGAAAGGTTGTTGAAGCAAAGTTTATATGAAACAATAGTTGTTTATTTATAGTACCAAAAGCATGACATGATGATTAAAACATGAGCTCCAGTAGGAAATTAAAACTGATCAGAAAATACACCAGCAGACAAAACTTTCATAACAACATTAATAATAGGAATGTCGATAATTGGAAAGTAAGGCTGACGCGTTTCAACCCAAAAATACATTAGGGTCTTCTTCAGAGGATTTGGTCTGCTGAAATAAAAAAATGCATTGCAGGTACATGCCATAATTGTTTCTATACAGTAAAGAAAAAGAATAAATACCATATAGTATGGACATGTAATATAGTTACCAAGTCGTGTATATTTGACAGGAAGAGTATTTCCTACATGGAGATCCTTTAAAAGCTTCCCTTCTCTCTGGGTGGTCCCAAAGCACTCCCCACCCATGTGAACCAGGCCGGAGCAGTGATCAGACAATGTGACTTACGAGAGGTCACACTATAGTTGACCTCCTAATGGATCAAACGGTGGTCAAATGGGGGATAAGCCACACCTGCATCGAAAATCCAGAAATGAATCGGTTGGCAACTCACAGTATTATGTGACCTACCAGAAGCACTTTAACTTACCTAATCCTCCGCTCCCCCACGCTTCGGCGGTGGACTGTCTCTTGTTGTCATAACATCTAGTGCAGAAATATGGACTCTTGAGGATGTCAGGACCTTATACTGCTGAAATGTAGGGAAAAAGACGCTGCAGGGACCGGTCTAGAAGCATAGTGGAGGGTAGAATTGGTTAAGTATACCTACTTTAACAAGTCTCCTGGACCTAAACGGGCAATTAACCCTTGCAGTGTGGACACAATCCCACTGCAAGGCATCATTTAAGTTTCCTGCAGTTGGGCTTTAAATAAAATATGCCTAAATATGTTTTTTTTTCATTCCAATTCAGTTTCAGGAGAGACAATTCTCATTGATGGGGACAGCCAGGAGTTTCTGCTGCAAAACCTTCTCCCTCATACCCATTACTCAGTCTCCTTGTCAGCCAGCATCGGGCCTCAAGCCAGCCGGAGCTCTGGTGTCAGCTTTACCACATGTAGGTACAAATCATGGCTTGAGCCAGGGCGCTCTTATTAAACTGTATTAAATGAAAGTGAAAGGTTCTGTTCATATTTCATTATGATAATTGATGCACACTTTCCATCCACCTCTCTTTTAACAGTGCAGAGTGTTATGCGAACATTTTGTATGCTGCCTTGGCAAGACTGTGCATCTCAATATTTATCTCAGCGTGATTTGTTCTTATTTTCCTTTTCTTTCTGTTGTCATGTAATTGTATTTGAAAAACTAATAACAATTCACTGAGAATAAGAGTGCTAAAATGCATTCCATTCAAATCGTATCACCAGAAGATGCTGGTATAAACCTAGAGGGATTGTAGATTAAATTCCGAACCCATTGAGTTCAGCAGACTCCCATCTCTGCTTGTTATAGTAATAGATAATTCACTAACTGTATTCAAAGCTACTTTTTTTTTTTTTTAGTTTGGATACATACTGTATGTCCACCCTATGGAGATTCGCCTTCTCTGTTTGCCCCAAGGGCCAACATTTTACAGTTATTGCAAAGAGAAGGCCAAGGAAAACGTTCCATTGGGGACACCTTTTCCAGTAACAGGTGCCACTTTGGAGAACTCTTCAAAGAAAAACTTTTGACCATACACAGCCCACCCCGACTCTTTTCTACTTGAATTTCTCATGCCCATTCCCTACTCTGTTCCCCTAGGAGTCAAATTTTATTTAAGCTTCATTTCAGATCATGTTGGAACCTTATAGAACACAAGTTGGTGATGTCATCAGAGCAAAGGGAGAATGTGACGAAGATGAAGTGTGCCCAATAAAAGATTTCCCTTCTATTCATATTTTGATGATAAACCAAAATGTAGGACTTTCCCTCATTTCAGTCTTGCTGACAATGGTTATCAAAATACAGAGGGCGAAGCTCCCTGGCAGGAACACAGTCAGTTATTTCCTATCTAATCCAGAGTTTAAAATATATTTTTTTAGATTTTGGGTACATTTTAAGGAAAATTTTGTTATAATAATATTAAGCTGTCCGTAGATGGATCGAAGTTTGTCCGGCTTCAGCTGGGACCGGACCAATTCCAATTCATCTATGGCCGGTCCCACTTAACAGAAGTCGATCTAAGGATCGTATTCTGTTGTCGGGACTGTTGTAACAATTCTTGATCAATGTATTCTGACAGCGGAGGAGATCCGTTGTCAGAGTACAATTGCACTGCAGGGAGGATTCCTCCATTCTCCATGTTTTTTTGGATGGGATTGTCTATGCCCAGCCTAAGCCCCCGTACACACGGTTGGAAATTCCGACCACAAAAGCCGTTGGATTTTTCCGACGGATTTTGCCTGAAACTGGTGTTGCATACACACTGTCAAACAAAGTTGTCGGAAAATCCGATCATTCCGAACATGGTGACGTTGCGTACGACGGAACTACGTAGAGGCTAGTATCCAATAGCTTTGGTCTCGTAATTTGATCTGAGCATGCGTGGCACTTTGTCCGTTGTAATTCTCGACACACGATCGGAAAAAGTCCGATCGGATTTTGTTGTCGAAAAATTTGAGATCCTGCTCTGACTGAAAAAGCCCGCTAGAGCCCACACACGAACTGATTTTCCGACAACATAATCCGGACTTTTTCCATCGTGTATATCCGACCGTGTGTACGGGGCATAAGAATAATGATGGGTTCTTACTGAAATTACATCATAGTTTTCCTTTAGGCCTCATGCACACTGGATGTTTTGCTATGCAGTGTTTTTGACGAAAAAACAGCTTGATGCCTGTAAAGGCATGTAACGTGTTTAGGCACAATTGGGTGCATCAAGTGCTTGGGCATTAATTAATTTAATTGGCCAGAACAATAATATATTCTGCCAATTGAAATTAAATCATGACCAAGCACTAAACGTAGCTAGTGCTTATTAGACATGTGCAATTTGTTTCGTTTTTTTTTTTTTTTTTCGTTTTTTTTTCGTTATTTTCGTTCGTTCGTGTTCGTACGAATGAACGAATCGTTCGAATCGTACGAATCCGAATAACAAATCGTTCGAATCCGGTTAACGAATCATTCGAGTCGAACGGATCCGAAAAACAACGAAAATCCGAAAAAAAATAATTAGAAACAACGAATGTACTAATGAAGAAAATCCGAAAAACGAAAACGAACGAAAAAAATCGTACATTCGTAACTTTTTTTTTGTTGAATTGGTAATTTTCCGTGTCCCTTACAATGGTGCTGCTTAACGTGCTTCGAATTGATTGAACAAAAAAATTCGTACATTCGTAACTTTTTTTCGATTCGTACCTTTTTTTTTCGATTCGTAACTTTTTTTTTTCGATTCATAACTTTTTTTTTTTTTCGATTCGTAATGAATGGATTGAACAAAAAAATTCGTACATTCGTAACTTTTTTTGATTCGGAACTTTTTTTCTCGATTCGGAACTTTTTTTTTCGATTCGTAAATTATTAAAATGTAATAATAGCATACACATTACATGAAATTATGAATTATGCTCAGATTACGAATCTACGAATGTACGAATAAATACGAATGCGTCCGAAAATTAAACTAACGAAAAACAAATCAACGAAAAAATAACTCGAATGTACGAATCGTTACGAATATGAACACCGACGACTTACGAATGTACGAATCGTTACGAATCAACTGTAATGAAATAAACGAAACAAAAATAAACAAATTTTTTTCGGAAACTAAAAAAACCAAACGAAATTAAACAAATTTTTTTGTTGTGCACATGTCTAGTGCTTATGCGTGTTAATAGGCGTCAAGCATTTTTTATGCCAAAACGTGGCTGCTCTGGTAGTGTTTTTTCTATCTCTAAAAGTCCCTGCTTCTAAATTCCTCTATACACTAATGCCCCGTACACACGGTCGGAAATTCCGACGGAAAATGTCCGATCGGACCATGTTGTCGGAAAATCCGCCCGTGTGTGGGCTCCATCGGACTTTGAGAGCAGGATCTCAAATTTTCCGACAACAAAATCCGATCGGACTTTTTCTGATTGTGTGTCGAGAATTCCGATGGACAAAGTGCCACGCATGCTCAGATCAAATTACGAGACCAAAGCTATTGGCTACTAGCCTCTACGTAGTTCCGTCGTACGCAACGAACGTCACCACGTTCAGAATGATCGAATTTTCCGACAACTTTTTCCAACGGGACAAAATCGGACAAAATCCCTCAGAAAAAATCCAATGGATTTTGTGGTCGGAATTTCCGATCGTGTGTACGGGGGCTTATACACTTACACATTACCAAAAGTAATGGGACGCCTGCCTTTACACACGCATGAACTTTAATGTCATCCCTGTCTTCGTTCGTAGGGTTCAATATTGAGTTGGCCCACCCTTTTACAGCTTTAACTCTTCTGGTAAGGCTGTCCACAAGGTTTACGAGTGTGTCTATGGGAATGCTTGACCATTCTTCCAGGAGCGCATTTGTGAGGATAGGCACTGATGTGGACGATCCTAATTCATACCAACATTCATTCTATTTGGTTGAGGTCAGGACTCTGTGCAGGCCAGTCAAGTTCCTCCACCCCAAACTCGCTCATCCATGTCTTTATGGTCCTTGCTTGGGATTATGGTGTGGGGTTGTTTTTCAGGCATTGGGCGTGAAGGGAACTCATAAAACGTCAGCATACCAAGCCATTTTGGCCAATTTCATGCTCCCAACTTTGTGGGAACAGATTGGGGATGGCCCCTTCCTGTTCCAACATAACTGCACACCAGTGCACAAAGCAAGGTCTATAATGACATGGATGAGCGAGTTTGGGGTGAATAATTCTGAGAGTCCTGACCTCAACCCGTTAGAACACCTTTTGGATGAATTAGAGCAGAGAGCGTGAGCTACGCCTTCTCGTCTAACATCAGTGCCTGACCTCACAAATGCGCTTCTGAAAGAATGGTCAGACATTCCCATAGACACACTCCTAAACCTTGTGGACGGCCTTCCCAGAAGAGTTGAAGCTGTTATAGCTGCAAAGGGTGGGCCAACTCAATATTGAGCCCTACGGACTAAGACGGAGATGCCATTAAAGTTCATGTGCGTGAAAAGGCAGATGTCCCAATACTTTTGGTAATATAGTGTATGTGTGCATGGACAATACAACAACAAAAAGAACACCACAGATGCCTCTAGGAGTAGCAGAAAAAACATCCAGTGTGCACGAGGCCTTTTAGTGAAACAAATCTAGGAAATTCAAACTGTGAAAAAATACGATAAGCAGAAGTTAAAGTGGAGTTCCACCCAAACATGGAAGTTCTGCTTTTCCGGCCCCTCCGTGTCACTTTTGGCACCTTTCGGGGGGAGGGGGGAGCAGATACCTGTCTAATACAGGTATTTTGCTCCCACTTCTAGGCATAGATACTGAGCCACCCACGGGTATCTACGCCACTTCCCCCCCACTGTCACGCTATACACACGGGTCCCAGAAGACGAGTGGGATAGCGCAGTGCGAGTCGCACATGTGCAGTAGGGAACCAGGAAGTAGGGAACCAGTAGGGAACCAGGAAGTGAAGCCTTGTGGCTTCACTTCCTGATTCCCTTACTGAGGGATAGATCGGCTTCGGGTGAGTGTCGGGTGAGGACATTGTGTGCGCCCTGGACAGGTAAGTGTCCTTATTTTAAAAATCTGTGGAACTCCGCTTTAACTTCAGTGAAGATCACATGTCAAAATACTTGGAAAATTTTGCAACAGATGCAGCTGAAATTATATGCATATGTTGTCTTTTCTTGTAAAAATAAAATGGGGCCCCTCCTGCCTTCCGAGCCTTTCTATTGGTTTGTATGATATAACTTCATCTGTATTATTATATTTACACATTATTTTGATAGTCAATTTGTACTGGAAGTAACCTCTGCTTCTGTATTTCATATGATATGTTCAATTTGAATTGCCTAGGTTTGTGACAGGTTTGCTTTAAATTGAGAAAATTGAGAAAGTAACAACATAGTAAAGGCAAAGTAACAGTATCAGAGCTAACGCACACCTTTATCAGTCTGCATCTGCTTTTCTGATTTTCTTCACATACTTTTTTGTATTAAAACTAGATGTTGTATACAGTATATTGCAGTACTTCCAAACTCCCTCCATAAATTGCCGGTGCATTGCCGAGCCGAGTATAGTCTTATTGTCTCATTTAGAACGATATGTTCTCAAATACATCATGATGCTGGTGCATGAATGACCTATTCAATTATAAATAGGACTTCAGACTCAATTTGCTCGGTGACTGGTAGCCAGTGATGTTCTTTAGGGTGCAGTGATCAAATCAGTGATGGATCCTGGGCTAGGTAAATTGAATTTATTCTGCACCAAAAATATGCAAATTGCATCCATTCTGCAGCATATTTGTGTTATGATAAAGGGAAAAAGGAAATCTTTCTTGATTTATTACTCATATTGATACTTTTGAAATCTTAAGGCGGAATCTCAGAGAATTTAGATACAGCACAATAGATCACTTGGATAATGAAGGTTGACAGTTGCAGAAAGTTTTTTTTATATTACAAAAATGGTATAACTTAGAAAAACAAGCAATTTGGTTAATGTGTATCTGTTAAGCCCCTTTCAAACATGCGGACCGTATGTCCGTATTTCATCCATCCGTTTTCGGATGAAATACAGACATACGTGCATCCCTATGGGATATCGGCTGACACCCGATATCATCCGTCTCCGCTATGGTCCGATTCTGCAGACGGAGGAAAATCCTATTTATCTATCCGTCTACAGATCGGATCGGATGAACACGGACAGATGGTCCGTGTTCATCCGATTCCCCATAGAGGAGAGCAGAGATCTGACAGGGCGGCTCAGCGGGGATCAACGGAGCGATCTCCGCTGAGCAAGCGGATGTTTTCGGCGCGGATCTTTACGGATCCGTCCCGTGTGAAAGGGGCCGTAAAGCTTCTCTAATTTGTTGCCTCATACTTGTACTCATACCTGTCCTAGGGTGACAGTGCTGCTCCTTTATAGGTACAGTATGATGACTGAGTGATGTCACCCCAGGGCACAAAGTGAGTTAGGCCGGCTTTACACTGGGGCAGTGCGGGCGGCGACGGTAAAGCAGCGCTATATTTAGCGCTGCTTTATCATTGTTTTAGCCGCGGCATGCGGCCGATATCGGGGTGGTTTTAACCCCCGCTAGCGGACGAAAAAGGGTTAAAATCCCCCGCGGTATCCCCGCGGTGTCCCATTGATTTCAATGGGTAGGAGCGGTATAGAAGCGGTGAATACACGGCTCCTTCACCGCTCCAAATATGCTGCTAGCGGACGAAAAAGGGTTAAAATCCCCCGCGGTATCCCCGCGGTGTCCCATTGATTTCAATGGGTAGGAGCGGTATAGAAGCGGTGAATACACGGCTCCTTCACCGCTCCAAATATGCTGCTAGCGGGACTTTTTTTACCGTCCTGCTAGCACACCGCTCCAGTGTGAAAGCCATCCGGCTTTCACACTGGAGTGAAAGGACCCCCTTTTTTCAGGAGCTACACAGGCGCTATTTTTAGCGATGTAGCTCCTGAAAAAACGCCCCAGTGTGAAAGCACCCTTACTGGCAGGATCACCAGCTGTAAATAAAGGTAATAAAAAGTTGAAAAAAGGAAAACAAAGCCACCACAGCCCAGGACTGGTATACTGCAATATATGACATTTATATTGGGTTTAGACACACTCTACAGCCAACTATTCTTGTGGTGTTTTTATTCTTGTGGTAAATATGGCTAGACAGGTTGAGAAATCGTCAAACAATACCTATCATTTGAAAAAAAAAAAATCATGCCATGTCTAGCATGTAACAACCAGCAGGTCAACCTCCCAGAGATCTTTTGGTTTGGAAACCGTTGTACAATTTTTGTTTTTCTTTGTACAGTTTTTCTCTTCTAAATCCAATACATGTAGTTCCCTCAAGGTAGGTGGACTGTCCTTGGAAGCCAAGTGAAAAGGCAAAATTTGAATGGTTCCTAAGAGCACAAGTTTAACCAACAGGGATCTATGTTTAGGCTGACCATACACTATACCAGGAGTCTCCAAGCTTTCTAAATTAAGGGCAAGTTTACTCTCCTTCAGACTTTAGGGGGCAGGATTGTGGCCAGTGGGTGTTGGAAATATCCTCTATTTAGTTGGAAAAAAGAATGCCACAAGCTTTGTGGTCAGTGGGAGTATAGAAATTACATAGCACCCATGGTTAGTAGAAGGAATAGATAGTGCCCCATCATTGATATCATAATGCTCCATCGTTGGTATCAGTGGCTTGAATTTTGCTCCACTCTTGGTGTCAGTGAGAAGAATAGTGTCTCCAGGGCAGTATAAAGGCTAGCAAAGGGCCTCATATGGCCCATGGGCCGCAGTTTGAAGATCAATGCCCTATGCCATTTAATTGTACAATCTCCTGTAGATCTACCAACAACACACTATACAGTAAAACCTTGGATTGCAAGCATAATTTGTTCCGGAAACGTGCTTGTAATCCAAAGCACTCGTATATCACAGCGAATTTCCCCATAAGAAATAATGGAAACTCAGATGATTCGTTCCATAACCGTTTATTCATATAAAAAGGATCCCAGCAATACAAAATACATTATAAAGTGTAAAACAAAACAAATTACCTGCACTTCAGAAGCTACCGAGTATAAAAGAGAAGAGAGGTGGTTCACACTGCCGCGACCTGAACGTTGGTACGACTTTGCCAGGCAACTTTGAGGCAACTTCAAGGCAATTTCGAAGCTTCAGGGAATGCTTGGGTAATCTTCCTGTAATGTTGGTTCCAAATCACATCAATTAAGATAATGATCTAAATTGGAGGCAACTTCCATTAAAGTCTATGGGCACAAATCGGATAGAAGTCAACTTGAAGTAGTACAGGAACCCTTTCTAAAGTCTGAGCGACTGCAGTAGTGCTTCTAATTAAGACCTCTCTCATTGACTAAAATGGGATTTCGCATGTCATGTGACTTGGAGTCTCACAAGTCGGATCCCAAGTCATGGCAGTGTGAACCGAGCCTTATACTCAGTTGTGACATGATGCTATTAGTATTGCAAGACCTTGCGTGTTTATCAAGTTAAAAGTTATTTAAAAAATGTTCTCGTCTCATAAAACACTTGCAGACCAAGTTACTCACAATCCAAAGTTTTACTGCATTTCCAAAAGTATTGTTACACCTGCCTTTACATGCACATGAACTTTAATGGCATCCCAGTCTTAGTCCATAGGGTTGAATATTCAGTTGGCCCACTGTTTGCATCTATAACAGCTTCAACTCTTCTGGGAAGGCTGTTCACAAGGTTTAGGAGTGGACTATGGGAACGTTTGACCATTCTTCCAGAAGCGCATTTGTGAGGTCAGGCACTGCTGTGGACGAAAAGTCCTGGCTTGCAGTCTCCGCTTTAATTCATCCCAAATGTGTTCTATCAGGTTGAGATCAGGTCTCTGTGTAGGACAGTCAAGTTCCTCCACCCCAAACCCACTTATCCATGTCTTTATGGACCTTGTTTGTGCACTGGTGCACAATCATGTTGGAACAGGAAGGGACCATCCCCAAACTGTTCCCACAAAGTTCTGAGCATGAAATTATCCAAAATATCTTGGTATGCTGATGCCTTAAGGGTTCCCTTACCGGAACTAAGGGGCTAATCCCAACCCCTGAAAAACAACCCAACACCATAATCCCCCATCCACCAAATGATTTGGACCAGTGCACAAAGCAAGGTTCATAAAGACATGAATGACCATGTTTGGGGTGTAGGAACTTGACTTGCCTGCACAGAGTCCTGACCTCAACTGATAAAATACCTTTGGGATGAATTAGAGCGGAAACTGCAAGCCAGGCCTTTTCATCCAACATCGCAAATGCGCTTCTGGAAGAATGGTCAAACATTCCCGTAGACACACTCCTAAACCTTGTGGACAGCCTTCCCAGAAGACTTGATAATAACAAAAAAGGGGGAGAAGAGCCAAAGGGAATGGGGTAAGCAAGTGCCTCTAAGGGCACCTAAAAGTCTCCTCAAGTCTGGCTATGTCCAATGTGGACTATGTCACTCTGGTCTAGAAAATATTAACAAATGAACAAAAAACCTGAAGTGCTCCTATCAAGGCTGGCAGGAACCAGGAGACCAAATGAGTGGCAAAAGGCATACACAGAGTGAGGGCTTAGATAAAAACAGTAATACTTTATTGTGTATACAAAAAAAGAAAAACAGAGCATCGGTGTGATCACAGATGATCACTGTATATATGTGGATGTAATTTATGTGACATCTGCAGTTATACCTTCATATAACTCAACCTGTCACTTGGTGAGTATATGATGCAGCAACAAAGAAAAATTGAAAAGACACATAAACACAAAACCAAAATAGGACAACATGAAACAAAGCGTCCGGACGCCGGCAATCTGTGTGTGGAGAGCCTGTATGTATATTACATAAATATGTGGTGGGTATAATTACCGGTATGTCAGGGAATCCACACAGAAATTAATGGGAAGCTCGAGCTGCAGGGACAGGGATAAGGGAGGGGAGAGGGTGAAGGAGAGACGGGAATGAAGAGGTATAGAGGAGGGACCCAGGAAGTTCAATGCTTGGAGGTGAAAAACACTGGGAGGTATGGTAGGAAGTCACTCTCTAATTCAGCTGGTAGTAGTGGACACTTGTTGCTGAGTAGAAAAGATGGTAGATGTCCTTCACCGTGTTAAGCAAATGAGGGGAAATGAAATTCTCCTCTGAATGTTATAAATTCCAAATAAAAGAACATCATCAAGTAGGTATAATGGATTTCTGATGGAGACAAACCGACAAGTGGTAGTACCCGGAAATGGGGTTGCACCCGTGGGAATGTATGGATACTTCAATCCGGTATCTATGTGTTTCCAGATACCCGGTCAGAGCTGCATCATTGTTACGGCTAATTAATTTCAATTGTTTCACCAGAGTCCCAGATATTAGTGTGGTAGATTAACCGTCTGGTATGGCATCGCTAATTGAATCACTAGGGGTGGTTTGGGCTGCAATCAGCTCTCAAAAAGAAAAAAGCACATCGATAATGTCCCATCAATAAGTGAAGTATGCTTCTATCCCCGTAACGTAAAATAGCGGTACCTGACGGTGTTCCGGTGGTTGGGTCTATGACCATTTGTATCAATTGATGCAGTCGGTTTCGGAAACGAATAGTCCCACAGGGTGTATTGGCTGTCTCCGGTACCTTGGATGTCCCCACGTCTCTGTAGTTAGAGGCTGATTCCTCGTAACATCTTCCGTCTATTCTCCCCGTCTCCCTGCCTCTGCTATGCTGGCTTCCGGGAGGTGTGCCGGCGTCTCGGGACGCGGTGACGTCAACGCGTTTCGCAAGCACGATTGCGTAGCTTCGTCTGGACGTACTGGTGGAGCCTGAGACGTCCCTTTTTATAGCGCAATGCTGCACAGGACTCACACCGGGTTAGATTTTTCTTAAAGGGACAGGATGTTTGGCGATATGTGTCCATACATAATTTCCAAGATAAAACCATTCAAGAACATTGAATAATAATTTTCTTTGTTTATATTTGATTAATGCATAGAGGTTTAATGGCCTAGCAAAGAACAAGGGAAAAGGGGTGAGGAAAGGTGGGGGGGGGGGGGGGGGGGGGGGGGGGAGGGGAAAGAAGGGGGGAGGGAAAGAGGGTAAAGGAGGGGGGATTATGCATGACAAATAAAGGGGAGACATATCTTACATAGCGACAGGGAGGGTCCGTATGTGAAAAAAACCCATAAAAGCGAATGAAGATATTTCGGGTCTACATGGGAGCGTAGGTTGTCACCGAATTAATTGGTTAACATGAGGCGAAGCAGTATGTTTTATTCAGTGAATTGGCCAGTGTAAATACCTTTAGATAAAACAATAAATATTGCATTTGGTATATTGCACGTGCCCAGTTCTCTGGTGCAAAATCTATACATCAAAACCATAATCAAAATTGAAATTAACATTCAAATTAAGCTAAAAAAGTATGTGTAATATAATATAATATACTATACTATACTGTTAACACCCCTTAATGTGTTATGCCGGATCTAAGTATAGACAGGTGTGCACATGCTATACCATTGGATGACAGCTATGTATATCAAGCTTCCGTTGTAATACATCAGGTAGATGTAGCACACCCGTCTGGGGACAGCAGTGCCAGAGTAATGGTGGTTCTATGACGTACTGTATAGTATATGATTAGGGTGCAGATGTTAACAATAAGCAGCAACGATTATAAAGTATTTTTATAAAGGATAGTAAATGGTATATGAATGTAATATGGTGATGCAATATAGTCAGGGTCAGAATAGGGGAGTGGTCAAAGCCGGAGAGATGTCCTAGAGGTGTAGTGCATAAATATAGTTAGAATCGCTACCATGGCAAACTGGAGTGATGACAGAGAGGTAGAGGTGGAAGTCAATCATTCCTCAAGGAAAACCTGTAGGTTGAGTTCAGTGTTCATTCCTATTGGATATAAACTTCTTAAGCGGTAAATCCACCACTTTTCTTTCTGTAATAGTATGCGATTAAAATCGCCACGCCTAGGGGGAAGTTTAAGCATATAAATGCCCTTCACCGTCATACCTCTGAGGTTGCCATCATGCACTAAAGAAAAGTGCTTAGCCAAAGGCTTCTCTGTGTCTCGTGCCCTAATCTCCCGCATGTGCTCCCCTATTCTGACCCTTAAGGGGCGCTTGGTTTTACCTATGTACAGTTTCCCGCATGGGCAGGTGATCATATATATTACCCTAGTAGAGGCACAGTTGATAAGATCCCGGATCTCAAATTCATTTTTGCCATCTGCATCGTGGAATCTGTTGGTACGATCCACATAGGGGCACACTTGGCAATGGCCACATGAAAACATACCCTTACTGCGCGGGAAGTCTGCCAACCATGTCTCATCAGTTTCACACTTATATTCCGATTTGACAAGGAGATCACCTAAGTTTTTTGCCCTTTTGGCCACCATATTCGGCGATGGGCCCACAATTTTGGCCAGTCCGGGTGTACTTGTCAGAATGCCCCAATGTTTGTTGAGAATATTGCGAACTGTGTCCCATTGGACCCCATATTGCGTAATTACTCTTGTGTAGCCATTCTTTTTGTTCTGATTGGTGTTATGCCTTTTTTTGGGGGCAGTGGTCAATAGGTCCTCTCTATTACGGTCGGCTACCTTATTTTTAGCCCTTCTAAGCTGGTTATGGGTATAACCTCGTTCCCTAAATCTCTTGTAGAGGTCTTTGCTTTCATTGCTATAGTCAGAAGGTTTGGAACAGTTTCGCTTAAGGCGAAGAAACTGACCCACTGGGATGCCATCTTTTAGCCATCTGGGGTGGTAACTGTCTGCCTGAAGGAGGGTGTTGGCTGCCGTCTCCTTGCGGTAGGTACAGGTGCTGATAGAGTCACCCGATATGGATATCCACAGATCCAAGAAAGAGATCTTTATTTGGCTGAATGTGAAAGTCAGCCGGATGTTAAAATCATTAGTATTCAATTGTTCCATGAATATGTGGAGGTCCGGCAGGGTACCAGTCCAGATGAGTAGCACATCGTCGATGTACCTTAGCCAAGTGTGAGCATGACCAAGGTACATCGAGTTGTGGTACACGATACTCTCTTCCCAGAATCCCAAATGCAAACATGCATATGCTGGTGCCCAAGAGGCCCCCATCGATGTGCCTTTAATTTGTTGGTAAAATTTGCTTAGGAATTGAAAACAGTTGTTATCTAGAGCAAATTTCAGTAGCTCCATAATCAAGATACCCCATGACGCCTGGCTCGTGGGAGTGGACGTCGAATCACTATATACGTCTATACCCCACCCTGTAGGACTAGGAGCGGTGGAGGAGTATCTACTCTACCACTACCCAGGATGTGCTCACCAAAACGAATTGATTATGGAGCTACTGAAATTTGCTCTAGATAACAACTGTTTTCAATTCCTAAGCAAATTTTACCAACAAATTAAAGGCACATCGATGGGGGCCTCTTGGGCACCAGCATATGCATGTTTGCATTTGGGATTCTGGGAAGAGAGTATCGTGTACCACAACTCGATGTACCTTGGTCATGCTCACACTTGGCTAAGGTACATCGACGATGTGCTACTCATCTGGACTGGTACCCTGCCGGACCTCCACATATTCATGGAACAATTGAATACTAATGATTTTAACATCCGGCTGACTTTCACATTCAGCCAAATAAAGATCTCTTTCTTGGATCTGTGGATATCCATATCGGGTGACTCTATCAGCACCTGTACCTACCGCAAGGAGACGGCAGCCAACACCCTCCTTCAGGCAGACAGTTACCACCCCAGATGGCTAAAAGATGGCATCCCAGTGGGTCAGTTTCTTCGCCTTAAGCGAAACTGTTCCAAACCTTCTGACTATAGCAATGAAAGCAAAGACCTCTACAAGAGATTTAGGGAACGAGGTTATACCCATAACCAGCTTAGAAGGGCTAAAAATAAGGTAGCCGACCGTAATAGAGAGGACCTATTGACCACTGCCCCCAAAAAAAGGCATAACACCAATCAGAACAAAAAGAATGGCTACACAAGAGTAATTACGCAATATGGGGTCCAATGGGACACAGTTCGCAATATTCTCAACAAACATTGGGGCATTCTGACAAGTACACCCGGACTGGCCAAAATTGTGGGCCCATCGCCGAATATGGTGGCCAAAAGGGCAAAAAACTTAGGTGATCTCCTTGTCAAATCGGAATATAAGTGTGAAACTGATGAGACATGGTTGGCAGACTTCCCGCGCAGTAAGGGTATGTTTTCATGTGGCCATTGCCAAGTGTGCCCCTATGTGGATCGAACCAACAGATTCCACGATGCAGATGGCAAAAATGAATTTGAGATCCGGGATCTTATCAACTGTGCCTCTACTAGGGTAATATATATGATCACCTGCCCATGCGGGAAACTGTACATAGGTAAAACCAAGCGCCCCTTAAGGGTCAGAATAGGGGAGCACATGCGGGAGATTAGGGCACGAGACACAGAGAAGCCTTTGGCTAAGCACTTTTCTTTAGTGCATGATGGCAACCTCAGAGGTATGACGGTGAAGGGCATTTATATGCTTAAACTTCCCCCTAGGCGTGGCGATTTTAATCGCATACTATTACAGAAAGAAAAGTGGTGGATTTACCGCTTAAGAAGTTTATATCCAATAGGAATGAACACTGAACTCAACCTACAGGTTTTCCTTGAGGAATGATTGACTTCCACCTCTACCTCTCTGTCATCACTCCAGTTTGCCATGGTAGCGATTCTAACTATATTTATGCACTACACCTCTAGGACATCTCTCCGGCTTTGACCACTCCCCTATTCTGACCCTGACTATATTGCATCACCATATTACATTCATATACCATTTACTATCCTTTATAAAAATACTTTATAATCGTTGCTGCTTATTGTTAACATCTGCACCCTAATCATATACTATACAGTACGTCATAGAACCACCATTACTCTGGCACTGCTGTCCCCAGACGGGTGTGCTACATCTACCTGATGTATTACAACGGAAGCTTGATATACATAGCTGTCATCCAATGGTATAGCATGTGCACACCTGTCTATACTTAGATCCGGCATAACACATTAAGGGGTGTTAACAGTATAGTATAGTATATTATATTATATTACACATACTTTTTTAGCTTAATTTGAATGTTAATTTCAATTTTGATTATGGTTTTGATGTATAGATTTTGCACCAGAGAACTGGGCACGTGCAATATACCAAATGCAATATTTATTGTTTTATCTAAAGGTATTTACACTGGCCAATTCACTGAATAAAACATACTGCTTCGCCTCATGTTAACCAATTAATTCGGTGACAACCTACGCTCCCATGTAGACCCGAAATATCTTCATTCGCTTTTATGGGTTTTTTTCACATACGGACCCTCCCTGTCGCTATATAAGATATGTCTCCCCTTTATTTGTCATGCATAATCCCCCCTCCTTTACCCTCTTTCCCTCCCCCCTTCTTCCCCCCCCCACCCCCCCCCCCCCCCCCCCCCCCCCCCCCCCCCCCCCCACCCCCCCCCCCCCCCACCCCCCCCCCCCCCCCCTCCCCCCCCCCCCCCCCCCCCCACCTTTCCTCACCCCTTTTCCCTTGTTCTTTGCTAGGCCATTAAACCTCTATGCATTAATCAAATATAAACAAAGAAAATTATTATTCAATGTTCTTGAATGGTTTTATCTTGGAAATTATGTATGGACACATATCGCCAAACATCCTGTCCCTTTAAGAAAAATCTAACCCGGTGTGAGTCCTGTGCAGCATTGCGCTATAAAAAGGGACGTCTCAGGCTCCACCAGTACGTCCAGACGAAGCTACGCAATCGTGCTTGCGAAACGCGTTGACGTCACCGCGTCCCGAGACGCCGGCACACCTCCCGGAAGCCAGCATAGCAGAGGCAGGGAGACGGGGAGAATAGACGGAAGATGTTACGAGGAATCAGCCTCTAACTACAGAGACGTGGGGACATCCAAGGTACCGGAGACAGCCAATACACCCTGTGGGACTATTCGTTTCCGAAACCGACTGCATCAATTGATACAAATGGTCATAGACCCAACCACCGGAACACCGTCAGGTACCGCTATTTTACGTTACGGGGATAGAAGCATACTTCACTTATTGATGGGACATTATCGATGTGCTTTTTTCTTTTTGAGTGCTGATTGCAGCCCAAACCACCCCTAGTGATTCAATTAGCGATGCCATACCAGACGGTTAATCTACCACACTAATATCTGGGACTCTGGTGAAACAATTGAAATTAATTAGCCGTAACAATGATGCAGCTCTGACCGGGTATCTGGAAACACATAGATACCGGATTGAAGTATCCATACATTCCCACGGGTGCAACCCCATTTCCGGGTACTACCACTTGTCGGTTTGTCTCCATCAGAAATCCATTATACCTACTTGATGATGTTCTTTTATTTGGAATTTATAACATTCAGAGGAGAATTTCATTTCCCCTCATTTGCTTAACACGGTGAAGGACATCTACCATCTTTTCTACTCAGCAACAAGTGTCCACTACTACCAGCTGAATTAGAGAGTGACTTCCTACCATACCTCCCAGTGTTTTTCACCTCCAAGCATTGAACTTCCTGGGTCCCTCCTCTATACCTCTTCATTCCCGTCTCTCCTTCACCCTCTCCCCTCCCTTATCCCTGTCCCTGCAGCTCGAGCTTCCCATTAATCTCTGTGTGGATTCCCTGACATACCGGTAATTATACCCACCACATATTTATGTAATATACATACAGGCTCTCCACACACAGATTGCCGGCGTCCGGACGCTTTGTTTCATGTTGTCCTATTTTGGTTTTGTGTTTATGTGTCTTTTCAATTTTTCTTTGTTGCTGCATCATATACTCACCAAGTGACAGGTTGAGTTATATGAAGGTATAACTGCAGATGTCACATAAATTACATCCACATATATACAGTGATCATCTGTGATCACACCGATGCTCTGTTTTTCTTTTTTTGTATACACAATAAAGTATTACTGTTTTTATCTAAGCCCTCACTCTGTGTATGCCTTTTGCCACTCATTTGGTCTCCTGGTTCCTGCCAGCCTTGATAGGAGCACTTCAGGTTTTTTGTTCATTTCCCAGAAGACTTGAAACTGTTATAACTGCAAAGGGAGGGCCAACTCAATATTGAACCCTACGTACTAAGACTGAGATGCCATTAAGGTTTTTGTGTGTGTAAAGGCAAGTGTCCCGATACTTTTGGTAATATAGTGTATGTAATGTTAGGGCCTGTGTGATTGTTTACACTTGTCTTCATATTACATTTGGTAAAGTTAAACAAGATTGTACAATCAAATTGCAGAATGTATTACCACCCCTAACTGAACTGAAGTTTTGGGTTGAAAGAGCATTGATATATGTTGTGCTATATTGATATATAATACTTGTTTTACAACCCCCATATTGGATTCTCAAGGAGATTCATGGAGAATCTACTCAAAAAGTAAGAAACCAGGAATGTCAAAGCAGAGCAAGAGGGTGGGCATAAACCTCCTTTACCCACTTTAGTAGTGCGTTATAGCCAGAAGATTGCTACAGCGCAGTACTATAGTTCTAGGAGGGCGTCCATAGGTGTCCTCCCAGGACCCCACCCCCTGCACGCCCCCAGGGCCATGCATCAGGCAAGCTCTGTGCAACCTCATCAGTGCTCATCAGTGCACATCAGTGAAGAAGAAAAATTACTTATTTGCAAAATGTTATAACAGAAAACTTATTTTTTCAAAATGTTCTTTTTTTGTTTGCTTAGCAAAAAATAAAAACCCAGTGTTGATTAAATACCACCAAAAGAAAGCTCTATCTGTCTCAAAAAATGTTAAAAATGTCATATGGGTACAGCATTGCATGACCACGCAATTGTGAAAGTACCCAGTATTGAAGTCGTTAAATGCTTGAAGTGGAGGGGGGGTGAAATTCTACTTTACTCCACCCAAAAAATCCAAACCCTTATTGGAAGAAATTAGCAGCTACGTGATTTGGCTGTGTACAACATACAAATTAAGGTAAATTACCAAATGCTAGAAATAATTACATATTTGATAAAACATAAAAAAAACATCATGATAGAAATATGTAGCCTGCCTTTGCTCTCCTTCTTAAATTTCTAGTGGTCTAGACAGCATAGAAAACCAGCAGAATACAAGGGGGAAATACATATATGGGAGTATATGCTGCAGGAAGGGAGTGAAAGTGCCCAGTATTGAAGTGGTTAAATGCTTGAAGTGGAGGGGTGTGAAATTATACTTTACTCCACCCAAAATCCAAACCCTTATTGGAAGAAAATAGCGGCTACGTGATTTGGCTGCGTACAACCTACAAATTAAGGTAAATTACCGAATGCTAGAAATAATTACATATTTGATAAAATATATAAAAAAAAAAAACATCATGATAAAAATATGTAGCCTGCCTTTGCTCTCCTTCTTAAATTGCTAGTGGTCTAGACAGCATAGCAAACCAGCAGAATACAAGGGGGAAATACATACAGTGGTGTGAAAAAGTGTTTGCCCCCTTCCTCATTTCCTGTTCCTTTGCATGTTTGTCACACTTAAGTGTTTCGGAACATCAAACCAATTTAAACAATAGTCAAGGACAACACAAGTAAACACAAAATGCAATTTGTAAATGAAGGTGTTTATTATTAAAGGTGAAAAAAAATCCAAACCATCATGGCCCTGTGTGAAAAAGTGATTGCCCCCCTTGTTAAAACATACTATAACTGTGGTTGTTCACACCTGAGTTCAATTTCTCTAGCCACACCCAGGCCTGATTATTGCCACACCTGTTCACAATCAAGGCATCACTTAAATAGGAGCTGCTTGACACAGTAAGGTCCACCAGAAGATCCTTAAAAGCTACACATCATGCCGAGACCCAAAGAAATTCAGGAACAATTGAGAAAGAAAGTAATTGAGATTTATCAGTCTGGAAAGGGTTATAAAGCCATTTCCAAAGCTTTGGAAATCCAGCGAACCACAGTGAGAGCCATTATCCACAAATGGCGAAGACATGGAACAGTGGTGAACCTTCCCAGGAGTGGCCAGCCGCCCAAAATTACCCCAAGAGCGCAGCGACGACTCATCCAAGAGGTCACAAAAGACCCCACAACAACGTATATGGGAGTATATGCTGCAGGAAGGGAGTGAAAGTGCACAGTATTGAAGTGATTAAATGCTTGAAGTGGAGGGGTTTGTACTTTACTCCACCCAAAATCCAAAACCTTATTGGAAGAAATTAGCGGCTACATGATTTGGCTGTGTACAACCTACAAATTATATTAGGTAAATTACCAAATGCTAGAAATAATTACATATTTGATAAAATATAAAAAAAAAAAAACATCATGAGAGAAATATGTAGCCTGCCTTTGCTCTCCTTCTTAAATTGCTAGTGGTCTAGATAGCATAGCAAACCAGCAGAATATAAGGCGGAAATTTGTATTTCAGTCCATTCTGTTCTGAGAATTAGAAAGTCCTGCTCCACAGCACAGCCATGTCTGACAGAGCAGGAGAGCTGATTTTTTTCTCTTGCATTTAAGTAACACTGATGCCGCGTACACAGGATCGGACTATCCGACTAGAGTCCACCGAACAATCCGACCGTGTGTGGGCTCCGGCGGACTTTTTCTTCCCAAACGTCTGGCGGATTTAGAAAGAAGTTTTGACTCAAAAGTATCCGCCGGACTCGGCAGTCCGGAGGACAATCCGGCCGTCTGTGTGCTAGTCGGGACTTTTGAAATGAATGGACTTGCCGACACACGGAGTAAAGTCTGTTCATTTATAACGTAACTCTAGGTAGACGGGACTAGCGAAGGAGGTCAATGTCGCCACCTTGCTAGCCCCGTCACCTGGTATGGATTTAAAGGGGAATCCCTACGCCGAAAAAACGGCGTGGGGGTCCCCCCAAATCCATATCAGACTATTATCTGAGCACGCAGCCCAGCCGGTCAGGAAAGAGGTGGGGACGAGCGAGCGCCCCCCCCCTCCTGAGCCGTACCAGGCCGCGTGCCCTCAACATGGGGGGTGCTTTGGGGAAAGGGGGGCCCAGCGGCGTAGGGATGCCCCTTTAAATCCATACCAGGCGATGGGACTAGCAAGGTGTCAATCTCGCAGAGGGAGGTGGCGGCGGCATTGACTTCCTTCGCTAGTCCCGTCTACCTGGAGTCACGTTCAAAATGAAAGGACTTTACTCCGTGTGTCGGCAAGTCCGTTCATTTCAAAAGTCCGGCGGACATCCGCCAAAACTCTGGCGGATTTCCGCTGGATCTAGTCTGCCGGAAAAGTCTGTGCGTGTGTGGGCAAGTCCGCACGTTCGGAAAGTCTGGGGGATTGTCCGCCGGATAGTCCGGCCAAATAGTCCGATCATGTGTACGTGGCATGGCAGGTCTTGTCCCTCCCCCAGTCTGTGAGTGGACAGTAAAAAAAGAAGAAACAGATGATGGGCTCATGGTTCTGTCACTCTGTTGTCTCCATTTATCAGCATGCTATTAATGCAACATAAGTGATTAGCTCCTTGTGCTGCCTCTCCCCTCCCCAGTCTGGGCTTTGCTGTACAGGCACTGCATATCTGATATCAAGTCAAATTCAAATACTCACACTACTTGCATATTCAAAAAATACATTTAAGGCTGTTTTAATGATTATAACACTATAATTTATGTATTTTATGTATACCTGGAGTTCAGCTTTAAAGTAGAGCTATGGGCAAAATAAAAAATGACAGTCTGTCATAAGCATTAACGCAGCAGATTTTATTTTTCTGCGTCCCCCCCATTACCATAGTTTTATTACCTGTAATTCCTGCAAGTAGCTCCAATATTTTTTCACTGCCTTTAACGAGATGACAGTGCTTTTCATTCTGCAGTGAAATCACGCAGCAGCATTGTCACTTTGAGGACAGGACAGTCTTCGAATTAAATGTAGTTTAAATAAGTAAAAAATTTAAGCTTAACTCCAGATCACTTGTTTAAAGCTGCTTTCACACTGCTGCATTGAAAAAAATGGGGTATGTTTAAAGTGCGTTTTCTGGTTGCCTGACTCCCAGCATGCACCTGTAAAATATGGACATGTGACTCTAAAAACGCATTGGTGATGCATTTATGACACATTTCTATTAATTTCAATGGAAAGCTGCATTTTTGGTGAATTTTTGGAAACGTTTAAAAGAGCAACTGAAAAAGCAACTGACATGTGTGAAGAGTTCTAAATGATTTAAGTGTCGGTTCACACTGAGGCAGCAGGACTTGCAGTGCGACTACCTCAGGCGACCTTGACACGACAGCTGCGGCAACTTGCAAAACGACTTCTTTATAGAAGTCAATGCAAGTCACCCCCAAAGTCGTACAGGAACCTTTTTCTTAGTCGAAGCGACTTGTGTCACTCCGATTAGAACGGTTCCATTGTACAGAGCGGGACACGACTTGTCAGGCGGCTAAGTCGCCTGACAAGTCGTCCCAGTGTGAACTGGCACTAAAGGGATGCATTTTTCTTTGACTTTTCTCCAGATATTTGTTAACGATCACCCATTCAATTTAGGATTGAATTAAAAGGCAAAACATTTGTGTGTAGGTATAAAAAAAAAAACATAAATACTTTTCTTTCCTTCTTTATAAGTGATCACATTCCCTCTGTTCTCAGCTGCATAAGAGCTGGGGGGAGGAGAAGCAACAGCACACTGAACTCTCCAGTGAGTAATTGTGCGGGGGGGGTCTCCTGCTTGTCTGATCATTCTGATCATTGGAGGAGAGATGTGGTCTCCTGCTTAGTGTGGTCAGTTTATAATAGGAAAGAAGAAAGATTGGCAGGAACACCAGGGATTTCACACAAAGGAAGGGAAATAAATATAACAGGATATGTTTCCATACAATAACATGGTACAGCAGGCACGTATTAGGAATATGAGATGCTGGGGTAACAAACACTTTAATGCAGAGTTCCACCCATTTTTTAGTTTATTAAAAGTCAGCAGCTACAAAAAGCATAGCTGCTGACTTTTAATAAACTGACACTTACCTGCCCCACAGTTCAGCGATGCGGGTGCCCAGAGGCTAGCTCCTCTCCCCCTCCTCTCCTCTGCGCCGTCAGGAAGGGGGACAGGAAGTCCCACGAAAAAAAGGGTACACCCCCCCCCCCACAAAAAAAATGACATGCCAAATGTGGTATGCCAGGGGGCGAGGAGTGCTTTTGGTTGGAACTCCGCTTTAACTGAAAAACTGATCAGTGTGAAAGGCCCCTTAAGAAGTTACAGTTGTTCAGTTTTGAAAAAGGGAGCAAACCATATGAATAAGGTCTCAAGCACACTGGACATTGAAAAAATATAAATAAAAGCCTGTTAAATAAACAATGCAATTTATGTGCTAAATGTAATCATTACAGGTATTGCCCCATAATGTTACCAGAATATAATATTTTTCACTATAATCAGGTTTTAATGCTTTGAGCCTCTGACCCGGAACAAGTATGGTGATCCGGTGCTGTTGACTTCCCCCTGACTTCTCTTGCTGTATGCAGGACTAGAAACTCATAGTCAAAGACCACATGGCATCAAGCATTCCCAGAAATAAGTCAGCAAAGAAAGCTTATTTCTTTCAGAACAGGTTTTCTTTAAACCAGCTACAGACATCTACATCAAACACAATGTTCAGAGTCTTGGTTGAAGCTAATATGTTGAGATACATCTAATGCCAGGTTGCGGCCACCTGCAGTTGACCAGGAAAGAGTTTAATGCAAATCCCTAGTATTCACTTCAGTAGGAACAAAGTATTTTAATGTTTCAAATCTCCATGTGAGAAGTATATTGCATAGTGCCTGATATGTGGAATGTGTCATTTGATCCCCAGGCAGAACAAGACCACTTATGTGTGCTGTTTCTCCTACCCTCTTGACTTGTTTTTTCACCTTCACTAGACTCAAATAGCTAAAGCTAAACTTTTTTATTGGATAGAGCGGTGAGGAGTTAAAACCCCAATCAGGTTTGATGTCCTTATTTCTCCTCTTGACCATTGTCACCAGGAGAAAAAGTGGGGGAAAATCCCAAATTTTAGGTGGTCATCAGAAAAGAATGGAGGTGAAATCTTCCAATGGAAACACAATTTCCAATGACAACATTTTAAGAGGGATTTCCCATCCTGTTGATACTTCACCTCCCATTGAGACTGGGCAGGAAACTAAGGGAAATCTCCCCAATGATACACAGATAGTAAAGAAAAAAATTCCCTACTCTTTACAAAATAAAAATAAAAAGTTTTGAATAAAGGGCCTATGCACATCATATGCATTGGGCTATGCTGCAGTGGTGGGTGCTGAAAAAAGTAGGGATCCTGCATTTTAATGCAATGGTGTTGATTTACTACAACCGGAGAGTGCTAAATCTGGTGCAGCTGTGCATGGTAGCCAATCGCCTTATACTTCAGCTTGTTCAATAATGCTTTGACAAAAATTCTGGAAGCTGATTGGTTTCCATGTAGAGCTTCACCAGGTTTTGCACTCTTCAGTTTCAGTAAGTCAACCCCAATGCGTTGCAAAGCAGTACACTGCATCATAACGTGCTGCTGTGCATAAAGATGAATGAAATGTCATTATGGGGTAGACTAAGGCCCCTTTCATACGGGCACATCTATGGAATGGATTCTACTTGCTCAGTGGGGATCGCTGCGCTGATCCCCACTGAGCAGGCGGATGACAGGTGCTGTCCGATCCGCTGTGCAGAGTGGACACAGACACAGTCCCGCTCTTCTCTATGGGGAAATCGGATGGATACAGACGCTTGTCCGTTTTTATCCAGTCCTATCCAATCCGATCCATCAGACGGATAGATTTTGCAGGCAGCATCAGATCAGATAGTGGCGGGTGCCTGCTGACATCTGCCGCTCCATAGAGGCATTACACACACAGAGCTATATTTTCTTCCAGAAGCACCTATAGGACTTGTAGTGTGTTAGTGGCAGGCAGGCAGAGCTCCTATATTTTGTTACCAGAAGCACCTATAGGACTTGTAGTGTGTTCGTGGCAGGCAGGCAGAGCTCCTATATTTTGTTCCCAGAGGCACCTATAGGACTTGAAGTGTGTTAGTCCCATTACACACACAGAGCTATATTTTCTTCCCAGAAGCACCTATAGGACTTGAAGTGTGTTAGTCCCATCACACACACAGAGCAATATTTTCTTCCCAGAAGCACCTATAGGACTTGAAGTGTGTTAGTCCCATCACACAGAGCTCCTCTATTTTCTTTGCATAAGCACCCACAGGACTTCTAGTGTGTTAGTGGCATCACACAGAGCTCCTATATATTCTTCTCAGCAGCACCCCCAGGACTTCTAGTGTGTTAGTGGCATCACACAGAGCTCCTCTATTTTCTTTGCAGAAGCACCCACAGGACTTCTAGTGTGTTAGTGGCATCACACAGAGCTCCTCTATTTTCTTTGCAGAAGCACCCACAGGACTTCTAGTGTGTTAGTGGCATCACACAGAGCTCCTCTATTTTCTTTGCAGAAGCACCCACAGGACTTCTAGTGTGTTAGTGGCATCACACAGAGCTCCTCTATTTTCTTTGCAGAAGCACCCATAGGACTTCTAGTGTGTTAGTGGCATCACACAGAGCTCCATTATATATTCTTCTCAGCAGCACCCACAGGACTTCTAGTGTGTTAGTGGCATCACACAGAGCTCCTATATTTTCTTTGCAGAAGCACCTATAGGACTTCTAGTGTGTTAGTGGCATCACACAGAGCTCCTCTATTTTCTTTGCAGAAGCACCCACAGGACTTCTAGTGTGTTAGTGGCATCACACAGAGCTCCTATATTTTCTTCTCAGCAGCACCCACAGGACTTCTAGTGTGTTAGTGGCATCACACAGAGCTCCTATATTTTTCTTTGCAGAAGCAAGCACCTATAGGACTTCTAGTGTGTTAGTGGCATCACACAGAGCTCCTATATTTTCTTCTCAGCAGCACCACAGGACTTCTAGTGTGTTAGTGGCATCACACAGAGCTCCTATATTTTCTTTGCAGAAGCACCCATAGGACTTCTAGTGTGTTAGTGGCATCACACAGAGCTCCTATATTTTCTTCTCAGCAGCACCCACAGGCTTCTAGTGTGTTAGTGGCATCACACAGAGCTCCTATATATTCTTCTCAGCAGCACCCACAGGACTTCTAGTGTGTTAGTGGCATCACACAGAGCTCCTATATTTTCTTTGCAGAAGCACCCATAGGACTTCTAGTGTGTTAGTGGCATCACACAGAGCCTCCTATATTTTCTTCTCAGCAGCACCCACAGGACTTCTAGTGTGTTAGTGGCATCACACAGAGCTCCTATATTTTCTTTGCAGAAGCACCTATAGGACTTCTAGTGTGTTAGTGGCATCACACAGAGCTCCTATATTTTCTTCTCAGCAGCACCCACAGGACTACCGACTACAATGGCTGGAAGACCGCCAAGGGGAGGCAGAGCGTGCAGAGCCAAGAACACAGGGCAGACAGTCTCTGTTTCTAGTGGACGTGGCCGTGGACGTGGACGTGGTCGTGCATCGTCATCAGCACGTGGCCATGGGACACGCGCGTCTTTGTTTTCGGCAGCTGGACATGTGGAGCCGCATCATGCTGAAGGCTTGGTAGAATGGATGACCAAGCCCTCCTCATCCTCCTCATCCTCTCTCACCCAGGCTCAGGGTACTGACAGAGCATCATCAGCCACCCCTTCCCTAGACCCACCATGTCCTCCTGAGGAGTCCCCCGAACTCTTTGAGCACAGTGTTGGGTACATGCTCCAGGAGGATGCCCAACGATTCGAAGGCTCGGATGACGATACCCAGCTTGAGGAATCTGGCAGTACAGTTCCACCAGCTGCAGCTTACTGCCAGGTTTGCTCTAGTGGTGAAGAGGGAGGGGATGATGAGGTCACTGACTCCACGTGGGTGCCTCAAGGGAGAGAGGATGAGGAGGAGGACGAGGAGGAGGAGGATGCGGCGTCACATGTCCAACGAGGCAGGATGCCCCCTGGAGGCCAGGTAGAGGCCAGCACAGCAACTGTACAACACCGCAGAGCTCCGCCTGTGCAGGGCGCTGCCTCTGCACGTTATCAGAAAAGTTCTTTGGTGTGGGCCTTTTTTGAGACGAGTGCAGCAGATCGCACCACTGCTATTTGCAATATTTGTCTCAAGCGTATCTCGCGTGGCCAAAACATCAGCCGCTTGGGCACGACAAGCATGACCAGACATATGGCGACCTGCCATGCAGCTCGTTGGCAGGCACACATAAAAGACCCACACCAAAGAACTAAGCGGACCTCTCCTTGCTCCTCCTCAGCTGGGATCTCCATCCCCACTACACCTTCAGTCCTCTCTGAAAGCTGCTCTGAGAGGACTGAAGGTGTAGAATTCGGTGTGTCACAACCAAGTACTTGCAGTACACCGACGTCCGAATGCAGCAGGCAAATTTCCCTGCCCCAGCTGCTGGACCGTAGAAAGAAGTACACTCCCAGCCATCCACATGCCCAGCGGTTGAATGCTAGCCTTGCTAAATTGCTAGCACTTCAACTGCTGCCTTTTCAGTTGGTAGACTCGGCCCCCTTCCGTGAGTTTGTTCAATGTGCGGTTCCTCAGTGGCAGGTTCCCAAACGCCACTTTTTCTCGCGGAAGGCGATTCCGTCTCTCTACCGGCATGTGGAGGGCAATGTCCATGCCTCGCTGGACAGGGCGGTCAGCGGTAAGGTGCATATTACCGCTGACTCATGGTCCAGCAGGCATGGACAGGGACGGTACCTTTCTTTCACGGCCCATTGGGTCACTCTATTGGCAGCTGGGAGGGATGCAGGACAAGGTGCAGTAGTGTTGGAGGTTGTTCCGCCACCACGCCTCCAAAACGCGACTACTGCTACTGGTTGTGACACACCTCTCTCCTCCACCCCCTCCTCTTCTTCTTCCTCCAGTGCTCTGTCCTTGGAACCAGCGGTGCTCCGTAGGCGTACAAGGGGCTACGCAAGTACGCAGGCAAAAAGATGCCATGCCGTGCTTGCGCTGGTGTGTTTGGGGGACAGGAGCCACACTGGGCCAGAGGTTCTGGCAGCTCTGCAGGGGCAGGCCGAGAGGTGGTTGACGCCACGTCAGCTTAAGCCAGGAATGGTCGTTTCTGACAATGGCACCAACCTCCTCTCCGCCCTGCGACAGGGGCAGCTCACCATGTGCCCTGCATGGCTCACGTCCTCAACCTGGTGGTGCAGCGGTTCTTGGGCAGGTTCCCAGGCTTACAGGATGTCCTGAGGCAGGCCAGGAAAGTCTGTGTGCATTTCCGCCGATCTTATAATGCCAGTGCTCGGCTGACTGAGCTGCAAAAGGAGCTGAACCTGCCCAAGAACCGCCTAATATCTGACATGCCCACCAGGTGGAACTCAACGTTGGCCATGCTGCAGCGACTGCACACGCAGCAGAGGGCCATCAATGAGTACCTTTGCGACTACGGCACCAGGACAGGGTCAGGGGAGCTTGGGTTTTTTTCCCCACGTCAGTGGAGCATGATCAGGGATGCATGCACTGTCCTCTCACCATTTGAGGAGGCCACGAGGATGGTGAGCAGTGACAGTGCATGCATCAGTGACACTGTCCCTCTTGTCCACCTGTTGGAGCATACGCTGCGTGGGATAATGGACAGGGCACTTGAGGCAGAACAGAGGCAGGAAGAGGAGGACTTCCTTGCCTCTCAAGGCCCCCTTTATCCGGACAGTGTTCCTTCTGTCCCACCCATCACACAGGAAGAGGATGAGGAGGAGGAGGAGGAGGAGGAGGAGGAGGATTGTGTGAGCATGGAGGTGGAGCCTGGCACTCAGCATCAGCAGCAGCAGTCTTTTAGGGATGATGTACAGTCCCAACAAGCCAGTGGACTTGTACGTGGCTGGGAGGAGGTGGCTGGCGATCATGTCATCCTCAGTGACCCAGAAGACTCCGGACCGAATGCCTCAGCTAACCTACGCTGCATGGCCTCCCTGATCCTGCAAAGCCTGCGGAAGGATCCTCGTGTTCTTCGGATCAAGGAGAGGGACCATTACTGGCTGGCCACTCTCCTTGATCCGCGGTACAAGGGTAAGGTTGCGGACCTTATCTTGCCGTCGCAGAGGGAGCAGAGGATGAGACATCTCAGGGAGGCCTTGCAGAAAGGTCTGTGCAACGCGTTCCCAGAAACTGGGAGGCTACAAACTCCTGGTCCTGGGCGACGAGTTGCTGAGGCTTCGGTCAGTGGCAGAAGGAGCGGTGGGGAAGGTGGACGTCTGACCGATGCGTTCAGACAATTTTTTAGTCCGCAGCCCCAAGGTATGATCGGTTCCAGCAACCATCGCCAGCGTCTGATATACATGGTGCAGGAATACCTTGGGGCAAGGTCAGACTTGGACACCTTTCCCACCGAAAATCCTCTGGCTTACTGGGTCCTGAGGATGGATCACTGGCCAGAGCTTGCACAGTATGCAATTGAGCTACTGGCCTGTCCTGCCTCCAGCGTTCTTTCCGAACGCACATTCAGTGCTGCTGGAGGATTTGTGACTGATCATAGGGTGCGCCTGTCCACCGCCTCGGTTGATCGACTGACATTCATCAAAATGAATCAGTCTTGGATCACCACCAGCTACCAGGCACCTGAGGCGGATATAACCGAATAATTTTTAATGTCACATCCCTTCAAGACTGCCTATGCTGATGCTGAGTGACTGTCCTCTTATGTTCACTGACTATCCTCTTCCTCCTCCTCAATGATCCATGCCACAGCACCAGTGCCTAAGGCACAATTTTTCAGCCCCTGTTTAACAGGGGCGTGTACTTACAATTTTTTAAAAAAATGCTTCGCAACACGTGTGACTGCTGTGCTCCAAGTACAGTCTCTGTGAGGGCCGTGTTGCAGTGTTGTGGCACCAGCACCAGTGCCTAAGGCACAATTTTTCAGCCCCTGTTTAACAGGGGCGTGTACTTACAATTTTTTAAAAAAATGCTTCGCAACACGTGTGACTGCTGTGCTCCAAGTACAGTCTCTGTGAGGGCCGTGTTGCAGTGTTGTGGCACCAGCACCAGTGCCTAAGGCACAATTTTTCAGCCCCTGTTTAACAGGGGCGTGTACTTACAATTTTTTAAAAAAATGCTTCGCAACACGTGTGACTGCTGTGCTCCAAGTACAGTCTCTGTGAGGGCCGTGTTGCAGTGTTGTGGCACCAGCACCAGTGCCTAAGGCACAATTTTTCAGCCCCTGTTTAACAGGGGCGTGTACTTACAATTTTTTAAAAAAATGCTTCGCAACACGTGTGACTGCTGTGCTCCAAGTACAGTCTCTGTGAGGGCCGTGTTGCAGTGTTGTGGCACCAGCACCAGTGCCTAAGGCACAATTTTTCAGCCCCTGTTTAACAGGGGCGTGTACTTACAATTTTTTAAAAAAATGCTTCGCAACACGTGTGACTGCTGTGCTCCAAGTACAGTCTCTGTGAGGGGTTGCAGTGTTGTGGCACCAGCACCAGTGCCTAAGGCACAATTTTTCAGCCCCTGTTTAACAGGGGCGGGTAATTACAAATCTTGATCTAATAGTTCACAGCAGGGCCCATTCCTGCGCCCACCAAGAGTAACTATGAGGGCCTACAGTCTTGTGGCAACACCGTCCACCACCACCGCCAAAGGCCCAATTTTTCTGCCCTGTTCATCAGGTGCTTGCAATTACAAATCTTGATCTAATAACTCACAGCAGGGCCCATTCCTGCGCCCACCAAGAGTAACTGTGAGAGCTTACAGTCTTGTGGCAAAACCGTCCACCACCACCACCACCACCACCACCAAAGGCCCAATTTTTCTGCCCTGTTCAACAGGTGCATGCAATTACAGATGGGTTGTTCAAACTACTCCACTGACACATTGACGTGACAGCATACACACATATGGTTTAGTAATTCAGGCTTTTTGTGTCATTGATCTGGAACAAGTGTGCAGAGGAGGACTTTTTTTTTAATGATTTTCCCGATCTGTATACTTGTTCTGGGTCATTGGGATTGATTTATCAATAGACATGTGCACAATAGAAAAATTTGTTTCGTTTCGTTTCGTTTCTGTTCGTTTCCATTGAGTCGTAACGATTTGTAATTTCGTAAGTCGTCGGTGTTCGTATTCGGACTCGTTCGTATTTTCGTAAGAGTTATTTTTTCGTTGATTCGTATTTCCGTTAGTCTAATTTTCGTTTATTCGAAATTCGTATTTTCGTTATATATCGTATTCGGACGCATTCGTATTTTCGGAAGAGCTATATTTTCGTTGATTTGAAATGATTCGTATTTCCGTTAATCTAATTTTCGTTGATTCGAAATTCGTATTTTCGTAGATTTAATTACATTCGTACTTTCATGAGATTGATTTATTCGTACTTTCGTAACATTGTTTTCATAGATTCGTAATCGGAGCATAATTCATAATTTAATGTAATGTGTATGCTATTTATATGTTTAAGAAACAAAGAATTTCTCTCTCACAAGTCAGAACTTAACTCAAAAATCCACCAAAACAGTGCCACCGACCCAACCACACCCTATGTGGACTCTGGACGGAATATTTCAGAATCAGAACTAACATTCGTTCTTTCGAATTCTCAATCAGCAGAATTTTCATTATTTCGTATTTTCGTTGTTTTGATTTCCTTTTTTCCAAATTCGTAATTTCGATTTTTCGTTCATTTTGATTTTCGTTATTTTTGAATCTTTGTTCGGTATTTTCGTTGTTTCTGTTTTCGTTTTTCGGATTTTCATTCTTTCGTAGTTTCGTTGTTTCTAATCTAATTATTTCGTATTTTCATTGTTTTTCATATTCGTTCTTTTCCATAGTTCGTTTTTTGTTAGAATTTTTAGTAAACCATTCGTTCATTCGTACGATTACGAATGAACGAATATAATGAATTTGAATGGAAAACAAATTCGTAACTAAACGAATTGCACATGTCTATTTAACAAAGGCAAATAGACTGTCCACTTAGACCCCATACATACATACTATACAACTTTTGTTGTCTGATTTCCTTTAGATTTACCAAAACCATGCAGTGCAAGGGCCTGTCTGATTACATACAAATTGAAACTCTTAAGGTTTGACCTCATAGTATATTGTTTTGGTAAATCTGAAGGAAAAAATCTACAGAAAATTGTATAGTGTGTATCCAAATTTAGCAAGGGAAGTTGCACTTTTCAAAGGATGTTTCTTAGGGAATAAGCTGAAGCTCTGCTGACTTCAATTATCCCATCATGTGCAAGCAGAAATGCTGTTTCCCTTATTTTTGTTGCATGTGCGAAGTGAAATTTCACCACATTCCCTAAGCTCTGGGGAAAATTCCCATGCAAAGTTCAACTTCCCTTGGAAAATGAACAGACTCATTTTTCTTTAGTATGGCTTTGTTTCCACTACTGCGAGTTGTTGTGCGACTTGACACATGTGAAGTTGCATAACAAGTCAAAATCCATATATTTCAATGGTCCCCGTTCTAATTGGAGCGACTCAAAAAAAGTTTTTTGTACTACGGTGGAACCTTGGATTACAAGCATAATCCGTTCCAGGAGCTTTTAATCCAAAGCACTCACATATCAAAGCGAGTTTCCCCATAGAAGTCAATGGAAACGAAGATAATTTGTTCCGCATTGACTTCTATTGCATGCAATACCTCATGTGGCCAGAGGTGGGGTGCCGGAGAGCCTCAATCATACTTGGGGACAGCTCATCTGAACTCGGAAACAGTGTTAATTTTGGCAGCAAATTTCAATTTAGTTTTAGTCTTAGTTTAAGGACTAAAATGGCATTTTAGTCCCATTTTAGTCTTCTGCAATTGTTTTAGTTTTAGTCGTATTTAGTCAACTAAATCTCCAGTACATTTTAGTCGACTAAAACGAATTTTAGTCATCTAAAATCTAATGGGTGTAATTGAATTGTAATGCATTAGTTCACATTTCTCTACAATTTCCAAACTTATTATATACTGCTGGAGTGATAAATCGCATGTTATTATTTAAGGCAGGGGTCTCCAAACTGCGGCCCGAGGGCCAGATGTGGCCCTTTGCTAGTCTGTATGCGGCCCTTGGGGGCACAACTCCTTCCACTGATATGAGGCACTATTCCTCTCACTGACACCAACAATGGGGCACTATATCTTCCACCAATACAAATGATGGAATACTATTACTCCTACTAATAGGGGGAATACTCCTCCTATTGACCACCAACCCTGAGGCCATATTTATTCTCACTGATGCTGGGCCCGTGACATTTTCTGCCCTTGCTGGCCACAATCTGGCCCTCCTAAAGTCTGAAGGATAATAAAGTGGCCCTTTGTTTGAAAAATTTGGAGACCCCTGATTTAAGGTATTGAGGTATAAACAACATGCACTACAGACCAGTGTTAATTTTGAAGTCAAATTTTAATTTAGTTTTAGTCTAATGCCCTGTACACACGGTCGTAAATTCAGACGGAAAAGGTCCGATCGGATTATGTTGTCAGAAAATCCGATCGTGTGTGGGCTCTATCGGACTTTTTTAGTCGAACTTCCCACGGAAAAAATTTGAGAGCAGAACCTCAAATTTTCCGACAACAAAATCTGATTGGATTTTTTCCGATCGTTTGTAGAGAATTCTGATCGCACAAAGTGCCACGCATGCTCAGATCAAATTACGAGACCAAAGCTATTGGCTACTAGCCACAACGTAGTTCTGTTGCAACTAACGAACGTCATCACGTTCCGAACGATCAAATTTTCCAACAACTTTGTCCGACCGTGTGTATGCAACACCAGTTTCGGACAAAATCCGTCAGAAAAAATCAGACGTATTTTGTTGTTGGAATGTCCGACCGTGTGCACGGGGGCTTAGTCTTTTGACTAAAATGCCATTTGAGTTTTAGTCCCATTTTAGTCCTCTCAATTGTTTTAGTCGTATTTTAGTAGAATAGTATTAATTTAGTCGACTAAAATGTTTTAGTCGTTTTAGTCGACGAAATTAACACTGCTTGGAAACCCTCGAGAATGGCTCTGAACCGTTCCGAGTGTGCCCCCGCACCTCTGGCCAAATACGGTACTGCACACCACATTAGCTTGAATTCTGCTCGTTTTGCGAGACAACACTTGCAAACTGAGTCAGAATTTAAAAAAAAAAGTTGCTCGTCTTTCAAAACGCTCATTAACCACGTTACTCATTAACCAAGGTTCACTGTACTTTGTTCTGACTTCGGTTCAACTTGTTCTCCCATGATTCTAACCAGTCGCATGACATCGCATCAAAAATTGCATTGCAAAGTCGCACTGTAAATCGCGCGACTTTGGGGCCGCAATAGTGGAAACCTAGCCTTAATCAACTTTATTGAAAATATTGTAGCCAGATAGACTAGCAGACCGGCAACTAGCATTTTCCGACCTAGGGTGCTCTGTCTGGCAAAGGAGCCCCAATCACAAGAAAGATTGCACAGAATTACCAATCCTACAGGAAGCAAAAAAAAAAAAAATCCATATATGTATTTCGAAGGTTCAGTTGAGTTTGTAGGTCTGTAGCAGTTTGATGTAACAATAACCCCACTTCCTACAGCCTCAAAATAATGATCTGCTTTGCAGTGTGTGAGTGCATGTTGGTTTTACCAGGACCGGAGCCATACTAATGCATGCTGTGAAGATGTAGTTGCTTTGTGTGGTACTAGCTGTGTTCCCATTATAGTCAAGTGAGATACTCTTGAATTAGAGGCTCAGGAGAGGTGCACAATTCACCTTTAATAAGGCACCATGCAGCCCAAGCAGTCAATGCCTACAGTAAATACTTTCATTAAAGAACCACTGTTGTAAAAATATTGTATTCTGATATCTCTGTAGGATTGAAGTGTGTATAAACCTTAACAATGACCTTCTCTTGTTTGCTCCCTTCCGCTTGTCTGCTAAAAAAAAAAAAAAAAAAAAACTCATGAAAGTATTTTGTTTTACGTGTTCGATAAGTGCTAAAAAAAAAAAAAATGGTATCATGTCAGAAATTCAGAACTGTCCTGTGCATACTTCCTGTGTTATCTCAAGGAGTCTAAGGCCTCATGCATATGGCTGTCTGCAGGCATAAAATATGCCTAATGTAAAATTCCAGGTATTTTCCCACACCTGTGGGTTATATAGCTGGCCATAGAAGTGAATGGCTATATAATATGCCCCTGTACTTACATGAATGCCAATGCTTCTGTCAGGGGCGGACTGATCATTCGGCCACTTGGGGACTTCCCAAAGGCCTCGGGCCACTAGGGGGCCCCATCAGGGTTGCCAGCCTCAGTAAAACCAGGGACAGTATGTAAAAATCTGTGTTTTTTTTTTTAAATCTGTTTCTGAAATGTCCCTTACCGACATCCTTTTGGTCTAAAAAATCCAGAGATTATAGCTGCCCCACCTCTTCAGTACCTTCTCCAATAGAAACATGTATGTGTATACTGTGTGTACATGTATGTGTATATTGTGTGATTGTATACTGTGTGTGTGTGTATACTGTGTGGCCCCATAATCTCTGATTGCCTGGGGGCCCCATAATCTCCTATTGCCCGGGGGCCCTATGAGTTGTCAGTCCGCCCCTGGCTTCTGTGCATGCTTACCCACGCATGCTTGTATGATGTATTTTCTGATTAGGGTTGCCACCCCACCATAAGTATGTATATTCATATACTGAACAACAACAGTAATGCCCTGTACACACAATAGGATTTTCCAACAACAAAACCGTGGATTTTTTTCCCGACAGATGTTGGCTCAAACTTGTCTTGTCTTGCATACACACGGTCATACAAATGTTGTCGGAAATTCCAAACGTCAAGAACGCGGTGACGTACAACACGTACGACGAGCCGATAGAAAAGAAGGCCAATAGCCAGTGCGGCTCTTCTGCTTGATTCCGAGCATGCGTGGACTTTTGTGCGTCGGAATTCTGTACACACACTCAGAATTTCTACACACACTCAGAATTTCTGACAAGTTTTGCTGTCGGAAAATTTGAGAACCAGCACATTTCCCCACGTGTTATGGACGGAGCAGGTAAGTATGACATGTTTGTTATTTAAAACCAAAAATCTGCCTTTAACCACTTCCTGCCCAGCCTATAGCAAAATGAAGGCCGGGGCGGTGGTTCAGTTATCCTGACTGGGCGTCATATGACGTCCTTCAGGATAACAGCCACCACGCGCCTTTTCCTCACTCACATCTGACAGACGCGAGTAGAGGAGAGCCGATCGACGGCCCCCCCTTACAGGGGGGGTCTGTGCTGATTGATTATCAGCACAGCCCCCCCTCGGATGCCCACACTAGACCACCAGGGAAGCCGCCAGGACCACCAGGGAAGGGGGCAACATGTGGGTGGCCAGGTATGTACCCCATGGCCATCCACATGTGTAAATGAATGCCCAATCTGTGCCCACAAACCGGCACTGACTAGCACCATCATGTAACAAATTAAATCAGTGATGCCCAGCAAAGCCACCCATCAGTGTCACCCATCAGTGTCCAGCAGTGCCACCTATCAATGCCCATCAGTTCCACCCATAAGTGCCCATCAGTGCCACCTATAAGTACCCATCAGTGCCACCTATGCGTGTCCATCAGTGCCGCATACCAGTGCCACCTATCAGTGCCCATCAGTGCCACCTATCAGTGCTGCCTATCAGTGCCCATCATCAGTGCCCGTCAGTGCCACCTCATCAGTGCCACCTCATTGGTGCCCATCAGTGCAGCCATATCAGTGCCCGTCATTGAAGAAGAAAATGTACTTAGTTACAAAGAATGTTAACAGAAACAAAAACTTGTTTTTTTTCAAAATTTTCGGTCTTTTTTTATTTGTTGTGCAAAAAATAAAAACCATAGAGGTGTTTAAATACCACCAAAAGAAAGCTCTATTTTCGGGAACAAAAAATTGGATAAAAAATTTGTTTGGGTACAGTGTTGTATGACGGCGCAATTGTCATTCAAGTTGCTACAGCGCTGAAAACTGAAAATTGGCTTGGGCAGGAAGGTGTCTAAGTGCCTGGTATTGAAGTGGTTAATATGACTTTAAAGCCTGCGTGTTTAGCCCTGGTGAATGAGACTATGGCACCATTGAGCCCTGCTGCCAGGTAGACCATTCAGCCCTGTTGCTGGCAGCCATAAAGCTCTATGAGAGGTTTACAGCTGCTATGGATGGACGGTGCACTGAATAGTACTAATGTTTTGTGCAGTATGCACCCAGGGAGGAATGTTTAGAATGCAAGCAGTCAGCATTTGTGATAACAGACCTTTCTATATATGATATATATATATATATATATATATATATATATATATATATAATATGACTGTAAAGAGAGGTTCAGCACTATACTTCTAAAGTTTAAATAAATGTCCACCACTTTTATGTTAAATTACGGCTCATCAGCAGAGAAAAGGTTAAGCATTTCTCATCTCGTGATTCATTTTTTAGATTAATTGATCCATTATATCAACTTTTATAGATTAAGTGGAAGGTTTCAAGACTGACAAGCGGCATTTTATGGTTTAATATCTTACATGGTAGCTGTAGATGCCCCCAGTTGCTGGAAAAGATCTATAATGCCAGAGTTTGCTAAATTGCTACTTATGTAAACTATAAGTTCCAAGGGGACAGGGTATAATATATGCTACTGCGACACGCTTCCCATTACTGCTGCTAAATATTTATATCCAAAATGAACATCCAGCTGCTCTTGACGGCACCCCCCGCCCCTTCTTTAAACCAGTTTATACTAGAAATAATATATGTTACTTGATGATCCCATCCAGTGGTGGCATGAAGTCTAAATGATGGCTGAGAAGAACATTATCCTGGTATGCCAAGCATGAAAACACATAAGAAATATTTGCTTAGTTCCAATAATATTTATAGGGGAGAATATTACTTCTGTTATGTTTAACTATCTGCGTAATTCCCAATATGGAGCGCAGTATATTTAATATAGCGGAATAAGATATGATCACTGTGTGTGGTAACCCATGGCAACCAAACAGGTTTTAGTTTGTTGTAGTCGGATCAATTTAGGATTCATTCTGATTGGTTTACGTGTGTTGCTGCATCTTTCTTATAGCTGTTATAACTTTCTTACTATTTTATATAGTCCTATAATTTCTAGATTGCAGTTCCGTTCAAGACTAAAACCAGATGCTTCACTTAGATCTGGTGTAAAACGAGAAGGATTTTGCTATGTATATAATTCATGCCATGCATGTGAACATAGATTGTTTTCATGAGATTCCAAATTTTATATGCTCTCATTAAAGGAGAAGTACAGCCAAAGCTAATTTTGGCTGTACTTCTCTTGTGGATCACAGAAGTGCAGTTAGTTCTGTACTTCTGTGACCCGGTTTTAGCAGACAGCGGGCTGAAGTCCTCCGTCTGCTAACATCACTGAGCTGGTCAAGGCTCGGGCAAGATCGCGACAATGATGTACAACACGCGGTGATGTACAACACGTACGACAGGACTATAAAAAAGAAGTTCAATAGCCAGTGCGGCCCCTTCTGCTTGATTCTGAGTAGGGATGAGATCCGGCGTGTTCGCATGCTCCACGTGCAGAGCTCGCCAGGAAGTCGGCGCAGCGATGCGCTAATCACAGGCAGTGAGACATTGCCAGATGAGCGGCTGCAGGGATCGGGCAATGTCTCACACACCGGAGCTCATCCTTAATTCTGAGCATGCGTGGGCTTTTGTGTGTCGGACTTGTGTACACACGATCTGACTTTCCTTTGTTGTCGGAAAATTTGGGAACCTGCTCTTAAACATTTGTGTGCGGAAATTCCGATAGCAAATGTTCGATGGAGCCTACACACGGTCGGACTTTCCGAAAACAAGCTCACGTCCAACATTTCACGTCGGAAATTCCGATCGTGTGTACGCGGCATTACAGATAACTAAAAAGATTATTTTTCTCAGTGGTTACATTTTTGTTCAAGTTGCTCATTGTTGAAAGAACCCCTAGCAACCTCTGGAAGAACCTTAGGGTTCCATGGAACCCTGGCTGAGAAAGGCTGCGATAAACAACACAGATAATGCCCTGTACACACGACCGGTTTTCCCGTTGGAATAAACTCTGGAGGTTTTTCCGACGGAAAAATATAGAACATGTTCTCTATGTAAGTCGTCTGAATTTTCCACAGAAAAAAGTCATATACACGGTCAGAATATACGATGAAAAGTTCCCATCTAACTTGTTCTGTCGGAAATTTCGACCTTGTGTACTGGGGATAAGTCTTTTTGAACATTAGCAGTTTTCAGTTGTGTTCTTATGGAAAGTTTTTCAGATAACAGCAAAATAAAGTAAAGATACACCAATTCATTGAAATTCTAAGTCAATAAAATAGCCTACAGCAAAAGGTATTAGACCCAAATTTGTTTAGATTTGTCCAAAATGGTCCTATTTAGTGGTCTCCAAGCTTATCTTCTCCTCATATTACAGATGAGAGTCTAGCACCTGACCCGATGATCTATGCTCATGGCGCGTGTGTGTGTTTATTAATGCTAGACCCGAAAGGCTGAACTTTGCCGTGATTAAGTTATTCTGCGTTGGTACAAGAAGCTGGAGAGGGACTTTGGAGTGATTTGCTGAAGGAACTCAATGGTGCTCCAGAAATCATTTCATCCACTGAGTAAGGGACTAAGGCAAACTCACTATGAAAATATATAAATATGAAAAAGGCACACTGTGAAGAGCAGGCTTTTCATCCTCTATATCAGAATAGCATTTTGCAGAAGCCTGGATCAATATTAAACACTGCTTCAACTGCTGCTGCAAGCTATCTCTGTATTAAATTGCTTTCTATTTTTCCTCCCCTCATATAGCCGGAAAGCAGACAGAAACTTAAGCACAGAGCATTTGCTTGTATTAATGTTTGGAGTTACAGAGGCAAAAAAAAGAGGCTGGTGGATAATTACCAAACTTTCAGAAATCTTTCATTGGTTAGAAGAAATGTACAACCCGTCCACTGATACCATAGGGGACAGACTCATAAGTACGATCAATCAAAAGAATAACAGCCAGCTAGAGTTAGCACAATTCCATTTTTCTTCAACCTATTATAGGTGTAACAGCCTGATAGACAGATTAAAGTGGTATTAAACCCAAAAGCAAAAATTTATTTTAATGCAGTTTACCAATCCTTAAATGTGGTGGCTGCATTCGTTTACTTTTTTTTTAAGGTTTTTTCCTTTATTTTGACCTTGCGATCTCGCCAGTAAAATACTTCCTGACTTAGGGTGTCTTGACTCTGGAGTTGAGGAGACACCTTTGGACAGCAAAATTGTAAATTTGGGGTGAGGGTTGTGGTGTAGGCACTAGCACAGCCTTTCTCAACACAAAGGAACCCTGCAATAACTTTCTGGTCTTAGAGAACCCCTGCTAAAAATGACTATATCTACAACTCATGATACATTAGTGTGATGGTCAGTGGTAAGAATGTTCCTTACACTTGTGGTCATTGGAAAGAATTACCCCCTTACAGATAGATAACAAGATCAATGGTGTCAGTGGGAACTTATCTGAGAGGCAGAAATTGTTCTTTGCTTAAGGAACCCCAAGCAACATCTGAAGGAACCTTAGTTGAGAAACCCTGCACTAGCAGTTTCGGGCTGTGGTAAAACTTGTGTTGGTTGGGAATGCTACCAAAGTCACAAGTGCTTCCTTCACATAAGCAGTGGGAAGAATGTTCCTTACACTTGTGGTCATCGGAAAGAATTACCCCCTTACAGATAGATAACAAGATCAGTGGTGCCAGAGGGACCTTATCTGAGAGGCAGAAATTGTTCTTTGCTTAAGGAACCCTTAGCAACCCCTTGAGGAACCTTAGTTGATAAACCCTGCACTAGCAGTTTCGGCTGTGGTAAAACTTGTGTTGGTTGGGAATGCTACCAAAGTCGCAAGCTTTTCCTACACATAAGCAGTGGGAAGAATGTTCCTTACACTTGTGGTCATCGGAAAGAATTACCCCCCTTACAATTAGCTCAGAAGATCAATGGTGTAAGTGGGACCTTATCTGAGAGGCAGAAATTGTTCTTTGCTTAAGGAACCCCAAGCAACCTCTGGAGGAACCTTAGTTGAGAAACCCTGCACTAGCAGTTTCGGGCTGTGGTAAAACTTGTGTTGGTTGGGAATGCTACCAAAGTCGCAAGCTTTTCCTACACATAAGCATTGGGAAGAATGTTCCTTACACTTGTGGTCATCGTAAAGAATTACCCCCCTTACAATTAGCTCAGAAGATGAATGGTGTCAGTGGGACCTTATCTGAGAGGCAGACATTGTTCATTGCTCAAGGAACCCCCTAGCAACCTCTGGAGGATCCCTAGTTGAGAAACCCTGCCCTAGCAGATTTAAGCTAGGTTCAAACTTGTGCCAGTTGGGAATGCTACCAAAGCTGCATGTATTCCTGACCCAAAAGCAAAATGTGCTGCTGTTTACTAAACACGGGACACAAAGGATGCCATTATTTCTTAATGGCACCTGCATGCATCAGCAACGTGGATCATTTTTGCCTGCCACGCTGCATGGTGCTGCGGTACTATGCAATGCAGTGCGGCACATTTAAAAAAAAAAAAACTCCTTTCCATGCATTTCTTCATATAGGGTACCCATTGAAATGAATGGGCTTCTTACCTACAGGTTGCACAAGTGTGAACCTAGCCTTGGATGGACTTGACTAACAAATTAAAGTCAGCAGTTACACAAACAGTTTCCGTCCTTTTTTTTTAAGTTTTACATAAATGAATACAAGCTGACCATTTTGAGCATCCCTGTCAGTGGTAAATGGTTTGTCTCAACCCTTTAACTGCCACTTTTGGTCTGTTAAAGGAAGTTGAAAAATTATTTACTTACTGGTTTTAGGCTAGGTTATAACCTGTGTGAGGGTTGGGAATGCTACCAAAGTCGCATGCGTTCCCGACCCACAAGCAAAATGTGCTGCTGTTTGGTAGACATGCAGGGTGCAATTATTTCTTAATAGCACCCCCATACATCAGCAAATGTGGATAATTCTTGCATGCCAAGTCACACGGTGATGCAATTCAGTGCAGAGCAATTTAAAAAAAAAGTCAGTGATTTATTTCCCTGCGTTTCTACGTATTGGGCAGCCTATTGAAATAAATGGGCTTCTTACCCACAGGTTGCATAAATGTGAACCTAGCCTTGAATGGACTTGACTAACAAATTAAAGTCGTACTCCAGCCTAACACTCTATAAGCTGTTACATAAACAGTTTTTTTCCTTTTCGATAAAAGTTTCACATAAATGAATTCACTTTGGATTGAGATGCAACAGACACCTTTAGACAGCAGCATGGGCAGAGAGTAGTGTTAGATGCACTAGGAGAGGCCCTTTCGGATGGACTTTACTAACATATTAAGCATAAGGCTAAGTTCACACTGGCATTACAAGCAGGTGTTTGAGAGGCGTTAAAAATGTAAATGATACATTGGACAGCACACAGTGCTGTTCACACTATCTCTGCCCCAGTCTCTGCCCCAGTGTGGCTCCTGTCCACTAGGCAGACCCACTCAAGCACCACATGGCATCTTTTAGCCTGACTGTTTGCAAAGCCCCTTAAACGCTTACGGGGCACTGCTGGTTCAGAGGACAATTCTGCAGAAGATGCCATAGAGGAAGAAGAAGAGGAGGGAGTGGAGCAGAGAGCTGTGGCAGAATCACCGCTAGCTTTTTGGAGGTGTGGTGGCGGAACAAGCTCCAACAACACTGGTGAGGCGGCACATTGTGGACTGAAGGCATGAAGCCCCATGTCGAGTCAGGAGGCATTTGGAGCCTATCTACGCCTCCCTTTCAAGTCTATGGTAACGCTTTGCAAATTTTCTGGCAGGCACTTGCAGTGTGGTTGCCGGGTGTTTAGATTAGTTTAATTCCTGTAATGGAATATGTGTATGTAGAGCGGTTTTAACGCACGCTCATCAAATGCTTCAAAACTGCCCATAGGGCATTTGGGAAGAATGTTTAACCCATCAATAACGCTTGTAAAACGCGAGTCTAACGCCCATAATAAAGCCTATTAACGCGAGTCTAACGCCAATACTAATGCTGGTTAACGCAAGTCTAACGCCCATACTAATGCACGTTAATGTGAGTCTAACGCCCATACTAATGCATGTTAATGTGAGTCTAACGCCCATACTAATGCACGTTAATGTGAGTCTAACGCCCATACTAATGCATGTTAACGCGAGTCTAACGCACATACTAATGCTCGTTAACGCGAGTCTAACGCCCATACTAATGCTGGTTAACGCGAGTCTAACGCACATACTAATGCACGTTAACGTGAGTCTAACGCACATACTAATGCTCGTTAACGCAAGTCTAACGCCCATACTAATGCACGTTAACGTGAGTCTAACGCACATACTAATGCACGTTAACGAGAGTCTAATGCACGTTAACGCGAGTCTAACGCCCATACTAATGCACGTTAACGCAAGTCTAACGCCCAGACTAATGCACGTTAACGCGAGTCTAACGCACATACTAATGCACGTTAACGCGAGTCTAACGCACATACTAATGCACGTTAACGCGAGTCTAACGCCCATACTAATGCACGTTAACGCAAGTCTAACGCCCAGACTAATGCACGTTAACGCGAGTCTAACGCACATACTAATGCACGTTAACGCGAGTCTAACGCACATACTAATGCACGTTAACGCGAGTCTAACGCCCATACTAATGCACGTTAACGCGAGTCTAACGCCCATACTAATGCACGTTAACGCGAGTCTAACGCAAATACTAATGCTATAGGAGCGTTTTGTTAAGCATCACAAATTAAGTGTGAACAAGCCCTAACTAATTCTTATTATGCAGTTACAGCAACTTGCTTTTTTATTTTTTTTCCTCTTTCAATAACAGTTTCACATAATGAAATGAATATGAATAATAGCTGACCATGATAAGCACCCCTGTCAGTGGTTAATGGTTTGTCTCAACCCCCTCTAACTGCCACTTTTAGTCTGTTAAAGGAAGTTGCAAAATAATTGACTTGCAGGCTGGATCACCAAGTACAAATAAAGGGGGAAAATAAAAAGGAAACGAATGCAGCCATCTCATCTAAGAACTGGTATATTGTAACTTATTACATTTTTGATTTTGCATTTAATATCGCGTTCAATGCCCTCTGAACCAGCCACCTTGCAGCAATGCCAGCACAGCACAGCCCCCCTTCTATAAGTTTAAAATGCATTTTTAAAGTGCAAGGCATCTCTTTATGAGACAAGGCTCGGCTTAGGAGGAATAGGAGGCTATCCGTGGAGCGCACGTTGCCTTGTATGTAACATGCGGTAATTGGGGACAGTGGCGGTAATAGGAGCGAGCACTGTCCAGGGTGCTGATCGCGCTGTGCGCTCTCCAAGGTGCTGAAAGACATGCAGATGGAGAAGAAGTAGAGAACTCACCGGGGCTGGAAGGTCTTCTCCGGGATGGGAAGAGCCGCTGATTGTGATAGAAGAATATTCAGCTTGTTCAGCACAATCCTGCAGAATAAGGAGGCTCCAGTCCCTGTCCTCTGCTGGGGACAGTCCAGCTCCTCTGGCAGCCCTTGGCTGTGCCTGTATTGCCGGCTTGGTGGGCACAGACTGCCTCTAGAACACTGTGCACCCGGAGCTGTGCCTGCTCAAGGGGTCTATTAGAGTGCACAGAGCCAGCGCTGGCATATTCCTTCTCCTTCTCCAGCCCTCAGCTGTGCTCAGTCTAGCATGGCCCCCTAGTGGACAAAAAGATACAATTGGGGGGGTGTAGTTGTCAGGAGGATTAGAACACTGACCCCCAGAAAACAAATCTACACTGCATAGCAGGGGGCTGCAGAACCCTGGGCTAAGGAAATCCTCCACCTATGGCTCTAAGGATTAAAAGCACGTTTAAAGGCTGATTTTCTTGCTATTTATTAGACTCAGAAAAATATTTAGATGAGTTTTATGATGTCTAGTAGACCACTTGTAATTCTCTTGTCACTTGTTGCCTTGTTATTACCCTCCCTGTATAACCATACTATTTATTTATCATTGCTGCATGTAATGTAACTATGTAAAACCCAGCTCCAAGAAAGCTGAACATTGTTCCTTGCAGTGGGGTAAAGCATGGGTGCTCAACCTATTTTCCTCCAGCTGTTGCGGAACTACAAGTCCCATGAGGCATTGCAAGCGGCTGACGGTTACAAGCATGAATCCCAAAGGTAGAGGCATGATGGGACTTGTAGTTCCGCAACAGCTGGAGGAAAACAGGTTAAAGGGGTTGTAAAGGTTCGTTTTTTTATTTTAAGCTAGTGCATTGTTGGTTCACTTACCTTTTCCTTCGATTTCCCTTCTAAATGTTTTTTTTCTTTGTTTTCTTTGTCTGAATTTCTCACTTCCTGTTCCGCCTCAGTAAGCTGTTCAGTAAGCTGTTCTGACTGACTAAACACCGCTCGCTCGGATGATGGTGTGAAGTTTACTGAGGAGAAACAGGAAGTGAGAAATTAAAAAAAAACATTTAGAAGGGAAATTTAGAAAATAAAAAAACAAAACCTTTACAACCCCTTTAACCACTTCGGCCCGGACCAATTTGCAGCCAAAGGACCAGGCCCCTTTTTGCGATTCGGCACTGCGTCGCTTTAACTGACAATTGTGCGGCCGTGCGACGTGGCTCCCAAACAAAATTGGCGTCCTTTTTTTCCCACAAATAGAGCTTTCTTTTGGTGGTATTTGATCGCCCCTGCGGTTTTTATTTTTTGTGCTATAAACAAAAATAGAGCGACAATTTTGAAAAAATTTAATATTTTTTACTTTTTGCTATAATAAATAAAACATATTTTATTGTGACTGCGATATTATGGCGGACACATCGGACATTTTTGACACCATTGTCATTTATACAGCAATCAATGCTATTTAAATGCATTGATTCCTGTATAAATGACACTGGCAGTGAAAGAGTTAACCACTAGGGGGCGGGGAGGGTTATGGTCTGTGACGTGTGTGTTTTTTTACATTAGGGGGCGTGGTTGACATCTGACGTCACTGATCGGCTTTCCCGATGACAGGGAACAGCTGATTAGTGACAGGCAGTGTAGGAAGCGCGGGGAGAGGTTTGTTTACACAGACCTCTCCCCGTTCTTCAGCTCTGTGACCCGATCGCGGGGACACCAGCGGCGATCGGGTCCGCTGGTCCCGCAGCCGCGGTCACGGAGCTCCCGACCGGGTCGCGAGCGCGCGACCCCACGGCTAGGCAATTAAAGGGGACGTACCTGTACGTGCTTTTGCCTAGCCGTGCCATTCTGCCGACGTATATGTGCAGGAGGCGGTCGGGAAGCGGTTAAGCACCCATGGGTTAACCAATTTAGCCCTGGACCATTTGGCTGGCCAAAGACCAGAGCACTTTTTGCGATTCGGCACTGCGTTGCCTTAACTGACAATTGCGAGGTCGTGCGACGTTGCTCCCAAACAAAATTGACGTCCTTTTTTTCCCACAAATAGAGATTTCTTTTGGTGGTATTTGATCACCTCTGCGTTTTTTTTTTCCGCTATAAACAAAAATAGAGCGAAAATGTTGAAAAAAAAAAACGCATTTTTTTACTTTTTGCTATAATAAATATCCCCCAAAAATATAGTTTAGGCCGATACGTATTCTTCTACATATTTTTGCTAAAAAGAAGATCACAATAAGCGTTTATTGATTGGTTTGTGCAAAAGTTATAGCGTCTACAAAATAAGGGATAGTTTTATGGCATTTTTATTAATATTTTTTTTTTTACCAGTAATGGCGGCGATCTGCGATTTTTATCGTGACTGCGACATTATGGCGGACACATCGGACAATTTTGACACATTTTTGGGACCATTGGCATTTTTACAGCGATCAGTGCTATAAATTTGCACGGATTACTGTAAAAATTACACTGGCAGTGAAGGGGGTTAACCATTAGCTGGCTAGGAAGGGGTTAAGTGTGTCCTAGGGAGTGATTCTAACTGTTAGGGGGCATGGCTACGAGTGACACGTCACTGATCATCACTCCCGATCACAGAGAGCTATGATCAGTGACAGTGTCACTAAGCAGAAAGGGTAGATGCTTGTTTACATTAGCATCTCCCCGTTCTTCAGCTCCGTGAGACGATCGCTGGTATCCCCACGGACATCTAGTCTGCGGGCCCCCGCGATCCTACTCACGGATCCTACGCACACGCAACCACATGGCGGAAAATTCAAAGGGATGTACAGGTACGCTCATTTGCCCAGCCGTGCCATTCTGCCGACGTAAATGTACATGCGGCGGTCGGCAAGTGGTTCAATTGATATTAAAATCGTGTTGTTTTTTATTTTTTTTTAAACAGTGGAAGCCTGTATTGCAGGGCACAGGGGCACTGCCCCCCTAATCCATGCGTCTGGCCCCCTTAATCTACATGCGGGGGCCAGACGCATGGATCCCAATGTGTTTTTTTTAGAAGCACATGATTAGAGCCAGAGGCTCTAATAGGCTTTAACCACTTCAATACCGCAGACTGTCATATGACGTCCACAAGGTGGATCTCCCATCCTGGGTGGACGTCGTATGACATCCTTCCATTCCCGGCCGCCTAGGGGGCGCGCGCGCGGCGTCGCTCGGGACCCGGTGCGCGGGTCCGGTGGCCGCGATGTCCGACGGGCACCCGCGACTGCCCAGGAACACAGAAGGACCGTGGATCTGTGTGTGTAAACACACAGATCCACGTCCTGTCAGCGGAAAGGAGACCGATCATGTGATCCCAGTACGGAGGAACACCGATCGGTCTCCTCCCCTTGTGAGTCCCCTCCCCCCACAGTTAGAATCACTCCTATAGGGTACACATTAACCCCTGCAGTGCCCCCTAGTGTTAACCCCTTCCCTGCCAGTCACATTTACACAGTAATCAGTGCAATTTTATAGCAACGATCGCTGTATAAATGTGAATGGTCCCAAAAACTTGTCAAAAGTGTCCGAAGTGTCCGCCGCAATGTCGCAGTCACGAAAAAAAACGCAGATCGCCCCATTACTAGTAAAAAAAAAAATGCAATAAATCCCCTATTTTGTAGACGCTATAACTTTTGCGCAAACCAATCAATATACGCTTATTGCGATTTTTTTTTTTTTACCAAAAATATGTATGGTATACTTACCTGCTCTGTGCAGTGGTTTTGCACAGAGCAGCCTGGATCCTTTTCTCTTTTCTGCACTCCCCCTTGCTGAGTGTCCACAGCTCTGTGTTTCCATTCACACATGGACCCGCCCCCTCTGTCTCTTGATTCGCTCACTGGCTGTGATTGACAGCAGCGGGAGCCAATGGCTCCCGCTGCTGCCAAGAGCCAATCAGAAGTGCCAGTCCCTGGAGAGACAAGGCTCTCATGGACATCACTGTATTGAGAGGGGGCTCAGGTAAGTATTGGTGGGGGGTGGGGGGGCTGCTGCACACAAAAGTTTTTATTAACTTCATGCATTCCTATGAAATTCTAAAAAAACTTGTGTCTTTACAAATACTTTAACTGCTTGCCGCCCGTATACAGTACATATACAGCAGCAAGGTGGCTCTCCTGCACAGTACGTGATCCGCACGCCAGCCTAGAGAGCGCGCTTGCATGCCCCTGCTCCCCGGCTATGCTGCGATTGGCTGCAGCACAAACCATTTAGCAGGTACCGGCCTGTGATTGGTCGCTGGCACCGACAAGCGGCTCTGGACATTACTGAAGAGGGCGTTGTGTAGGTAAAAAACACAGGGCTCTCTTCTGACAGCAACAACGTGCTGTTTTATTTTCCTTCCTCCAAAGCAGGAAGAAAAAAACAGCACATTGCTTAGTAAAAACACCTCACACAGTACACAGAAAAACATGTTGGCCACACATTTAACCCCTTGATCACCCCTGATGTTGACCCCTTCCCTGCCAGTGTCATTAGTACAGTGACAGTGCATATTTATTTTTAGCACTGATCTCTGTATTGATGTCACTGGTTCCCAAAAAAGTGTCAAAAGTGTGAGCTAGGTGTCTGTTTTGTTCGCAGCAATATCACAAGTCTTGCTATAAGTCACTGATTGCTGCCATTACTAGTAAAAAAAAATCCATACATATAGCTCATAGTTTTTGGAAGCTATAACTTTTGCGCAAAAATATGTAGAATACGTTTTGACCTAAATAATTTGAAAAGCAAAAAAAATAAAAGATATTGTAATTTTTTTCAAAATTGTCGGGTTTTTCTGTTTATAGCACAAAGCATTAAAATCGCAGAGGAGATCAAATACCACCAAAAGAAAGCTCTATTTGTGGGGAAAAAAAGGACATAAATTTGATTTGTTGACAATGTCGCATGACCGCACATTTGACAGTTAAAGTAATGCAGTGCCATATCGGAAAAAATATCCTGGTCATGAAGGGGGTAAAACCTTCCAGAGCTGAAGTGGTTAAAGTGTTACTAAACCCACAACAGTAAAATCAGTCTGTATATGCAGTAAAGCGTGCTTGTTATACTCATTGTGGAACCAAAGGGGTTAATCCTCTGCTTTGTGTAAAAAGGCTGTTTATTCTGTCTTCCCTGACCCTCCCCTTCTTCCACAGACCCCAATCCATCTCCCAAGAACAGATCCTTGGGGACACTCTGCACATGCTTAGTTTGCTGTGTATTGCTAGAGCGTTTTTTTTTTTCTTGGGAAGGTGCATGTGATCAGCACCGGGCCAATCAGCACTGTTCAGACATATCCGGACAGAGGGTTAGAGGTCCTGCAGCCTCATAGGACAGTCAGCGTAGAATGAAAACTCCTCCTGCAAGCGTTAACCAGATACTGATAGAAGTCACAAGACTGCTATATACTGCTGATGAGAAAGGGTATTTAGCAGTTTATATTTACTAAAATAATTGCATTTCCATGTTCTGTGTACTGTGGGAGACCAGATATAGTGAATGCAGGGTCCTGGGTTTAGTAACACTTTAACTGCTTATTTATTCTTGGGGAAGTAGGGCTCGTTTAGGCTCAGTTCACACTGATGCACAGGAATTGCTGTGTTTCATCGCACCACATAGCAATCTTACTGCGTTAATGCGATTTGCTGGGTGTCAGTAAAAAGTTAACGACACCCCATCAGGACCTTAGGTTGCCAGAGCATGGGGGAGAAGACACTGCAGGGACCAGTCTAGCAGGGTGGAGGAGTGGAGGACCGAGTCATTCATTCTTTTTTTCTATGCACCCTAAACAAGCAATTAGTCCTTGCATTGTGGGTGAAGTCCTACTGCAAAGGAGAGTTTTCAAGTTTCCTGGAGTTGAGCTTTAAAGCCAAGCCAGCCATTTATTTTATTGCATGGTTACATTGGTCTAGCTTGGACCAATGTAAGTATGCATATGCCATGTCTGTGGTAACACTGTGGAAGTGAAGAATCACTGTGGGAGTCACCGCTACTACAGTGATTACTGATGCCTTCCGGGTCCTGTGCCAAGCAGTGGCAGTGCTTCCATCAAGGGCGCAGGAGCGCCGCCCCCTCTCTCCTGGCAATGCTCTATCACCATATATAGATTCATGCACTGCATGAATCTATCTATGGTCGCCGCTGACACCCCCTATTCAGGCGCCCGGTCCCTTTTCGGGAGTCGGGCACCTGAATTACAGTGGCAGGGGTGTTTTTTGGAAGCACCCAATTAGAGCCGTTAGGAATTCGCTTTGCTAACACTGAACCACCTCTCAGCCAGTAGCCATCATTGTAGTAGCAATGACTACTACAGTGATTCTTCACTTCCACAATAGTATGGCAAATGCATACTTACATTGATCAAAGCTGGACCAAGGCAACTATGAAAAAAAAAAAACAGAGGTCAGCTTTAGAAAAAGCAGCAGCAAACAATGTAATGTATATTAACTCATAGCAATCTGTACTAGACTGATTATAGGGGAAATCTGGTTTGTGTGAGATACGGAATTTGCACAAAAATTCTGCACCACTTCAGTTCTTTATGACCAGGCCATTATTTGCGATACAGCACTGCGTTATTTCAACTGACAATTGCACGGTCGTGCGACGTTGTACCCAAAAAAAATTAATGTCCTTTTTTCCCCACAATTAGAGCTTTCTTTTGGTAGTATTTCATCACCTCTGCGGTTTTTATTTTTTGCACTATAAACAAAAAAACATCGACAATTTTGAAAAAAATATATTTTTTTTTACTTTCTGCTATAAAATATATCCAATACAAATATGTAAAAATTCTAATTTCTTCATCAATTTACCTATAATTTATATATATATAATTTAATAGTTAGTTATTATTTCGAATTAAACTGATTTTTTTTCTTTCTTTCTCAAATTTTTGGATTTTCAAATTGTTGAATTTTTGAATTTCTGAACTTTCGAATTCCGAAAATCCGAAAATTCGGAAATCCGAAAATTCGAAATTCAGAAATGCAAAAATTGGAAATTTGGAAAATTTCAAATTCGGAAATCCGAAAATTCTAAATTCTAAATTCGGAAATCCGAAAATTCTAAATTCGGAAATCCGAAAATTCTAAATTCGGAAATCCAAAAATGCTAAATTCGGAAATTCTCGAGATTTACGAATTTCCAAAAAAAGAATGAAACGAAAACGAAAATTAACAAATTTTTTATCAGTGCACATGTCTAGTAATCAGTGCTAAACAAATGCACTGTCACTGTACTAATGACACTGACAGGGAAGGGGATAACATCAGGGGTGATCAAAGGGTTAAATGTGTTCCCTGGGAGTGCTTGCTAACTGTGGGGGAGGGGTGCTTTGACTGAAGTAAGACAGAGATCTGTGTTTCTGCTTAGCAGAAACACAAGATCTACATCTTCCCCTTTCACAGAACGGCGATTTGCCTTGTTTACATAGGCAGACCCCTGTTCTGTCTCTCTCGGGAATGATTGCGGGGTGCCGGCGAACATCGGGTTCGCTGGACCAGCTGATTGGCTCCCGCTGTGTCCAATCACAGTGGGAACGGGTCGCCGGCGGCGCGTGTGCACGCCCCAGACCCAGAACTAGAAATCACCTACAGGTACGTGATATTGCCCAGGAGGGCCGCCCTGCCACAGTGTATATGGGTGGAGCGGTATGGAAGAGGTTAAAGTCTATCTTTCACAAAAAATAATAAATGCACTCATATGGGACGCTGCGTAAAGTGACGGCGCTATATAAGTACCTGAAAAAAAAAAAAAAAAAAAAATCTATATATATATATATATATATATATAGATTCATGAAAAAATTTATTTTTTGTTCTTTTGCATTGGAGCCTGCAAAGCATTGCAACTATGATCAGTGGATCGCAGGTGCACTGCTCTGGCTCCTGCAGACTATCCCTTCAGCTGCAAGTCTGTACCGAGGTATGGACCTTCAGTTATGGGGCTGGAGGAAGTGTTGATGGACTACAACAACGTCACCACACCTCTGCTCTATTGAGAACCCCCTCTGCTGCAAATTCCTGTGAATGAAAGACATGGCTGTGCGAACAAAGCCACACACAGCCCCACCAAATTCCATAAAGACAAGAGCTGGTGGGGGAAGAACCCCCAGTTTCTGTAAGTGGGGTGAGGCGGGAGTTTGGGGGTGGGGGGACTGCAGACTCTGCCACACATTGCATGTTACACCCCAAATATGGTTTTAAAATATGATCAGAAGGTCTTCTGTTTTTAAGCGGAATTTCAGGGTGTGTGTGTGTGCCCGTCCAACTGAAGTCAAAAGGAGTATGAAATAAACTGTAGACATGTGCAATTTGTTTCATTCCAAATTAGTTTAACGAATTTCGGCAACTTCATATGTTCGGAAATATCCGAATTAATGAAAACCCGTTTAACAAATTTTTCCGAATATTCATAAATTCGAATATTGGTAAATTTAAAAATTCGGCCTGGCCACTCTAATTCGAGCCAGGTCACTCTAATTCATCCCAAAGGTGTTATATCGGTATGAGGTCAGTCAAGTTCCTCCACCCCAAACTCGCTCATCCATGTCTTTATGGACCTTGCTTTGTCCACTGGTCCAAATCATTTGGTGGAGGGGGGATTCTGGTGTGGGATTGTTTTTCATGGGTTGGGCTTGACCCCTTAGTCCCAGTGAAGGGAACTCCTAAAATGTCATTTTGGACAATTTCATGCTCCCACCTTTGTGGGAACAGTTTGGGGATGGCCCCTTCCTGTTCCAACATGACTGCCGCACCAGTGCACAAAGCAAGGTCCATAAAAATATGAATGAGCGAGTTTGGGGTGGAGGTACTTGACTGGCCTCTACAGAGTCCTGACCTCATACCGATAGAACACCTTTGGAATGATCTAGAGCAGAGACTGCGAGCCAGGCCTTCTCGTCTAACATCAGTGCCTGACCTCACAAATGCACATTCCCATAGACACACTCCTACAGTAAACCTTCCCAGAAGAGTTGAAGCTGTTATATCTCTAAAGGGTGGGCCAACTCATTATTGAACCCTACTGACTAAGACTGGGATGCCATTAAAGTTCATGTGCGTGTAAAGGCAGGTGTCCCAATACTTTTGGAAATATAGTGTATCTTTTTATTCTGCCTAGGCTTTACTTTTACCATTCCTAACCCTATCAAAACTACCAAAAATGGTTTTGGCCTGATATACACTTTATAGCAGTGCTTCTCAACCTCAGTCCTCAAGTACCCCCAACAGGCCATGTTTAGGGAACTTCCCTTAAATAAAATAGCTCTTATTAATAACATGTCATTGATATTGATTTAAAGCAGCTGTGCAAAGTAAAGGAAAACCTATAAACATGGCCCATTGGGGGTAATTGAGGACTCTGAGGTTGAGGGGAATTGGAAGTCCCCATTCAGATATCACATTGTGGGAACTAACATTCCTGTTTGTGATTTTGAAAAAGCAATTTACACGCATTTCCGTGTGTCACGCATAGGGCAGCCCATTCACTTCAGTGGGCTGTCCTATGCACCTTTGTCACCCAAAAGAAGCCCCTGCTCTTTTGAGCAACAAGCTTAACACAATTTTTTAACGTGCATTTTTCTGCAATTGCCACGTGACAATCAAGGCGGAATGTCACTGCATTTGGGGTGTGTGACAAATGTGCGACACATGTTTCGCTGTGTTTTGGATCTATTGGATTTCTAGATCACCTAATGTAAACGGGGCCTAAGAATGTGCTGATTGTGCTGCTGATCTTGTATGTCAATGCATATCCAGTTGGTAAATTTTGTTTTTTTTATAGGAATCATGAACTTCCTCCAGTCTAATGCCCCGTACACACGCGCGGAAAATCCGACCACAAAATCCATCGGATTTTTTCCGACGGATTTTGTCCGACACTGGTGTTGCATACACACGGTCGGACAAAGTTGTCGGAAAATCCGATCATTCTGAACGTGGTGACGTTTGTTGCCTACGACGGGACTACGTAGAGGCTAGTAGCCAATAGCTTTGGTCTTGTAATGTGATCTGAGCATGCGTAGCACTTTGTCCGTCGGAATTCGCTACACACGATCGGAAAAAGTCCGATAGGACTTTGTTGTCGGAAAATTTGAGAGCAGGAGATAAAACTTTGTCCGTCGGAAAATCCGACGGAAAATGTCAGATGGAGCCTACACACGGTCGGAATTTCCGACAACATTGTCCGATAGGACATTTTCCCTCGGAAAATCCGACCGTGTGTATGGGGCATAAGCCACACCATGGCAGTAAAGAATTAGTTGCAATATGTTCTCTTACCCAGAGCAACCAGTCAGAAGTCAGTTTTCAGTGCAATCGTTCATCTGAGATGATACTTATGCCAGGTACACACGATCGGAAATACCGATGTGATGTTTTGGTAGGAAAATGCGACCATGTGTATGCTCCATCGGACTTTTGGTGGCAGCATTTCCGCCAGCAAAAGATTGAGAGCATGTTCTCAATTTTTCGGTCGGAAAAAGTTCTGATCAGAAATTCCGATCCTCTGTACAAATTCCGAAGCGCGAAATTCCTATGCATGCTTGGAAACAATTCGACACATGCTTGGAAGTATTGAACTTAATTTTCTTGGCTGGTTGTAGTGTTGTACGTCACCGCATTCTTGACGGTCAAAAGTTCATAGAACTTTTGTGTGACCGTGTGTATGCAAGCCAAGCTTGAGCGGAATTCTGTCGGAAAAACCATTCAAGATTTTTACAACGGAAAATCCGCTAGTGTGTACGGGGGATAATTTTGGTGCGTTCTGCACTTTTCTTCTTAGCTAAATGTAGCAATTTATTGCATTACAGCAAACATGACTTTCTTTTCTTTTAATGTACTTTCCTTTTTACATACTAGGTTGTCCTGTTTTACCTCGGTAAAGCATTAAGTAATGGTGAGAATACAGAACAGCTGTCAGCAGGGAACTTTGTGTTAGATCCCCATTGTGTCACATATGCTGCCTGGCTATGGAAGCTATTTATGGAATGAGACATTCACACCTGACACATTAGTGAACGATGAGTCCTGATTTTCTTCTTCTGGATCTTGTCACTCATAACCTCATGATATACCACCCCTGAGAATCCCTCCCTATAATAGAACATTTGTTCTGTAAATTCTAATAGGTCTTTCTTAAGAATAAGGAGGGGTACTCTGTCTGAGTTAATGGATCAGAGTACGATATCACCAGGGATTTCACAAATATTCCAGAGTACCAGAGTATCGTCAGATACAAATATATATATATATATATATATATATATATATATATATATATATATATATATATATACACACACATATATAGAGACTGGTTATGTTAAAATTCTGGTTCTGTTCCAGTTCAGCTGGGTTGCGTGGTTTTCCACTTGGCCGAGGGGTGGCACTCTCATTGTTGGCCAGGGTTGGAAATTGCAACAAGCTCGGTGTATTGAGTGCCTCTTTGCCCGGAAACGGTCAGTGAGAGTGGTCTACCCACTGTGCGTTCTGGGAGAGGGTACTTAAGGGACAGACCCCGTGATAGGGAAGGTGTTCGGACCTGATGGCCCTCCTGGCCTAAGGTGTGCTCGGGGCCGGCTGGCACGAGGCTTCGCTACTGAAAGGTAGGCCCAGAAGTCCTGGGGCCTACCGATCCAGGGGTGGTCCTGAGCTGTCTTGCCTGCGGGGAGAAGCCAAGCAATTGGAGAAACCAGGGGAGGACTTTTCAGAGAAAGGACAGAGCAACAAGGCTGGTACCTGTAGAAGAGCCTGGGAACTCAATTGGAGGACGCATCCCGGGTCATCTACCTCACAGTATCCCCGGCTCGGCTGAAAGAAACTGGTACTGTGTGACTGTTCTTTGATATTACAAAAGTTACTGGTTACACAATCCTGTGGCAGAGGATTGTGCAACAGTTCTACTAATTCTTCAAGTCTGTGGCAGAGACTATGATCGAGCATTGCATTGGCTGCTAGGTCAGTGAGAGAGGCCTATCCGGTGGTTGCAGGATCCAGTTGGTGAGCTGTTTGTCCTCTGGATTAAGAAGTAGCCCTGACCCACAATCATAAGGTACCTGAATTCCCCTTAACCCTCCATCCCTCTATTGGAATGTCTTTTCTGTTAATAAAGCATTGGAAAAAGGTGTCGGAGCTAAAATCTGACACGGTGGAATGGTGAGGTAACGGTAAGCCCAATCAAATACCAGCAGCTCCTTCGGGGGTAAGTGCTACATATATATATACACACACAGTATCTCACAAAAGTCAGTACACCCCTCACATTTTTGTAACTCTGTTATTTTCATGTGACAACACTGAAGAAATGACACTTTGCTACAATGTAAAAGAGTGTATAACAGTGTAAATTTGCTGTCCACTCAAAATAACTCCACACAGCCATTAATGTCTAAGCCGCTGGCAACAAAAGTGAGTACACCCCCTAAGTGAAAATGTTCAAATTGGGCCCAAAGTACATTGAAGGACTCATGCAGCTTGGCGTGTAAATTGCCATCATCCCTATCTATATACATGAAAAAGTGAGTACCTCAGAGATGGGATTTTTAAGGCAATTTGGAAATACAGAAAATATATATATTCAAAAAAGTTTTTATATTACAAAAGTCAAGGGGTGTGGCCTTGACAGGAAGGGGTGGGGCATATTTATATCAGGGGGTAAACGAGTTTAGTCAGGCCTGGGGCAGCACAAAACCTAAATACACTACTGGAGTGTGTGTGTGTATATATGTATATGTATATATATATATATATATATATATATATATATATATATATATATATATATATATATATATATATATATGTATATATATGTATGTATATTACATATATGTTCTTGTATAGAGTGAGGCATTAGAATACCTGTCAGGTTTTATTGCCTGTACCCCTGTTAGGGAGATTCACCATCTCAATTGGTCTTGGTTACCATTATTACCAAGAGTGAAAATAAAAGAAAATCCCACATTTTGGGTTGTCACCAGTACAGAAATAGAGGGAAAGGCTTCTAATGGGACATCAGTTCTGGTTACCCCAGTGACAACTAGGACTTCCCTCACTATTAGAGGACACACAGAAAAAAATAGGAACCCTATTTAACCGATTCCCAACCGCCCACTGTAGATATATGTCTACAGAATGGCACGGCTAGGCAAAAGCGCGTATATATACGTCCCCTTTAATTGCCTAGCCGTGGGGGCGCGCTCGCGACACGGTCACAGAGCTGAAGAACGGGGAGAGGTCTGTAACCTCTCCCTGTGCTTCCTACTCTGCCTGTCACTGATCTGCTGTTCTCTGTCATCGGGAACAGCCGATCAGTGACGTCAGACGTCAGCCACGCCCCCTACTGTAAAAAAACACAGAACACATCACACTAACTCCTCCCCGCCCCCTAGTGGTTAACTCCATCACTGCCACTGTCATTTACATAGGAATCAGTGCATTTAAATAGCTGACATGAAATAGTGCTGAAAGTTGCATAAATCACTTTGTTGCTGATAGTATAAATGTCGCTATCAGGAACAATGTCCACAATTACTCCATTCTGGAAAGTCAATGCATTTCACAAAGATTTCTCCCTTCCTCAAGACTGGTTGGGTGGGTGTTGCTGATCAGAATAAATGTGGGGAGTGGATGGTATAAGTCTTGGGGGCGAACACAGGAGTCCCTCAAAAGGGGGGAGAGGAACAGCTGGACCCCCCCCCCCCCCAAGACCAGACCCAGACAGACAAAAAGGTGAACCACAGACCATCCAGTATCAGAACCGTATATAGCGCCGCACTCCCACATGGTGATAGATGGGACCTAGATCATCAATTCCCTGTAAAGGTGAGGGTCCACAGCAGTCCCAAGGGTTATTTGGTGATATACGCCATCCTGCCCATAAAGATTATCCACACCAAAGGATGGGGAGAAGGAAGGGCACTCTCGATCAGGGAAAACCAGGTCTAATTGAAGCCCAGTAATATATATCCAGTAAAACACCCCGTGAGTACAACCTTTATACATATGATCATCTAAAGGATGACCCCCCTATGACTGCTGCAAATATATTTCTGGTTGTGGCGACCATTGGGTCCTAGTGTGTAACCACAGTCTTTATATAGACTGTCTGCACTTCTGCTGTCCAAAAAAACTGACCGGTTATAACACTACCTGACCCAAAATTAAAAAGTTTACTTAATTTTTTCTGTCAGTCTTTTATTGCTGTCTGTGATCCTACTGGGGAGATTTTCTTTAACTTCCTATCCCTTTGATGCCTTCTGTACAAGAAATGGGCTCCATAACACATGATTAAGCCTGTTCTTGGGTGAAATGCATCGGCGAAGGAGTTCCCAGGTGGGCTTTGTTGGCCTGGTGTCCAGGTAAAATATTGTTTTGAACACTTGAATAATTGCCATGCAGGTGGTCTTTCATCTTGTGATTTTTGGTTTAAATTTGTGTCAGTTAACAGGCATATGCATTCACTTACCCCATGTACAGTACATGAACTACATGAAAGGTTTGTGCCTAGACATGTGCAATTCGTTTAGTTTTTTTTTTAGTTTTTCTTCGTTATTTTCGTTCGTTCGTTCGTTTTCGTACGAATGAACGAATCGTTCGAATCGTACGAATCCGAATAACGAATCGTTCGAATCGTACGAATCCGATTAACGAATCATTCGAATTGAACGAATCCGAAAAACAACGAAAATCCGAAAAAAAATAATTAGAAACAACGAATGTACTAATGAAGAAAATCCGAAAAACGAAAACGAACGAAAAAATTCGTACATTCGTAACTTTCTTTTTTGTTGAATTGGTAATTTTCCGTGTCCCTTACAATGGTGCTGCTTAACGTGCTTCGAATGGATTGAACAAAAAAATTCGTACATTCGGAACTTTTTTTTTCGATCCGTAACTTTTTTTTTTCGATTCGTAATTTTCCGTGTCTCTATTGAACAAAAAAATTCGTACATTCGTAACTTTTTTTTCGCTTCGTCACTTTTTTTTTTCGATTCGTAACTTTTTTTTTCGATTCGTTAATTATTAAAATGTAATAATAGCATACACATTACATAAAATTATGAATTATGCTCCGATTACGAATGTTACGAATAAATACGAATGCGTCCGAAAATTAAACTAACGAAAAAACGAATCAACGAAAAAAGAACTCTTACGAATGTACAAATCGTTACGAATACGAACACCGACGACTTCCGAATGTACGAATCGTTCCGAATCCGAACGCCGACGACTTACGAATGTACGAATCGTTACGAATCAACGGAAACGAAAAAAACGAAACGAAAAAAAAAAAAAGAATCTTTTTCGGAAACTAAAAAAACAAAACGAAAATAAACACATTTTTTTTGTTGTGCACATGTCTATTTGTGCCTGACTTTTTTTTTTTCATATTAATAGTCCTTAAAAATCAGATTATACCCATATTATTCTCATATTTTACTAAGGTATGCAATTCTATCTAGATGTACAATCCCAATTGTTCATACAGTGCAGCATTTCTTATATCTCAGAAAGATTGACAGGGGGAAGTGTGGGTAGAGATTATGCAAAAAAAAAAGGTAGCGGTGTTGCATCTAGACAAGCTTAGCAAGCAGCTTTACTCTGAGCTTCTTATATACTAGGGGCTCACCTATTATTAAAACTATTGAGACATTCAATAGGTAATAAAATAAGATAAAACAATTAAAATAATTGAATTATTATAATTCAAATAAAATAATTCACAATAAAAGTAAATGTAAAAAATGTCTGCCATTACTTTATAAAAGTCTAGGCAAAGCCAAATGAGACACAGGTCTGCGACAGAATAACCACTGGAGATTAGACAGATTTTATAAAGACAGATTTTCACTCAAAACAAAAACTTGATCAAGTAGTAGTAGTAATAGGTTTTAAACTGTTGCGGTAACACTTTAAAACAGCAGAGAGTGGAACTTATAAATCAAGATGCAATATTATAATAAATCTGTCATTGCTCCTCTTTAGCACTGCCTTGCTGTGTAACAGAATTGATATACGTTTCCCTGTTTGTACCTGCTTATCTATCTATATATATATATATATATATATATTAGGGCTGTTACTGATTAAAATTTTCGTGTTCGCGTAATCGTTTTTTTTTTTTTTTTATCCATTAATCGACTAATTTCCATTAATTATAACGCACATACAGATCCAACTACTTTTAGCTGATCTCCTTGCATTACAACTCTGCATTAGTCAGTGGTAAATGTGGTATACACTATATACAATCACCCGACACTAGTTTGTTTCCACAATCCATGACTTAACTTCACAGTTCACACAAATACGTTTTAAATTCAAACTGTAGCACTGACGTAAGTAATTTTTTTTTCCACAGTAGCGTGACAATCCCTCCACCTCCGGTCTAACTAATCACTCTCACCTTATGGCATGGACCCTGTGCAAACAGGTGGTCATGCAAGCGTGTATCAAAAGGGTTAACACGGACCATAAACGTCTCTCACGTCTCCTTAGATCTCAGCAAGGACGCCAGGTCATGGGTAGAAAGAAAAGATCTAAGTGCTCACCGCTTAAGTATAAGATTTAATTTTTGTGTTCAAACATAAAGATGATAAAAACACAGCATGTAAAGCCGACAATCATGTTAGTTCCATAGGGCAGCAGCGGGTGACGCCATATGTAGCTCCTCCCCCATACACGTTACGTTCAATCAGAAATTTGATGTTAGCAGATGGAAGCACTTGGGGAAGGGGGAGGGGTCCGGTGATGTCGATGTCCGTGATGTCAACGGATCTCCGACGGAACTCCCTGAAGACCCGGAAGACGGCGGAGAGGTGAGTACCAATCAAAAGAATTTTGATCAATAAAAAAAATTAACGATTAATCGAGGAATTCATCTTTAATTTTCACAGCCCTAATCTATATATATATATATATATATATATATATATATATATATACAAATAAACAGTGCTGCGCTACTAAAAAATACAATGTGCATAATCAATACAATGAAGACATGAACTAAATAGTCCAGTCCATGAAAAAGGATGAGTAAAACAGGTGACAGAAAACAATCCACCATTTGTGTACAGATGATCCAAATAAACTGTGCTCGTGCTCTCCTCCACCTGTGTATTAAGCTGCTCACCTCACAATTTGACCCCTGTTTCACCAGCGGGTCAAAAATAGCAGTTCCCCTCTGGGGATATCACAAGGGACTGGCGTAAAGCTGACACCGTAAGTCCTCAATTCCATACACTTCCTCTAAGTGGTTAACAAGCTCTCCAAGTGTGCAACGTTTAGCATCTATATAAAAACAGAATGGAGAGATCTAGTGCTCTCCGTTTAAAACCAATTTATTCCCATAAAGGTGAGTCAAACATACTCACAAGTAAGGCACTATAAGCCAGCTAGCTGTACAGACATAGGTACACATCAAATTGGATAGCCGCGGTGTGACGTCAGCATGTGGGCTCTGTCCCCTATACGTGTATCGTCAAGGTGCAAGGCATAGACTTCTTCAGTAGTGTAGGGTAGTAGAACCCTACTGAAGAAGTCTACGCCTTGCGCCTTAACGATACGCGTATAAGGGACGGAGCCCATGTGCTGACGTCACACCACGGCTATTTGATTTGTAGCTATGCCTGTACGGCTAGCACGGCTTGTAGTGCCTTACTTGTGAGTATGTTTTCATCTTTTATGGGAATAAATTAGTTTTAAACGGAGAGCACTAGATCTCTCCATTCTGTTTTTATACATATGCTGATCGTTGCACACTTGGAGAGTTTGTCAACCACTTAGAGAAAGTGTATGGAATTGAGGACTTTCGGTGTCAGCTTTATGCCAGTCCCTTGTGATATCTCCAGAGGGGAACTGCTTTATTTGACCCGCTGGTGAAACAGGGGTCAAATTGTTAGGTGAGCAGAGTTATTTAGGATTTGATTGTGCTGATTGATTTCACACAGTTATTTTTATATATATAATATAATATAATATATATAATATACTGTGCAAAAGTCTTGGGCAGGTTTGACAAAAATTGTGTACATTAAGAAAACTTTCAGAAATAGAAGTGTTATGTTATTAGTTTATTTTTTATCAATGAATACATTTTAAAGTAAATGAACAGAAGGCAAATCCAAATCAAATCAATATTTCCTGTGACCACCCTTTGCCTTCAAAACAACATCAAATTTTCTAGGTACTTACACACAGTTCTTGAAGGAACTCCGCAGGTAGGTTGTTCCAAACATCTTGGAGAACTAACCACAGATCTTCGGTTAATGTAGGCTGCCTCAGATCCTTCTGTCTCTTTATGTAATCCCAGACAGACTCAATGATATTGAGGTCAGGGCTATGTGGAGCCAAACCATCACTTCCAGGACTCCTTGTTTTTTATTATGAATGTCTGTCATTGGAAATCATGGGGAACGACTTGTCATGCTACTTTGCAGTCCCAAATCGCGGGACAAGTCGTAAGAGTGTGAAAGGGGCCTTAATAGACATGTGCGATTAGTTTCGTACGAATCAAAAATTTGTACGAATTTCCGGAAATTCGTACATTAGTATGAATCCGAAATACAAATTTTTATGCATACGAATTCTGTACGAAATACGAAATTTCGTTTACGAATTTCGGATCCAAATTAACAGAAACTTGACTGGTGTTTTGTTCACCAATCACTCAGATCTGTACAAAATACGAAATTTCGTTTACGATTTTCGGATCCAAATTAACAGAAACGTGACTGGTGTTTTGTTCACCAATTACTCAGAGGAAGTCAGCACAGCACAGGGATGGTGGGAACCCCTCATAATGATAAATTCGTTATAACGACCTTTCATTATTTTAACATAGAGTTAACAAAACGAAAGTTTAAAAACCCAGGAAGTCAGCACAGGGATGGTGGGAACCCCTCATAATGATAAATTCATTATAACAAACTTTCGTTATTTTAACGAAAAGTTTACGAATCTAACGAAAATTCAATTTTTTTTTTTATACGAAGCGAAACGTAACGAAACAAAACAAATTTTTTGACGGCGCCCATGTCTAGTTCTTAATGATATTGGCTGTATGTTTGGGGTAATTGTCCTGCTGTAGAACAAATTTGGGGCCAATCACACGCCTCCCTGATGGTATGGTATGATGGATAATTATCTGCTTTTATTTCTCAGCATTGAGGACACCATTGATCCTGACAAAATCCCCAACTCCATTTGCAGAAATGCAGCCCCAAACCCGCAGGGGAAACCATGCAAACTTGCAAGGAAGCAGTGAACCATGCTTCACTGTTGCCTGCAGACACTCATTATTGTACCGCTCTCCAGCCCTTTAGTGAACAAACTGCCTCCAGCCGAATATTCCAAATCCAGAGCACCTGCTGCCATTTTTCGGCACCCCAGTTTCTATGTTTTCGTTAATAGGACTTAAGAACAAGGCTAAGCGACCCATAAAAACATACACTAAATGTCTATAGCTTGGCCACAGGTTCACTTTATGAGGGGTAGGGGTTATTCGAGATGTGGTGTAAATTATCTTATCCAATTTTTGTTTTTTTGAGATATAAATAAGATGGATGTCTGCTTACTGCCTTCATAAGCATGTTTTGGGTGATGCCTTTGTGAAAAAAAGTATTGTTGGATGAATGGATTACGACAACATGTCCACCACTTATCTTATGTTAATACAGGACACTGGATAATAAAAAAAAAGGTCTGTCCATCCAAAACCAATATTTCTGTTTTTGGTAGTTGTAGAATTAAACCGATAAGAAGAACAGCCGTGTGCAATCTGAGTGTAGTATATTAACAGATTTATTGTGGTGAAAAGACAAATGGCAACTCACTTTGTGACAGTTAAAATCAGACTCCTCACATACTGTAGTAAAAAGCTTTCTTTTTATTAAAGGGTAACTCCACTTTCAATCTGTAGCTCTGTCATTTTCTGTAAAGTGCAATGCAATATGGCAACCTGGAGGTGTTCTGTATACCCATTAGATTCACTTACCACAGGGACACAGACAACCACACAGGGATTTCTTCAGAATAACAAAAGGTAGGAATCTGCAACAAAGTTTGTTAAAATCCTTGCAATGTACATAGATAACCCAGAGGGGAATGCTTTTTTCTCATTAAAAGTGGAGTTACTCTTTAAGAAACCAACATAATGAGTCATTTTAGAGATAGAGACTTTGTTGTTATGCTGCGTACACACGATCGGAAATTCGGACAGCAAAAGACCGATGAGAGCTTTTGATCGGAAAATGCGACCGTGTATGCTCCATCGGACTTTTGCTGTCCGAATTCCCGCCAGCAAAAGATTGAGAGCAGGTTCTCAATTTTTCGGTCGGAAAAAGTATTGATCGGAAATTCTGATCGTCTGTAACAAGTCTGACGCGCAACATTCCTACGCATGCTCGGAAACAATTCAACGCATGCTCGGAAGCATTGAACTTCCATTTCTCGGCTCGTCGTAGTGTTGTACGTCACCGCGTTCCTGACGGTCGAAAGTTCAGCAAACTTTTGTGTGACCGTGTGTATGCAAGCCAAGCTTGAGCGGAATTCCGTCGGAAAAACCATCCAAGATTTTTCTGACAGAAAATCCGCTCTTGTGTACTCGGCATTAGAGTATCTAATGCCGTGTACACAAGACCGGACTTTTTCGACAGACTAGGTCCGACGGTCTTCCTGACGGACTTTCGGCGGAGTTTCCGACGGACTTTCCAAATGAACGGACTTGGCCACACACGATCACACCAAAGTCCGATGGATTCGAACGTGATGACGTACGACCGGACTAGAATAAGGAAGTTCATAGCCAGTAGCCAATAGCTGCCCTAGTGTCGGTTTTTGGCCGTCAGACTAGCATATACACTAACGGATTTCTCGATAGGAACTGTGTCCGGCGGAGTTCCAGATTTTTGGACAGCAAAGGTCCAATGGAGCCCACACACGATCAAATTGTACGACGGATTTGTTCCGTCGGATCTTTGCTGTCGAAAAGTCCGGTCGTGTGTACGCGGAATAAGACATTCAAGAAGACTTTAGACTTTAGGACTTTAAGATTTTAGGTACAGGGGGAGCCTGATGAGCCCAGTTAGTCCCTGCTGGGCTCATCAGGCTCCCCCTGTACCTAAAATATCCCTTTTAGGTGCACTGGCCCCTTAAATGTATTTAAATCTCCCCAACAGTGCTTAGTAATATGCTGTGGTATAAATCTGCACCCCCCCCCCCCCCCCCATCCCCTACTATATATGTATAGAAGGGAGAACATTTTTAAAAGATGAAAATGTCAGTAATAATGCAAAAAATACATTATTCAACTCATAGAAATCTAGGCAGAGCTTCTCGGAGCTCATCATTGAAGATTATTCACCTGGATGTTATACATTAAATTATTGCTTGTAGCTGGTTAAAATAAGACAGTAGTAATGATGGAACACGTTTATTATTAGTTGAAATAAGATACTCATCTCTACTTACATCTAGCTTATCCGTTAGATCTATGCGATTGTGCATATCCAGGCAGCAAATATTGTTTTTGCAGCCTACAGTAGCAGCATTAAGCACAAAGAACTCCGTGGAAGATAAGGACCTAATAGCTTGTCTAGTCTGTCATCTTCCATTTCAGCTGCAGTTGCTAATATCAATGGGCAATTTGCTCTACTCAATGTGGAATAGAAAATTTTGCAGGGCCGGGTTATTCCTGCTGGTGTAATCACTGTATAAGCATCAAGTAATTCTAGAGGATTTTTGCAGGAGCTGAATTGTAGAATATGCACTGTGTAAATAAACTGCAATAAGGCTGGTGTCAGCTTTTTATAAAGGATTATAGAGGAGAAGTGCACCGCCTGTATCTCTGAACATATGTTTGTTTGATAGCTTGGCTTCTCTATTCTAGTTCTGTATAATGAGTGACAGTTTCATCTTTCTCATCAAGCACTGCAGATTCTTGCCTACAATTTTAGTTAAGAATAACAAGTTGGGAAACTTGGAGATGCATGTGGAAGTGACAGTCCAGTAACCGATACAGGCTGATTTAACTACTTTAATACCGGGCACTTACACCCCCTTCCTGCCCAGGCCATTTTTCAGCTTTCAGCGCTGTCACATTTTGAATGACAATTGCGCGGTCATGCTACACTGTAACCATGTGAAATTTTTATCATTTTCTTCCCACAAATAGAGCTTTCTTGGTGATATTTAATCACTTTTGTATTTTTTCCTAAAAAAAAAAGACTGAAAATTTTAAGAAAAAATAAAAGTTTCTAAAAATGTTGTAAATAAGTAATTTTTCTACTTCACTGATGGGTGCTGATGAGGCAGCACTGATGGGCACTGATAGGCTGCACCAATGGGCACTAATGAGGTGGCACTTATGGGCACTGATAAGCCGGCACTTATGAGGAGGAACAAATATGCCACACTTATAGGAACTGATAGGTGGCACTAATATGTGGCACTGATAAGCACTGATAGGCGGCACTGGTGGGTGGCACTGATGGGCACAGCTAGGCGCACTGGTGGGCACAGATATGCGGCACTGATGGGCATTGATGGGTGGCATTGATGGGTAGCAGTGATAGCCAGCACTGACTGGCATCACTAATGGGTACTGATTGCTTGCACTTGTGGACACTGTTTGCTGGCACTGGTGGGCACTCACTGCTGGCACTGTGGGCACTTTATTGTAATCAAGGCACTGACTTTGCACGCTGTGTTGCTAGGACACGGCGTGACCCTGATCTCTGTAAAGAGCCGTATGTCAAATCAGCTCTCCTCTCCTTACAGAGAGAGAGAACCACTGCTCCAGGCCGATCCACCAAGACAAGTGCTTATCTTCCAAACAGAGAGCCCCAGGTGCTGGCTAATACATGCACAGGTGGAGAGAAACGAAAAAACTCTGGATAGCCGCACTCCGGAAAGAATAAATATTTTTCTTGTGCCTTTTATTGCAAATTGAAGATCACATAATACAGTCCACAGCAAAAATGATACAGAAAGGGGTGCTTAGCACTGTAGCATTTAATTACAACTTGGCTCTCTTTGATCTGATGTTGGCAGACAGAAAGCTGATTGGCTATTGTGGGCTGCTGCAGTTGGGGTGTTAGCTTAGTTCTGTGCAGTGTCTTAGGCTGCTTTCACACTGGGGCGGTTTGCAGGTGCTATTGCGCTAAAAATAGCGCCTGCAAACCGACCCGAAACAGCTGCTGCTGTGTCTCCAGTGTGAAAGCCCTGAGGGCTTTCACACTGGAGCGGTGCGCTAGCAGGACAGTAAAAAAAGTCCTGCTAGCAGCATCTTTGGAGCGGTGAAGGAGCGGTGAATACACCGCTCCTATACCGCTCCTACCCATTGAAATCAATGGGACACCGTGGGGATACCGCCGGCAAAGCGCCGCTGCAGCGGCGCTTTGCGGATGTTTTTAACCCTTTTGCGGCCGCTACCGCGGCTAAAACGATGGTAAAGCAGCGCTAAATATAGCGCTGCTTTACCGTCGCCGCCCGCACTGCCCCAGTGTGAAGCCGGCCTTAGTGAAAATCTCTAAACCTCATAAAGTAAACCTGGCATGAGAAAAATATAGGGAGGGGGGTGCTAGTTATAGTGACCCACTATTTTCAATACTTTCTATGTCCCTGAGCTACAACATGCAGACCAGGAAGAGATAAGTCCTTATATTGGCCCCCAGGTCACTGGCTTACAGTATTAAAGTAAGACAGGGAAGCCAGTTAACTAACATTTTAAAAAGGAAGGATTATCAGTGGTAACTTCAATGTTTCCCTCACGACTGGTTTCCTCATGCACTGAGGTGCATTGAGGGAGTCCAATGTAAAATTCATTTTTTTTTTTTACTATGTCCTGGAAGCCCAGGTGCTGCATACAGCCGTCCATAGATATGAGTGACTGTGAGCAGCTTTACTTAGATATACTCATGTACACCAGTGTATAGCACACAGACCTATTCCCCAAATGTCTTTATTTGGGCAGTATGTCCTTATGCTATATGTGGGTTTAGATGAGTACCAACATATATTCATGTACAGTAATGCACAGTTATTCATGATTATGGGCGGGTGTAGGCAGCACTTGGGCTTCCCAGGCGCGGAAGGAAAACAAATTTTACGTTTGTTCCTAATGTGCTTGTGTGCATGAGGCCCTAAATATATCCGCCCAGGTTGGTGCTCATAGAGTTGACCCATGGAGAGTAGGATAGATCTGAACTGTTACATACACATGCCCAATAAAAACTTGATAGGAGAAGGATTGGAATCCTGAGTTTTCCTATTATCATTTCAGGGTAGTTCGTATAGGACTGAGAAGGGGGGGGGGGGGGGGCAGATGTAGGCTTAGTTAGTAATACTTGATAGGGGAAGGATTGGAATCTTGAGTTTTACTATTATCTTTTCTGGGTAGTTAGTATAGGAGTGAGAGGGGGAGCAGATTTTGGCTTAGTTGAGAGAGTTTTGTGGAGTGAGTTACCTAGCCTGTATCAACATGTAGGGGATAGATACCTTGCTGGTGTGAAGATGAGGGAACGTCCTATAATATGTATTGAATTTGTGTGGAATTCTGCCCGTCCCCAGACTACATCATCTATGAAGAAATGCGTAGAGTGGGGTTTAAGACGATGACGTGCAGACCTTAAGTGACGGCCAAGATCGAGTCGGGTAAGCCTGTAGAAATGCCATATTATTAATTTGATGCTTGTAAAGCCGTTGTGGTATGTTTTTAATTATGAGTGTTACTCTTGTGTTTTTAATAAATTACCAACCTACAGTCTACACCAGGGATCCTCAAACTGCGGTCCTCCAGCTGTTGCAGAACTACAAATCCCATGAGGCATTGTAAAACTCTGACATTCACAGACATGACTAGGCATGATGGGAAATGTAGTTCCTGAACAACTGGAGGGCCGTAGTTTGAAGACCCATGGTCTACACTATGAGAGTGCTCTCTTTGTCTTGTTTATTATCTCTGACAGAGGACACTGACAGGTTGAAGGGAGAATTTAACTCCTTACGCATTAGTTTACCATCTATTGTACAGGGGTCAAGTCCTTCTGGTAAGGAGCTGCACTGGTTGGGGTGCATCCTTCACTATTCCTATGATTATGGTCACGGATCTATTTAAGAGGTGTCTCCTACTATAGTTTGTGAAGAGTGTTTTTTTATTTCTCTTTTCGTTTCTGGATGACTTCTGGACTTCTAATGAACACTTTGGACTTGTGATTTTTTTTTTGTACCATCTGATGTGAATTCATGTGAATATAGACATTTTTTTTTTGCACACATTTAATCATTTGGTTTTTATTTTACCTTTTTATAACCAATAATTTGTGTTTAAAAGTATTTTTGTATATCTGGACGAAACCAGAAAGTGCACTCCATACATTCTGGGTCGGTGGCTTAGCCTATATATTGGTCAGTAAGGTTGTTGAGAGAGCTGTAGAGTTCATGGAACACTGTTAATTAAAGATATTGGACTGGGTGGCCTTTGGAAGGTTTAATTGACAATATAAGGGTTTGTTGGTGTTTTGTTTAAATGTTCTCACTAGAAGTTTTCCCACTCATATTGCCTACTTCATAGTGAACACCATTTGAATGATCTACGTATTTTGCTAGAAATTAGTTTCAGTAATTCCTGTCTGGCGGATTCTGTGAGAGCTTCTGCTGCAAGGCTTTGTTTATGCTGGGATTCTAGGTGAGCTATTTTTGGAGATAATGAGTCGAGGAGGGATGTCTCTCTAAAGCTAGAAGGATGGCACCACTATTCATGGCTTATAACACTTCCAGCATCTTTGTGTTTGACATTAAATGGAGCAGCTGCTCCTAAGTTGATTTCATTGAAATAGACTCTCATGAGTTATATCGACTATACACAACTTGCAGCTTTCTATATCACACCCCACTTCTAGTATGCTCACTGGACTGTATGTGGGCAGTCATCAAACTTGTGACATTGTTATGCCTTTTCCCTGTAAGTTATCGAGACATCTCCTGCTCCAGATACTAGTGCCTGAAACATGTTAAGATATGTACTGTGCCGTCTAATAAACATGTACAAGGTGACTCAATAAAAATGAAATATAACATATAAAATATAAATAAACACATGTGCATATAAAAGTAAAAAAAAATCCAGATTTGGTTGTCCAAAACACTGCAGTGACACTTTGCAGAAAGGGAGTGTTCAATCCACTTTGACAATCACCACGTGAGCCTTCACCAACCACAAGCAATGGACTCTTACCAGAACATGAGGACTCCACTACAAAGTTTTATCAGCATAAATATCCCAGCAATCCCATTGAGCAGAGGTAACATCAATGGCAACCATAAACGCACCAAAACTAGTAAAGGGTCTGGAGGACATTAGTTGAGGAAAGGTTATGAGCACTGAACTTGTTCTCTCTCTCTCTCTGACCCCACAATAGGGATAAAACTTTTCTGCATAAGGGAATTTAATAAGACACGTGGCCATTCACTAAAATGAGAAGAAAAGTGGTTTAACCTTAAACTGTGTTGAGGGTTCATTACTAGAAGAGCGGTAAGAGTGTGGAATTCTCTTTCACAGGTGGTGGTTTCAGCGTGGAGCATTGATCATTTCAAAAAAACTATTAGATAAGCACCTGAACTACCACAGCATACAGGGCTATACAATGTAGTACTGACATATAATCACACACATAAGGTTGGACTAGATGGACTTGTGTCTCTTTCAACCTCGCCTACTATGTAACTATGTAACATTATACTGGTGTATGGCCAGCTTAACCAACACAAGCTTCCTTGCACCCTGCCCAATAAATGTGCCCTTTATGGCTATTTAATTGCTCTGATTGGAATAGCAGTTGGACAGGGCATAGCTGATAAGTCAGAAAAGCCATGCCCATATTACCAAAGTGATACATTCAGAGAGACAAATAGAGTATTTCTTTCTGGCTAACAAAGGCAATAGCAGATACCTTGTGGCCATTATAAATTGCATAGTTTTCATTAAATTGAATTAGCTATAGCCTAAATTAATGTTTCTGTCATTTTTTTTATTATTATTTGTTTTACATTTTCATAAAAAGCGATGCAAGTTGAATGGTCATACTTCAGCTTGTGGCTTTGTTTAGGAATGCATGGATTGGGGTTCCACATTTTGGAACACACTGAAAATGATGTAACAGTAAAATTATACAAACTGTTATCTAGGCTTGTAAACATGACATTACGGCTATTACCACAAAAGGCTAAAACCATAAGATATGACCATACTGCAAAATGCAACCAACTGATAGTGGGTGATAAAAGTTAATAGAATATTGCATTTAGCTCTTACAAGGAAAAATGGTCTATAAAAATGACTAACTCCTAAATGAACGGTAGCATGCCAGATTTGTCATATGTGTTTACTTACAAAAGAAGGTTTCCGAATTGGCAGACTAGTTGGTAAAGGCTTTTATATTCATTTATATTTTTTTTCTTATATGTGCTATCAATAGATTAGAGGAGTAGGACTAATGAGCAACATCTGCTGTACAAAATGGCTTTCATATTTCTACTGTGAGTTAAAGGGCCATTTACAAATTAGGAAACTATATAAATTGCGAAATATACATACAGTGGAGGATACATTACCATATGTTCTTCTTTGTTTGTGATAAAACTCAATGCTTTTTGTTATTATTATGGTGTAGCGTTCACCCCCAAAAGGGCCACTGGACACAGACAGGTTCTCTCTAAACAGTTCAGAGGCCACCAGTCACCCAAGCACACCGACAATTAAAGTTCAGTCCAGGGGGAAGTTTTTTTAGGATTTAATGCTCAAAAACGTTATCAGTAGAGGGGTTTAGAGCCACAGTATACTCCAAAAGCAGCAGCAACAACAAACAACTTAGCTTCTCTCTAGTCTTTCAATATCAGCTTCTCTGGAGGTAGCTGGGGGTGTCAATATGTCTAAAGCTCCACTGCTGCAGACTACAGGGCAGTCATTAGCAACTGGTTCTCTTGCATCTGTATGCAACTATCAGCTCCCAGTAAGATCCTTACTAAAGCCCCATACACACTATCAGATTTTCTGCTGATTTTTGTCTTCAGATTTACCAAAACCATATAATATGAGGTCAAACCTTAGGAGTTTCCATTTGTATACAATCAGGCAGGCCCTTGCACTACATGGTTTTGATAAATCTGATGACAAAAATCAGCAGAAAATCTGATAGTGTGTATGGGGCTTCACAGTCTCCTAATGCCGCTTACACACGATCGGAATTCTCGTCGGAAAAAGCTCTGATGGTTTTCCTGTCGGAATTCCGATGGAATTTCGCTCAAACTGTCTTGCTACACACGGTCACACCGAATTCCGACGGTCAATAACACCACGACATACAAGAAACAAACAACCACCGCTCCAAGACTCTCCTTCCCAAGCGAATGCTCCTGCTCCTGTGTGGGAGCCCCAGGTGCTGGCTAATAGCACAATGATTGGAAATCAAAAAAAGGAAGAACTCCGGACAGCCGCACACCGAGAAAATAAAATCCAAAAAGTTTATTTAAAAGCAAAAAACACTGCAATCCATACACGGCAAAAAAGGGGGGTACAGAGCTGACGCGTTTCGCACTACAACTAGTGCTTACTCATAGCTGATACTGCTATGAGTAAGCACTAGTTGTGGTGCGAAACGCGTCAGCTCTGTACCCCCCTTTTTTGCCGTGTATGGATTGCAGTGTTTTTTGCTTTTAAATAAACTTTTGGGATTTTATTTTCTCGGTGTGCGGCTGTCCGGAGTTCTTCCTTTTTTGATTTCCAACCACGACATACAACACGTTCGACGGCACTATAAAAGGGAAGTTTAAAGTGGTTGTAAAGGGAAAAAAATGACTTTTACCTACAGGCAAGCCTATAATGAGGCTTACCTGTAGGTAAAAAAAATATCTCCTAAACCTGTACGGTTTAGAAGATATTCCCCGTGCAATGCGCCGCTGACTGCAGCGGCGCATGCGCACGGGGGATTCTCGACTGAAAGGCCGGCAGAATCCGAACCCTGCCGGGAAGAAGTCCCCCGTGCGCATGCGCGGGAGTGATGACATCGCGGCTCCAGCCACTCACAGCGCTGGAGTCGCGATACCCGGAAGACACGCCGAGGCAACATGTCAGCGACCTCGGCGTGGACCAGGTCAGTTACCGATGCCTCGTTCTAAGGTAAGTATTTCATAATGAGCTAGTATGCAGTGCATACTAGCTCATTATGCCTTTTGCCTTACAGGTGTACTAAAAGAAAAAAAAATTTCAGCGGGTTTACTACCGCTTTAATGCTTCCGAGCATGCGTCGAATTGTTTCCGAGCATGCGTCGGAATTTTGCTTGTCGGAATTGCATACACACGATCGAAAAATCCGATAGAAAGGTTTTCCGTCGGAAAAATGAAGAACAGGCTCTCAATCCAAAATCCGTCGAAAATGCCGACAGAAAAAGGCCGATGGGCATACACACGGTGGGAAAATCAGATGAAAAGCTCCCATCGGACTGTTTCCATCAGAAATTCCGACCGTGTGTATGCGGCATAAGAGCTGTCTGCTACCCAGTCTCCTCCAGTAGATTCTCAAAGAGGGAAATTACAATGTCCTTCTCCAGACCTGGACTCTGAAAGAGTGTCCTTCAGACGGTATCCCCTTTTTTGCTCTCCTCCTTGGCACCTTAGTGCAGCAAACGCTGAGGCTCAAATGGTGATATCTTGTCTTGGTGTTCCTTCTCCTAGGGGCAGTACTGGAACAGGAGTACTGGAACCATCCTTGATGAGGAAAAACAATCTGGTCAGGACTCCTACACATTTATCACCTCCCCAGCCAACTTTTGGATGCCCCTTTCAAGAGGTTGGCCAGGGTGTGTTAAATATTAAGCTGATCATTTGAATCTCCTTCCCTATGCTCTGAAAGCTTCTTTCAGAGGCAGGGGGAAACAATCAACTTCTCAGCATAGGAATCCTGAGCAGACCAAACAATCAACAACCACTCAAATCACTGCAGTGGGCCAATAAATAAATAAAATAACAGCCTAACTGGGAGGGTGCTACACCAATATAATGTAATAAATGTAAAGTACCATCTACATAACTACCATCTTCATTTACTCACTTTTGTCACAGTGTCACTTCAAGAACCTTTGTAAAACAATAGAAATAAGACAGTCATGCAGACAGTCATGCAGTTTGTGTAATTCAATTAGCACTGTATTTTTATTATTTTTCAATTCAAAAACAACACAATGTAGGCACAGGTAGGATATACTGTAAGTAAACACATTTTTAAGTTTGGTAAAGTTTTTCTCCTCACTCACACATGGAGATTAGTAAATATTTCCTGGGTTTAAATTATATCTTTAATTGATCCTGAAGAGGCTGATACCAAATAAAATTAAAACAATAAAAAAAAAAAAATACAAATGTCTCTTTGACCACTTTACCACCAGAAGGTTTTATCCCCTTCATGACCAGGGCATTTTTTGTTATTCAACACTGTGCTACTTTTAACTGGCAACTGCTTGGTCATACAACACTGTACGGAAATTGATTGTTTCGAATTTCTTGTAACACAAATAGAGCTTTCTTTTGGTGGTGTTTAACCTCCCTGGCGGTATGCTTTGAAGCAAGTACGAGACGGAAGCTACTGGCTACTGGCTATTGAACTTCCGTTTTCTAGTCCCGTCGTACGTGTTGTACGTCACTGCATTCTGGACGGTCAGAATTTGGTGTGACCTTGTGTATGCAAGACAGCTTGAGCAGAATTCCGTCGGAATTCCGTCAAAAAAACTTCAAAGTTTATTCCGACGGCAAAACCGGTCGTGAGTACAGGGCATAAGAGTTTTCAATCTAAGGTCCCTAACTCATATTCATACATACAGGAGCCAATTAACCTACCAGCATATCTTTAGAGCGTGGGAGTACCCAGAGGAAACCCACGTAGGCACAGGGAGAACATGCAAACTGCAGGCAAGTAGCACTGTGATTTGAACTGATGACTCTAGAGCTGCCAGGCGGAAGTGCCAACCACCTAGCTACTGTGGTAGTAAAGTGCATCATCTTACTTTAAAAAACCTGCATGCTGATCTAGCCTGATCTAGTCAAGCAAAAAAAAATGTCAGGTCACCCACTTGCCCTTTTTATTAGATTGTGAGTTGCCACAAAGTACCTGCAATGAATTTAGCAATATCCTTCACAGCAGCTAAGAACAATTCTTTTTAATAGATATAGATTTACAGCATAACCGCATTTTATTAGATAGTCTGTTCCACAAACTTTATAAAATTTCCCAACATGAAGTCTTGCTAGTTAGCAAAGAGAACTGTTAAATATGTTTATAATTAAACAGAAGTTTCTCATATATATCAGAAATCACATACAAAGCCAAGACAGATGGACTGTCCAGCAGTAACTCAAAGTAGCCATTAGTCATAAAGTGCTGACACTGGGATACGAGTCCCAGAGATTTTAATACAATTAGCATTACCACTAAGTGAAATCCTTCACCTTGAATCAACTTTGCAAATTGTTTTATTACGCAATTGAGCATAATGTTAATATATCTATACAGAAATTCACAATTAGGCACCTCATTTGCTGTGACAGCATGCAGAGGGAAGGATATAGAAGAGGACCAGTTGAGGCTGCATATTGAATAGATTTTTGAACTCATCACTAGCCAGATCTGAATGATACGGTATTAAGTTGTAGGCAGTATACACTATTTTGTCTTGCTATGTTTTTAAAATAACTTTATAAAGTAGAACTGACTTGTCCCTTATAGAGTGACTCGATCATGAGCAATTTACCTCTACAAGAATTAGAGAGGTCTGTGATTTAATCCAGGGAACACAATTTTGTATGCATTTAACAGGTTCAGATGGGGTGCCATGAGAAAAAAAGGTGCATGGGGTTTTGGTGAGCAGAGGGACATGGGAGTTCATTGCAAAAGAGGAACTGTTTCTTTAAAAAGGGATGGGAGTGCTATGGATGTATTCCTCCACATGCATATTGAATGCATGTGGAGGAATACATCCATAGCACTCCCATCCCTTTTTAAAGAAACAGTCCCTCTTTTGCAATGAACTCCCATGTCCCTCTGCCCCCCTTTTATAAGTATTTTGCATTTACTATTTAAAAAACGAAAGACTGTGATTTACTAAAGGCAAATAGTCTGTTCACTTTGGAAGGGAAGTAGCCTTTGTAAAGCAATTTTCCCCAAAGCTTAGTGAATGTTTTGAAGCTCTGCTGACTTCCATCATCCAATCATGTACAAGTGAAAATGCTGTTGTTTTATTTTCATTGCACACGATTGGGTATCATTTGCCTTGTGAAATTTCACCACATTCTCCAAGCTCTGGGGTCATTTCCCTTGCAAAGTGTGTATGTGTGCTGCTATGGATATTTTTGAGTGATTCTATAGCATATTTATTAGTTAATTGTTAGATTTGTAAGGCCATGTGCTGTTTTAGGAAACCTATGCCACGTACACACGAGCGGATTTTCCGTTGGAAAAATCTTGGATGGTTTTTCCGACGGAATTCTGCGCAAGCTTGGCTTGCATACACACGGTCACGCAAAAGTTTGCTGAACTTTCGACCGTCAAGAACGCGGTGACGTACAACACTACGACGAGCCGAGAAAATGCGTTGAATTGTTTCCGAGCACGCGTAAGAATTTTGCGCTTCGGAATTTCCGATCGAAACTTTTTCCGACCGAAAAATTGAGAACCTGCTCTCAATCTTTTGCTGGCTGGAATTCGGCCAGCAAAAGTCCAATGGAGCATACACACAGTCGCATTTTCCGATCAAAAGCTCTCATCGGACTTGCTTGTGGAATTTCCGATCATGTGTACGCGGCATAAGGCTCTCCCTATTGATATGCAAAGTTTATGAGCTAAGCGGAGGAAGCTATTTACAGGATATGATGTAGAGGAAGTTGGAGGGACTTTGAACAGGCATGTGGTCAGACAAAGGACAGAGTTGTTTTGGAACACAAAGGAGCAACATTTGTGCTGGAAGCTGGAGAACTTTGGAGAAAACGGCTGGACTCAACTTGAATAACTGTTTAGTTTACTGATTGCATATATATTGTACATACTTATTTTGCTAGAAAGGATATTTTGCTTGTGCATGTTGTAGGCATATTTTGGAATACTTTGTGTGCTATAAATTGTGTATCCTGCAGTTGTATGTGCAGTGTTTCTGTTTAGTAAAAGTATTAATACACTGCAGATCTAAGCTGCCTTGGCTTTTACCGCAAAGAACCTTTACTAGACACCAAGCAAAACAGTAGGCAGGTGCAATTTGACCGTTCTCCTGTAGATGGTATGTTGCTGTGCCCATGTGAAGATGGGGCAGAGACTGGAAAGAACATTGTTCCTCTACAGACTACATAGGTGTCACCAGGAGAGCAGTCATCCAATTGGACACTGCAACATTGAGTGACCTTTGGCAGTAATCTTTAATATGGGCAGTGTCTAAAAAATATCAGTGCCCTGCTGGTTTTGGTGCACATTTGGGTGTGGACAGTAAAGGGAAAGGATTCATGCCTGCCAGGGACACAGAGATAGCTTTTGGGTAAAGTTCCTGTGTGAGTAGGGAGATATTAGGGAAACTGCTGTATGCTTTACTACTTACCGGCCCCCGGATCTACTTAAAGGACCTGTACAGCATCCTCAAGTGCTGCTTGTGCTGCCTTGCCAGTCAGCCACCCCTCCTGCAAATGCCACCCCTTCAATGTAGACCATGCCTGTTTGATACCTTTGAGTGCTGGAGATATAACAATCAGTGTTACTGTGCCTGTTGCTACCAACATTATTATACCAGTTGCTTCTAGCATTACTGTGTCTGTTACTATCCGTAGTGCTGTACCTGTTACTTAAGTGTAATGCCGCGTACACATGAGCGGAATTTCCGTCTGAAAAATCTTGGATGTTTTTTCGACGGGATTCCGCTCAAGCTTGGCTTGCATACACACGGTCACACAAGAGGTCACTGAACTTTCGACCGGCAAGAACGCAGTGATGTACAACATTACGACGAGCCAAGAAACCGAAGATCAATGCTTCTGAGCATGCGTCAAATTGTTTCCGAGCATGCGTAGGAATTTTGCGCGTCGGAATTGGTACATACGATCAGAATTTCCGATCAAAATTTTTTCCGACAGAAAAATTTAAAACATGCTCTCAATCTTTTGCTGGCTGGAATTCCGCCAGCAAAAGTCCGATGGAGCATACACACCGTCGCATTTTCAGACCAAAAGCTCTAATCAGACTTTTGCTGGCAGAATTTCCACTCGTGTGTACGCGGCATTACTGCGTCTGTTTATAAGAGTACTTAACTGTAATTTCTAGTACTCTACTGCAATTGCTACAGCCTTATTACTATTGCTAGTGATTGCTAATTGCCCCCTACCTTGTTATTCTTGATACCTGCAACTTATAAAAACAACAACTGTCAACCCTATCTGGTCTCTGTGGGGGAGATTTGCTAAAACTGGAGGTCAAAATCTGGTGCATAGAAACCAATCAGCTTCCAGGTTTTATTGTCAAAGCTTAATTGAACAAGCTAAAGTTAGAAGCTAAAGTTAGAAGCTGATTGGCTACCATGCACAGCTGCACCAGACTTTGCACTCTCCAGTTTTAGTAAATCCCCCCCTGTTTGCTGTCCCCTTAACTGTGGTGCTAACAACTATTTGCCTTTAGTAAATAAACCCCTAATGGTGTATATAGTGCAGTAAATTTTTGATCGATTCTCTAAATGAATAGATTGATATTTTTCAGACATTATTACAAAGCAAATGTAAACGTTGAAAAACTGTAGTTGGGTTATCTGGCTATTTATTTGCCTAGATTTTTCATGTTCTGTATGACAGACAGCGTGGCCATTGCCTAAACATTTTTGCCAAGAGATGTCCCTCTTTACTACCTCAGGGATACCCATAAGCAAAAAGTTTACATAAAGCTTACAGTATGCAGCAGTTGCCTGGGAGTTCTTTTTAAGATATGCAAATTACATTTAAAACCAATCATAGAAAATCTCCTTCCATTTTCTGCTGATTAAAATCTTAGCTTTCCCCTGAATTTCTCATTCTGTGTAAACAGTTTCATTGAATAACCATTGATGTAGAATACTGCACTCCTCCATCACAAATGCCTAGGGAGCCATCTCAGCTCAATGCATCCTACAACACCTCATTGATTTCCAGTAACAACATCTTCTCATCTGGTAACAATATAGAGATGATGCAATGGCGGTAAAGCGCCCTAACTACATGAGGGACATTTATCAGGTAACGGTTTAGAAAATGAGATGTGACTCCTAATAAAATTGCGATTCTAAATAACTATAATATGTTTCAGAATTAATATTTGCAATTTGCAGCCCTCTTCTCGTTGTGGTGTAAGCCCTATTATAGTGCCCAGCTGGACTAGTCATTTTTCAGTCATTCACTTATGTTCCAAATGTGTCATTCTTCCTGACTTTGTATGGGTAATTCTGACAGATTGTCATTGGGTATTCAACACCTCTTGCCTTACATCCTTAAAGTTAGCTTGAAGCTAATCAAGGTTGTCCAATCTAAACTTGTTCTTGAAAATATTTCCAGAACAGCTGCATGATACTGCTGTGAGCGGTGGTCCTACACAGGACCCCTGCTCTGAACCATGTTGTATCATGGAAGGCTGTCCTTCTTAAATCCCTCTCTTAGGAACCAGCAGTAACCTTTTCTGGGTATTAGTTTGGTTACCTCAGTGGTCCAAATCTGCCCAATCATGAATAGCGCCAGTCACTGGGTGCCAATATTTCTGCATGGACAAACGACATTTTTTTCTATTGGATAAAGTGTGTGTAGCACTAACCCCCGAAAGAGCTGCTGGTTTTATTTGGGCTTACCGTTACCTCACCTGCTTGTAGCTTCATCTTGGGGATCCCGTGGAAAGTGGCCCAAAGAATATGAATTTCCAATACTTAGTTCTTTTTTCGATGGTTATTTATTAAAAGTAAAGTCTCTCAATAAAGGGGTAGAGGATTAAGGGTGAGTTCAAGCACCTGGTACTGCGAGTTTTTAAGAGCTCCTTTGACTTCCAGAGGACAATAGTTTCACTCACTGAATTCAGCCACCACCGAATAAGCCCCTCTCACTGGACCTAGCGGCCAGTGGGGTATTTGACACAGTCTCTGCCACAGACTTGTGAGATTAACGTTAGCGTCACTGAGAGATTGAAGAATAATTCCATACAATACCAGTCTCTTTCAGCCGAACCGGCAATACTGTACGGGTGGTGATCTGGGTTGCGTCCTCCAACTGAGTCTCCAGGCAATCTCCAGAGATACTGGCCTTGTGCTTGGTCTTCCCTTGGAAAAAGTCCTCCCCTGGATACTCCAGTCTCTGGGCCTCTCTTCACTTGAGACAGCACCAGACCTTCCCTAGATCAATAGGCCCCAAAACTCTTCCGGACCTATTCCCTCAGATGCGTAGCCTCGGGCCAGCCTGTCCCGAGGCACAGGATGCACAGGCTGCACACCCAAGGCCAGGAGGGCCCTAAGGTTTTGGGGCAGCGGACCCCACGCGCAGCCAGGGAAGAACCCCGAAAAGTCTTTTTTTTTTTTTTTAAAACATGGCGTCCTTACCTTAAATACCATTGCCCAGAATGCACAGCAGGAAAACACTCCCACTGGGCTGGTTCCGAGCAATAGTTGGTATTCAATACATCCAGTTAAACTGCGCTTCTGCACCCACCAACGGTGACAGTGACACATGCGGTCAAGGAGAAGCCAGTGCAACCCTGCTGAACTGGTACAGAGACCAGAACTTTAAAATAATTAGCCTGAAACCCAACTGTGGTTTCAGGCAACAAAGTTGAAAAAAATAATAGTGCCTGTTGGTCAGGAGCCAGCGCTACATGTGTAATGGTTAGAATTTCTGCCTAATTTTAATGCCTCCTAGGTCTCCATTTGGGAGATTTCACTATATCTTGTCTATTTGCTAGGTGTCTGATAATACAAGAATTGAGGCAAATTTTCCTCAATTGTTGAATAGAAGAAAGTGAGGAAAAATGCCCCATAAAGGACACAGATAACAATAAATTCAAGCTTTTCAGCAATATGAGGAATGTTTGGAAATGCTGTCATTATATTATTGCTGTCTTTGTTGCCACGAGGGTCAACTGTCCTCTCCAGGTGTTGTGTATTATTGAGATACAGACAACTATTTAAAACTGCCAGAAGCATTTATAGCGTGTACACATGACCGGAATTTTCGACAGCAAAGTTCATACGGAACAAATCCGTAGGACAATTCGATCGTGATTCGTGTTTGGGCTTCACCAGACCTTTTCTGTCGAAAAATCTGACGGACTTTAGAAATAGAACATGTTTCAAATCTTTCCGCCGGAACCAGTTCCTATCGAGAAAACCGCTCGTCTGTATGCAGGTCCGACGGACCAACAATGACACAAGGGCAGCTATTGGCTACTGGCTATTGAACTTCCTTTTTCTAGATGGCTACTGGCTATTGAACCTATGAAGAGAGAAAGAAAAAAGTGTAATCCATTGGGAAAAAAATGACAGAAGAATGGCATTGAGTGAGATGAAAACTGGAAAAATGGAGGGTACCTGGTGCATAGAGTGAGACAGTGACAGAGCTATAGGAGATGGTACTCCTCAGACCAACGTGACATCCGGTGAAATGGGAGCCTCGAGAGTGAACACCGCCGAAGCAACGCCCCTTGTAGGCGCCACCACGGAGACCGCCCACCAACGTCACGCCGCACATAGGAGGGAAGGGCGGAAGGTGGAGCCGCAGGGCATTGATACGTCCTGCAGGCCGACACCAACGCCCCGCCCACACAACGTGACAGTGTGGAAATCACATGAGGGAGCGTATGGGCGTCCAGAGGGGGCGCACGTCCGACATGGAGTGCGTGACGCTGACGCGCTGTGGCGGCACATCCACCTCCCAATGGGGGGAGGGGGAGGGGCCACCAGGCGCGTCACAGCTCCCGGACAGGAAGAGCCCAACCACCGGCAGCGTTGCCCGACCAACCCAAAGCCAACAACATCGAACCTGAGTAATTAGGAGGTGGCAAGATAATGATTGTAATTATAAGCTAAAAGGGTAATAGAGGGTAAAAGCATAAAGAACATAAGCTCAGGAGGGGCAAATAAAAGTCAGTACAATGCAGGACATATAGCAAGGTTGCAATCTTAAAGCAATATAACGCACATCCATCCCTAATCAATAATAAATGGAGGAGAGGTTTAGGGACTTTAAATGAAATTGTGGCCTGGTAAGGCCACCTATTTCCATCCCTTGGGACTTTGAGTGAAGAACTCGGCCTGGTAAGGTCATGTTTTTCCATCCCTATAATGGTCAAAAGAGGAGAGCAACGGGGGTGGGACTTTAAATGAAGTGCGAAATTGCGATAAAGTAGATTGGTGGACAATTCGGAAAATTTAATAAGTTCATAAAAGATATAACATTTACATAATTATAACAGTTCAATTGATAAAAAATACTGGCAATACATGATATCAGCATATACATACGGTAATCATATGAACATTAAAAAGGTTCCACAGTACACCAACCACAGTTGCACCCAGGGCCAATCTGGTCCCGGGCTCACTCTCAATCATTATCATCCTCACTCTGTTCACTCCATGTTCTGCCTACTTCTCTGGCGATCTTTCTCACTCTCCACTCTCACTCCCCACTTAGGTTTGCCTTGTGGGTGTCGACCCGCCTTGGATGGCGCCCCATGGGTTGCCCCCATTGACCCGTCTACCTCAGCTCCCGGGGGGCGGTGCCTCCGAATGGCTAGTGGAACCCGACAGTCAGCCACCATCAATCGAACCCCAATGCGTAAGCATGCACCCTGTGTGGGGTCCCTCTCATTTCCCCACCTCTGTTCCATGTCTGCATTTATTAGACTATATTTTTCTTTATATTTTCAGTTATCGTACACGCTCGCTCCTGATGAGTGGCGATTAAGCCACGAAACGCGTAGAGCTACGAAAGTCGTGTTTTCTACTATTATATCTAAGTTTTTACAGCCACTATATACAAATTATTAAATTTTCCGAATTGTCCACCAATCTACTTTATCGCAATTTCGCACTTCATTTAAAGTCCCACCCCCGTTGCTCTCCTCTTTGGACTTTAGAAATAGAACATGTTTCAAATCTTTCCGAATTGTCCACCAATCTACTTTATCGCAATTTCGCACTTCATTTAAAGTCCCACCCCCGTTGCTCTCCTCTTTGGACTTTAGAAATAGAACATGTTTCAAATCTTTCCGCCGGAACCAGTTCCTATCGAGAAAACCGCTCGTCTGTAAGTCCGATCGTGTGTAGGCAAGTCTGTTTCAGCGGAACTCCATCAAAAAGTCAGTTGAAAAGTCCGTCAGAGTTCATTCCGACGTAATGTCCGGTCGTGTGTACGTGGCATTCGGCTAGGTTCACACTATCTTTGCATGCGGCTCACAGCAGGAGTCCAGTGCTTCCCCATTCACTGTTTCAGGTCCAATTTCAGTCCGAATTTTTGGCTGAACTGGGACCTGAAACAGACCAAAAGAGGCACAGGGCTCCTGTGCAAATTCACACCAGGGCCTCCATTGAGAGCCGGTCAAAATCTCCTACTATTGCGAATTGCCCGCATACAATTCGCAATAGTGTGAAAAAAACAGGTTTTCTAACCTTCAGCATTCCTTGTTTATTTCTATACTACTGACATATTAAGTTGGAAGTTGCTTGTTTTATTCTACTGTTACAATTGTGTTCTACAGCCTTTCTGTTTATATAAACTTTTGCCTTGATGTTGATTGTGACAGTACTTATGGCTGTACTTACATCTGTTTTTTTTTTTTTTTTCATTTTTCTTTTTTAGTTTCTTATCCTTGTGCACTATTACGAAACCATAGGATGCCTAATAATGTGTATTCTCTCCGGTGTACTATTTACCTTCTCCCCCTGAGTGAATATCTATCCTAGTTAGCCCCATTCCTGGCCCCCACACTCTCTAGGGCATTAACCTATTTTCAACAATATGCCTGAGCTTTGAGGAACTATAATCATTGCTCTCAAGTTTTAATAATGGCATATATTATATCTAGTATATTACATAATTACAATAATATATCTACTCAATGCAGACATAAAAGTCCGGGCCAATATCTTAGGGAATACGACTACCACAATCCTTGCTTCTATCATCCACTGCGACCTAGTTGGGTTAATTCCCAAAGGCAGTAACAACATATGCAAATTGCTTCATTTAATCATTTAATCAATCCACTCTTTATGCTAAACCAACTGCACATGTTAAATATTATGCACTAAGTCCTCGGACTTTCACACTGAAAGGGGCATTTACCTCCATATTCTTTATACCGCCATTGAGCCTATGTGATTTTAATCCACAACAATCCAAACATACATGACACTAAATTGGTGAAAACGAAATATAAAACTAGTTTATTTGCAGATGATCTCGTTTAGTCCCATATTTCAACCTCAACCTTCTATGCACTGTCGCTGACTATTCTATCTTTTGTGTTCCTGTAAATTTGGGGGAAATCTTTAACCTTAAACATAAACTTACTCCAGTCATTGAACTAACCTAGTACTTATCATTCTGCTGGGCAACCACCCAAATACGCTATCTCAGGGTCATTCCTTAGTCATGGTTAAAGTATATGTGAGCCCTTACCTTGGGTAAAACAACCCATTCAGTTTAAAATAGAAATGAAAGGCAAAACATTTGTGTATAGATATATAAATATATATATATATATATATATATTTTTAAGTGATCAGATAACCTCTGTTCTCAGCTGCATAAGGAGCTTAAAAAGCTAGGGGTGGAGAAACAGCAGTACACTGAATTTTCCAGTGAAGGGCTGTGCAAAGGAGGGGGTCAGCACAAATCTGATCATTAGAAAAGAGCAAGCTGAGTTACCAGTACAGCTAGAAAAGTGACCATGCAGATCAGAGCACATCTCATGCCTAATATTCTTTAGGTAGGGTTTAATACTGTTTTGTTAAAGTGTAACTCAACTTTCATGTGGAAAAAAAAATAATAATATAGCATATACAATTGTGACACAAGTCATATTGTAATTGAATGTTATTAAAAATGACCTTTCCTTTTCAATCTGCCGCTCTGTAATTTTCTGTAAAGTGCAAAGCAATATGGCTACCTGGAGGTGTTCTATACACAGAATGTGTACAGAGCGCCCCACAGAAACATAATTTCCTGCTTGTTGTGATTGGCTCACTGATTTTCCCAGAAGTCTACACTAAGATACAAGTCAGATATCAGGCATCCCCTACAACAAAAATAAAAATTTTGGTGAGATACTTCCAATAGCAAATCACATCTAATGGGATGCAGACTCTGCAACTTTACTCATTAGAGCCCTGATTCTGCAGCAGCTGGTTAATGATTATGAAACCTCTCCTATTAGACTCACTTAGCACAGGGGCACAGAGGAACAAACCAAGATTTCTTCAGAATAACAAAAGGTAGGAATCTGCAACAATGTTTGTTAAAATCCTTATAATGTACATAGATCACCCAGAGGGGAATGCTTTTTTTCTCAAAAAGTGGAGTTATGCTTCAAATAAAATATAAAAAGGCGGTACATGCACATTCAATAGGGCTCAGATTGTTTGTAGGAAAAATAGGGAGCGCTGCTGCGCCAGTCTTTCAACACGGCCGCTGAAGAGAGGAAATTATGTCACCAAAACTGGGCAGGACTTCCAGGTGGCAACCTTTCCGCTCTTTGGAGCAGATGCTGATCTAAGCCTTTATTGAATGCGGATGCACTGGCTTTTTACATTTTATTTATTAAAACAATATTTTACCATGGAAGCCTATCCTGTCTTCTCTGTACCAGTCACACTTTGTCTATGATGATGCAAGTTACCAGTGAGACAGTGGTGGAGCGCATACTGGATAACTGGACCACTTCCTTTCAGGGGCTACTAAGCGCATCATGACTCACTTGTTAGTGCCAGGGGTCATAAAAATGTGGTGAGTGCAGTTGAAGTTGGGGGCACGTAGAGTGTGCATCAATGCATGGAAGTGAAGTATAACACAGAATTTTCTCTTTCAATTGTTTTTATTGAAAATTATAATTACAATAAGAATGGAGATAATAAATTGACATGGGGTGTATATGGATAAAGTCCCGAACCTTAATGGGGTGAGAAAAGAATAGCAAACTATATATTATAGAACTGTCTTTCCGGGGGCCCTAGATCACCACCCGGGCTGAGGTAGCACATAGAATTTCGACGTGTAGCATTAAATGCACACATTTGAAGTGGTTTTGATTTGAACGCATCACTGAACACTAGGGAGTAGGGATGAGCCGAACAAACCCCCCCCCCCCCCGGTTCGGTTCGCAGCAGAAAATGCGAGCAGGCAATAAATTTGTTTGAACAAGCGAACACCGTTAAAATGTCTATGGGACATGAACGTGAAAATTCAAAAGTGCTAATTTTAAAGGCTTATATGCAAGTTATTGCCATAAAAAGTGTTTGGGGACCAGGGTCCTGCCCCAGGGGACATGTATCAATGCAAAAAAAACATTTTTATGAGAGCAGTGACTTTAATAATGCTTAAATTGAAACAATAAAAATTAAATATTCCTTAAAAAATTGTGCCTTGGGTTGTCCTTAGTATGCCTGTAAAGTAGCGCATCTTTCCCATGTTTATAACAGTGCCACAGCAAAATGAAATTTCTAAAGGAAAATATGTCATTTAAAACTGCTCGCGGCTATAATGTATTGTCAGATCCCGGCAATATAGATAAAAATACCAAAAAAAATGGCATGAATGTGCCCCCCAAAATCCATACCAGACCCTTCAGGTCTGGTATGGATATTAAGGGGAACCCCATATGCAAAATTTTTTTAAATGGCGTGGGAGTCCCCCAGGCACTATATACTCTGAACAGCAGTATATATACTGTACAGCCTGCCCTATATACTCTGCAGAAAAACTGTGCCTTAGGTGATGGTGGTACCAGAACACTGTAAGCCCTCACAGTTACTCTTGTTTGGCGCAGGAACAGGTCTTGCTGTCAAATATTATATCAAGATTTGGAATTACATACTCCTATTAAACAGGGACAGAAAAATTGGGCCTGTGGTGGTGCCACAACACTGTAAGCCCTCACAGTTACACTTGTTGGGCGCAGGAATGGGCCCTGCTATGAAATATTATAACAAGAATTGCAATTACATGCCCCTGTTAAACAGGGGCAGAAAAATTGTATATATATATATATATATATATATATATATATTTATTAATACATTGCCTGCACTGACTGAATATCGAGTAAACACTGAATATATAGTCTATGCTAAATGCAGAGTATATATATATATATATATATATATATATATATATATATACTGACTGTATATATATATATATATATATATATCAAATACACTGCCACTAACTGAATAACCTCCCTGCTTAATCTAATTCACTCTAGCTCTCTGTCCATGCCAACACTACACACGGCCACTCTGTAAGCAGCCTTATATAGCGTGGGGCATGGACTTAGTCCCCCGGAGCCATGATTGGCCTTTGCCCAATTATGTCTCTCTCAGCAGAGCGCGCTGTGATTGGCCAAACCATGCAGGTCAGGTGCATGCTTTGGCCAATCATCATACAGCAATACACTGTGATCTCGCAGTGCATTATGGGGTGTTCCACGGTGCTCAAATTTTCCTTGAACGCCCCATATGTTCGGTTAGTGTTAGAACAAACGAACACCCGATGTTTGAGTCGAACTTACATTCAAATATATAGACACTATTAGTTTATGATATATATATATATATATATCTATATCTATATATCAACTTGTGAACACATGAGTTACACGATTGGTGGGTGACACAAATAGTTCCATATTTATTGGTTTACATATAAGTGATTTGAGAGCACTCTTTCTCTAACAGTTCGATACCAATATCCGCAAAAATCATTGGCAAGCTCTCCTATACAGTAAGATTGAAACCTTGACCAACCCACAGTAATCATTCACGCACCATATTCTCATAACAGGTCAGATGATCATCCCTAGAAACTGAAAGCAACAACTTATCCCTTTTCCAGAGGTCAAACATATGACATAGATATCATCATGGTTAATGAAAAATATTGCATTTTAATGGGGCTAGTTATACCAGCGTGTTTTCATTTTTTCTACAATAAATGGTCTTTTTGAAGGAGCATGGCTGTTGATAATGTATCTTTTATATTTTAAAGTGATGTTGCTATACAGTACACTGACCTTTCTTTACTTGTGATATACACACTGTCCTTGGTAGTCCATTGACAGGAGATGTTTGTTGGTGTTGATATTCTAAGAACAAAAAAAAGGAAATCTTACATACAGTACTGTATCTCACATTTTTGGAAATATATTATTATATCTTTTCATGTGACAACACTGAAGAAATTACACTTTTTGTCACATACCTTGGAGGTGAGCCTGACGTGCAGAGGGAGACCTCTCGTACAGCCCTGGTTCAGGGATCACTGGAGTGGGGACAGTGATCATCGGAGCACAGTGAGGTATGAGTGCCTGCAGGGTTCACTTGGCTGGAGATGATGTCAGCTGATAGAGACAGGAACAGACTTAATTGCTAAGCGGATGCAGGTGCGCTGAAGGGCACGGAGATTCAGGACAGCAGGGAGGAGCAAGGTCAAACTTGCCAGGTCATGAACAGCGGATCAGTCAGGCAGAAGCGGCAGGCAGAGAATGGTCAAAGTTCAGGCAGGGTTGGTAACAGAAGGTCAGGCAGATAGATAGACAGAGCAGGGTCAAGGCAAGCCAAAGGTCATGACTGGAGACAGCAGCAAGGTCAGGAAGCCAGGTAGTACTGGATCAGATGCGGGTTCAGGATCAGGTCACAGGATAAGCTTCAGATCAAACAGCAAGGATCCATACAACAGAAGCCCCTTTTAAAGGTCACTGGGCTCCAAGGCAGGGTCACCGCTCTCGCGTGCACGATCTCCGCGATCTGCACGCGCATTGGCGCAAGTCTGTTCACCACCGGATGCCTGTGAGCTGGAACACGTCTCAGTGAACCTGTGCACCTGTGATCAGTTGCAGCGCTATGCGCAGCGCCTCCATGACATTTTGCTATAATGTAAAGTAGTGAGTGTACAGCTTGTATAACAGTGTAAATTTGCTATGGCCTCAAAATAACACACAGCCTTTAATGTCTAAACCGCTGGCAACAAAAGTGAGTACACCCCTAAGTGAAAATGGCCAACTTGGTCCAAAAGTGTCAATATTTTGTGTGGCCACCATTATTTTCCAGCACTGCCTTAACCCTTTTGGGCATGGAGTTCACCAGAGCTTCACAGGTTGCCACTGGAGTCCTCTTCCACTCCATGAGCGGGTGAATGTTAGAGACCTTGCACTCCTCCACCTTCGGTTTGAGGATGCCCCACAGATGCTCAATATGGTTTAGGTCTGGAGACATGCTTGGCCACTCCATCACCGTTAGCCTCAGCTTCTTTAGCAAGGCAGTGGTTGTCTTAGAGTTTAGTTTGAGTTTGTTATAATGTTGGGATACTGCCCTGCGGCCCATTCTCCGAAGGGAGGGGATCATGCTCTGCTTCAGTATATCACAGTACATGTTGGCATTCATGGTTCCCTCAATGAACTGTAGCTCCCCAGTGTTGGCAGCACTCATACATCTATTTCCCAAAAACAACCTCTGGATATGACGCTGAGCACGTACACTCAACTTCTTTGATCAATCATGGCAAGGCCTGTTCTGAGTGGAACCTGTCCTGTTAAACTGCTGTATGGTCTTGGCCACCGTGCTGAAGTTCAGTTTCAGGGTCTTAGAAATCTTCGTATAGCCTAGGCCATCTTTATGTAGAGCAACAATTCTTTTTTTCAGATCCCCAGAGAGTTCTTTGCCATGAGGTGTCATGTTGAACTTCCAGTGACCAGTATGAGAGAGTGGGAGCAATAACACCAAATTTGACACACCTGCTCCCCATTCACACCTGAGGCCTTGTAACACTAACGAGTCACATGACACCAGGGAGGGAAAATGGCTAATTGGGCCCAATTTGGACATTTTTACATAGGGGTGTACTCGCTTTTGTCGCCAGTGGTTTATACATTAATGGCTGTGTGTTAAGTTATTTTGAGAGGACAGCAAATTTACACTGTTACTGTATACAAGCTGTACACTCACTACTTTACATTGTAGCAAAGTGTCATTTCTTCAGTGTTGTCACATGAAAAGATATAATAAAATATTTACAAAAATGTGAGGGGTGTACTAACTTTTGTGAGATACTGTATGTGGAAGAAATGTATAGAACTTGTCCATCTAAGAATGGATGTTAACAGCCTTAGATACCTAAGACCTGTTGGGGGTGGGGCTACCCTCTGGCTAACCTGTCCTATGCAATTATTTAGACCCATTACTCAAGCAACCTAAATTGTACCTCACATACAATTTGTTTTGTATTTGTTTCAAATTTTTTATTATTGAAGTTTTCAATATTACAAGGAAAGTACAGTACAGCATTGAGATGTAAGGCTGCTTTCACACTGGGGCGGTGCGGGGCGGCGACGGTAAAGCAGCGCTATATTTAGCGCTGCTTTACCATCGTTTTACCCGCGGTATGCGGCCGCTAGCGGGGTGGTTTTAACCCCCGCTAGCGGCCGCAAAAGGGTTAAAAACCTCCGCAAAGCGCCGCTGCAGCGGCGGTTTGCGGGCGGTATCCCCGCGGTTTCCCATTGATTTCAATGGGAAGGAGCGGTATAGGAGCGGTAAATACACCGCTCCTTCACCGCTCCAAAGATGCTGCTAGCAGGACTTTTGTTGCGGTCCTGCTAGCGCACCGCTCCAGTGTGAAAGCCCGCCGGCTTTCACACTGGAGTGAATGGGGTCGGTTTTTTCAGGTGGTGTACAGGCGCTATTTTTAGCGCTGTACCGCCTGAAAACCGCCCCAGTGTGAAAGCAGCCTTACAGGAATAACACGGTTTGAATCTTGCATACAATTTAACCATCGTACATAACTCTCTATACATTTAAACAAAAAAAAAAGATAACAATTATTGTATAATGTAACTGAACTGCTACTGCAATTATTGTATTTTCTTTCAAAACTCAAAAAAAAAACAAAAAAAAAATTGAAACAGAAAAACTAAAACTGTCAGAAGTTATCATCTTTCCCCACTCTATCCAAAGCTTAAAAAAAAAAAAAAAATACGCCTGGAGTTTTGCTGTAATAATGATTCACAGATGGGTATTTACTTGGACAAGAAGTGTTTCTTTGTACTCAGCCATCTCTGCACCACAATCCTGAACATCTAAAGTCAGGGTGTAATATCTGGTTTCACCTGCAGGTGACATTGTAGGCAGAATCAGAAAAAAAATTACATCCTGGTGGTAGCAAAATGGTGGTGAGCACTTGAATGTTCCAAAGAGATAAAAATTTAAAGTGAAAATTTAATTTAGAGTATGCTAGATTCATCATTTTAAGCCAGATACTTTTCTAAGTGATGCTCTCCCTTTAAATAGCAGTTGCAATGCAAAAAAAAGGCATTATTTCCAGCATAAAAGTATAAATCATATCTACAAAACAAACTGTTTTTCTCAGCTCTAACCTAATGGGTTATCGGAAGTTTGGAAACTGCCCACACTGGATTTATGAGACTTCTACTAAAAGCATTAAAGGGGGGAAAAAAAACTAGCAAACCATCAACTATAAGATTAATAGTAGCATCTATTTATTGTAAGGCTACAGATTATTTATCTGGAATAATGTTTTTCTGTTGTCGTAAGCGCTAAGTAGGGTAAGGCATACGTTGACTCGTAAAATAAAATTATATGCACCCATATGCCATGGCTTTTTTTTTTTTTTCACGTTATATTACCGAGCAAAATGCCAAGAAGTATAACGATCGCCCTGAATAATAGCACATGTAAATGTTTTCATTTTTCGTGGGCCTGTTATAAAGTGACTTTGAGTCCAAGAGGTGGGAATGGCAGGAAATTGCACTGAGAGACGCATATTACATTATGTATATTAACACTTGCAATTCTCTTGAAAACTAAAGACGGCTATGAAATCAGTATTGAGCTCAGTTTTATTGCACAATAGAAAAAATATCTTCTTTGAGAAAGGTCCCAGGTAATCTTAGGAGTGATCAGAATGTAGAAAAGCTTAGAATAATTTTATCTGCACAGTAGAAATAAAAACATTCATTGTGGTTTTCTTTGTAGACTGTGGCGTCATCAAGCTATTACAGACAAAATGCATTTCATATTTCATAAAATGATTTTCCTATTCAAGATTGTATTGTTTTAAGTGTTTTTATGGGTTAGGTGGTTTATAAATTGTACTACTGTTTTTTTTATTTATTTATTTTTCATCAGAGCTGTGCAGCAATTCTGTGTTTTTTTTTTTTTGTTTGTTTTTTTTTTTTACTTTATTACCAATATTCCTAGCTAGAACACAGGGTTTGTACTACCTATTGTTTTTTTTTTTTTAATTTTAACTACTTGCCTACCAGCCACGAACACCTCCTTCCTGACCAAGCCATTTTTCAGCTTTCAGCGCTGTCGCATTTTGAATGACAATTGCGCGGTCATGCAACGCTGTACCCAAATAAAAATTTTATAATTTTTTCCCCACAGATAGAGCTTTATTTTGGTGGTATTTGATCACCTCTGCGTTTTTTATTTCTTGCGCTATAAACAAAAGAAGAGGGACAAGTTTGAAAAAACATAATATTTTTTACTTTTTATTATAATAAATATCCAATTATTTTTTTTTTTTAAACAAATTTTTTTCCTCAGTTTAGGCCGATACGTATTCTTCTACATATTTTTGGTAAAAAAAAATCGCAATAAGCGTATATTGATTGGTTTGCGCAAAAGTTATAGCGTCTACAAAATAGGGGATAGATTTATAGCATTTTTATTATTATTTTTTTTTTACTAGTAATGGCGGCGATTTGCGATTTTTATCGTGATTGCGACATTGCGGCGGACACTTCAGACACTTTTGACTCATTTTTGGGACCATTCACATTTATACAGTGATCCGTGCTATAAAAATGCATTGATTACTGTATAAATGTGACTGGCAGGGAAGGGGTTAACGCTTGGGGGCGCTGCAGGGGTTAATGTGTACCCTATCTTGGTGATTCTTACTGTGGGGGGAGGGGACTGACTGGGGGAGGAGACCGATCGGTGTCCCTATGTACAAGGGACACACCATCGGTCTCCTCTCCTCTGACAGGACGTGGATCTGTGTGTTTACACACACAGATCCACGTCCTGCTCGATTACCGGGCAATCGCGGGTGCCTGGCGGTCATCGCGACCGCCGGGCACGCGCACCGGGGCCCCAGCTACGCGGCGGGCGCGCGCGCGCCTCCCGCGGCGCGCGCGCGCCTCCCGCGGCGCGCGCGCGCCCCCCAGTGGCCAAATTGTAGACGACGTCATATGACGGCGTCCCGCCACAGTAGCTGCACCGTCCCGCCGTCATTTGACAGTGGGTGGTCAGCTAGTGGTTAACCACTTAAGCCCCGGACCAATTGGCAGCCAAAGGACCAGGCCCCTTTTTGCGATTCGGCACTGCGTCGCTTTAACTGACAATTGCGCGGTCGTGCGTCGTGGCTCCAAAACAAAATTGGCGTCCTTTTTTTCCCACAAATAGAGCTTTCTTTTGGTGGTATTTGATCGCCCCTGCGGTTTTTATTTTTTGCGCTATAAACAAAAATAGAGCGACAATTTTGAAAACAATGCAATATTTTTTGCTTTTTGCTATAATAAATATCCCCAAAAAATATTTAAAAAAACATTTTTTTTCCTCAGTTTAGGCCGATACGCATTCTTCTACATATTTTTGGTAAAAAAAAATCGCAATTAGCGATTATTGATTGGTTTGCGCAAAAGTTATAGCGTTTACAAAATAGGGGATAGTTTTATAGCATTTTTATTAATATTTTTTTTTTTACTAGTAATGGCAGCGATCAGTGATTTTTATTGTGACTGCGACATTATGGCGGACACATCGGACATTTTTGACACATTTTTGGGACCATTGTCATTTATACAGGAATTAATGCTATTTAAATGCATTGATTCCTGTATAAATGACAGTTGTAGTGTAAGAGTTAACCACTAGGGGGAGTTGAGGGGTTATGGGCTGTGACGTGTGTGTTTTTTTTTACATTAGGGGGTGGGGCTGACGTCTGACGTCATTGATCGGCTTTCTCCATGACTGGGACAGCCGATCAATGACAGGCAGAGTAGGAAGCGCGGGGAGAGGTTTGTTTACACATACCTCTCCCCGTTCTTCAGCTCCGTGACCCGATCGCGGGACACCAGTGGCGATCGGGTCCGCTGGTCCCGCGGCCGTGGTCACGGAGCTCCTGAGCGCCCCATGGGCAGGCATTTAAAGGATCACGTACAGGTACGTGATTTTGCCTGCCCGTGCCATTTTGCCACAGTATATCTGCGTTAGGCGGTCGGGAAGCGGTTAAGGGATTTTTTAGTCCCGAAGATAATAAATGGGTGATTGCATTTACATGTAGAAGCACATATTATTAAAGCAAAACGCAGACAAGACCTTTTTAGCTATGGCTAGATTAGGGACACATTAAAGCATCTGTCAAGTTTGTATTGCCATGTCCCCATTGAGGCGATTTCCCTTCAGTTCCTGTCCATTTGACCATACAAGAAGGAAAAATGTCCCCAGCAGGATCATTGATAGCAAATACCAATCTTCTTCCCTCTCCTATCAAAGCCTAACAAAGGTTTCAATGGAGTTCCACTTCCAAGTGTTAACCCTATATGCCAGCTAAAGTGATCACAGGCCCTTGGCAGTATTCAGGGCTTAACCTCTAATCCATGGCTCCCAGCTGTTCCTTATTTGGAGGGACTGTCCCCCTTTTAAAACCAAATCCCTCTGTCACTCTGCCTGTAAAGCGCTTAAAGAAGCCTCATCTGCAATCCCAATGTGAAAGTCCAAGTGTTTTAAGAGCTCTTTCACACTGCCAGCGCCCGAAAAACGCTGGTAAAGCGCCACTTAAACTAGCTTTTAACCCCCGCTAGTGGCCAAATAAAGGGTTAAAAGCACCCACAAAGAGCCGCTGCCAAAATCGATTTGCAGGCACTTTGCAGGCGCAATTCAATGGGAGGATTTCAATGGGAAGGGGCGCTTTAGGAGCGGTGTATTTACCGTGCCAAAAGCGATGCAAAAGGAGCTGTTTGCAGGACTTTTTTTTGACGCCACACCAGCGCAGCGCCTCGTGTGAAAGCTTTCACATTGGGATTGCAGATGAGGCTTCTTTCAGGCGCTTTTTTTTTTTAAACGAAAGAGCCTGAAAAACGCCCCAGTGTAAAAGCACTCAGGCTTTCACATTGGGATTGCAGATGAGGCTTCTTTCAGGCGCTTTACAGACGCTTTTTTTTTAACGCTAAAGCGCCTGAAAAACGCCCCAGTGCAAAAGGGGTCTCAGTGTGAAAGCACTCGGGCTTTCACATTGGGATTGCAGAAGAGGTTCCTTTCAGGCGCTTTTTTTAATGCTAAAGCGCCTGAAAAATGCCCCAGTGTGAAAGGGGTCTAATAACTGAGGCTTTGGCAGAGAAGGACGTGTCCATTGCCTACATACTGTATACTAAAAGGCGTCCATCTTTATTATTGCAAAAATTTGGGAGGTATGCTAACCTGTTTACTATTACCATTACTATTTTTCTGATTAATCATTGAATGGAACACCCAAAGTAATACTAAAGGTAAAAAAACTAAAAAAAACTTACCTGCTCTGTACAATGGCTTTGCACAGCGGAGCCCTGATCCTCTTCTTCTCGGGTCTTCCACCTCACTCCTGCCCCCCCCCCACTGAGTGTCCCCACAGAAAACCACTTGCTATGAGGGCACTCATGCATGCTCGCTCCCGAGCCCCGTTCTGTGTGCCCATAAGACAGACCACGTGGGACGCAGCCCCCCACCCCTCTCCCTCCTCCTAGCTGGAGCTAATGGCTCCTGCTGCTGTCTCTGAGCCAATGAGGAGGGAGAGAGACAGGAGAGCAGCTGCTCTCATGCACACCGCTGTATTGCGATCAGGCTCAGGTATGGTATAGGGAGTTCTGGGGGGAGCTGCATACTTAAGATTACTTAAGGGGAGCTTCAGCCTTTAGAACCACTTTGAAGTGTTAATAAACCCAGGACGCTGCATTCACTATATCTGGTCTCCCACAGTACACAGAACATGGAAATGCAATTATTTTAGTAAATATAAACTGCTAAATACCTTTTCTCATCAGCAGTATATAGCAGTCTTGTGACTTCTATCAGTGTCTGGCTGCGCACTGGCTTGTAGGAGGAATTTGCATTCTCCCCTGATTGTCCTATGATGCTGCAGGACCCCTGACCCTCTGTCCGGACAGTGCTGATTGGCCCTGTGCTGATCACATGCACCCTTCCAAAAAAAAAAAACTCTCTAGCAATACACACCAAACTGAGCATGTGCAAAGTGTCCCTGAGGCACTGTGTTACCAGGAGATGGGATGGGGACAGTGGAAGAAGGGGAGGATCAGAGAAGACAGGATCAAACAGCCATTTTACACAATGTGGAGGATTAACCCCTCAGGTTTCACAGTGAGTATAACAAGCATGCTTTACTCCATATACAGACTGATTTTACTGTTGTTACATGATGTTTAGTAACACTTTAACCGCTTCCCGACCGCCTCCTGCACATATACGTCGGCAGAATGACACGGCTAGGCAAAACCACATACAGGTACGTGGCCCTTTAATTGCCTAGCCGTGGGTCGGGGGCGCGCTCGCGACCTGGTCGAAAGCTCCATGACCACGGCCGCGGGACCAGCGGACCTGATCGCCGCTGGTGTCCCACGACCGGGTCACAGAGCTGAAGAACGGGGAGAGGTCTGTGTAAACAAACCTCTCCCCGCGCTTCCTACTCTGCCTGTCATTGATTGGCTGTTCCCTGTCATCGGGAAAGGCGATCAATGACGTCAGACGTCAGCCCCGCCCCCTAATGTTAAAAAAACACACACGTCACAGCCCATAACCCCTCCCCTCAGTGGTTAACTCTTTCACTGTCACTGTCATTTATACAGGAATCATTGCATTTAAATAGCATTGATTGCTGTATAAATAACAATGGTCCCAAAAATGTGTCAAAAATGTCCGATGTGTCCGCCATAATGTCGCAGTTACAATAAAAAAATCGCTGATCGCCGCCATTACTAGTAAAAAAAAAAAAAAATATTAATAAAAATGCTATAAAACTATCCCCTATTTTGTAAACGCTATAACTTTTGCGCAAACCAATCAATAATCGCTAATTGCGATTTTTTTTTTACCAAAAATATGTAGAAGAATGCGTATCGGCCTAAACTGAGGAAAAAAAATGTTTTTTATATATTTTTGGGGGATATTTATTATAGCAAAAAGCAAAAAATATTGAATTTTTTTCAAAATTGTCGCTCTATTTTTGTTTATAGCGCAAAAAATAAAAACCGCAGGGGCGATCAAATACCACCAAAAGAAAGCTCTATTTGTGGGAAAAAAAGAACGCCAATTTTGTTTGGAAGCCACGTCGCACGACCGTGCAATTGTCAGTTAAAGCGACGCAGTGCCGAATCACAAAAAGGGGCCTGGTCCTTTGGCTGCCAATTGGTCCGGGGCTGAAGTGGTTAAAGCAGATATGTTTTCTGGTGTTTTTGTTTTAGCTAAATACAATTTACTTACACCATAGTGCGTTCCATTAGAAATTTTTTAGCACATACCATTTTTGGGACATTTTGGTTCAATCGCGCAGTGTTACATGGATTTCTATGTCTGCCCGAAATATAAATGACTGGTAAAGAATAGACCCTTTTCATAGCACAGGTGTTAATAGACATCCATATAAGTGTATTTACTATTTATTCCTATGGGTCTGCTTAACACATGTTAATGTGGGAAATAATACAGCATGCAGGAGTGTTAAAATATGTGCTGCAATGCAGTGCTCCATTAAATTGACTTGTTCTTACACATGAATTGCATTTTCCTGCAAAAAAACACGCAATGATGAGGCTTCTATATCTCTCCAGGACTCTAGGACACCTTGCCATAGTGTCATATTTCTCCTGCTCTGGCAGAATGTATGTAGCTCTTACTGCTGAATTCTCCATATTATAAAATAAAAGACAAACTGCATAAGTAAGATAAAGTGAACCCTTAGGAATTTTCTGGATTTCTGCATAAATAGCTCCTAAAATGTGATGCGAGTCACAATAATACATAAAGACAGTCTTATTTAACAAACAACACACACAACACCTTGCATGCCTGCATCTTCAATGAACACATGATTTAAAGGAAAAATTCCACCTTCACTAAAGAAAATAGTGAAACATAAATTTTTACTATACAAGCCATACTGTCATTTCAAAATGACCTTTCCGTTTAATTTTGCAGCTGCTATAATTTTCTTAAACTGTTAAAAAAAAAAAAAAAAATCAAATGTCAATTCCTTGCAATATGGTAAGATCCATGCTACACATGCCCTGAGAAAACACAAAACTGATGACAAAATACCTGCCGTAATTTTCATTTCCTGACCTTTTTCTCCACGGCAGCACACAGATGGGTTGATACTGCGTCCATATCTGTGTAATGTTATGAAGATGTCTGAAAAATCTTAATCACTGCTTTCAAAAGCCTGTACTGAGCTGAAATTGAAACTTAAAGTGTATTTCCACTTTTGCAGCTAAATTGGGATAACAGCTATTATATTTCTGTTACATGTTACCAATCATATAACATAACTTAAAGGGATAAGTTCAACTTTGGAGCATGTTATACCCATATTTAGAGTGTAATGTGTAATGCTCCAGCACCTCACTCCGCAACTCCCTTGTGACAGTGGGTGGGGGTACCTCTCCCCCACACTCGCTGTCACATTTAAAAACGGCATGGCTGTGTTGGGCTCCGCCGGCTCGCATCACAGCAATCTGTGAAGGAATATAATACAAATCACATCTGCCACTGTGACAGGTGGCTTGTAGTTCCTTAATGGACTGTGAGGGTGCTTTTGAGCACCCTCATAGTCTATTGACACTTCACTATAGAGGTACGGGCAAGAAGAGCTGGATAAAGTCCAGGGTGCTCGACTCATCCCTATTAGCAACCCAGTGTGTAGAATCAGGAATTGCTACATAAAACCATTGACGAGAACCAAACACAGGCTTTAAATAGCTTTAAATCCAGGGCCTCTACCACTGAAAATTATGTTGCCCCCTCATGCATGTGCAGAAGCAAATCGCGGTGGCAGGCACCATCTTGAAAATTGGAAAACTACCCATTTCTGACATCACCTCCTGCCACAAATTTTCAGAAGGGAGGTTGGCATCCAGGAGCCATCTTGAGCAAGGGAAAAGATTTTCAATGCCCTGCAGACAGCAGAAACAATCGACAGAACAAAAAGCTCCCAAAGTCAAACATTAAGCTGGGAATGCTGCACAAAACAAAGCTTATTTGAAGCTTGTACTCCTTTAAATGCCCCTAAGAACAGCAGAGCGGGGCTCCCACCATAAGAGCTTATTTAGAGGCTGTAAAGGTGGAACTTTCACCCAGGAGAGGCTGAACCTGGCTGGGGCAACAACCGGTTAGGGATACATCAAAACTCCAGTCTGGATCAGGTAAGGACAAAAAGGAAAATGCCAGCGGACAGGATCCTGTAAAGCTTTATAGGTTAATGGTCCTATCAGGTTAAGGGGTGGAACCACAACCCAATGTATGCTTCCATGATGCACCTGGAAAGTGGGTTTTCTCATATTTGAATACAAAATTGGAAATACACTTCAAGGCATCCCCTGTTTCATTTTCGGTGAGTCATTCTCTAAGTGAGAGGGGATGGTACCCTGCAGATTTGCTAATTACAGTAATACAACTGATCAGGGGAATATAATAAAAACACACCTTACCATTTACAAGCAAGTGTAAGAAAGGACATGGCAATAGAAAAACAATTGCTTCAGAAAAAAAAGTTTGCATCCACCCCTGCGCAATTTTGATTAGTTACATAGTTGGTAAGGTTAAATAAAGACAACAGTCCATCAAGTTCAACCTGTGTAGGTGTGTGTATAAAAACCATTACCCATATCCCCATATATTGTTTTCGCTAAGATGCCCGTCCAAGAGTCTTTTAAAACTATCCATACTTCCTGCCGACACTACCGATTGTGGAAGGGAGTTCCACATCCTTACCACCCTGACTGTGAAAAACCCCCTACGCAGCTTAAGGTTAAACCTCTTCTCTTCCAGTCTCATTGTGTGGCCCTGTGTCCTCCCTGGGACTGAAAAGTTTCATACTTATGCTGGGATGACTGTTGAGATATTTGTATATTGCTTTCATATCTCTTCTTTAGCGTCTCTTCTCCAGAGAGAATAAATTTAGCGCTTGTAGTCGTTCTTCATAATGAAGGTCCTCCAGTCCCCATATTAATTTAGTTGCCCTTCTCTGGACTCTCTCCAGCACATGCCTTCTGAGGATTGGTGACCATAACTGGACGGAATACTCCAGATGGGGCCAAACCAGAGTCTCATAAAGTCGCAGAATAATCGTTTTTTATCTCTGGAGTAAATTCCCTTTTTAATGCATGCTAATATTCTGCTGGCTTTGGTAGCCGCAGCTTGACACTGCATGCTATTGCTCAGTCTATCTTCTACTAGGACCCCTAGATCCCTCTCCATCCTGGAATCCCCTAGGGGTTCTCCCCCTAATGAGTAACTTGCATTTATATTTTTACCCCCCAAGTGCATTACCTTACATTTTTTAATGTTAAACTTAATTCGCCATGCATTAGCCCACTCCATTCATTTATTCAGTTCCTCTTGTAAAGTTTCTATATCCTGCTGTGTTGTTATTGCCCTGCATATTTTTGTGTCATCAGCAAACACTGATATTGAGCTATTTATCCCACCCTCTATATCATTTATAAATAAATTAAAAAGAATTGGTCCCTGGACAGAGCCTTGGGGTACCCCACTAACCACTCTAGACCATGCTGAGAATATTTTATTTATCACCACCCTTTGGACACGACCCTGTAGCCAGTTTGCTATCCAAGAACAAACCTTATGGTCCATTCCCACAGACCTCAGCTTAAGCATTTGTTGGGGACTGTATCAAATGCTTTTGCAAAATCTAAAATACACCACACTCACCGGCCTACTTTTGTCCAGATGGCAGTTAAGGAACAGCCACTCACAGGAGCTTTTAAAAGTTCAAATTTCTCCCCATGATCCTGGCAGTTCAGGCATTGGAAAACCATATAGGCATATGTTCTATGACTGATTTAGATAAAAATGGTGCTTGGCAGAGCTTTTATTTTATGCAGTGTTTTCTAAATCTGTATTTAAGTCCTATCAATTGTACTTTTACAAAGCAAGTCTCCTTTAAATATATTTACTATGAGCAAATATGTCAACAAAAATGTCTATATAGCATAACACTGACTAGGCAGCATTCTATAAATTATATATATATATATATATATATTGTAAAGCGATGCATAAACTGTTGGCGCTATATAAATCCTGTATAATAATAATAATATATATATGTATATAACTGTATATTGCATTGCTGAGACCCAACTATCCCCACCTTTGCACATTTGTGTCAACAGTGAGACATGCCGTGTATGGACTTAAGGACAGGCTGGGGAATCTCTTTTTCAATACATACAAGGTATAATAGTTTTGAATTTTTGCTCAACAATTATGCTTTCTTTTAGCCTTTGCTTCAGTTCTTTCATATACTCTCTTCAGTACTTTTCTATTCATATGCCACTAAATGGCTGTATCATTCATCTGATAAGAAAGATGTAAGCCCCATTGAAAAGCCCATTCCAACATGAAGACCCATTCACAGCTGGAGATGTGTAATACTTCTCCCTCTCTATGTGTAAAGATTGTTTTTTGATCCAATCACCATATAACAATATGTGCTTATCTCTACCTACCTCCTTACCTTTTATTCCAGCACATTCCCCATCTAATCCCTCATTCTCATTCACTCTCATTATCCTGTTTAACCATTTAAGAGCCGGCATACAGCACAGTCAAATCATTTGATGTCAGTTGCTGTTATTGTTCAACATCCATTTTTGAACGCTGACTCTGTACCTTGTTTTTTTATGTCTATGTTATTCTGTTTTTATGTTGGGTTTTGTAGCTCATTAAAAGCTATATCCATCTTTACACACTTGTTTTTTCCTGGCTACGTTGATTTTTCTAAGCCAAGTAGTCAGCAAAAGAGTCATCTTTGTAATTAGTATTCATTACTTATTTTGTTTTGTTTTGCTTGTATAGGTCTTGATGTTGCACTGTACCCAATTCAGAAATGGTATTATTTGCCAAGTGGGAATTGCAGGAATAGCATTATGCTGCTTCTCTGCGATCATTATGGTTAATGGTAGACAGTTGTACATTTCCAACAGGGCACAATTAATACTTCAAAACCTGTGCAGATGCAGTACAACAAAATAGATATTTAATTTAAATTTACAAATTTATTTTTTGCATTGCCGTGCTATATGCTTTAAAAGTTGGCACTTTTGTTACTTTAAAATGTAAATCTGGGTCGGCTATGTTGCATGCAACTGTTTACACGGTAAATAAACTTTAGGACAAGCACTCAGTGACTTCTGTAGCTGTGGTCACCATGGAGCAATTAATCCAAAAAATTCACAGCACAAATATTGATCCCCTTTTGTAACCAGCTCACTATGCCCCCCTCCTCCAAATAGTGGAGATTTATTTACTAAAACTGGAGAGTGCAAAATCTGGTGCAGCTCTGCATAAAAATCAGCTTCAATATTTTTTATTTTATTTTTCATTGTCAAAGATTACATGGTCAAAAATGGAAACATCTGTAAGGTGAACTCACACAGGATGCCCTCCTCACCCTTCCCAGTCCCGCTGACCTGGAGTGTGGCGATCACCTGCACTGATACATCGGGTCGCCGCCTCACCGGTCCGGTGCTTAGAAATCCCCTCGGCTTAATCTCCAAAATGTACCTCGTCAGGAGGTACGTTTAGGAGCATTCTAATTGGTCTGCACCGTCACAATCAAATCCCCAGACCGGGACAGCGGTGATACGAGTTGTCATTGTGGGGATCGCAGAACTCCATGTTAGCGAGACCGGGGGGATCGGGGGGGTCCAGTGTAAGTTCACCAGAAGGTGAACTTATGCTTTAATTGAATAAGCTGAAGTTAGAAGCTGATTGGCTACCATGCACAGCTGCACCACATTTTTCACTCCAGTTTTAGTAAATCAACCCCACAGACTCCGCAGCTTTCCAACTTTATTATCTCTATGTAAACAAAGAGCAGGTGCCATGGGAGGGAAAGCTAGATCCTGGGAGACTGGCCATGGACAACCATCTATGTGTTGCTGTCAGTTCTTAGAATAAGCATTGCTCCACAGTGCTTGCAAATAAAAAGGTCAGTGAGCTTTTGCTTTATAACTCGATTACTTATAAAGAGTATGTAAATACTTGAATCCCCATAGGTTTGTCACATGCTCGCTTTAAAGTGTAACTCCAGCCAAAATTGTATTGGTTTGAGTGGCATGGGGAAGAGCCAGATGGTTTTACTATTGTCTGTGGTGCATTGGAAAGATCTCCCCTCACTTTCTCCTAGTACAAAAGCAGAGTAGAATCCCTATGCATTTATATTTGGGTAATTGAAAAAGGAGTGCCTGGTGTCCAGAATAACGTCTCACATGATAATTTATCATAATAGTTTTTTGAAGATAAAAGAATACAAGTAGAGACAACATGTTTTGAAAGGAATAGCCTCCCCCTTCTTCAGGGCTGTATTTCTTGGAGAATGGTTAAGCTAAGAGGGTAAAATAAATTTGATGAGCGGTTATGCAGCATGCCAGCATGTTGTGGAGCAGAGGCAGTGTCTGCTGCACAACATCCTGGCATGCTGTGGAACCACTGATTCATTAAGTTGAGTGGGTTAAATAACTTCATTCTCCAAGAACTTCAGCCCTGAAGAATGGGGGAGCTAATTCCCTGAAATGCATTGGCTCTATTTGTACTCTTTTATCTTCAATAAACAATTATAAAAAAGTATCAAGGGAGATGTTTTTCTGGACACCAGGAGCTCCTCTTCATTCACCCAATTGTTCCCTGCAGTAACAGCCCCATTGTAGTTATCAGTAAGGGAGCAGCCCTAGACCCCAACAGAGTCAATTACCTATCGCCTAAAATTGGGGTACAACCCATTGAAAGTGATTTCCTCTATACCCTTTACATAGAGACCTGCCTTCAGCTGCACCAGTGTAGCCTTGTCTCCCACCCAAACCAAACCTGTAGTGGAAAAAGGATAGCTGGGTTTCTACAGGCAACAACTCAGCGTTTCTTAGTCCCCGAGCCTCTTTCATTCCTCTCCATCCTCTCCACTTTGCTCTTTCTATATGGCCCCCTCCCTCTCTCCCTCATACATTTGTCTCATTTTGCTCCTGTCTGCATAGAGCTTTATTATTTTGCTAGGCTATGGCAGTAGCAGCAGTTCTGTGACAGGTGTATGCGAGACAGATGGGGTTTGTGAATTATGCCTCTCCCTCTCCACTCAAACTGACACCCTTAAATGCAGGATGTCATTGCCAGGGATACCTCTGCCCTGCAATCTGAAGAGGCAACTCTGTGCTACCAGTGATCAGCTCAACAGTTACCTTTGTTTGCACTTTGAAAATATTACAGCTTCAAGAAAAACAATTAACCCACTGCTTGCAGTCATCAATAGCGATGTCTGATTAAAACCTGAAGCACATGGAGAGCAGGGGCGAAGTGGCAGCTGTTTATCAAATGTAGAGAAGAATTAATTCCACAGGATGAGATATCTGGGCGTCGGTGGCTGTCGCAGTGTGAATAAGTTGGAAGTGAAATCCAGCAGTATTTCAGCCTGACCTTGGCTTTGCAGGACCTGTTGGAAAGCAATCCTGTCAATGTTATTCCGTATGGATCATTTGACTTTATAAGGTGTAAAGAAGGCCTGTCACAGGCCATCACTCCTCTGCTGCCTCTTCCTAGACCTCAGATAAATCTTACAATAAAAGATAGACTCATTCTTAATGAGGCAGCTTATTTAATACATTAAAGCGAGCGTGCTATTTTTTTTTTTTAAGATAGAGTCTATATTTATATGACCAATTTGTAAATTGGATATCATATTATTTATGTATACTTTTGTACCCTTTGCTTTAGTGTATTTAGGACTTAATTTAAAGTAAACCTGTACTCCCATAGAAAGAAGACTGAGCCCACGTTCGCATTGGACTGATTTGACATGCAATTTTACATGTCAAATCGCATGCCAAATCGGAGCATATTAACAGCAATGGCACCGTCTGAATCGGTGCAACGCCGACTTTCGGCACCGCACCAATTCCCAAAAGTAGTTTCTTCACTACTCTTGTCGACTTGGGGGGCGATTTCAATAGACATCTGTGCATGAACCAACACTGATGTCTGTTAAATTGCCCTCAAAGTCGTACTGAAATGCTGGTTTGAAATCGTGCGAGTTCAGCTGAACTTGCACAATTTCAAACCCGCCCTCAGTGTGAACGTAGGCTAATAGTTGGAAGGTGTTTTGGTTTCTAGCTTTGAGGCTGTCAGTGAAAAAAGGTCATTATTTTTAATGCTGACCAACTGTGCCATGAAATTGTTGGATCTTCTGGAGAGCAGAAATGGACAGTATATGCCAAGAACAATCCATTTTCAGACTTCCTGTGTCTTGGATATTTGGGGTTCCATGATTTCCGGAGAAAATATTGAGAACCAAGAGCTCCAGTGAACACACTCAGAAATAAACTGTTTTTGGTTCAGTTAAGATGTTTAGTGTTTGGGCCCCTAGTGAATGAAAAGCACACCCTAATCCCTTTGGCGTCTTGTTCAGCCTTCCAATGCATTCCATGTCCTTGACCTTCCGGGCACCTGCACAATAGCACAGGCTAGAGAGCCAGTGTGTGGACTCTGTTTAAGGCTAGATTCACATCTATGCATTTTGCTTTTGAGCGTTTTTGCAGTGCTTTTTGCGGTGCTTCCTGCGTTTTTGGACACGCGTTTTTACCACGATTTTGCCGCGTTTTGCGCTTTTTTTACACTGTGGTTGCTTAGCAACCAGCTATATACAGTGTAAAAAAAAGAAAAAAAACGCAAAATCGCAGTAAAAACGCGGCACTTGCGTTTTGGATGCGGGTCCATTGACTTCTATTACATGCAAAACGCTGCATTTTGCATGAAAAAAAGTCCTCAACCCTTTCCAAAAACGCAGAGGCACAAAAATGCATTGATGTGAACATGTTCCATAGGAACCCATGTTAAAAAATTTCCCTGCATTTCTGCAAAATGCATCAAAAAACGCGCTAGTGTGAATGGAGCCTTAGGGCTGAAAACATGCAGTACACTCTTAAACTTACTGTTTACCAGATAACTTACCAAACTTTTCTCAGGCCAGGTTAATGTTATAGCATCTGAGTGTTGGAAATGAGTAGGAGGTTACCATTAGCAGATATACCGCTTTAGCTAATGAAACCTGTTACGGGCTATGGGTAGTACTCACCTTGATTTCCATCCAATATTTGCATCTCATCACCCAGTAAACCTTTTAATCAATAGTTTTCAAATATACAGAATTCTTATCAGAGTTCCTTTATCCACACTAACAATCCTTTTTGTGAATTTCAAAAGTGCAGCAAAGTTTTTTGAACATAAAAGTATCTGAGCTACTGTAAGGACCAAACTACTGTTCACATTGCGTTTGTTAATCCACCACTGCCTTTACAACACAAACTGCATTCTTATAAATGCAGTTAAACTTAAAAAAAGTATGCATGCCATGTGTATGTAGATAACAGCTGCACTTACTCAATGCAATATTCCACTAACCTATTTCCATCAGTCCTGGATGGTCAGTGTTCTGTATGTCTGAGCCAAAAACACATGTAACCTTTTATTAAAGCTCCGGAATGGTGCAGGATGTAAATATTTCCCAGTGCTGGGAAAGCCAACGGTGGGAATTCCAACTTGTCTGAATCTGATTGCTTTAAAACAGTTTTACCAGTTGAAGAGATGAACAGAGAGCTGTTTTTTGTGTTAAAAGTAAACATACCCCTTACGCAGTGAACACAATATAATTACACTAAACATACTTGCCTCAAAGTTTCCATGCTATCAGCTTCTGGCATCAGTGTTTCACCTTGCGTGGTGAACATTGACTTGGTAATGGCATCAGGAATGGGGCACTGCTGCTGGAGGATATCACTATGCTGCCTCTAGGTTGGTTTATGCTGACTTTGGGATGGCATCAGGATTGGGGCACTGTTGCTGGAGGACATCATTGTGTTCCATCTTGCTTGGTGACTGTTAATTTAGGGATGGCTTGAGGTGTTATGTCATGGTTGGCATTGGATGGACAGGAGTTGGACCCAAGAATGATTCTGAGGTTGTCAAAAAATATAATTGCCTCTAAAGTTTTAGAAATTTCCGTTTTGAGATTGTAATACCTTGGAAAAGGGTGAAATAGTTAACATAAAGCAGTAGCTTCAACATTTACAAACATTTAATTTTATACAATTGAACTTACAACAATTTTAGTTGAATTATTTTGCAGCCAGCCATATCACATGATATACAGTACAGGCACCCTTGTGTTAGTGCTTGTAAATGACAAATTCAGCCAGTAGGTTGACCTGTCAGCTCATTTTCACATGCATCAGAGTAGTGCAGTTCATAGCCATGTGGCTAAAAAAAAAACATTTATGCCGCATATACACGATCAGACTTTTCGACAGCAAAGGTCCGACGGAACGAATCTGTCGGACAATTTGATCGTGTGTGGGCTCCATCGGACCTTTGCTGTCCAAAAATCTGACGGACTTTAGAAATCTGTTCGTGTGTATGCTAGTACGATGGACAAAAACGGACGCTAGGGCAGCTATTGGCTACTGGCTATGAACTTACTTATTCTAGTCCAGTCGTATGTCATCATGTTCGAATCCGTCGGACTATGGTGTGATTGTGTGTGGCCAAGTTGGTTCATTCGAAAAGTCCGTCAGAACTCCGCCAAAAGTCTGTCAGAAAGACCGTCGGACCTAGTCCGTTGAAAAGTCCGGTCGTGTGTACGCGGCATTAGAAAGCTCTATATAGTGCAAGAGACTGACCCCAATCCTCATACAATGTAGTTTTTCAATTTTTAGTTAGTCAATTATTAAATTAGGCTTTTCTGTTTCACTTATCAAAAAAGATGGACACCTAAATCCATAAATCACAGCATTACTAGTTCAGATTTCAGTGGATGGTCCCCAAATAAATGTTAGAATTCTTACTGTGCCCTAGGCCTAGGATATAGTTTTACAACCCGTAGTCAATTACTGAGATTACAGTTCAGGAGTGAGTGACTGACCCCCCCTTCCCGCCATATAAATTATACCATTCTTATTGTGCCGCAGGATACAATTTGGTCATTTTTGTTGCTGTCAATTATTTAGATTACTTTAGGGTTTTCTAATTCACTTACAAAGAGAAGATGACCATCTGCTGCCACGCCATGTGTTCCTTCCTGGATTCACAGCCTACACAGCCATCCAACTCAGCAGCATGGTCTCCTGCAACTTGCTGCCCAGGCTGCTTTCTATTCAGGTTGCAAAAGGTACTATAGGGAGGAGATGAAGTGGTTCAACATTAATCCCTACTTTTATGCAAGGTACATGGTAGATGGAGGGTAGATTGCATCAAGGTGGTAGCCATCAATCTTTTAGAGGCTAGCTGTAGTTGCTGTTCACAGTGACAACTGATAGGAACAACATAGCTGGGGACCCTGGGGGGAAATGAATGGTGCAGAGAGGCAGGCATGACAAGGATGACAGGTATAATGACAGATCGAAACTAGTTATTTATGACAGACTCCTTATTTTAATGCATTTTTCATTAATACATTATGGCCCCATCAGAGGATTCTATAAATTTCTCTGGTGGACCAGTATACCCCCAATTGTAAAAAGACACCAGTCCAAATATGCCATGACTGTGACAGTCAGCCAAAAAAAATGTGCTTTTACAGTGACAGTCAATGGAAAAATGCACGTTTACTACAGTAGAGAATTGCATCAATGCAGTGGCAGTCCGTTGTGTTATGTGCCATTGCTGTGGCAATAAGTGTAGAAAACACTGTTAAAGTAGACCAGTCAGGGAACAAAAAGTATGAGGAACTCTGTCACATACTGGTGATGTTGGTTGTGTCCCCAGGACATCCGAACACCCCTATTGGGAGCAAGCTGTGTCCGGGTGGGGGCAAGACCAGCCATCTCTCTCAAGTATTAATGATTTTTCTTTACTTTGAATGCTGTTTTTTTTAGAAATTACAAGAACACTAGACAGCTGCATAGCCAAGAATACTATGCGAAAATATGAACATAAGTGCAGGAGGAGTTTCTCTCTGCCGATGCGTAACATTAAAATATTATATAGAAATGAAGGACCATTGGTCCCAAACAATATCATATTGTTAGATAATCAATTGTCAGAGCCCTGCATGGAGATGCAATATGTCTTGTTTTGATAAAAAGGTCTTTCAGCTAGGGGCTCTGGAACTAGCAAGAGCAGGACAGTCGTCCATAGGACTAAAAATCACGGTACTGCTCCTGCTCAAGGACAAAAAAGGGAAGCAATGCTTAGGTGGAGAGGGTCCAAAGAGAAAAATAAAAAAGAGGAAAGGGAGAAGAGAAGGAAGAAGGGGGTGGGGGGAGGCCATCTCTGTCCCGGACGTTTACTATGCAGATATTAACTCGTAGTGTTGAATTATAGTTCTAAAAAGAGCATAGGTGGTTGTGCTAGTGGGAAATAATCTAGCCAGGGCTGTCAAGTGCGAAAAAATGTATTGTGTGTATCAGTTAGTATTGCCATCAGTTTCTCATTCACCAGGGTACCGTGCGCCTGACTTTTTACCTTGTCGAAGTTGAGAATCGGCGTCTTCCATGCTTTTGCAATCGTCTGCTTCGTGTCTGAAAATATATGGGTCACTAGAGTGCGCTCTCGTCAGGTAGCGCCTTCTATCGGTTTGTGTAAGAGCGGGGTCTTTCTGCAGGTTTAAATGTTACACCGAATTGGCCATGTTATAGACCCTTATCCACAGTCGTTCAAAAACCTTAGGGCATGTCCACCATATATGCTTTATGTCTCCTAGGTCTGTACATCCCTTAGGCCTGATTCACACTTATGCATTTTTTGTGCTTTTTGCATTTTGCAGATTCGCACTACAGAACGTTTTCCATAGGAAACCATGGTAAATGGACTGTAGTGCAAATCTGCAAAATGCAAAAAGCACTAAAAATGCATAGGTGTGAATCCAGCCTTAAAGCATGTAGAGGGGTAAGAAGCAGGGCCCTTTTTAAGGCAGGGCAAAAGGGGCAGCTGCCCTGGGCCCTGTCATTGTTGTGGGGCCCAAAGCAGCTGCCTCATACTTGCCAACTATCCTGGTTTAAATTCCCTCGTCCCTTGAGGTTTAGGCCCAAGAAAAGTTTTGCCCAGGGTCCAATCAATATTAAAAAACGGCCCTGGTAAGAAGGGAGGCATTTCAGAATTCTGTCCGGAGTAAAATACCACCGAGACAGGACTTTGAAAGAGTTTTCTAAAGCTACTAGGTGATAACTTCCAATGCATAACTAAATACATTTCCTAATTCTTTGCTGTCTTCACCAAGCAATGCAAAGAGAAGTGAGAATTTTCAAAAGCTTGCACTAAAAAATATCTAGTTAGTCAATTAAAAGTATCACCTGTAACTTAATTTCTCTGCTATAAAACAGACATACAATCAGAAGAAAAATATGTCTTTCATTGTGGTTTCAAGTGAAAAGCATGTCATCTTGTAATTATCTTTGAATTGGCGCAACTATAAAAATATAATTTTTATTTATTCATTAAAATCATTAGGTGTATTCTAAACAATTAGTATAAATATATGAAATCCTTTATTAATCTCGCCTGCAAAATGAAGGTGGGTAGGATTTGCGGTCCCAGCACTGAGAGATTGTTTTGTTGCGCTGTAAAAAGTTTGAGATTTATATTTTCGAAGAGGCAAAGCATGTGAAGGCACATATAGCAAGCTCTAACCATCAACAAGAAGTATTCACATCATGCACAATCATTTTCTTCATAGTTGTATTAGTAGCACATCTATTGATACATTTTTTTGCTCTGCAAAATGTTACATTGTATGTACACATACATCATAATTTAGCCACACCCCTTTACCTATGACCCTTTTGAGACATACTTCCCCCCCCCCCCCCCCCCTACACACACACAAATGCACCTGCTGCTTTGTTGCTGTTTTCTTACATGTTTTTCTCATCTTCCAGTGTTGGGAAGACAAGTCTGTTGAATGTATCTGCATACCTCAGTCCCAGACTCTCCGGTACCCTGGCTTTAACAAATCTACATTACCAGATATTAGACATGTGCACAACAAAAAAAAATTCGTTTATTTTCGTTTCGTTTTTTTCATTTCCGTTGATTCGTAACGATTGGTACATTCGTAAATCATCGGTGTTTGTATTCGTAACGATTGGTACATTCGTAAGAGTTATTTTTCGTTGATTCGTTATTTTCGTTAGTTTAATTTTCGTTTATTCATTTATTCGAAATTCGGACACATTCGTATTTATTCGTACATTCGTAACATTCGTAGATTCGTAATCGGAGCATAATTCATAATTTTATGTAATGTGTATGCTATTATTACATTTTAATAATTTACGAATCGAAAAAAAAAAAGTTACGAATGTACGAATTTTTTCGTTCAATCTATTCGAAGCACGTTAAGCAGCACCATTGTAAGGGACACGGAAAATTACCAATTCAACAAAAAAAAAAAAAGTTACGAATCGAAAAAAAAGTTACGAATGTACGAATCGAAAGCGTAAAAAAAGTTACGAATCGAAAAAAAAAGTTACGAATGGAAAAAAAAGTTACGAATGTACGAATTTTTTCGTTCAATCTATTTGAAGCAAGTTAATCAGCACCATTGTAAGGGACACGGAAAATTACCAATTCAACAAAAAAAAAAGTTACGAATGTACAAATTTTTTCGTTCATTTTCGTTGTTCCTTTTTTCGGATTTTCTTCATTCGTACATTTGTTGTTTCTAATTAGTTTTTTCGGACTTTCGTTGTTTTTCGGATTCGTTCGATTCAAACGATTCGTTAATCGGATTCGTACGATTCGAACAATTCGTTATTCGGATTCGTTCGATTCAAAAGAAAACGAATGAACGAAAAAAACTAAAAAAACCGAAAAACTAAAAAAAAAACGAAACGAATTGCACATGTCTACCAGATATCGTGGCAAACCTGTGTGAGGTCCAATAAGGTATGTTCTTAATATCGGTTGCAAAATTGAATAGTGTCATAAACTATGTGCCATTTCACACTGATGTGCTTTTGTGCAGCTTAAATGCTATTTCACACTGATGCGCTTTTGATGTGTTCCCATTGACTTGACAATGGAAGGTGCCTTTTTGGTGTGCTTTTGAAGAACTGCACCAAAGATGCAACATGCAGGACTTTTCAAAGCAGAGAGTGCACCTGCAGTGTGAACAATTACTGTCAGGAAAGGCTAGCTGGGAACAGTAGTTCCACACAAACTGTGCATGGCTGCGGGTGCCTATGCGCATGCACGCACATGTACGGGAAAACGTGCGTGCGGTCCCCGGTGCCAGGCGGGTTATTTAAACTCAGCTATTACACTGAAGCTTTGCTATCTGATCTACAGCATTCCCTGTGAGTTACTTGCCTATCTAATCTGTTCCTGTGATTACCTGGCTTGCCTTGTGACTACCTCTGCTATCCACCTGCATCTGACCCAGGGCCGTCTTTAATATTGATTGGACCCTGGGCAAAACTTTTCTTGCCCCCCCCCCCCCCCCCCCCCCCCCCCCTCCATGCAGTTTCGCTCTCCACCTGCTCTGAGACATACAATAAATAGCAGCTAGACACAAAATCAGTTTACTGAATCAGATCAGACAGCTATTGCGATTGGTTGCCAGAGGTTACAGTGCATCATTACCGCTCACTGACTGGTTGCTAGAGGTTACAGCACACATTACGGCTCACTGATTAGTTGCTTAAGGTTACAGCACATGATTTCTGCTTGTTGATTGGTTGCTAGAGATTACTGGAAATATGACCTCAGGGGGGCATGATATACATATCAATGTCACTGGCCGACGCTATTTACATATGAATGCCACCACTATTTACATGTAAACACAGGGTCTGCAGGAGAGTCATCTGTACACAACAATAGGGCAGAGCTGGGCAGCATTAGTAGCAGCACTTCACACTGAGATATTGGGACACAGAACAGGACTAAAACCTCAAGGGACGAGGGAATTTAAACCAGGATAGTTGGCAAGTATGAGGCAGCTGCTTTGGGCCCCACAACAATGTCAGGGCCCAGGGCAGCTGCCCCTTTTGCCCTGCCTTAAAAACGGCCCTGATCTGACCCCAGCCTATCCACGACCTTGCACCTGCCGTATCCTCCGGTTCATCCATACCTGCCTGTTACCGACCCAGCTTGTCCAGTGACTCTGCTCATGTCTCCTTCATCTGTTCCAGTAATGTCTGTCTGTCTATGACCTGGCTTATCTGACCTTCCTGCGTTCCAGCCCCTGGAACCTCCTCTTTGCATCCTGTGTGTGGCTGCCTGACACGAGCCTGCTCCAGTCTCCAGCCAATTCTGCTGTCTCCAGTCTGCTGATCCCCAGCCACAGCATAATCCGGAACTCCAGACCTAGTTCCGAGCTGTTGCCTCCTGTCTACTCTACCAGGGGCCGCGAGTCAGGGGTGTAAGAGAGGCCTTCCTCTGTACATCGGGCTCATCTAATAGGTACGCGACAGCTACATAGGATTTAATAAGGATTAGTTTTATTGCACTGTTGTTGCCCAGGAAAAGCATGACAAAAGCACACCGGTGTGAAATGGGCCTCAAGAAATGTACCCTCTGTACATAAATGAGACCAAGATACTTGCTGAAGATGTCCGGATGTGATAAATTGTGTAGAGGTGGGACTTCCGGTAGTGACATAATTTCCACTTTGTGGGACACACGCTGGCTCTAGGGCTAGACGAAGCAGCAGCCTTACCCATACTTATCTAGTCAGTTGGCCATTCCAGGTGCCATAAGGGCACATTATACTGTGCATGAATTTCTTTTATACATGGGCAATTTTTAAATAAAAATGGTATGCAATGATATCTCCCCGGTCTGTCTTTGATGGCGATCTATTGGAAAATCTATTGGAAAATGGTGATCTATTGGAGAATGAGTAGGGTTGGTGAATCCTTAGAGCTGGCATTTCCTGGAGCTCTATAACACAAGCACATTCAGACCTTATTATGTAATGTAAGGGGTCAATATAATCTGGTGAGTGAGAACTCTTTAAGGGGCAGTCCAGAGAACATATATTGGCCATCAGAGGGCGTAAAGATTTGGCACTTCATATTCACCTGTGTTAATGCAGCTCTGCCACCTTAATACATGCACTATGTTACCAAAAGCATTGGAACTTTAATGGCCTCCCATTCTTAGTCCGTAGGGTTCAATACTGTGTTGGTCCACTTTATGCAGCTATAACAGCTTCAACTCTTCTGGGAAGGCTGTCCACAAGGTTTAGGAGTGTGTCTATGGGAATCTTTGACCATTCTTCCAGAAGTGCATATGTGAGGTCAGGCACTGATGTTGGATGAGAAGGCCTGGCTCGCAGTCTCTGCTCTAATTCATCCCAAAGGTGTTCTATCAGGTTGAGGTCAGGACTCTGTGCAGACAAGGTCAAGTTTCTCCACCCCAAACTCACTCATCCATGACTTTATGGACCTTGCTTTGTGCACTGGTGCGCAGTCATGTTGGAACAGGAAGGGGCCATCCCCAAACTGTTTCCACAAAGTTGGGAGCATAAAATTGTCCAAAATGTCTTGGTATGCTGATGCCTTAAGAGTTTCCTTCACTGGAACTAAGGGGTCAAACTCAACCTCTGAAAAATTACCCCACACTATAATTCCTCCTCCACCAAATGATTTGGACCAGTGCACAAAGCAAGGTCCCTCCTTAATGCAACTCTCTCCTTAACCACTTGCTTACTGTGCACTTAAACACCCTTCCTGCCCAGACCAATTTTCAGCTTTCAGCGCTCTCGCACTTTCAGTGACAATTGCGCGGTCATGCAATGCTGTAACCAAATGAATTTATTATCATTTTGTTCGCACAAATAGAGCTTTAGTTTGGTGGTATTTATTCGCGACTCCGTTTTTTATTTCTTGCGATATAAGCGAAAACATAGCGGAAATTTTCTCCTTTCTTTTTTAAAAGAAATCCAATAAAATCAAATTTTGTCATAAATTTAAGCCAAAATGTATTCTGCTACATGTTTTTTGTAAAAAAAATTCTGTTAAGTGTATAATAATTGGTTCGCGTGATCACGGACATATGTACGCAAATGATCATGTAAAAGGGGTGTGCAGGTGATCACGGACATATGTGTGCAGATAATCATTGGCACATGTTATTTTACTGGGACATATGTGAGGGACATGTGTTTTTATGTTTTGGGGACATGTGTGTTTTACTGTGGGGAAATGTGTGTTTTACTGTGGGGACACTAGACAGGTGATCAGTGAGTAAAAGCTGTAAAAAAAACAGCTAATACTCACTGATCACCAGCCGGCTGCAGCGATCCGCTCTCCTCTCCTCACCGACGACTTCCGTGTGAGGAGAGGAGGGCCGTTTGCCTAGCAACCGGCTGTTTGTTTACATCACATGACGGCTATGATTCGACACGGCCGTCATGTGATCAGGAGGGCCAATCACCAAGCCCTCCTGCCGATCCGAGATGCGCCGCATCAGGATCGCGCCGCTGCGCGGGCGCGATCCCTCTACTTCTGAAGGACGTTCCGGAACGTCCATTCAGAAGTAGACGGCTCCCACCCGGCCGTATATGTACATTGGCTGGGTGGGAAGTGGTTAATGGCCTACCCTTAAGCAGGCTATCCCCCCTTCAATCTATTATGAATGCTGCTAGACTAATACACCTCACTAATCGATCTGACTGCCGCCCCTCTTTACCAATCCCTTCACTCTCTTACCCTACCCCATCGTATAAATTCAAAATGCTAACCATAACATACAAAGCCATCCACAACATCGCCCCCATCTACATTACAAACCTCATCTGCAGATATCGCCCAAATCGTCCCCTCCGCTCCTCATAGGACCTCCTGCTCTTTAGCTCCCTTGTTACCTCCTCCCATGCTCACCTTCAAGACTTCTCCAGAGCCTCTCCCATCCTCTGGAACTCCCTGCCCCAGTCTGTCCGATCAGCCCCTACCCTGTCCACCTTTAGGAGATCCCTGAAAACTCATTTATTCAGGGAAGCCTATCCCACACCCACCTAACAACAACTGTCCCCGAGCCACCCCCATCAAATCAATCTCTGCAGCTATTACCTTTTGTACCACCACCCCCTCCCTTTAGAATGTAAACTCTACGAGCAGGGCCCTCCTGTATCTTTTGTATTGAACTGTACTGTAATTGTGTTGTCCCCCTATATATTGTAAAGCGCTGCGTAAACTGTTGGTGCTATATAAATCGTGTATAATAATAATAATACTATGGCACCTTATTTTACACTTTATATATATTTTGTATATATTGTGTGTGTATATATATATATATATATATATATATATATATATATATATATATATATATATATATGTAGCGACCTGCTCCTAATAAGCAGACGCTATTATTTTGTAAATTTAAGCTTGTCTGTAGCTGCAGTTTGGCTCAGACTAATTACTTTAAAGTTCTGGTTTCTGTACCAGTTTGGCTGGGTTGTGCAGTTTCCACTTGACCGTGGGTGTCGCTGTCACCACCGATAAGTGTTGGAAATGCAACAGGCTAAATGTATTGGGTACCTCATTTACTCAGAAACAGCCCAGTAGGAGTGGTCTGCCCACTGTGAATTCTGGGAAAGGGTATTTAAGGTACAGATGCCATTTTATGGGGTTCGTTATCCCAACCTCATGGCCCTCCTGGCCTACAGTGTGTGCTGCCTTATTTTACGTCTGCGGGCCTGCTGGCCTGAGGCTTTGCAACTGAAGGGTAGGCCCAAAAGTATTGGGGCCTGCCGATCCAGGGGTGGTCCTGTGTTGTCTTGCCTGCGGGAAGAAGCCAAGCAACTGGAGGATCCAGGGGAGGACTTTTCCAGGAGAGGACCGAGCAACAAGGTTGGTATCTCTGGAGGAGCCTGGAAACTCAGTTGGAGGACACATCTCGGGTCACCTACCACAGAGTACCGCCAGACTGGCTGAAAGAAACTGGTGCTGTGTGACAGTTCTTTAATTTCTCAACAAGCTGATTGTACCTTCCTGTGGCAGATCATTGCACAACGATCCCGTTATACTGACAAGTCTGTGGCAGAGACTTTAAACGAGCATCTCATCGGCTGCTAGGCCAGTGAGATAGGGCTATCCGGTGACTGCTAGATCCAGCCTGTGGAAGCTGTTTGTCCTCTGGATTAAGGAAATACCTCTAACCCGCAATTACAAGGTACCTGAATTCCCCTTAACCCTCTATCCCTCTATTGCAAAATTGTTCTTTCAAATAAATCTTTGGAAAAAGGACTAAGTGTCAGAGCTAGTATTCTTGATCAACTTTACAATGGGACCCTTGGGACGGAAACAGTGAACAGGTGAGGTAACGGTAAGCCCAACAAAAACCAGCAGCTCCTTCGGGGGTCAGTGCTACATATATATATATATATATATATATATATATATATATATATATATATATATATATATATATATATAATGTATATGTATGTGTGTGTATATATATATATATATATATATATATATGTGTATATGTGTGTGTATGTGTGTGTGTGTATATATATATATATATATATATATATGTGTGTGTGTGTAAAGGATTTAGGAGTTCATTAGCATCTTAATTAAATTAAAGTTCCAGCCTCTTCTTCTATAGCAATCCCCTGGGGCAGGTCAGAACCTCAATTGTCGGGAACCACAGCTGTCAGGATTACTGTGCGTGCACAATTTGATATTTAGGCTTCATTCACACGGATGTAAAAAAGTGCATATACAAGTGTTTTTTTTAATTACAGATCTGAATGCATAAACATGAGCTAGTTTCAGATCCATAACACAGAATCTGCATCTAAGAACATGTGCTTTACATGCATGTATACGTGTTTGTAACTGCATAAATTAAATCTAAAGAGAGGGGAAAAATTAATTATAAAAACAATTTACTGATTATTACACAGGAACTTTTCTCCTAGAAAACATGTGTAATTACATCAGTTTAATTTTATAGCCATGTGAATTAAGCCCTAAAGTCCCTTATTTGTGTGGGATGGGGTGGGATGGGGTGGGGTGGGGGGGGGGGGCCCTATGATTTGTAATGGTGGCTGTGATTTCTGGTATACTAGCACATGTCATAGTCTCAGGGCTAATAGAAAAAGTCTTCAGGAGAAAAAAGACAGACGTTCATGTGGGTCATTTGGTGGTTGTAATCACAACCTCAAAGACTTCTTTAGTGAGTCCTGCTCATTTAGCATTCACTGTAAATGCTAAAGGTCAAAAAGTGACAATGGAAGTGAGCATTTTAGGTTCCTCAGAGGGGTGTCGCCCTGTGACTATATAAGGTGGCAAGAGGCATGAATCACTTAAGAGAGCTAAAAGCAATAGGCTGGGTTCACACTAGTGCGAATTGGATGCGGCTTTCCCAGCATCCAATTCGCAATAGCAGGAGATTGTGAATGGCTCTCTATGGAGCCAGTTCACATATCTCCGCAGTGGCTCAGGTGCGATTTGCACAAGAACGCTATGCATCTTTTGGTCTGTTTCAGATCCGAAATCAGACCTGAAATGGTGAACGAGGATGGACTGGACTCCTGCTGTGAGCTGCTGTGTGCTCATATGTGAACCCAGTAGAGATGTGCACTGCCAAAAAAAATTTGTTTTTTTGTTTTCGTTTCATTATTTTTTTATTTTTTTTTTTTTCGGGTCATTCGTTATCGCAATTTGTAAATTCGTACATTTGTAAATTCGAAAATTCATACTTTCGTACATTCGTAAATTCGTAAAATCAAAAATTTGGAAATTGAAAATCCAAAAACCCGAAAATTTGAAAATCTGAAATAACTAGAAATGGAAAAAATTTATAAATAATTAAAAAAAATTGTTTATTATTGTTATTTATTATTATTAATTAATTACGTTTCATTCGTTTAGATACGGCATTAGTTATTTTGAATAATTTGTAACTTCTGAAAAATTTGTATTCGTTATATTCACTAACAGCCAAATTTGAAAGGAAATTCCAATACCTATAATTTAATAGTTAAGTTATTATTAGTTAATTATTATTTCAGATTTCCAAATTTTTTAATTTAAGAATTTACGAATGTACGAATTTACAAATGAACGAATTTTCGAATATTCAAATTTACGAATATTTGTAAAAATTCATTAAACTGGTTTTTGTTAATTCGGATATTTCCGAATGAACTAATTTGTCGAAATTCATAAAAAAAAAATCAGAACAAAACTAATTGCACATGTCTAGAACCCAGCCTTACACAGTTAAGTTGGTAAAAATACATTAAAAATGGTATACAAAGAAAGTATAAATAGTGCGCAAATCAACCTTATTATATTAAAATCTTGAATAAATATGTGTGGCCAATGGCCAATGATAAATAAATAAATATTATAAATAATTATATATAATTAGATGGAATCCATGCTAAAGTTTAAAAAATCCAAAGTGCAGATGATAAAAATGATGCTCCAAAATGCAAATGCTCCGAATACAAATGCTGATTAAATAAATGAATAAATATAGTGCTCAAAAAGCGAAATAGTGCTCCAAAACAAATGTGTGCCCTGTAATATAAGGTGCTATTCTGGCCACATACACCAACTGATAATTGGTTAATTAGTATTCCACTGACAGCGATAATTAGGCAGCTGTTAGCCTTCTAGCAGATCCACTAGCAAAACGACATAGCAACCACAAAATACAACAACTTTATGACTAATTATATCCACAGTCAGCTAAGAAATGATGGGGTATATAAAATAGAAAAAATCTATATATAACTTCCCTTTTTTAGTTGTTGGTTTTTGGCTTTTATCTTCAAAATATCTTGCTGCTGTCTTTATCCGGTTTTACATGTAAGAAAAAAATGATACAAAACACAACTACCATTGCGCAGTACCTCTGATAACACTTGAATGAATGCCTATGTTCTCTATGCACTCACGTGTACCCAGTTTATTCAGCGCAGATATTGTAGCAATGGTCAGGCTAATTTCTGGGCTGTCAGCCCTTCTCCTCCTCACTGTACTCATGTCTTACACGGCGTCACTAAGGCTCCTCCGCCCGACGCGTTGCGTCACAGGTCACGTGACTTTCTCAAGGGGTAAAAATACATTCATTCTGTATTTCGTCTTTGCATGAAGTTCTACTTGAAAATTCTGTGCTTACATTTTAAGGTATAAAATTTGAATTAAAACATTACAAAATCTATTGTGCAGTTCATCCCTAAAGCTTAGTACACACTAGTAGCTTTTTTTCATTTAACCCAGCTAGCGGAACAAAAAAAAAATGAAGGGCTCAGGAGGAGTCGCTGTACTAACAATCCAATCTTACAGGGGGAGGGCCTCTCATGAAGAACACACCAGTCAGTGCTCTCAGCCATTGGCCAGCTTCTTTTGAACCGGCAACCGTACATATGGGCCGAATGTTGGCCGGTTTCTGTTGAACTGGCCAATGCTTCCCGATTTTCGGCCCTTAACTGTATTTCTAAACATGCTAGATGGATGTGTGGGAAATTTTTTTTTGATGAATTAAGTAAATTTCCACCATTCATCACCATCAATACCCAATTGTCTTGACTGTACATTGACTGGATGTCTTTAACATCACAGATGCTTGTAAGGGTTTCCCATTTGCATGTTTATGTTGAAAGTCAGAATCTTAGGCTGGGTCATTAGGACCAGGCTACAGTATTCCTGAAATACAGCACTGACTAACGTTATTGCAGAGTTGTGTGAGGTTGAAAATAATTATATTAGTGACTGGTAGTTGAATAAATAATCTTCTTACAGTATTATCTTTCTATAAATTTTGTTCCTAAATACGTCATTTTTTGTTTGCGTTTTGTAAGCAGATTTCCACATTTTGGATAACAAACATACCTGGAAACAAACTGTGGTCTGAATAAATTTGTAAATTTTATCTATTTCATTGTTCTGTGTGTCTCTGCTGTTACTGCCAACGTCCCTGCTTTAAAACAGCAACTTAAAAAACACACATACTGTACACTTGCTTGTTGCAAGAAGCTGAACTCCTCAGGTAAATCTTTAACCCCTGCTTATGGCTATTTACCATTATTGACAAGATCTGTTCTCTCTTAGGATAAAATGGTGGCTGGCTGCTTGTAGTAAATAATTAATACAGCATGTAGCTAGCATGTAGGCAGGTGCCTAATGTCATTTGTATGCTGTATTTAAGGGTTAATGATTGAAGGGTTAATATGCTGTTGTGTTCCTGCCATTTGGCCTGTGGTACTTCCGGTAGCAGGGGTATTTAAGTAGGAAGGGGCTGGGCCAGGAGAGGTTGTTGGTCATGGGAGTGAGAATGACCATATACACAGAGATGAAGAGTTGCATCTAAGTGGGGTTACGCCATGGCGGGACCATAAAGCAGGATTGCTAGTGAGCCATGTGACCATTAGTTGGAAACTAATACAAGCTAAAGGTATGAGACACCACAGCATAATAGTTAAAGAGTAACTGTTTGTAACCAGGTGCAGTGCACATGTGATTGATGGAAAAACGGTAACATGGAGATGAAGGGGAAGTGTAGGTTCTGACATTTCATTTCATTCCAATCCAAGAAGTTGTTCTGTTGATTGAATTATGGTTCAAGTTGCTGGGTGTGATTTTACACCCCCAATACCCAGGGGCGATCGTTTTGTAAGGCACTGCCCATACATCAACCCCCGGGGCCCGCGTCAGTGCAAAATCCACCGGGACCAATCTAAAGCTGATAAGGAGAAAAGCAAAAAGATTCGAATGGAACAAAAAGGGGAAGAAAAGATCAAAGGAAAAAAGTAAAAATATATATAAAAGGGTCAAACACCCCCCCCCCCCCCAAAAGAAAAGAAAAACCACAGCATAATAGTTAAAGAGTAACTGTTTGTAACCAGGTGCAGTGCACATGTGATTGATGGAAAAACGGTAACATGGGGGGGGGGGAAATGGTTTTACTGTAAGTGTAGGTTCTGACATTTCATTTCATTCCAATCCAAGAAGTTGTTCTGTTGATTGAATTATGGTTCAAGTTGCTGGTTAAGTGATTTGTCCAGTTTGGGGGAAAGTGAAAAGAGGGAGGGGAAGAGCAAGGGCAAAAAAATGTAGGACAAAGTGGGGCTGGGTCAAAGCTTCCGGCCGATCCCCAACCCGGCAGCGTGGCGAGCGGGGGACCACCCGAGGGTGGACCCAAACAACCACACCACGCGACCGGAACAGTCCGTACAGTCCCCCCATACCCCGGGGCGATCGTTTTGTAAGGCACTGCCCATACATCAACCCCCGGGGCCCGCGTCAGTGCAAAATCCACCGGGACCAATCTAAAGCTGATAAGGAGAAAAGCAAAAAGAAGGGAATGGAACAAAAAGGGGAAGAAAAGATCAAAGGTTAAAAAAAAAAAAAAGCAAAAAATATATATAAAAGAGTAAGAAAGGCACCCTGTCAGCACACATTCACCGCAGCATATAGTCATGGTTATTTTTATTGTGAAATTATTATTGAACACATAATTTTTACAACTCAAATTGAGTATCTTAGTAAATCAATAAAGACATTTAAGCAATTCCACCCCCACAGCAAGGGGGGGGGGGAAATTATTTTACATGAACAAGCACGCTTCAGCACACACTTCTACAGCTGGTATGCAGCATACATAATGTTTTAAAGATTGTTTATTGTTTTGTTTGGGGGGGGGGGGGGGGGGGGAATTTTTACAAGTTTCCTTAGAGGTAGGTAAGGTTTGAAAAATGATTGGGCATGGCCATATCACTCTCCCACCCTACGAATAATTATAGTTTATTTGAATATATCTAACATGTATATGCTGCATACATAATGTTTTAAATATTGTTTATTGTTTTGTATATACTAACTGAATACCTTGTTTTGTTACCTTACATATGAAATATTTCAAAAAATCTTCGTCCATCTACAAATATATCAATAAAACAAACAATTTTATCGTATCCTTATGAAATTATTTATTTTGCGTTTGTACCTTAGACAGTCCCCAATCTCCAATAATTTCTTTACCTAATAGTTAAAGAGTAACATTGCTCTGTTTGTAACCAGGTGCCGTGCACTTGTGATTGATGGAAAAACTGTAACATGGAGATGAAGGGGAATTGCAGGTTCTGACATTTCATTCTATTCCAAGAAGTTGCTCTGTTGATTGAATAATGGTTCAAGTTGCTGGTTAAGTGATTCGTCCAGTTTGGTTTGATTGCAAGAGGATGAGATTAAGCTTCTACACTGAATGAGAACATGTTATATGTTTTATGTGGTTTATGTCACTTGTAGGGATGGGCTTGATGTTCGGCCGTTCACTGAATAGCGAACAATTTGGGGTGTTCCTGGCAAATTTGAAAGCCGCAGAACACCCTTTAAAAGTCTATAGGAAAAATCAAAAGTGATAATTTTAAAGGTTAATATGCAAGTTATTGTCATAAAAAGTGTTTGGGGACCTGGGTCCTGCCCCAGGGGACATGTATCAATGCAAAAAAAAAAGTTTTAAAAACTGCTGTTTTTTTGGGAGCAGTGATTTTAATAATGCTTAAAGTGAAACAATAAAAGTGTAATATTCCTTTAAATTTCGTACCTGGGGGGTGTCTATAGTATGCCTGTAAAGTGGCGCATGTTTCCCGTGTTCAGAACAGTCTGACAGCAAAATTAAATTTCTAAAGGAAAAAAAGTCATTTAAAATTACTTGCAGCTATAATGAATTTATATCAAGTTCATTGATAAAAACAGCATGGGATTTCCCCACAGGGGAACCCAGAAACAAAATGAAAAAAAAACTTCAGGTCCTTCAGGTCTGGTATGCATATTAAGGGGAACTCCGCGCCAAAAAAAATGGCATGGGGGTCCCCCTCAAAATCCACATCAGACCCTTATCCGAGCACGCAACCTAGCAAGCCACAGGAAAAGAGGGGGGATGAGAGAGCGCCCCCCTCCTGAACCATACCAGGCCACATGCCCCCCAAAGCACCTTGTCCCCATGTTGATGGGGAGAAGGGCCTCTTCCCCACAATCCTTGCCCGGTGGATGTGGGGGTCTGCGGGTGGGGGGCTTATCGGAATCTGGAAGCCCCTTTTAACAAGGGGACCCCCAGATCCTGCCCCCCCCCCCGTGTGAATTGGTAATGGGGTACAAATGTACTGCTACCGTTTCACAAAAAAAGAGTCAAAAATGTTAAGACAAGAGACGGTTTTTGACAATTCCTTTATTAATTTCTTCTTCTTTCCTCACTTCTGGTCTTCCTTCAGTGTTCATCTTCTTCTTCCGGTCTTCTGATCCGGCATCTTCTTCTCCGCTTCGTCCTCCGCACGATCCGCCTCAGAGTCTTCTGCTGTGTGACGCTTCTGTTCAGGTGACAGTTCTTATATAGCGGAGCGAGGGCCACCCGGTGACTCTGTCCCCCTCTGACGCACGGGGACTTCCCTATGGCTTTCCCTGTGTTGTCAGAGGGGGCGGGGTCACCCATTTACCACGCCCCCAGATCAAAAACAAACAGGTCTGATTTTGCAGTTTGACTGTACCAAAAAACCCACCTCAGTGCTATATACACATCTCCTCTGGGTCTCTTCTCCTGAGATGTCCAGGCTCCATCAGCAATGGGGCCGGGATGTTCCAGAGGTGGACTCCAAGGATTGGGAGGATGTGTGGGACTTCCCATTTAAAATACTGGTTTCCTTGAGAGACCGCCTCATTCAATACAAGATTGTCCATAGGGCATATCTTACTCCGGCTCGGGTGCACAGGATGAGGTCTTCTCTCTCCCGGGAATGCTGGCGGTGTGACCATGTCCCTGGGGACTTTATCCACATCTTTTGTCCTGCCCGGTAATTACAGGTTTCTGGTCACAAATTCTTTCAGAGGTGAATGATCTGCTAAGTATCTCTATTGATCCATCCCCAAGAATATTCCTGCTGGGGCTGGTGGAGGAACTTGGTGCCCAGAGTGGCAGAGAGAACCTTGTTGGGTCTCCTGCTGTTCTATGCCAGGAAATCCATTGTCCTATGCTGGAAGCGAAAGACTCCTCCCTCTTTGGCTTATGGAAAACACTTGTTAACAATGTGATACCCCTTTACAGGGACACCTACACACATAGAGGCTGTCTGAAAAAACATGACACAGTCTGGAGTAAGTGGTTAGCGGAACCCTCCACTGCTGCAACAAATTAGGTGACCTCTCTAATATATGATGGCTCTCCTTAATATCCTAATAGACCAACCCCGGTTAACGGGATATGCAATGCATGAATCTATCTATTGGTGAAAGAGCGGTGCAGGAGAGGGGCGGCGGCGCTCCTGCGCCCTCTATGGACGCACCGCCACTGAAGGTGGTCATAAATAGTCTAATGGCCATTGATATTGTAACGATACCCTGGGACCCCTGCGTGGGTCCCTTCCCTGTTAACAGCCAGATGATGGCGGAGCTGTTGTGCGTCTGTATTGTTTTGTGTTTGTTAGGAAAAATAAAAAATGTTTCCTAAAAAAAAAAACAGGCCTAGCTCACAGCATAGGCCTACCTAAATGTATCTGCGCTGGCAGCTTACCCAAAAACCTACACTAGCACCTAGAGGTAGAGGGTGCTACATATTAAATTACTGATTCTCCTTATTAAGGTAGATCTATATGATCTTTTTTTACCAGTCCCATCTCCTCCATACCATGTCCTCCTCCATGCCATGGTCCTCCTTCTCCAGTCCCATGTCCTCCATCCCATGTCCTCCACCTCCTCCAGTCCCATTCCCCCATCCCATGTCCTCCTCTTTCAGTCTCATCTCCCCCATCCCACATGCTACTCTTCCAGTCTCATCTCCCCTATCCCATGTGCTCCTCTTCAATCCTCATCTCCCCATCACATGTCCTCATTGTCCCGGGCTTCCCCATCACATGTCCTCCTACATTTCATGTCCTCATCCTCCATTCCATGTCACTCTCCTCCAGTCTCATCTTTCCGATATGTCGGTCCTCTCTCACAGTGTCCTCCATCTGTAGTCCTTCTAACCCTGTGGCGCCCTCAGTACAGCCCTGATTCAGGTGATAGATCTCAGTGTACAGTCCCTCCTCAGTCCTGGGGCTCACCTCACTCTCTCTTCGGAATCACAGCTCAGATCGATCACACTTGCATATTCAATCTTCCAGCTGCAAACCTCTCACCCCGCTGCAGCCTATTGGCATGACTCAACAAAGGAGGCTGTTCCAGATGGCACACTACGCGCTCGCGATTGGACAGACTGCTGTGGTTGTGGGGGAGATGTTGGAGAGGGCCAGGGGAAAGAGGTGGGGGTGGAGGGTGTAGCAGCCAGAAGAGAGAGCAGACAGGGCTGCTGCTGTACTTGTAGCTTTTAATTCCATGACTCAGCATATCTCAGGTCAGCTTAATTAAATTTGTGGCAACTATGTGGGCAGAGAGGGCTGAAGGGGCAGCTGCTTTGGGCTCCACAACAATGACTGGGCCAGGTGCAACTGCCCCTTTTACCCAGCATTAAAAATGGCCCTCGTGGGACCTGGGCCCCTCAGGATGCCTGGGCCCCCTACATGTGTATGGGCTGTGCCCCCCTGATGGGGCCCTGATTCTGGCAAATGAGAGGATGTTTTCCAGCTATCACTCCCCTCACCTGCCCATGTTGTAGACAAATAAAAGCAACCTCCGCTCAATCCATCAAAGCCACTCCCCAATGTGTTTCAGCCCACCCCCGGGGCTTAATCATGGAGCTCCATGATTAAGCCATGGAGGGCGAGTCAAAACGCATTGGGGACGTGGCTTTGATGGATGTGTCACGTAACTGGTTAGTGAGCCTGACGTGAAGTGCCTGTGATAAGTCCAGTAGTCTACGTGATAGCAGTTGTCAACAGGCTGATGTGGCAGCAGGATAAACTGGTGGCAGAGGTGTTGGCACTGAGCTTGGCTGGTGGCAGACTGTGGATGTGCAGCAGAGAGCAGGAACCAGATGTGAGTTTGCTGGACTGAAGGAGTTGTAGCAGGCTGAATGAGCAGGATGCCGGGTCAGACGGGCTGGTTCAGTAACCGTCAGGCAGATCAGGCATAAATGTCAGGCAGCGGGGTAGTGTCAGCAACGGAGAGGCAGGTCAGGTAAGAACAGGAAGCAGAAGCAGAATCCGAGGACAAGCCGAGGTCAGGGCAGGTATCACAAGCGAGGTCTGGAGCAAGCCAGGTCAAGATCAGAGGTTAGACACAGGAATCGGGAACATGCACACAGAAGCTGTAGACCAAGCAGCAATCGGCCAATGCTGCAGCCTTGTTTATATAGCCTGCTTGGTGCCAGTATTAGTGACAGGTGTGCGCATGCCTATGCCCATTTTTGTCCACTTCTGCCCAGCCCATTGCCAGCCTGCACATGCACCTGAAAACTTCATCTGTGCTATTGTGCTATGAGCAAACCTTTCCTGAAAATTTGCCTACAACATGGCCAAGTGAGGGGTGCGACAGCCAAGAAACCTCATTTCAATTTAACTGCATGTCTTGGGTTTTGGCAAACCCATCGTCAGCTTGTACCCTCACAAACCAGCGGCTCCTTTTTACAGGACTCCATAAGCCTGTGGGGACCCCGAAGCATTAACCTTGGATCCCAGTATTCTGGGTTTAATGACATGTAAGTGCAGGTTATCATGGCCCTGCCCAAAGGAGGCTTCATCGTGGTGCCTTTTAATTTATGGAGTACTGAAGCAGAGAATGGTTGCAGACGTCATCACGCCAGTACCACTCTCTGCATCAGCATAGATTGCCTATTTCAGAGAAGGGATGAAGACACACACCAGCAAGTGTGAAATACTTAAGATTCTCTGCAAGACAAAGACTGGATTCACTGGAATAGGTGATAGTATTATATGAATTTTAAAGTGATACTGCACATGTATCCTAAAAACTTCTCTTCAAGACAAAGTAAGTTCAACTAAATTAGTCACAAAGCAGAAAAAAGTAAGCCTGGCAGGTCAGCACTCTTTATTACAGAAATGAGAGATGACACCTAAATTGCATATTTTTAGCACAGCACGTTTTCATACTTCACAAGTTTTATTAATGTTCGTCTACTTTAGAAATAAGGAATGTGACCTAAAAGAAAATGTAGATTTTCTTTGCACATATTTTTCCTGTACTATATTGCCTGTCTGCAGTAGCAGCAAAGAATCCTGACTGTGCTCCATGCAGGCTTGAATCATAGAGCAATGTCTCATCTGGGAGGGGTGTAAAATAACAGAGACTTTTACTGATGCACAATATGTACAAGATTGTTTTACGCTTTGTGTAGTAATATATTTGATTTTTATTATGTTGCAGTCTGGAGGTTTCTTTATTATTTCCGCCAGTAAAATATGGCTCTTATTTCCTATCCTAGATATAGTGGCAGCCAGAGCGCCGTGTGTGATTAAAATGTTGCTTTTTGATTTTGCAGAACAAACATTTCAGCATTTTAAAGACTCAATTTGTATTCTGCATGTTCACTATACGATTAACTTTTCATCAACATCCATATCTCCAAAAAGTGAAGAGTCCTGAATCTCAGGAGGTATAAATGTGTAACATGGGGAAACAGGAGTCTCACTCAAGTTAGGACTGAAGGCATGAAAGTAAAGGACTTTACTTGGAACTGAGGGAAAGCTTAGGTTCACACTAGTGCTATGTGTTTTTCAGTGTGCTTTTGATAAATTTTTATGATTTGTGCAATTTTTTGTGCAAGGAAGAAACCGGTTGTTAAAGCGGTAGTAAACTCAATTTTTAAGTTGCACCTACAGGTGCATGGACAGGGCTCCCATGTGCATGCGCAGGGGCGTGATGTCATCACTGCCTCTGCCATTCCAAGAACCAGAGCCCACAAACCCAGAAAGAAGACCAGGTGAAGAGGGAAGCCCCGTGAAACCGTGACAGTGCATATTAGTACATTTGAACTTCAACCTGCAGGGGGCCCAATTTGTTTTATAAATATTTGCCCTATTTAATTACTTTTTTTTGGCATGAAATTGTTTTTCACTGCATTTTTCTGCCTCTTTTTAACATCCTCTGTGAGCTTGTAGGCAGGTGCAGCGTACATTCTCCACTGCAGGTGGCGCTCAACCGCAGCAGCATTGCAGAGAAAGACAAAGTCAAGAGGAACATTGTTCCTCCTATGGTTTTTTGGGTCACTGGGAAGATATCTGATTGGATGCTGGCACCCCATGTGTCTCTGGTGGCCACCTTGTGTAATGCAGAGTCTATTTAGGACCCTGACTACTAGGCTTGGCACTCATTTTGAGTGTGGATAGTGCAGGGACAGGTCACCTGTCTGTCAGAGATAGTAATCAGTGGCACAGAGAATTCCAGATGAGTAGGGAAAGAGCAGGGACTCGCCATTCTTCCTGGAAGCCTCCCCGTTTGGGTACGGACCGACCAGGCCACATTACGCCTTTGAGACAGACACTGTTGGTGCACCAAAGACCTACTGCAACACCATTCGCTGCAACATTCTGTGAGTGTGCCCGGTTTGGTTGTCTTCCCGTTGGGTAGTTGTGCTTTATTGAACTTTAACATCAATACAGTTCTGTTTCTGAAACTGGAGTTCTTATTTTCACTGCACCACCCTGCACCCACCCCCCAAGCTTCTGAATGTTTTCTTCTCCCCCTCACTTTCATTTGTTTGGAACAAGCCATGCATGATAGTTGCGATCATGTGCCCTGCTGTATGCACACTACACTTCCCACAGTCCATAGTCCATGTCATAGTCAATGTCTGGGACAAACAAAAGAGGGTGGCTATGTGTCTACATAGAGTGGGACCATGAAGAATGAACTTAGCCACCCTCTAATGCCGTGTACACACGATTGGAAATTCCGCCAGCAAAAGACAGATGTGAGCTTTTGGTCGGAAAATGCGACCGTTTGTAGGCTCCATCCGACTTTTGCAGGTGGAATTTTCGGCCAGCAAAAGATTTCTATCGGAAATTCCGATCGTCTGTGGCAATTCCGACGTGCAAAATTCTGACACAAGCTCGGAAACAATTCGACACATGCTCGGAAGCATTGAACTTCCTTTTCGCTGATCGTTGTATTGTACGTCACCGCGTTCTTGACGATCAGAATTTGGTGTGACCGTGTGTAGGCAACACAAGCTTGATCGGAATTCTGTCGGAAAAAACATCCAAGGCTTTTCCAACGAGAATTACGATCATGTGTATGCAGCATAACATAAAGTCAGATCACAGCAGCAAACAAGGATTTTGAAGGTTTGGAGGAGGCTGAGAGCCTTCAGAGTTTAGTGTCACGTTAATATCTTTCAGGCACTGTGAGTTAGCCCCACAGCCTCCACCCAAATGTGCTGTTTCTCATATTTTTTATGGTACTAACCAGCCTTTCCAGTCATGTCTTGATAATTGTGGTAGTAGGTCATGTCTTTAATAGTGGGGACACCACCAAAGGCATACTTGTGGGTGACTTGGTGATTGCTATCACCACCTCAAGGCTCTTGCTTGGTAGGTGCTCAGTATTTTTTAGGCGTCACCCTATGCACACTAAAACAACATATGGAGCATCCATAAGAGAGTTTTTGGATTTTATTGGTTCTAAATGCATCAAAGCATGCAGAATTATCTTTTGAAGGTTTAGACATGTTTGCCTGCTTTCTTAGAACAACACATAAGGCCTCCTATCAGTAACTTTACTAGTCAGTACAGTATGCCTTGTGGTTCTCTGCTTTAGCCATATGGATTTTTATTGGTGGGCATCAGTGGCAGCCCGTCAATAGGGAGTGCTCGGGTGCCGCCCCCCAAAACTGGACATTGAAAAAAAAAAAAAGTGGCCCTTTAAGAGCGTCCAGTTACCAGACACTGAGCTGTCCACTAAAAGCTTGACTGCTGCAATCAGGTGATTGCAGCTGAAAAGCTTCATTGGGAGGTGTTTGGAGTGTAAACAGGGCGCAGGCCATGCATCCTGTTTACACTCTCAATCCCACTCTTCCACCCTGTTGCACCTGATTGGTGGGTCCAGAGGACGGTAGGCAGGGCTTATCGCGGACCGTCACTTCTGGTTTCCCCACCACTCGGAGAGAAGCACCTTCTGAGTAAATCTCCCCCCAGTGATCTCCTGCACACTCGCTCTGTACCCTTCAGCCCTCCGATTCAACCCCCCACCTCAATTTCCAGTGGCCTGCTGAGAGAAGCCAGAGCCGGAGCACAGCCTATGCTGACACTGCAGAGAGAGAGGTGAACTGAGGGGGAGTGCGGGTTACTAAGTCTGCAGTCTCCCCATAGCTGATACACATCTCTCAATCTGGCACACATTCACTGTTAATCACTTGCTACCCAGGCCAATTGTGACACTTCTCTCCTACATGTAAAAATCATAATTATTTTGCTAGAAAAATATTCAGAACCCCCAAACATTATATATGTTTTTTTTAGCATAGACCCTAGAGAATAAAATGGCAGTCGTTGCAATTCTATATCTCGCACGATATTTGCGCAGCAATTTTTCAAACACATTTTTTTTTGTATTTAAAAAAAAAAACTAAACAGAAAAGTTAGCCCAATTTTATGTATAATGTGAAAGATGATGTTACGTTGAGTAAATAGATACCCAACATGTCACGCTTCAAAATTGTGAGCACTTGTGGAATGGCGCCAAACTTCGGTACTTGAAAATCTCCACAGGCAACTCTTTCAATTTTTTTACAGGTTACATGTTTAGAGTTACAGAGGAGGTCTAGTGCTAGAATTATTGCTCTTGCTCTAACGTTTGCGGTGATACCTCACATGTGTGATTTTAACGCCGTTTACATATGTGGGCGAGACTTGCGCATGCGTTCGGTTCTGTGAGCGAGCACGCGGGGACAGGGGCGCTTTAATTTTTTTTTTTTTTTTAAGTCCCCATATCTCATCTCTAGGCTGGGAAGCCTGAAATAAAAAAAATAAAAAAACGTTCTCGGCTTCCCAGCCGAGGCGTGGCATTTTTTCGAAAATTCAGCCAGGCAGTTCTCAATGTGGTCGTCTGGTAGCATCAGCTGTAAAAAGTCACCAGCACAGATTCTACCTTTGTTACCACAGAGTAGCGCCAACCTTTTCTACTATCTCAGAGGGTTCCTGTCCCTCCGTCAGACACCTGCTCTCCACAGCAGGCTCAACCACTAGCACTTGATCCCCAGGTTTAGACTCTCTGGCAGATCGGTTGGCAAAGCCCCTCTGAGTCCTCATTAATGGTTTATGCTCATGTTTAAGCACTTTGCGATTTTTGGCTACCCTGTAGCATAGAGTATGTTGCACAGCAACTCGGGGAGAGAGCATATCTTCCACAGGATGCTGTGGCTCACCACTCAACGATGTGACCAGTTCCCTGGCGGGGATCAAAGGGGAGTCCTTCCTCTGAGCACCAAAGAGATCACTTTGTAAACCCCCAAGTGGGAGAACTCTCTGCCTCCAATCCTACAAACACCTCCAGGGGATCTAGGTCAGCTGCTGCAGGTTCACACATATGACAGATTTCTTTACTGTTTACCTCCTGCAACATCGTTTTTAACACTTCACATGGGGGTTTTTCCTTTTTAGGGGAGGCCCCTGAACCTTTGAACTTTCCCAAAGTTCCAAAAAAGGGGGCAGTCGCGCCCAATTAGCAAATCATGGGGTAACCCCGGGATCACCCCAACTCTCATTGTAGCAGTTTCTGCGGTTGTGGACAGGGTTACTTGGCCATTGGATAGTCCTTGACAACCCCATGTACAGAGACCACTCCAATCTTTTTCCTGGGTATTAGATTTCCCCGAAACCTGTCCAATCGGAGCAGGGTAACCCCACTCCCCAAGTCAAGAAGTGCTACAACCTCCTGCCCATTAACCCGCACCACACTCTCAAGTGGGCTTAGATTGTTCATGGGACCAGTGGCAAAAGCAAACATAGAGCCGTGTCGAGCCATGTCACATTCCATTGGCTCCTCCCGCCTTGAACACTGGGCCGCCATATGACTCAGTTGTTGGCAGGACCAATAATGAACCTCACGGGGGTTCCTGTTCTCCTTGCCGACTCTCAGGAGGGTTTGACTTTAGGGTGCTCCTAGCAGGAGTGTCAGGCACCTCAGCAGACACCATGCATTCAATCGGTGCCATCTTGGTGCAGGAACGTACTTCCTTAGAGGAGGCCAGCTCTCTGGTAATGGCGGGACTCTCCTGGAGTCTTTTTTCTGCACAACTGTAGTGCTCAACAGCAGCAGCCATCTCATCCAGGGACTGAGGCTCAGACTGAGCCACCCATTGGTGCAGCTCCTTAGGAAGACCCTGCAAAAAGCTATCCAGTGCAACTCACTCTACAATCTGAGTAGTGGTCTTCTCCTCTGGTTTCAGCCAATCCTGGAACAGGTGCATTAGATGATACAGTTGCGCACGGGCAGGCTTAGCTCTGTTAAAGCGCCAGACATGAACATGGTTTGCCCTTAAAGCCAGTCACTCCCAGCCTTGCTAGAATTTCTGCCTTAAGCAGTTTATAGTCCCGTGCTGATTCAGAGGCCAAATCACAATAGAAACCTGTTGAGGATCTGCAGTCAGGAAAGGAGCCAGCACATCCACCCAGTCTTTCTCAGGGAGACCTTCCCTTGTTGCAATCCTTTCACACATTGCCATATAAGCTTCCACATTATCTGTGGCTGTCATCTTTTGCATAGTCTGCTGCACTGCCTCTGTGGGTCACTCTTTACAGCGGGATCACCTTTCATCATTTCAGCCTGCTGGGTCAAAGCCTTTTGCAGTCCTGCTAGCTGTTCAACCAACTGGCTTTAAGAAGTACCCTTTTATATCTTTTTTTCTCCCACTAATAGATTTCAATTAATTCCAAACATACCCATTTCCAGGCGTTAGTGTATTATACTGCCTCTATCAATGTAATTTTAGCAGCCGTGGGTGTCTAACAATGTAGACCAAGCAAAGAGCAGATCTAATGCAAGCTGTGTCTAAAAACTTGTCTGATTGCCAAACTATATGCAATCACGTGGCCTTGAAGTAATGCACTTCATGGCCATGCGGGTATGGTAAACAAAAAGATGCATATGCTGCATATATATTTCAAAACAAGACTTGTTTTTGTGAAGAGACAAAACAGAACTTTTAAACATGAGTCAAAGCAAAATAAAAGATCTCTCTCTCTCTCACTCTCTCCCTCTCTCGTGTTCCATTTCTATAGAAAGAACGCTGTTACATAATGCATTGAATAGAGCAGGAACTGTCGGTAACCTATAACAGATAATCAGATTTCAGCTTTCTGTAGTTCAATATGTTTGGAACAATGAAAGACATTTGTTTTTGGCTGCTAAAATACTAAACATAAAGGTTCTTTATACTGGGATGATTAAAGCTGAACTCCAGGCACAAAAACTTTTATGTAAATTGATTCCTCAATAGTGACAAAGGATACAAATCCATTGTGTGTGCACGTAATGCTTTTGTAAACTCAGATATTACATTTTAAATAGTAGTGACATCATCATTGAGCTGCACATAGCCTATCTAGAATGTGTTGTGGGAGAGACCCAAGCAGGACCTCCAGCTACAGGCTGCCTGCAGAAGACGACACAAACACTTGATCGACAGAAATCTATCAATTACCCCACCACCCCATCCATGCCAAACATGCTGGATGGACAAATCTCTCCTTCTCCCCTGCATCCATGGCTGTCAGAATACCCCACCAGTGACTGCATCTAGTTGGAAGCAGCCATCATTTTCCTGACAATTTTCCACAAGGCTCCTTCAGTTTTCAGGGATTGAAGAATGGTGGGCAGGTACGGACAGGGCCACCCATGGCTCAACTTTTGGCTAATTAATCAGGAACCAACTGAAATTTACTCAATGCATGGTTAACTTCGGTGCACCCCTCTTACCAGCATCCTCAGCCTTTTCCCTCTTTATTTATCATGGTTATAAGTGTAGTATCTAAAAACATTTATTAAGAGTCCAAAGCAATTGGCCACTCACATATTGGAGAATAATAAGAGGCTCCTCAGTATAGTAAGAGACCTCCGTTCCGCTATGAAAAGCTGAGCCGCTGTGAGGGATCTGCAAGCCAACTAGGAGAGGAGGGAAGCCACCCACTCAGTCCCCGGAGCAGCGATGAAAGGCAGATGCTCCGATGGAATGCAATGTGGACCACAGCGCAAACAGGAAGTCATCCTCAAATGGGAAGTGTGCAATGCATTTTGGAGCATGAGCAAAACACAGAGGGGTGTGCACGCTCCTTTGCCAAGCTATTGGCTAGAGTGTGGACAGGCTAGCCCAAGACCCCCCCATCTTTTCAAGCATGTCTTGTTTTTCAGTAGACAACTGTTGTTATGTTTCTTCCTGCACAGTTCTGGCACACAGCAGGAAACCATCATGCAGCCAAGGAAACAGTGTGCGCTGTAATTGGCTGAAATAAGTCCAACACACAGTGTTCATGGGAGTTGCAGTCCTGGTCGGCACCAGTCCACCTAGTACGCCCATGAACACAGCGTGTTGGATTTATTTCAGCCTTTCTCCCTCTCCTCTCAAAAGTGACTGGCTTCCCTCCTCTCCTAGATGGCTTGTGGATCCCTCACATTGGATCGGCTTTTCACAGCGGAACGGAGGTCTCTTACTATATTGATAAGCCCATTATTATCCTCGATTATGTGCGTGGCCAATTGTTTTGAATTCTTAATAAATGTTTTTCGATACTACACGAATGCGTACACACAAGCAGATTTTCCGTCGGAAAAATCTTGGATGTTTTTTCCGACGGAATTCCGCTCAAGCTTGGCTTGCATACACATGGTCACACAAAAGTTTGCTGAACTTTCAACAGTCAAGAAAGTGGTGACATACAACACTACGATGAGCCGAGAAAACGAAGCTCAATGCTTCTGAGCATGCGTCGAATTGTTTCCGAGCATGCGTAGGAATTTTGCGCGTCAGAATTGGTACAGACGATGGGAATTTCCGATCAAAACTTTTTCCGAACGAAAAATTGAGAACCTGCTCTCAATCTTTTGCTGGCTGGAATTCCGCCAGCAAAAGTCTGATGGAGCATACACACGGTTGCATTTTCCAACCAAAAGCTCTCATTGGACTTTTGCTGGCGGAATTTCCGATCGTGTGTATGCGGCATTAGAGGCACTTTTCCATTTTTGTCTGTATTTGTCTGTGTCCACCTAAAGAGTTTTCTTCAACTCCCAGGATCACCTGCCATTAGTGGACTATCATTTTTATCTCACTGGATTTACTACTATGGACTTTGTTTGACATTTTTGGAGACTGTGGTTGATCTGTATCTTTAGGTGAATACTATTTAATTTTTTTAAGATCTCAGAAATAGCTTTCCTGATAAAAAAAAAAAAAACACTGGCAGTCCTAAGATTTATCAAAAACTACAGGAAATGCAAAAGTGCAATGGATACACATTACTGGTTTGCTGATGTTGGTAAACCGTGGGGAGTCAGGAATTTTCAGGAGTTTGCTGAAGAGATACATGTATGAATGCAATCACTTTTCTTGTGTATACTTGTTACTCCCTCTTTCCTTGCCCTTCTGCTCCTAGTAAGCCTCATACAGATGACCATTTCTCGCTCCAGCAACTATCAGACTGGGAGATGATAATATCCATCAGAGATTTGGTGCAATGCTGGATACTGTTCACTTCATGCAATCAAAGCAGAAAAGGTTGAGTTTATACAATATTTACATTCCGCAGTGGAAAATATGGTGTGCCTTTGTATAAAAGATCTTATACTCTTTAACTGGGTAGTCTTGATGCTCTTAAATTTTTTTTACCCTACCACCAGAATTCTGATCTCCAAAAAAAAAACGATATTTGATAAAAATACAGTAATAAAAATTGTATTGGCTATATACCATTATATTAGATACCAGATATATTAGATACTTAGATATTAGATATAAAAATATATAGAAAGCCAGCATAAATAGTCATAAGCAGGATCATGGTTTTTACTTCCTCTGGCTTGAATTTCAAATGACACCTTTGCAGTCTTTACGTTGCACCAACATTTTGGTACAGCTGCCATGCAAGTTTCTTTTATATTTGCCAACATTTTAAAACCATTTCCGACAACAATGTTGCTGAACTTAGGTATCTTTTTATTGGTGTGCACTGTTCTAATTTGGAAATCATAAAACAATCTTTGCCTAAGGCCCCTTTCATGCTACCCGATCGATGGTCTATTCATCCCTATGAACAGGTGGGTGTAAATAGATTTGTGTCTAACGTCTGCCTACATCCAATCTAGTCCACTAAAAACAAACAGAAGGGGATCCATTCTCCTCCATGTTGGTGGATCGGAGGTAGTCTGTTGTAAACAGACAGCCACCCACAAAGCAGAGCAGGCTCTGTCCGTGTCCACTCTGCGGACATGGACATGTCATCTGCCGGCTTTGCTCCATGTGAAAAGGGCCTAGGATTTATATGCTTATCAATTCTGGAATATGCACAATAAAATCTTTCATTGCTAGTCATCAACATAAAAAAATCCACAGATTATAAATATCAAAAAACAAAACCTACATTTTTATTAATTCGGTCATACTGAAAACAGGGATGCTTTTGGTGACAAATATTTCCATAAATGAATCTCCAAAGTTTAGGACTATGTCTTTTCAATAAGGAAAGTTGTCCATTATAGTTTGTGTGGTGGGGCTGTCTATGAGAGGCTGTTAGGCTGGAAAACTTCAAAGAGAAATAAGGACAGACATTGGGATGTGAATGACTATAGGCCGATATGCACATTTTTAAATTCTTTTAATTTCCTTCTCTAGCTAATATAATTTTATTCAGCTTCTGAGAGCATTGCTTCAAGGAATGTAAATATGTATTGTGGGGTGAACTGCTGCTACTTCATATTAATAAGATGACATATAAAACATAAGACATGCACACACATTTCAAAATGGAATAGAAAGGCAATAGAGCCAGACCATCATTTGGAGAAAGGCTCACCACCACTGAAAATTACCAAAGGTCAAACATAGGGTGTTTAATTTCTTGTCAGAGATGTACACTTGATGCCCCTCACACATGAGTTGGAGGATCACCTTTCACCCACAGATGTTGCCACATTTTGCACTGTTTTAAGATATAGGATTCTGCTCAGCCACATACCTGAGAGTTTTCTGCCTTAAATATCTAATTTGTTCTCCTTCTACAATACATTTCCACATCTATGCCCTCAATATCCTCTAATCCCACAGGTATACAAATCTGGTGTGCCATATTCTTCTAAATCGTTCCTATGGTCACTAACACCCAACTGTCCACAATCTTATTAGCCAAATGTTTTTGCAATCCTTGAATACTCAGTACAGTAACGCAGCTCCCACCACCCACAGTGCAACCACCTCGAATTGCCATGGTAGGATACATACAATAAAATGTATGAATTTAAAAGGTGTCAAATCACTTCCATATTCGAACAAAGACTCTTACAGCTGAATTTCAACAAAAACTGTTTATTTCGTTTTGGATACTGATAAGAGCTTCTGCTGCCAAATGCTTATTCCTGCTACCATTGTTTTAATTGTTTCCTGGCTGTGGTATATGCAACTTGCAGTGTACAAGCTCAGCAACTGTTAAATGCAGAGACTTGGAGCTGGGTGCCGGAAAAATGATCATTATCAATGGCCACCCAATGGCTGAAGAAACAAGATGTGGGTCTGGAAGAAAGATTTTAGCTATTTGGAGAGGCAATAGAACAGGGTTTCTCAACCAAGGTTCCATGGAACCTTAGGGTTCCTCCAGAGGTTGCTGGGGGTTCCTTGAGCGATGAGCAATTTCTGCCTCTCAGATAAGTTGCCAATGACACCATTGATCTTTTTAGCTATCTGTAGGGGGGGGGGGGATTATCAATGTCCACACATGTATGGAGCATTCTTCCCACTGACCCTCACACTAATAGTCATAAGCTGTAGATATAGTACATGTTAGGAGGGGTCCCCTGAGAGAGAAACGTTTTTTCAAAGGTTCCCATCTGTTGAAAAGGTTGAGAAAGGCAGCAATAGAGTGACTAGAAGGAGCATGGACCCTGTAGGAGTGAAGTGAAGGACTCAAAACTGTTACGCAAGTTTACAAGCATACTGCTGCCCTACACCTTAGTTCCCCATTTTCTACGAGATTTGTTGGTCAAAGTCACACTTGTTATACAGAAACAGGAAAGCTTGGTAGTTATTAAAGATTTTGAATTCATATTCTTATTGCTTTCACAGAAAAGTCCATGGTTCACAGTGGTTAATGGTATAATTAAGCAGTATGTACTTTGATAACACCTCATAAATATATAGTAAATAAAAATGACACATAAAAAAGTCATAAATATAGGTCGCAGGTCCTGCATACTGTGAGATTGGAAGTTAATCTTGCCCCAGGCTTTTCTGTTGGATGTATCTGAGACCAACAGGGAGATTTCACAGCGGCTTCTAAGCAATAAAAAAGAATAATGATTTAGTAGTTTGATGTAAGTACTAATGTACTGACAGCGCAAGGTACAAAGGTTCTTCATGCACATGATAGGTCACCAAACCCGAATATTATTCACTTCTACAAATGTAAGAGGTGGATTGATAGGACAGAAAACGTTTAATAACTACACATATATTCAAAGAAAATAACACTTTCCTATACTCTCAGAAGAGCTACATGTTTGATGTGGATCCTCTAGAATCAAACTGAAATATTATTCTTTCCTGTGTATTACACAGAATATATAACTTTAGAGGGGAATTCTTTCTTCTCAACATCACTGAAATTCTTGAGGCTATTACAGTGTCTGATGGACAAGTAGACAGGGGTCATCAAACAAGCAGTGTTGGTTAAAGGGCCAGTAAACAAAAAAAAAAAAAAACATTTTCATGGACTAGCGTATGTAAATACAGTTTTGATAATATTCATATGTAGGGATTAACCCTTAACCACTTCCGCCCCGGAAGATTTGGCTGCTCAATGGCCAGGCCATTTTTGCAATACGGCACTGCGTCGCTTTAACTGACAATTGCGCGGTCGTGCGGCGCTTTACCCAACCAAAATCCCACAAATAGAGCTTTCTTTTGGTGGTATTTGACCTCTGCAGTTTTTATGTTTTGCGCTATAAACAAAAGAAGAGCGACAATTTTGAAAAAAAAAAAAAAAAACAATATCTTTTACTTTTTGCTATAATAAATATCCCACATTTAAAAAAAATATATATATTTTTTCCTCAGTTTAGGCCGATATATATTCTTCTACATATTTTTGGTAAAAAAAAAATCGCAATAAGTATATTGATTGGTTCGTGCAAAAGTTATAGTGTCTACAATATAGGGGATAGATGTATGGCATTATTATTATTATTTTTTTTTTACTAGTAATGGCAGCGTAGTAATTATCAGGACTGCGATATTGCGGTGGACAAATTGGACATTTTTGACACATTTTTAGGACCATTGACAATTTATACAGCGATCAGTGCTATAAAAATGCACTGATTACTGTGTAAATGTGTTCCCTGGGTGTGTTCTAACTGTAGGGAGGATGGGACTGTCTAGGAGGAGAGAGAGAGAGAGATCGGTGTTCATACTTCGTATGAACACACGATCTGTCTCTACTCCCCTTAAAGAACCGGGAATTTTGTGTTTACACACACAGATCCCAGTTCTTGCTCTGTCACGAGTGATCGCGGGTACCCGGCAGTCATCGCGCCCACCGGCAACTCTCATCAGCCCCGGAAATAACACTGTGGGCACGCGCACGTGCCCCTCGTGGCCAAAAGGAAAAGTGATGTACGGTAATGTCGATTTGCCCAGCCGAGCCAACCTGTCGCAGTAAAACTGCAGTGGCTGGTCCAGAAGTGGTTAAGGAGCTGACGGAATATTAGGTTCTGACTGTTGGCCTCACTGTTGTCCTCACTGTTGGTGCACTAAATTACAGCTCAGGGGCATCTGAATGCAGTGGGCCTGTGGGCCAGATCATAAGTTCCATTCCTCAAGAAAGGTAAATGTCACTGCCACTAATGAAGCTGGGGAAAGGGGTGTAATTATAACAAACCTTTTCCCAGCTTTAATAGTGCAGTGTTAATAAATATAAATAGGGATGAGCCCGCGGGTCAAGTCGAACATAAGTTCGACTTGAACATCGGGTATTCGTTTGCTCGCAAACGAACAGAACATTAGGGGGCGTTCACAGCAAATTTGAGCGCAGCGGAATGCTCCATAATGCACTGCGAGATCGCAGTGCTTTGACGTTTGATTGGCCAAAGCATGCACCTGACCTGCATGCTTTGGCCAGTCACAGCGCGCTCCACACCCCACACTATATAAGGCTGCTTACATCGCGCTGTAAACGGCTGCTGTGATTGCCCATTTACAGCAATCTGGGACGCGGCCAGCACAGAATTTCCCTGATGCATGCTCGTGGGTGCGCGCATCACGGAAGTAAACTGGTGGACGTCCAGGGACGCCCTCGAGGCAATTGGCGTCCGCGCTGTAGCCATCTTTGCGGCTATAGCGCGGACGCCTAGTGGTTAAAAAGGGATGTTTACATTCCTTGTAATAGGAATAAAAGTAATCAAAAAAATATTAAAGGGACAGTTTAAGCAAATGCATACGTAAGTCATGCCCCCATATGTAAACAGTGTTCAAACCACACATGTGAGGTATCACCGCGATCATTAGACGTTGAGCAATAATTCTGGCACAAGACCTAAACAGGTAACCTGTAAAAATCTAGGCGTCGCCTATGGAGATTTTTCAGTACCATAGTTTGACGCCATTCCACAAGCCTGCGCAATTTTAAAGCATGACATGTTAGGCATCTATTTACTCGGCATAACATCATCTCTCACATTATACAAAAAATCGGGCTAACTTTACTGTTTTGTTTTTTAATTAATTAAAATGTTTTTTTTTTTTTCAAAAAAGAATTGCGTTTGAAAGACTGCTGCACAATTATCTAACATAAAATATTTCAACAACCGCCATTTTATTCTCTAGGGTCTCTGCTAAAATATATATATATATATATATATATATATATATATATATATATATATATATATGTTTGGGGGTTCTAAGTAATCTTCTAGCAAAAAATACAAATTTTTACCTGTAAGCAAGAAATAAAAAAATGCCAGGTCTAAAAGTGGAGATAGGCCGTTTAGAACTACAAACAAAGACAAAGGCAGAAGTTAAAATCGCACAACTTCATGAATCTAAATCTCATCGCTCTTGTATCTAGGAGACACTCCTTCAGATCTGGCAAGTCTCTACAATCAGGATCTTTCACTCTCAGCCAATAACTGTGTTGATGTTAAAACCTCTAAATGTCAGGCAGCCTTTGCCCAAAAGAAAGCAGAGATGGAAGCAGAAGCCTCAGAAGCTGCAAGCAATAAAAGCACTGATGGAAGCAGAAGCTGCACACAAAAAAGCAGAAGCTGCATGCAAGAGAGCAGAGATGGAAGTTTTTGAGAAACTTTGTGAGCACGCCACAGCCAACGGTAAGGTTAAAAGTTTTAAAGCAAGCTGCTATTAAAAGTGAAGGAAATAGCAGTAGATATTCAGTTGCATCATATTCTTCACACTTTCTCCTAAAACTTCAGTTCCCAGCCACAGCAGCTGTATCCCTCAACCAAGGTCAGTAGACTTTACCTACCACCTCTCAAGACAATCTGCCTACTCATTCGTCAGAACACCAGACCTTTACACCGCAGAAAAGTGTAGACGCTGGTATTCAGATAATAGACCATACATTCTACCATGAGGCTAGTCAATCATCTCCTACAACACTTCTCCACAGCTGCAACCCAACATGGCAATTAACGCTCATCCAAGGTCAGGTATGAATGCTTTTGCACCACCATACCTCCCAAAGTCAATCAATCTCAGCACATGAGCCAGTGTAACTGACTTTGCTTCACATGCAGCTGTGCATCCAAAGTCCGAAAACACAGACATGTCACAGTTTGTTAAACATATGCTCCACAAAGAGCTCACCAAGATAGGTCTCACTATGTTTGATGACAAATCTGAAAACAACAGAGGTTTGAAATCCACCGTCAAAGCCACCATCAGTGACCTAGATGTCACAGCTATAGAAGTACTAGATCACCTTGTTTGGTGGCTAGGTCCTCAACTGCTGAGCTTATCAAAAGACTCAAAGCTGTTCATGCTAACAACCCTGCCACAGGTCTTATTATTGCTTGGGATAGACTTGAGCATAGCTTCAGCAGCCCATAAGCCATTGAGGCGCTTTATTTAAAAGGTTGCAAAGCTTCCCAAAAATATATGGCACAGACATTACAAAGTTTCAATGACTTGGTGACCTTCTCTTGGAGCTTCAACTCGCCAAGGTTGATACCCACTTACACGGCCTCCGTTATCTAGATGCTGCTCATGGGGTTAACCCAATAGTCTCCGAGTTACTTTATGGTATACAGGAAAAATGGGAATCATGTAATCAAGTTACAAGGAATAAAATAAAGTTTCCTTTCTTAAGAATAAAAAATAAAATAAAAGTTTCTCCTCTGGGGAGTCCAACCCTCTCCGTCTACCTTCGCCAATGCCTTCAAATGTATACACTTCACTTAGAGACCGCAGAGGTCCAATGTCTGTGGAAAGGACTGCTATTCTACCTGAACCTACTCCAGTCCTCCAAAAAAGACTGATCAGGACAACAAAGTCAAGAACCCAAATTGCCAATGTCCCATACATAACCAACCACACCTACTTAATAAATGTATTAGCTTCAGAAAAAAAGAAACTACTGCAAAGAGCAATTAAAGAAATTTGGAGTTTTCTTCAAATGCTGTGCATCCATGGAACACTATGCTAAAGGCTGTAAGGCTATAATCCGGTGCGACAATGATGATTACATTCAAGCACTTCCTCCATTTCAAGAAAGTCCCTGTATAGCGGGAAGAGCATGCACCAAATAGTGCCTCTTACTCACTTTTCTCTACATGTACAGACGCCTATGGAGAAGGAATCAATGACAAAATATGCTTAATTTGTGTATTCCCACAAGGGTCAACCTAAAAAAGCAGTAAAACTGTATACTATTCTTTTTTAAATCAAGAAAATTGTATTAACGAAAAAGAAATATTAAACAATATTCACATTATTTACAGGTCATCATGAAAACAGTATGGTACAGTACTATGCAAAAGTACAGCATACAAGCAACAAATAAAAACTTTTTCAGATGCGTACATGCAAGATCACCATACTAATATTTCTTCAGTGTAAAAAACATCTATAAAACTCATAAACGACTATATATTATATTACAATTCCTGAGATGTGTGGTCTTAGGTACTATATTATTTACAAGATAAAGTTCCTCATTTCGTATACTATTCTAGAGCATCAGAGTAACTGGTCTCTTGCAAGATCAAAGCTTTTGGACCTGTTAACCAGAACAGGAGATGCGTTACCATAAACCCTGGGCACTGGTGCTCGCATTACAGATGTTTTTTTTTTAATTATTATAATATAAACTTTATTTTGTGTAACAATTGTATACAAAACATTTTCAAATCCACATACATAATTTATTCCATTAACTCCCCCCCCCCCCTTCTATTTGTCGGGTCTTTGTCTTTGTTTCTTACCATTCCCCCTACTCCTCATCTTTATACGTTCTGATTTTCTTAAACTCTATCCACTTTTTCCATATAAAGTTGAATCTTTCTAGCTGGTCCTCTTCTTTTCCACTTAGATATTCCATTATTATAAATGTAGTCTATTCTCTTGAACCATTCTTTTATTGTGGGTTTTCCTGGGTCTAGAATTTTTTTAGGTATTATTCCTTTTGCTGCATTCAATAGATATGGAGTCATTGTTATTTTATATTTTTTTTTTGTACTTCTTCGTTCTGTAAACTAAACATGTCCATGGATCTTTCCCTGTAATTTCCTTTATATAGTATTGTATGTCTTGCCAATATTCCTTTATTTTAATACAATCCCACCATCTGTGAGCCATGTTGCCTGTCCACATCCTCTCCAGCATAATGGCGATTTTTCTTGTTGGAATCTATGGACTGTCTCAGGGGTTAGATACCATCTCGCTAGGCACTTGTAGTTAATTTCTATAATTTTTATATCAGTCGCGTATTGGTGTACCTTCTTTATCATTTTAATGTTGCTCATCTATCTGTGCACCCAGTTCCGCTTCGCATTTTCTAATGAATGGGGGTCTTCCCTGACCCGCAAGGTCTGTAAGTATCTTATAAATTCAAGAAATTCTGTGTTTTTGTTTTCTCTGTACATTACATAATCGTTCTATTGGGTTCAGGTACTCCTCTGTTCTAATTGGTTGAGGTAAAGTTCTTACAAAATATTTCAGCTGTTTCATACCTCCATTAATTTATCTTTAGTAGCTCACTAATTTTTATTCCTGCAAAGTTTTTCTTTTTCCGTTATTTAATATGTCTTATAACTGTGCTTTCTCAATCCACTCTCCAAAATGTGACCCCTTACAGGTATAAAGAAATTTGTCTCTGAAAGTGCAATTAATGGTGAATTATATTCCCATTTTTCGTGTCTGTAAATTTCATCCCATACTTTAAATACATTTCTTGTCAACTCATGTACATCCCTGTCGAGTGTTCTATATTTTTTTGGTATCCATATATTTTTATCCAATTGTGTTTTACTTATCGTGTTTTCCATACTAACCCATCTTTTTGCATTTGTCCATTCTATCATTCGAGTTAATATTACTGCTTTATAATATCTTTTTTTCATCTGGTGCTGCCAATCCCCCATGCATTTTATCTCTACTTAAAAGGAGTTGTAAATGCATTAAGATTAAAAAAAGATAAAAAAAAAACTGTGTGTAGCAACCTTCCCAGCACCCCGCAATCGCCTACCTGAGCTCCTTCTCTCTCCAGCAATGTCCACAATCCTCGCAGCCATCCAGTACGCTCCTCCTGATTGGCTGAGACAGAGCAGCAGCCCTATTGGCTCCCACGGCTGTCAATCAAAGTCAGTCAGGGAATTAGGGCAGAGAGGGGGCAGGGCCAGATTGGGGCTCTGTGTCTGAATGGATACACGGAGCTCTGACTCGGCTTGGGTGACAACCTGTAACAAGCTGCTGGCTGAGGGGTATTCAAAGGAGGGAGGGACTAGGAGCAGGAAAGAGGGACCCTAGAAGAGGAGGATCTGGGCTGCTCTGTGCAAAACCAACTGCACAGAGGAGGTAATTATAACTGTTATTTAAAAAAAAAAAAAAAAAAGCAAGCCTTTACAATCACTTTAATCTTGCATACTGTATCCTTGGCTTCCTATCTTGCCATATACATTTTACACAAATTTTTTGTAAATTTCTCAAAAAATTCGGAGAAAGTGCTATTGGTATCATTTGGAATTTGTATACTATTTTCGGGAGTATTGCCATTTTTATCATATTTATCCTATCCATCCAGGAAAGCAGATGAATTGATATTTTCTTTATTTCTGATGTGATCTCATTAAGCAGTCCGATATAATTTGCTTGATACATTTTATCCAAGGAGGTCGTTAATTTTATTCCAAGATATTTTAGTTTTTTCTCCACCCAAGTAAATGGAAATTCCTTCTGCAAGGTTATTGCCTCCTTCTTACTTAAACTCAGGTTCAAAATTTCTGATTTTATTGGGTTCATTTTGAAATTTGATAATTCTCCGTAAATCCTCAATTCTTTCATTAGATTTGGTAGTGATATTCTAGGCTTAGTTATTAAAAATAAAACATCATCGGCATATGCCTCTACTTTGTGGACTATTCCTCCCACCCCCCCCCCCCCCCCCTCTACATCACCATTGGTCCAGATGGTCGCCAGCTAAGGTTCTAGCATCAATGCATATAGAAAGGTCGACAACAGGCACCCTTGTCTTGTCCCATCTCAAAGGGCAATAAAATATCTCTATTTATTTTAACATGCTGTAGGATGATTTGTATAAGCTCTGGATCCAATGAGTCATTTTGGGCCCCATTCCCAGGTTTCCCATTGTTTCCATTATGAATCCCCAGTCTACCCTGTCAAATGCTTTCTCTGCATCTATAGACAGGAGTAGATCTGGGGATTCCCTACCTCTATATTTTATTGACAATAATAATAATGTTCTTATGCCATTGTCCTTATTTTCCCTACCTGGTATAAATCCTGTTTGGATAGTTGCTAGCACTTTGGCATACAATTTTGTATCAGTGTTAAAACAATGCTATAGGTCTATAGCTGGAGCATAATGTAGCATCTTTTCCCTCTTTAGGTATTACTGTTATAACCGTCCTTAGTGACTCTTTCCTCATCTCTTCTCCCTCCTCTAAAACATTTAGATATTCGCATAATTTTGGGGTCAGTTGTTACTTACACTTTTTGTAATATTTGATAGTAAATCTATCCAGCCCTGGACTCTTCCCTGCTGCTGTGTTATTTATTGCAGTTCTAAACTCATCTTGTGTTTTAGGGTCTTCTAATGATTGTCATTTTTTTTTATTCATAGCTTCGGTGGATTTTTTTCTCTCCTTAATTTTTCAGCGTTGTGTCTCCTTTTCTCTTACAGAGTATAGTGCGCTATAATAACTTTGAAATACCCTAGCAATTTCTGTAGCTTCATATACAGTCTCTCACAAAAGTGAGTACACCTCTCACATTTATGTGAATATTTTATTATCTTTTCATGTGACAACACTGAAGAAATTACACTTTGCTACAATGTAAAGTAGTGAGTGTACAGCGTGTGAATGGACTGTTAATGAGAATGGCGTGCGCTATTAGCAATGGCATATTATTATCGCGGTGCGCCGGCATATTATGTGTTGCGCTTATACGTGCGCCGGTTCATACGCTCAATTAATAATTTATCTGGCGCACCAATTAAGGTCTGAAACGGCGCAGCGCATTCATCTTAGTAAATCAGCCCCACTGTGTGTTTAGCTTTCGTGTGCTACTTGCTGTGTCTCCTACGTCTGATTCCAGTTACTGATTTCGTCCTGTTCTCGACTATCCCTGTCTGAGTGTGACCCTGACTTTTGGCGTGTTCTAAGTTTATCCTTGTCTGCTAGTCACCCGACCTTGGCTTATTCCCTTTACTATCCTTGTTGTTCCAGCCTGCTGCTTTATTCCTCCTGTAGTCTACCGTAAGCGTGCTGCACGGTCCATCCTCATCACTAGAGGCTCTGGTGAACGCCTGCTGGCTCTTATGTCGCGTACACACGGTCGGAATCCTCATCGGAAAAAGCTCTGATGGTTTTCCCGTCGGAATTCCAACGGAATTTCGCTCAAACTGTCTTGCCTACACACGGTCACACCAAATTCCGACGGTCAATAACACCGCGCGTTAAAAAACGTTCGACTGCACTATAAAAGGGAAGTTTAATGCTTCTGAGCATGCGTCAAATTGTTTTCGAGCATGCGTCAGAATTTTGCGTGTCGGAATTGCATACACACGATCAGAAAATCTTATAGAAAGGTTTTCCGTCTGAAAAATTAAGAACAGGTTCTCAATCCAAAGTCCGTCGGAAATTCCGACAGAAAAAGACCGATGGGCATGCACACGATCGGAAAATCAGATGAAAAGCTCCCATCGGACTGTTTCCATCGGAAATTCCGACTGTGTGTACGCGGCATTAGACTCCGTGCCCTGGGGAATCTATGCTCTAGCTCCCACTGGGATCTGTGTTGATGCTCCAGTAGACCTGCTTTCTGAACCTCCCAGAGTTCAATCCACAGCAGTCAGTCCTAGGGTCCACTACCTTAGCGGTGCACTCCTGACTCCTATGGAGTGCATCTGTCACCTGGACTCAGGTGACCTGACAGGAAGTCCCGGCCTGTGGAATGATTAATATGATTAGGAATAAAATCACCCCTCCCAATCATTGGTGACAGCAAAATGTTGTAATTGACCCTAGTAAACACCCCATATGCCTCATCCCTCATTCAGTCAGTGGTTATTTGCAGTATTGGTACATAGATATAATAAATAACCTCAACGTACCAAGAAGCAGCAATTGTTTCACAAGTACAAAGTCACTCTGATTGGCTTATGATTTTGCTTGTGACGTGTGCGGTCTGATGACAGCACTATCATAGGAGTTATATTCACACCTGACACATTCACATGCTGTATATAGAGGGACATATTTAAAAGTCTATTCAGAGTAATAGCTCCCCTAAGCAGCCGTTTTACTACAATGGCTGGCCCGGAGGTGGCTAAAGTACTTTTACTGTTTGTTCAGAATATATAAATACTTAAATATGCTTTCTGCTCTTTCCACTTAGTAAAGTTGCATAGTACATACGGTTTTACTGTTTTTTTCTCTCAAGCTTTATGTGGTTTATCTTGTAACTTTAGCATTTGCACTATAGGCATGCTGATTACCCTCCAGGATATACAGATAACTAGAGTGAGAAACTACAAACCTCTACATGAAATAACACCATGAAAATATGGAACAGTAGCCAATTATAAATCAGACGGTCACATCAAAAGCTACTCTTTGGCAAAAAAAAATTAAAATTTGCAATAACTAAAATGTATACTGTTTGAACAGACACAATCATTTTCCTTTGAAAGCAAGGTAATAAGAAAGCTTTTCTTGCCAGTGAGTTTTTAAGTGAAAATCACAGGGTGGAAAATGATCACTGAGCTAAAGCTTGCTCCATCATCTCTGTGAAGAAGCCAGTGGGAAACATTCTAATCCTGTCAGAAAGGCAATGTTTTCATGGCGAAGATCTTTTCATCCAACATGATCTCAGGCAAGAAATCACTGGCTTGTGCAGCTCCTTCAAGACCCAAGCCTTAGGCCCCATTCACTCTTGAGTGATGCTTCCGTGTTGCATTTGTCACGCGTTTTTGTGGTGCGTTTTTAGAGAGGCATGATTCATTTTGAGTGGGCCTCCCTTCATTTCAAAAACACACCAAAGAAGCTCATATACCAAATTTTGGCATTGAGTCAGGCTCCACGTCGTCAATACGCCATGATTCTGGTCTCGCAGGCAGAAACAAGCAATTCTGCCTGCGTTTCCCATGTGTGAACAGAGCCTTAAGCCCCGTACAAACAGGCCAAATATCGGGCAGTATCAGGTGGTTCAATGGAAACCAACCGACATTCAGCCGTTGTGTATGGCAGCTGGTTCCACACGAAGACAACCAAGCATCCAGGTTCTGTCAAAGGGGCATGACCAAAAAAGTATTTTGATCGGCGTCCGATCATCACTCTCAGCCAATGGCTGGGACCGATGACCAGTGTGTTCTGGCAGGGGCAATCCCGGGGGAGATTGCAGTACTAATATTGGGTAGTTATTACAGCAGCTCCTCCTAAACTCTTCAGTTTTTTTATGTTCAGCCCACTGGGTTGAATGAAAAAAAAAACTGATAGTGTGTACTAGGCTTTAGGCTTAAAGGAGTTGTAAAGGCAGAAGGTTTTTTATCTTATCCGCTTGCCGACTGGCTCACGCCAATATACGTTGGCAGAATGGCACGGCTGAGCAAAACAACGTATGGGTACTTTGTTCCCTTTAAGATCCACTGGGGGCGCTCATGTGTCGCATGGCAGGGGACCCGATGAACGCGGCCATGAGAGACAGCACAGGGATTTGTGTGTGTAAACACACAAATCTCTGTTCTGTCAGGGGAGAGGAGACATGTCGTTTGTTCCTACTAAGTAGGAACAACGATATGTCTCCTCCCACAGTCAGTCCTATCACCATACAGTTAGAACACATCCAGGTAACACACATTTAACCCCTTGATCATCCCCTAGTTTTAACCTCTTCCCTGCCAGTGACATTTACACAGTAATCAGTGCATTTTTATAGCACTGATCGCTGTATAAATGTCAATGGTCCCAAAAATGTGTCAACAGTGTCCGATAGTTTGCCATAGTTTGTAGACGCTATGACTTTTGCGCAAACCAATCAATATACGCTTATTGTGATTTTTTACCAAAAATATGTAGAAGAATATATATTGGCCTAAACTGATGAAGAGATTTGTTTTTTTAAAATATTTTTGGGGATATTTATTATAGCAAAAACTAAAAACATGTTTTTTTTTCAAAATTGTCGCTCTTTTTTTTTTTGTTTATAGCACAAAAAAAAAAGCATGCAGAAGTGATCAAATACCACCAAAAGAAAGCTCTATTTGTGGGAATAAAAGGATGTAAATTTAGTTTGGGTACAGCATTGCATGACCGCGCAATTATCAGTTGAAACAACGCAGTGCCAAATTGTAAAAAGTGCTCTGGTCAGGAAGAGGTAAAATCTTCTGGGGCTGAAGTGGTTAATACATTCTATGCATTAAGATAAAAAGCCTTCTGTGTGTCGCAGCCTCCCCAGCACCCCCTAATACTTACCTGAACCCCATCTCTGTCCAGCAATGTCCACGAGTCCTTCGGCTGTCCCAGACTCTCCCTCCTGATTGGCAGAGACACAGCAGCAGCGGGATTGGCTCCCGTGGCTGTCAATCAAAGTCAGTTAGCCAATCAGGAGAGAGAGGGGCAGGGCCGACGGCAGCTCTATGTCTGAATGTACACACAGAGCTGCAGCTGGGCTCGGAGGCCCCTATAGCAAGCTGCTAAACCACTGCTTAGAGCAGGCAAGTATAACATGTTTAACAAACAAATGGCTCCTGCCCCATCTATAACTGGCCTTCACAGCAAGGAGCACATGGAAGGGAAAATGCATGAAAGACAAAAACAGAACATTCCATAGCTCAACCAACCAGTCTGCCAACCGAACAAATTAACCCGTCCAATAGTCTGCGTTAAAAAAAGGGGTTTAGTTAGCACGCAGTTGCAAACGCATGAAGAAGCTGCAAGGCTTCTTCACGGCACCCTGTGTATTGCTTGCAGTCCTAACGCTACTGAATTTCTGCATAGAAACCAATCGGCTTCCAGGTTTTTTTTTGTCAAAGCTTAATTGAACAAAAGTTGGTAGCTGATTGGCTACCATGCAGAGTTGCACCAGATTTTGCACTCTCTGGTTTTAGTAAGTCAACCCTTTAGTTAAAAATGTGCTGCTGATAGCAGATAGCAGGGGGTGATATTAAATCTTAATGGCACCCCATGCACTGGAAATATGCTGCACATTTTCCTGTGCTGGGAACCACATAGCACTATGCAGTTTCCCTGCGGCTGCGATTTTGGGACAGGGACAGGGACTTTCCCTGCATTTTCCATCAATACAGCAGACCATTTAAATGAATGGGCTGCTGCACCTGCACAAACGGAGCCACAGGGAAATTGCAGTAGTGAGAACCTAGCCTAACACATATCCCTGTATGTTCTGTCCTAGCTACACATTTCCCTGTGTGTAACTCACCATGCAGCTAAACCCTCCTATTCTGCAATAAGCCAAACTGAGTGTAATCTTGAAGTTTTATTAATAAAACAGGGTGAGTGAAAATGTTAAGTAAAAACTGATGAAAGGTACATCAAATTAGTATATGAAATTTACAGAAAACACAATAGACAATTTGGATGTGCATGTTAGTAAATGATTCATACCAGCGATGCTGCCATTAGCGGATGAAAAGAAATGCAAGTTCCAATCCAACATGTGCTCTGATAGCTGGCTCCTTCTCTCTAGTCTCGAAGACGAAGTCTGAGCTCCCAGGATGCACCTGTTTCTTTCTTCAGACTAAAGGATAATGGGAACTTTAAGAAAGCTGAATAGTTTCTACTTTCTGCAAAACTGTAATTTGTGCTGGAAGGGGGGATTGGAGCAGAGAAGGGAGATTTGTACAGGGGGAATATTAGCTTGCAAAGGGAATTTTCTGGAATTCTTTTTGGACGAGTATTGCAAGAGTATTGCTTCCTGACTTCTGCATTTTGTTTTGTGCTCTGGACCCCTGCATTCTTTGCATTACATACTCTTGACCCTTGAACTCTAAGCATTACTCACCTGACCCCCTGCATTTTGTGCACTACATACTCCTGACCCCAGCGCTCTGTGTGTTGCATAATCCTGACCCCTACACTCTTTTCTTTCACACCCCTGAGCTCATACTCTGTATACTATTGCAAAATTATCACTGCAGTGTTTATTGTCTTAACAGTTGCTGGTTGCTAAGCAGCCCCTTACTTATTTAATGGAGTTCTTCATAACATAGGCTCAGACAAAGTGTTAACTCTCTTCTGTGTGTAGAAAAGCATATCTAATGGAAGCATTCATCTTTTAAAAATAGGTGTGCTGAGGTTTATTGCTTGTGGCACAGTAATGAAAGCATATTTTATTGGTACACGGAGGCTCAGGTTTTTTTGACAATGCCCCTTGAAGCACTTACCATTGTTAACGCAATTTGACCACATCCACTGTTCAGTTTGGCATACTACAGTAACAGTACATACACTGCATCATTACTCTCCTTGGTGTGCCAAAAGGTGCCACAGGTCTTTTACAATCCTAGAAACACCCATGCTTTTATCAATACGAGATCATGACTATGGTGAGATGACCAAAATAGGACCAAAAAGCATTGATAAGTGTTAACAAGACCTCGTTGGGTTGGTTGGATTACAAGTAGGAAGACAACCCCTGGATATTTTAGAGACAGAAACTGGACATGAATACTATATAACCGTGGTCCCCAACCTTTTTTGGCACCGGGGACCGGCATGGTTGAAGAAATTTGTGCGTTTTTTGCGGGGCAATTTATTGGGGAAATAGCTGGTGTTGGCTCTTCAATCATCCCGGCATCATCATTGATATGATGTCAGGATGATTGAAGCACATTATTTCTATTATTACATTGTAATATATAATGAAATAGTTCAACTCACCATAATGCAGAATGTGCCAGAGTGTCACTTGCCACGTCGCCTGTCACCAGATGCGGATTGTCACTTGCCACGTCGCCTGCCACCAGATGCGGATTGTCACTTTCCACGTCGCCTGCCTTCAGATGCAGCTTGTCACTTGCCACGTCGCTTGTCACCAGATGCGGATTTTCACTTGCCATGTTGCCTGCCACCAGATGCGCATTGTCAATTTCCATGTCGCCTGCCTTCAGATGCAGCTTGTCACTTGCCATGTCGCTTGTCACCAGATGCATTTTGTCCCTTTCCACGTCACCTGCCACCAGATGCTTTTTTGTCCCTTGCCACAACACCTACCACCAGATGCAGATTGTCACTTGCCACGTCGCCTGCCTTCAGATGCAGCTTGTCACTTGCCACGTCGCTTGTCACCAGATGCAATTTATCCCTTGCTACGTCCCGTGCCACCAGATGCTTTTTTGTCCCTTGCCACGTCACCTGCCACCAGATGCGGATTGTCACTTGCCCAGTCGCCTGCCTTCATATGCAGCTTGTCACTTGCCAAGTCACCTGCCACCAGATGTATTTTGTCCCTTGCCACGTCACCTGCCACCAGATTTGGATTGTCACTTGCCATCAGATGTGGATTGTCACCTGCCACCACATGAAGATTGTCACTGCAGTGGTGGCAGCACAGATGTACACATTAGTTCAGAGGCAAGCCTGGAGTAGTGGGTAGTGAGGGAGAACAGCGGTAATGGGGGGGCGCTAATAGTGAGAGATGATCTCATCTCTCTGCCCCCCGCCTCACCTCCAGCAATATAGCAGCCCCGCTGTGAGCGTGGAAGAGCGGCGATGCAGGCGGGCGGTGAGATCTCTCTGCTCACCCACCTCAGTATAGCGGCCCCGCTGTGAGCACGGAACAGCTGTGATGCGGGCGGGCGGTGAGAGATGATGTCATCACTCTGCTCGCTTCGCCGCCACTCATCAAACAGTGCAGCCTTCGCGGCCCGGCTGCAAACAGGCCAGGGCCCAGGGGTTGATGTCCCCTGCTATATAACACATACAAGAAGCTGAAAAAATAAAGTGTGCATTGCATAAAATGCAGATGAATGTAAACAAATAAGTGAATATGTTGAGTTTAACACAGTTGCAGTCTTTCCTGGATAGCGTTTGCAGTAACTGATTGAATTCTGTTGTTGCCTAGAAATGGTCTTTAACGAGCTCTGTGCAAATCTGAAAAATCTATCCTGTATTAATAGTAAGCTGATGAGGAGGAGGAGTTGGAAATAGATTGGCTGTGACAATTACAATGTCAGAGCTGCTGGGCTATTGCTGGAGTTGTCTACAATTTGACAGTATCAAGTGATTCATCAAGTGAACAGTTACAAATGATAGAAACCTGAGTGCAGAAGGTGAATGGGCTATGTTCAATTTAAGATTGTATTAACCCCTCTTATGTTCCTGACAGCGCAGATAGAGGTTTGGGTGGAGCATTTAGACCAAGGATTCCAAAGATGACCAACTTCAGGTCTATAGATGATGAAAGATCAAAGGAGCAGACTAAGACACAGACCAACTACAGCAAAAGTCAAAGGGATTGATTTACTAAAACTGAAGAGTGCAAAATCTGGTGCAGCTCTGCATAGAAACCAATCAGCTTCCAGCCGAATTAAAGAAGCTGAAGTTAGAAGCTGACTGGCTACCATGCACAGCTGCACCAGATTCGCACTCTCCTGTTTTAATAAATCAACCCGAAAGGCTGCTCAGTCAACAATGTTGACTTTTTAAAAAAAACTAAGACAAAAAAACATAAAGATGGAGAGATCCATCTACTTGTAGTATTTTCTTTGGTTAACATACCGTATATACTCGAGTATAAGCCGAGTTTTTCAGCACATTTTTTTGTGCTGAAAGTGCCCCCCTCGGCTTATACTCGAGTCAAGCACTTTTCTGCAGCAAAAAAAATTTCCGACCCGACTTTGGGGCCCCGTATCTCGGGGCCACTTGGGTCTAGGAGTCCCAAATTTGGTGTGCCAACCCTAGCACTATAACATATCCAAATATGGGGTTCCTAGCACTAAGTGGCCCCGAGATACGGGGCCCCAAAGTCGGTTTGGAAAATGTCATTCTCTGCTGCAGAAAAGTGCTTGAGATTTTCTGACCGAATTTGGGGCCCCATATCTCGGGGACACTTGGTGCTAGGAACCCCAAATGTTGTATTCCAACCCAGTGGAATTAGCACAACAACATATCTAAAGATGGGGTTCCTAGCACTAAGTGACCCTGAGATAAAGGGCCCCAAATCAGTCAACTGTGTCCATCTGCATGGGCACAGTGAGGCTGCAAATGGGCATCTTTGACCCTCTTTTCCACTTACAGTAGCTGCGCATTTCTCACCTTAGGCTTATACTCGAGTCAATAAGTTTTCCCAGTTGTTTGTGGTAAAATTAGGTGCCTCGGCTTATATTCGGGTCGGCCTATACTCGAGTATATACGGTAGTTACCGTTCATAGTTGGTAAGGCCATTCGCCAGTCCATCCAGTCCAGCCTGTATTGTGTGTGTGCGTGCATGTGTTTATGTCACTACCATTTCCCATATCCCTGTATGCTAAGATGCCCATCTAAACTTTTTTTTTAAATTATCAACCCTCACCGCTGACACCACTAAGGAGCTCCACATCCTTACCGCTTTGACAGTCAAGAAACCTTATGCAGTTTAAGGTTAAATCACTTTTCACCCAACTTCATTGAATGGCCGAGTGTCTTCTTATTAGTAATAAATACATCTTTCTTCAGGCCTTTATACTTGAAGGTTATGCTTGATGCTGATTAGGGTTGGTCTGGATCACCATACACTGAAACGCATACCGTGGGATGTAGAATCAGTATCTTTTCACCCCAAAAGGTGCAGAGGTGCTCAGAGGCCAAAAAATGTTATTCGCATCAGTTTTTTTTATTGTAATGGCCATTTATATAGATGCTCCCCTTATTTTTTGCCCTAGTGCCACTGGGATAAGTGCCCTGGCCCCTCTTTAAAGACTCCCCACCACTTTCAATCTCTGTTACACACCATCAACAGAACATTAGGTTAGAAAAAACATCCCCATTAATGTACAGTCATTCATAAAACTCTCATACAATCAAATGAGAGTGCCAACTAAACGTCCACGAGTCCAAGGTAATTTAATGATAAATTAGGCTCCTCTGATGCATTCACTAACATTGGCATAGCCTTCCCTCCTGAAATTTTCCAAGCAGTAAATCCCAGTGCAGATTTATTTGGTACCTGCTTACCTGAGTCCATTTAAGCACAGTCAGAATTCTTAAAGGAGTTGTAAAACATGGTTTTTCACCTTAATGCATTCTATACATTAAGGTGAAAAACCTTTTTTTAGTGCTGCGCCCCCCCCCCCCCTGTTTTACTTACCTGGACGCTGTCATCCTCTGTCCGGGAACAAGCACACCATCTGTAGCTGGTGTCTGGTGTCCCAATTGGATAGATTGATAGCAGCACAGCCATTGGCTCCCTTTGTTGTCAATCAAATCCAATTATGCGGCGCCGGGGGGCGCGGCTGAGTCCTGCATTCTGTGTGAATGGACACAGATGCGGGACTCAGAAGCGCCTGCACGGATGTCCACCAAGGAGAGCGCTTCTCCAACGTGGACACTCGATGTGGGGAGGAGCCACCAGCGCCGCCGTGGGACCCCAGAAGACCAGGTTCGGGGCCACTCTGTGCAAAACGAACTGCACAGTGGAGGTAAGTATAACATGTTTGTTATAAAAAAAAAAAAAAAAAAAAACTTAGCGTTTACAACCCCTTTAAGCCCTGATAAAGGAGCACACTGTTTTGCCCTGTAATACATTAGCTGTATTCTGCTATGAATACATATTACCATTAAATTACCTTGGACTCTTGGAAGTTTGCTTGGTGCTGTCATTGGGTTGTACATGTATATATGGATTATAAACTCTAGGTCCTTTCCCTTTTTCCTGAGGGTGGTCCTTGTTTTGTGGAGTGCTGCTGAACCGGAGCCAGTGTGTCCAGTGACAAATCCAGTGCCCTGTTTGTTCTTGTGTTTGGATTAATACAATTCTAACAAAGAATCTTACACTTCAGCCATTCTTTTATAGACTATAATTCTCCTCTAAATTCCTTACACTTCAGGAATTATTTTATGGATTATAATTCTCCTTTAAATTGCTTTAAGAATCAGCTACTGTGCAGCACATGGAGACCAACTTATTGCCAACAAGTGGCAATATTATTTAGGAGCATGGGATTCAAATAAGTCCTGGGTGCAGAAGAAAACCTAGCGCCTGTATTATTGGGGTGGTATAGAACAGGGGTTCTAAACCTCAGTCCTCAAGTACCCCCAACGGTCTATGTTTTCAGGTTTTCCTTTACTTTGCACAACTGCTTTAAATCAATATCAGTGACATTGTATTGTTAAGAGCTATTTTATCTAAGGGAAGTTCCCAAAATATGGCCCGTTGGGGGTACTTGAGGACTGAGATTGAGAACCACTGGTATAGCGTAATGGAAATAAACTACCATGCTGCTCTGAATAATGCATTTAACCCGTCTATAAAGTGACCAATGTTTACCTCTCTCTTGGATCCCCCACTGCTCACCTTGCCTCTGGGAGCAAGGAGAAGAAAGCCTTGTATAAACTCCATTTGAATTGCAGTTGGAGCTTCCACAGGGCTAAAGACTTTCTTCACTTCCTATGTGATAATGCTAGGCCAATCACTGTCGAATGATCTTGTACCCAGAAGTATTTACTTTGCACCCAACACCTGAGTGGTGGGGTAACAAATATAATGTAAACATCTGCAGAGGGGATGTCGGGCATTAAAGCAACACCCACATTTATCATAAGGTCTGTCTGAACAAGGCCTAACGGAGCTAAATCTCCAGGGCTAGGGAAGGGAACTAGGCTAGGTAATAAGCTTTCAAGTAACTTTAGAGTTTTAAATAGCAGAAGAATTTTTGTTTTGATCATTTTTTTTCTGGTCACACATAATGCCTAGCAATACAAAGGATGGCTTAATGCTTTCCATTGCGAGCAAGATAGCTGGGATTAAAGAAAATGATTATTTCTTTTTCATGTACTTGCTAAACAAAATCCTGGTATTGCCTTTTTCAATTTTCAAATTTCTATTTAAAGCTGAAAATTTGGGGGCTCGGAGGAGATCCAGGATTAATCCAGAAAAGAATGAGAATGAATAAGGTCATGGAGGTGTGTCCCAAAATCATACAGCTGGCATAAAATATACAGTGTTGTGAAAAAGTGTGTTCTTACTTCCTGATTTTTTATTTTTTCCATATTTGTCACACTTAAATGATTAGTATGACTTAGTATGACTTTACAGGCATACTAAGGACAACCTACAGGCACGATATATATATATATATATATCTATATCTCTATCTCTATATATATATATATATATATATATATATTATATATATATATATAGATATAGATATAGATATAGATATCCAAATCACCAAATGAAAAATATTTAATTTTTGCCAAAAAATATATATCGATATCTGCATATATATATATATTTTTATTGTTTCACTTTAAGCATTATTAAAATCACTGCTCCCGAACAAACGGACATTATTTGATGAAAATTAAATGACCATTTATTCTGGTTAAAAACAAACAAGGCAAAACAAAATAGGAAGGCAACACTGGAGCCACTTGTAGATTTTGTGAAGACTTTTTGCCCCAACGGCAGACACCAAGTTTGTGAAGCCAAAAATTAAGCTTGGGCACATTTCATCCAATATAGGGAGCACAAGAAGATTGACCAGGAATCAGACAGACCAGGAACAGCAGCAGATGACATCATGCAGATTTTTAAAACTTTTTTTTTGCATTGATACATGTAAGGGCAGGGGTGGAGGTAGACTTCTTAATTGGGTCCCCCTGGGACCGGACCCGGGTCCCCAAACACTTTTTATGGCAATGTCATGCTCGTGCTGGGCCCAGCCACCTCCTGGCTCTCGCTGGTCATGTCCTCCTCCTCCATACCACTTGTCCCGGCATCATCCTGGGTCATATTGCAAATAAAAACAAAAATCAAACACCTGTTTTGTGGTTTCTGGCCTCCTCAATCATCCAATTGTAAACTTAGGAACGAGCATCTAAATTTTCCAAAAGATCCAAAAGGCTATCATTTGGACCCCTGCATTTTCCAAGCAGATCACCAATGTTGGCTCCAGCTTTTGATTTTTCACGTGTGCTGAATTTTTGTCAGTTTTTTTCACAATTCTGAGTTCAGGGTGTTAATTGTTTCACATTTTAACGTTTACAGCTTTAACAGTATCTTCTTGCGCTCCCGCTTGTACATGTGCCTTAAACTTGCAATTCTGGCTTCCACAAACTTGGTGTTTGCGTTGGGGACTTTAGTCTTCACAAAAGCCACAAGTGGCCCCAGTGTTGCCTTCCGGACATCCCTATTGCCATATAAAGGGTTCTTGAGCTGCCACAGGTTGGTATTTTTTCTGTACAGGGCAATGTTCGGCTCATCCCTAGCAGACAGATAGGGAGCTCAATCAGGAACAACACCGGTATCATTCAGCAACCCCTACACACAGGCAGCAACCCCTACACACAGGCAGCAACACATCCACACAGGCAGCAACCCTACACACAGGCAGCAACCCCTACACACAGGCAGCAACCCCTACACACAGGCAGCACACACACATATCCTTAAAAAATGCTGGCCCAAAACCCCCAAAAAAACACAGTAATGCATCCTAGAAAACACTTACCTCGTACAGAGCGCTCGCTACTTCCGTTCGGGAACACGTGGGCCCCTCAAACAGCCTTATATACACTGCGCACGCGTCGAAGTCCGCCTGCGTCCTCCGCGTCGCCCGCCATGACGTTCCTCCTGACGAGTATTCCCCGCCCCGCTTCCCCTCGTTGCATTGTTGGTGAATAAATTCATGAATATGGCGGACACATTCTCAGCCAGTAGCGCGGAGGAAAGCCAAGAAGCCAACACATCTGCATCCAGCAGCAGATATAAGGCCACCAATATGGCCTTTGAAGAGATGGTGGAGATGGTGGACATTCTCCAAAGGGAAGATTACGACGGGGAAAATGGCCCGTACCCTCGACCCAACTTGCGCAAGGACAAGATTCTCACTACAATCGTCAGCACCCTGGAGCAGAAATTCGGCGTACGAAGGGGCAAGGATCAACTGCGCAAGCGATGGTCCGACATCAAATCCAGGGAGCACGATCAGTACAGGAGAATTCGAAAAGCCATCAAAAAAAGTAAGTCAAGCACGTGCGCTACTATGGTTATACTTGATATGTCTAATCTTGCGCAGATGTAATTACCATTCGTACGTGAAACTTGCGCAGATGTAATTACCATTCGTCCGTGAAACTTGCGCAGATGTAATTACCATTCGTCCGTGAAACTTGCGCAGATGTAATTACCATTAGTCCGTGAAACTTGCGCAGATGTAATTACCATTCGTCCGTGAAACTTGCGCAGATGTAATTACCATTCGTCCGTGAAACTTGCGCAGATGTAATTACCATTCGTCCGTGAAACTTGCGCAGATGTAATTACCATTCGTCCGTGAAACTTGCGCAGATGTAATTACCATTCGTCCGTGAAACTTGCGCAGATGTAATTACCATTCGTACGTGAAACTTGCGCAGATGTATTACCATTCGTACGTGAAACTTGCGCAGATGTAATTACCATTCGTACCTGAAACTTGCGCAGATGTAATTACCATTCGTACGTGAAACTTGCGCAGATGTAATTACCATTCGTACCTGAAACTTGCGCAGATGTAATTACCATTCGTCGTGAAACTTGCGCAGATGTAATTACCATTCGTACGTGAAACTTGCGCAGATGTAATTACCATTCGTACCTGAAACTTGCGCAGATGTTATTACCACTCGTCCGTGAAACTTGCGCAGATGTTATTACCATTCGTACCTGAAACTTGCGCAGATGTTATTACCATTCGTACGTGAAACTTGCGCATATTTGATGAAAGTTCCGTTTGTCTTCATAACGTTTATTGAGTTTACCTGGCTTTGGGTTGTTGGAGTTGTAAGGTTGTTTATTATTGTCAGTATCTATACAATTACTGCTGTAGTAAGGGTTTTAGGGGTAACTTACACAGGGACTCCAGAGGCTGTTTTGGGGGGGGGGATAAATATGTTAAGCAGGGTCTCATGCTCACAATTCCCAAAAAATGCTCATCACCTCTAAATACTGTAGGTGGTGACTTTTCAAAGAAGTACACTCACCTGTCCCTTGGATGGTGCAGCTACAATCTCTGATCTTGCAATCATGAAATTAATGTTTGCGGCTTCACTTCCCGGGTCACTATTGGGCATGCGCCAGTTGCGCAATGCAATAGGACTGGTCCGCGCGAGCTCGGGGACCCCTGTGTGTCCCAGCAGACAGCACGGTGGGACGGGATGTGGCGTATACTTCTGTGGGAGTCTAGGGCCGGATGTGTGTGCAAATACCTGCCTTACACAGGTATCTGCAACCCATCCCCCCTAAAAGGTTCAAAATAAGACACCACAGGGGTGCAGGGATCCAATGAGCGGAAGTTCAAATTTAGGGTTGAAGGGCGGTTTAAGTATTGGAGTTTCATTAGATGGACATTTCAATTCTGTCTTCAAGTAGGATCTTCTAACAAACTGCTAATAATTGGCAAGACTTTTAAACAATGTTTACTAATCCTATTTTGGCACTCAAATATCAGTGTGATTCAAAAGTGTACCTTTTTGTGTTCCATTACCATAGGGGGCAAAAGACTCAGACGTCAGTCCGAACCTACGAGGACCTCCCGGCATCACCAGACTAATTGGGCAGTTAGCCCAAGCCCGCGCGTGGATGTGGCGGAACAGGTCGTTGAAGTGGATCAAATCTGCACCCCACCAAGTGAGTGTCTCAGAACACAGATTGAGCTAATAAATTAAGGTCTGCATGTTTTTGACACTTTTTTTCTTGTGTTTTATCTACCCAACTTTTAGGTGATGCTGATCTGTTTGTGGAAGGACAAGCTGCGGAGCCATTGGATGTGCACTATAATAAAAAAAATAATGTTTGCACAAATTCAAAAATGTGTGGCTTCTTCTTTTTAAATACTACCAGTTTGACAAAAACATGTTGTGGTTCATTGACAAAGGGGCTTATTTACTAAACGCTAAACAAGTTTGCCACTATTAAGATGTTCATTGACAAAGGGGCTTATTTACTAAACGCTAAACAAGTTTGCCACTATTAAGATGTGCACTAGGACAACATATAAACAGGCCAAATTAAAAGCAAAACAATACGAAACTACCAATATTTCAAACATAAATAACTGTATTTATTCTTTGTCAATCAAAAAGATGGTTTAAGGGTCTGCTGCCATTTCAATGGCCCCCCTACCATTAAAATACTGTAAATAAAGGTCCCGCACTTGCTGGGCTGATTGTGGTGCCGAACCAAGAGGGCGATTATCCAGCCCTGTCATGTTGCCTTCCACTCCGGCCTCAGGGCCAATTGGTAAGGAGTATGTTCCTGAATGTTTCCGTAAATAATTGTGCATGACACAGCATGCAAGAATAATAGTATTCAGTTTGTACTCTGCCAGATGTAGGGATGTAAGGAGCAATCTGAAACGGTTGGCCATAATACCAAAGGCATTTTCCACCACCCTTCTTGCTCTGGCCAACCGATAATTAAAAATCCTCCTCTCAGGGGTGAGGGATCGTTGGGGAAATGGCCTCATCAGATGGTCACCCAGACCGAACGCCTCGTCGGCAATGAAGACGAAGGGGAGTCCCTCCACATTATCTTCATCTGGTGGCAGCTCCAGCCCACCAGTCTGGAGACGATGACCGAACTCCGTGTGGTTGAAGACTCCTCCGTCCGACATCCGGCCGTTTTTCCCCACATCCACATACAGAAAGTCATATTGTGCCGACACCACCGCCATCAACACGATACTATGGAACCCCTTATAATTCCAATAGTATGACCCCGAATGGGGTGGGGGCACAATTCGCACATGTTTGCCGTCAATCGCCCCTCCGCAGTTGGGAAAGTCCCAACGGGCAGCAAACTGGGAAGCCACAGTCTGCCATTCCTGTGGCGTGGAGGGACACTGTGAAGTCAAACAGAAAGATACAATTTAAATTATAAACCAGGCAAAACACCAAACTAAATGCAACAAATTAACAAACAATTTGGAAGAACATATGTATTTATTTTGTAAATCCTTGAAATAAAGCCAAAAGATTAAGGATAAAAGGGACAAATCTCTGATTGATGACCCCTCTGATGGACCAGAGAAGATAATAATGGGGATGTGGGTGGGGAGTAAATAATTGTAAGGTCACACAATACACATGCAATTAATTAAAGGTGGGGGGGGGGGTGTGTGGGTGGGGGGGGATAATTACAAGCTGACCAAAACCACATGCTATTAATTATCAGGGGGTGTGGGGGGGGGATAATTACAAGCTGACCAAAACCACATGCTATTAATTATCAGGGGGTGTGTGGGGGTGTGGGGGTGGGGATAATTACAAGCTGACCAAAAACACATGCTATTAATTATCAGGGGGTGTGGGGGTGTGGGGGTGGGGATAATTACAAGCTGACCAAAACCACATGCTATTAATTATCAGGGGGTGTGGGGGTGTGGGGGGGGGGAAAATTACAAGCTGACCAAAACCACATGCTATTAATTATCAGGGGGTGTGGGGGTGGGGATAATTACAAGCTGACCAAACCACATGCTATTAATTATCAGGGGGTGTGGGGGTGGGGATAATTACAAGCTGACCAAAACCACATGCTATTAATTATCAGGGGGTGTGGGGTGTGTGGGGGTGGGGATAATTACAAGCTGACCAAAACCACATGCTATTAATTATCAGGGGGTGTGGGGGGGGATAATTACAAGCTGACCAAAACCACATGCTATTAATTATCAGGGGGTGTGGGGGTGGGGATAATTACAAGCTGACCAAAACCACATGCTATTAATTATCAGGGGGTGTGGGGGTGTGGGGGGGGGGATAATTACAAGCTGACCAAAACCACATGCTATTAATTATCAGGAGGTGTGGGGGTGTGGGGGGGGGATAATTACAAGCTGACCAAAACCACATGCAATCAATTTAAAATTGAGGGTCAAGGGGGGTGAAAGGGGGGGTGAGTAAAGCTGTACAATGGAGCTGGTAATATACATTTTTAACCAAAGAAAGTGACTAGGCTAGGGGTGTTTAGGGGGCCAAGCTTCCATGCTGGGGAGGTTGGTGCAAGCAAATATGCATGTGACCCACTAAATAATACATTCTTAAAGCTATTTCGATAAGTCAACCATAAAATACTAGACAAAAAACCAAAATCAAAAAAAAAAAAGAATAGGGGACATTCATAGAATAGTCCTATCATGGTAATTAGCTAATGATGACATTGATGCACTACATTAGCAAACATACAAGACATAGGTAATTTTAAAAGAGAAGACTTACCTTAATGTATTCCTCCTGCAGGACGTGGATAATGGCAGAACAGGTCTCTGGAATAATGAGCCCCAGAGCCTGGGGGGAGATGCCTGTCGTGAACTTGAGGTCCTGCAAGCTTCTCCCCGTCGCCAAGTAACGCAACGTGGCGACTAGCCTCTGCTCCGCACTGATGGCTTGCCGCATGCAGGTATTCTGCCTGCTAATATAAGGGGACAGCGAAGCCAACAGACGGTGAAAAATGGGGTCCGTCATCCGGAGATAATTCCTGAAATCATCAGGATTATTCTCACGGATCTCACGGAGCAAAGGCATATGCGAGAATTGGTCACGCTGGCGCAACCAATTCTTGGTCCATGAACTCCTCCTCACCCTGTTCATGGACTGGGCTCGTGCCAAGGTGTTAACCGCAACACCGAGCCCCTGCACAGCACGAACTCGTTCCCGAGTACGTCCACGCTCCATGGCTTCAAAACGGTCGGCTGATCAAACAAACAACTTAACAGAACGCACTGAAGAACAGCAAGGCCTATGAAGAACGACCTGAAAAACAGGAACGAGCGGACCAGAACGGCCTGAGAACAGGTAGGAACTGATCCACACGCACTGAAAGCCAGATACAAACCTCACAAGCACAAACTGAACGGCGGAAGCGAACGAATTAAGCAGAAGTCTGAGAAGCGCGAATCGTCTCTAACCAAACGTCAACTAACACGCGATACACACGAGATTAGCTGACGGGGCCCAAAGGGTGTCGTTTGGGATCTCGAGCTTCCTTTTTCTAGTCCCGTCGTACGTGCTGTACGTCATCGCGTGAACCGCCGGACTTTTTGCGTGATCGTGTGTGGTCAAGTCCGTTCGCTTTTTAGTCCAGCGTACCTAGCGGGAAAGTCCAGCGGATTGTCCGCTGGACTTAGGTCCGCCGGGAAAAGTCCGTACGTGTGTACGAGGCATTAGTATGACTTTACAGGCATACTAAGGACAACCTACAGGCACGATATTTAAAGGAATATTTAATTTTTATTGTTTCACTTTAAGCATTATTAAAATCACTGCTCCCGAACAAACGGACGTTTTTAAAACTTTTTTTTTGCATTGATACATGCCCCCTGGGACCGGACCCGGGTCCCCAAACACTTTTTATGGCAATGTATATGCATATAAGACTTTAAAATTAGCACTTTTGATTTTTCACGTTCGCGTCCCATAGACTTTAACAGTATTTTTTGCCTGTTCTGCAGCAAACCGAAACGGGGGGGGGGGGGGTGTTCGGCTCATCCCTAGCAGACAGATAGGGAGCTCAATCAGGAACAACACCGGTATCATTCCCCATCACAAGCAAAGCCTGGATGCTAGAATGAGGAGCTGGAGCACTTAAAGCGGTGTTTCAGCTGTAAAATTTATTTTTTAAAGTCAACAGCTAAAAAAAAAAAGTAGCTGCTGACTTTTAATAAGTACACTTACCCTCCCAGGGCGCCCGCGATGTCCGCCGCCGAGGCCGACATGTCCCTCGGCGCTCTGGTCCCAGCGCCGCCATCCTCAGTAAGTGAAACAGGCAGTGGAGACTACGGCTTCACTGCCCGTTTCCTACTGCGCATGTGCGAGTCGCGCGGCACTTTGTGAATGGGATGCGCTGTGTTAGGGAACACAGTTCCCAGAACACAGCGCACCCCATTACCCAGAAGACAACGCGGTGGAGGACAGAAGACCGAAGATCACCGTGGAGTAGGAAGGAGGCAGATTAGGAAGACTGCCTAGCAACAGGGATTTCGGATCAGGTAAAAAAAAAAAAAAAATGTTTTTTTTTTTTTTTATTTTTTCCAGAATATTAATGCTCTTTTTTTTTTAGGGTGGCCCTCCACTTTAAGTGATCCTGACAATTTGTTAGGGATTGGGTTTCGGGTTGATTGTATGATGACTGGGAGGAAGGAGTACAGCATACCTGTACATACTTCCCCCTAATGATTTCCGCTAGAGAAAGGTTAATTTAGTAACATTTATTACGCAGAGTGTATTACACTCCCCAGAGGGATGATAGCTGCCCTAAGTGTCGTCAGGAGGTTGGTAATTGTATTTATACGGTTTGACCTATATCCAACAATTTTGGATGGCAGTGGTTGCTGATGTAAACACAATTAGTGGTCTAACATGTGGTGGACCCGGCTCCCCCATTGCTTGGCATCACTGATAGCATCGCTACAACTCCTCACAAAAGATTGTTCTAATTGTAAGCAGTCTTCTATGCTAGGAAAATGGTTTTGACTAAGTGGAAGTTGTCAGACTCTCCAACCATCTCTGGAGATCCATGATCAATACATTTTTACTCTGCTATAAGCTCACGTACATGGGGAGAAACTGCCCCGAGAAGTTTGACAAAATATGGTTGGCTTGGATGGATGCCAAAGATCTTACCATTTAACCAGGGTTTTTACTTCGCCCATCCCTCATTTCTTTTTCTTATCTCCCCTAGTCCTCTCTCTCGCCCTCCCAACCCCCCCCCCCTCTTAATTTTTTTCATTTCCTATCCCCCCTCCCCTTTCTCCAAGTCATTATAGGCTCTATCCATGGTTACTGCAAAACCTTGTCATACTTATATGTTGTATGACTTTTACCAATCTAAGCTGCTCTCTGTTTGCCTTGTGAGATTATTTCCAGATACGCTGTTTGCACAGTGGCTGTATTCTTCCAATTCATGTTCTATATTGTACATTTTGTTTGACTAAGCTTATTATATACTGTCAAAATGTACTGCTATTATTCTTGTTTGCCATTGCATACATTTTCAATAAAAAAAACGTATGCCTGGAAAAGAAAAAAAAAAAGAAAAGGATTATGTAAAGTGTTAGAGTTGAGTTATTGTCAGAATTAGAATTACAGATGGGTTAAAAATCAGGGGGTTACTATTTTGTCCTGTTTCATTTTTATTTTTTTTTATCTCCAAAAGCCCTACATTGAAGATTGTGTTAAACAGGCACTTACAGTGCCTTCAAAAAGTATTTATACCCCTTGACATCTTCTACGTTTTGTCATGTTACAACCAAAAACTTAAATGTATTTTATGTGATAGACCAACACAAAGTGGCACATAATTGTGAAGTGAAAGGAAAATGATAAATGGCGTGCATTTGTATTCAGCCCCAATACTTAGTCAATACTTTGTAGAACCACATTTCGCTGCAATTACAGCTGCAAGTCTATTTGAGGATGTCTCTACCAGGTTTGCACACCTAGAGAGTGACATTTCTTCCATTCCATTCTTCTTTGCAAAATAACTCATGCTCTGTCAGATTGGATGGAGAGCGTCTGTGAACAGAAATTTTCAAGTCTTGCCACAGATTCTCAATTGGTTTTAGGTCTGGACTATGACTGGGCCATTCTTATGCCCTGTACACAGGGTCGGACATTCCTAAAACAAAATCCATGGATTTTTTCCAGACGGATGTTGGCTCAAATTTGTCTTGCATAAACGCGGTCACACAAATCTTGTCGGAAATTCCGAACGTCAAGAACGTGGTGACATACAACACGTACGATGAGCCAAGAAAAATTATGTTCAATTGCCAGTGCGGCTCTTCTGCTTGATTCCAAGCATGCGTGGAACTTTGTGCGTCAGAATTGTGTACACACGATCTGAATTTCCGACATGGATTTTGTTTGGAAATTCCAATGGAAAATGTCCGATGGAGCGTACACACGGTCAGAATTTCTGACAAAAAGCTCCCATCGAATATTTTCCGTTGAAAAATCAGGTGCAGGTGCTTAAAATTTTTGGAGGGCACAAACAAACTGAAAAATACTGAAAAAAAACCCCATCAATCGCAGACTCACTGTGCCCAGCAATTGCAGCCATTGTGCCCATCAATTGCAGCCACTGTGCCCATCAAATGCAGCCACTTGTGCCCCATCAAATGCAGCCACTTGTGCCCCATCAATGCAGCCACTTGTGCCCCATCAAATGTAGCCATTCTGCCCATAAAATGCAGCCACTGTGCCCCATCAAATGCAGCCATGTGTGCCCATCATATGCAGCCACTTGTGCACCATCAAATAAAGCCACTGTGCCATCATATGCAGCCACGTGTGCCCCATCATATGCAGCCACTGTGACCCCCACCCAACCCCCTTGACTGCCCAGGCCTTACCCCATCTTGGTGGCAGGTCAGCTAATGACGGCAGCGAACTGATGGGAGGCTCCCGCCAGTGGCGGGAGGCTTTTTTAAGCCTCTCGCCACTGTAATTTAGACGCCCGGCATCCGAAAAGGGGCCAAAGGCCTGAATAGGGGGTGGCAGTGATGGCCGTGGAAAGATTCAAGCAATGCATAAATCTATCCATTACCATATAGGGTATGGCGTAACAGAGGGGCAGCACCCATGCACCCTTAATGGACGCATCGCCACTGGCTCTGGCTGTATGTTTAGGGTTGTTGTCTTGCTGGAAGGTGGACCTCTGCCCCAGTCTCAAGACTTTTGCAGACTAATGCCGCGTACACGCGGTCGGAATTTCCGATGGAAACAGTCCGATGGGAGCTTTTCATCGGATTTTCTGACTGTGTGTATGCCCATCGGTCTTTTTCTGTCGGAATTTCTGACGGACTTTGGATTGAGAACCTGTTCTTCATTTTTCTGACGGAAAACCTTCCTATCGGATTTTCCGATCGTGTGTATGAAATTCCGACGCATGATCCGAAACAATTTGACGCATGCTCAGAAGTATTAAACTTCCCTTTAATAGTGCTGTCGAACATGTTGTATGTCGCGGTGTTATTGACCGTCGGAATTTGGTGTGACCTTGTGTAGGCAAGACAGTTTGAGGAAAATTCCGTCGGAATTCCAACGGGAAAACCATCAGAGCTTTTTCCGACGAGAATTCCGACCGTGTGTACACGGCATAATGCCGCATACACACAGTCAGAATTCTCGTTCAGGGTGATTTACAGTGTTAGTTTTCTGCCACACATAGTGTTTTGTTTTCAGACCAAAAAGTGAAATTTTGGTCTCATCTGACCAGAGCACCTTCTTCCACGTGTTTGCTGTGTCCCCCACATGGCTTCTCACAAAATCTGCCAGATGGACTTCTTATGGCATTCTTTCAACATGGTTTTCTTCTTGCCAATAAAGAACATTTACGTTTTTGGTTTTACATCTCAAAATGTGGAAAATTTCAAGGGGTGTAAATACTTTTTCAAGGCACTGTATTACTGAAAACCAACATACTGACAGCTTAAAAAAATGTTTAGAATTTTTAATGTGCCTCAAAAAAATCCAAAAAGGTGATAGTAGATTATACAGTTTCTTTCCGCAGCTGCAGATTTTTTAAGGTCACCATTGGAAGCAATATAGAAAAAACAAATGTAAAGTCATTTAGGGGAAAAGAGCGACATGAGTGCTGTCAGATTCGCCATGGAAACGCATGCAAAAGGAAAAACTTTCACAGTTGCACCTGTTAGGTGAGTAATCTTCCAGCTGCATAGAGAATGGCTTTAACTGGATTCTGATTAAACTAGTTTTACAGCAATGTTAGGTGATAAATTTCCACTTGCAGTCTTCGTTAAAAGTAAGACCAGCCAAAACCAAGCTGACAGTTTAAAGTGGGCACAAGGTGCCAGAAGCACCCTCTGCCCCCTATGACTGCCTGCAGTTCTTCGGGGAAGATTCCCATGTCTGAGTTGCTGGCTTCATCTCCCAATTCAGCGGTTCTTGCTTAGCTTCAGGCTGGGCAAGTTAGTCAGCCCTCCCTCACTGATTATACAATAGAAACATCAGAAGGATCTCATCTTGTGCCCTGGCTATCTTTCCTGGCCTACAGCAAGAATATTACGGTAAGGGGAGGAGGCCAAGCTGAGAATTCCTACAGGAAAAAAAAAGAAAAAGCATTTTGTTAGAAGAGGATGCTTCAGGCTCTTCGCTGAACAGGAAAACACTTTGCCCTTGTCTATCCGGCCAGAACTCTTCAACAGAAACCTCCACCTTGAGCTATTATTGTGGTTATCGGTCTCGAAGTGAAGAATTGTTATTTGGATTTTCAGTTCACTGATGTGGATATATTCTATCTGACCTTACACGTGAAGTGCATATTTGCTGGCTATAACATGCTCACTGCTGCCCATCTTTATGCCAGAGATGTCCATCCTTAAGGTCTCATACAGACAGTTAAGCCTTTTAAATCTGAACTCCATGGAAGAAACTTGCAGCATACTTACATTGGGCCAGCTTGGTGTACAACAATCCTAAACATGTGCATTTGTGCAGAAATCTTTTCCAGTGGTCAGAGTAATATAATACCCACTTGAAGAGTAGGCCTTTTCTGTCACTTTTTGTAACAATCAGTATTTTTTGCTAGAAAATTTCCAAGAACCCCCAAACATATATTTTTTAAAGCAGATGCCCTAGAGCAGGGGTCTCAAACTGGCGGCCCTCCAGCTGTTGCGAAAGTACAAGTCCCATGCCTCTGCCTATGGGAGTCATGCTTGTAACTGTCAGCCTTTCAATTCCTCATGGGAATTGTAGTTCTTCAACAGCTGGAGGGCCACCAGTTTGAGAACCCTGCCCTAGAGAATAAATTGGTGGGTTTTGCTATTTTTTTTATGTCACACCGAATTTGCGCAGCGGTTTTTCAAAAGCAATTTTTGGGGGAAGAAAATATTTTTTTTTGATTTTTAAGGCAAAAAAAACACAATACATAACCCATGCTTTACGTAAAATATAAAAGATGATGTTACGCCGAATAAATCTTAAAACTGTGCATACCCATGCAACAGCCACAAACGTCGTAAATTTTACTATCTATTTATTTTTACACGGTCGCTTTATTTCGTTTTTTATCACTTTTATTGTATGGATGATAACATTCTTTGTGGCATCTCTGTAGACATGTCACAAGTACTCTTTATTAAGAGATCTTAAGACCCCAGATCCCTCCTCTGCCCTTAAAACCATTTGATCGCACCAAGATCAGTGTGTTCAAATGCTTTTCATTTTTGAAAATGGCGCTGTTTACATCCGGGGGGAAATCTGAAGTGATGTCAGGTCATCGTTTCCAAGGTTACCAGAGCCAAACAATAGAATAGAGTACCTTAAGGTGTTTTACACTATTGGAGGCTCTGTCTCGACTTTTATCCTTACATGTGGAGATTGATACAATCTGGTTGAAGTTTGGAGGTGCCTTACCGCTCATAGGTACTCTTCAACTGTGAGAGACGGAATCTAAAACAAAAATCCAGAAAATCACATTTTATGATTTTTAACTAATTAATTTGCATTTATTTGCATGACGTTAGTATTTTATACATCAGAAAAGCAGAACTTAATGTTTGGTACAGAAACCTTTGTTTGCAATTACAGAGATCATACGTTTCCTGTAGTTCTTGACCAGGTTTGCACACACTGCAGCAGGGATTTTGGCCCACTCCTCCATACAGACCTTCTCCAGATCCTTCAGGTTTTGAGGCTGTCGCTGGGCAATACGGATTTTCAGCTCCCTCCAAAGATTTTCTATTGGGTTCCGGCCTAGAGACTGGCTAGGCCACTCCAGGACCTCGAGATGCTTCTTACGGAGCCACTCCTTAGTTGCCCTGGCTGTGTGTTTTGGGTCGTTTCTGGAATACCCAGCCACGACCCATCTTCAATGCTCTTACTGAGGGAAGGAGGTTTTGGCCAAGATCTCGCAATACATTGCCCCATCCATCCTCCCCTCAATACGGTGCATTCGTCCTGACCCCTGTGCAGAAAAGCAGCCCCAAAGAATGATGTTTCCACCTCCATGCTTCACGGTTGGGATGGTGTTCTTGGAGTTGTACTCATCCTTCTTCTTCCTCCAAACACGGGAGTTTAGACCAAAAAGCTCTATTTTTGTCTCATCGGACCACATGACCTTCTCCCATTCCTCCTCTGGATCATCCAGATGGTCATTGGCAAACTTTAGACAGGCCTGGACATGCGCTGGCTTGAGCAAGGAGACCTTGCGTGCGCTACAGGATTTTAATCCATGATGGTGTAGTGTGTTATTAATGGTTTTCTTTGAGACTGTGGTCCCAGCTCTCTTCAGGTCATTGACCAGGTCCTGCTGTGTAGTTCTAGGCTGATCCCTCACCTTCCTCATGATCATTGATGCCCCACGAGGTGAGATCTTGCATGGAGCCCCAGACAGAGAGAGATTGACCATCATCTTGAACTTTGTTGCCTTCTCACCAAGCAGCTTGCCTATTGTCCTGTAGCCCATCCCAGCCTTGTGCAGGTCTACAATTTTATCCCTGATGTTCTTACACAGCTCTCTCGTCTTGGCCATTTGTGGAGAGGTTGGAGTCTGTTTGAGTATGTGGACAGGTCTCTTTTATACAGGTAACGAGTTCAAACAGGTGCAGTTAATACAGGTAATGAGTGGAGAACAGGTGGGCTTCTTAACCCCTTGAGATCTGCGCTATAGCCCAATGACGGCTAAAGCGCGGACCTGCTTTGCTGGGACTACGTCTATTTACGTAGTCCCGTGCACGAGCGGCCTGCGCGCCCCCTGTGATCAGCAATCTGTGAGACTCGCTGGATCACAGATCAGAGTAAGGGGTCGATCCCGACCCCTTACCACGTGATCAGCTGTCAGCCAATGACAGCTGATCATGTGATGACAACAGAGCCGGTAATCGGCTATTTTTCCTCCTCACGCTGACAGCGCGAGGAGAAAAAAAAAGCCGATCACCGGCGGCCGTGAGAGGGACATCAGTCCCGATCACGGTGAGCTGGTGCCAGCTCATCAGTGCCCACCTTTGCCCCCTGCCAGTGCCACCTAACAATAGGCAACAGTGCTGCCTATCAGTTCCCACAGTGCCACCCATCAGTGCCTACAGTGCCTCAACAACAGTGCTGCACATCAGTGCCACCTATCAGTGCCCATCAGTGTCACCTACCAGTGCCCATCTGTGCCACCCATCAGTGCCATCTTATCTGTGCCCATCAGTGCCGCCTTATCTGTGCCCATCAGTACTGCCTTATCTGTCCCCATCAGTGCCACCTTATCTGTCCCCATCAGTGCCACCTTAACTGTGCCTATCAGTGCCAACCAGTGCAGCCTATCAGTGCCCACCAGTGCTGCCTCATCAGCGCATATCAATTAAGGAGAAAAATTACCTGTTTGCAAAATTTTATGACAAGCTATTAAACATGATTTAATTTTTTTTCTAAATTTTGCATCTTTTTTTGTTTGTTTAGCAAAAAATAAAAATCCCAGCAGTGATTAAATACCACCAAAAGAAAGCTCTATTTGTGGAAAAAAATTATAAAAATTTCGTTTTGGTACAGTGTTGTATGCGCACAATTGTCATTCAAAGTGCGTCAGCGCTGAAAGCTGAAAATTGGTGTGGGCAGGAGGGGGGTTTAAGTGCCCAGTAAGCAAGTGGTTAAAGAAAAAATAACAGGTCTGTGAGAGACGGAATTCTTACTGGTTGGTAGGTGATCAAATACTTATGTCATGCTATAAAATGCTAATTCATTTTTTTTTAAATCATACAATGTGATTTTCTGGATTTTTATTTTATATTTAGTCTCTCACAGTGTAAGAGTACCTATGATAAAAAAATTACAGACCTCTACATGCTTTGTAAGTAGGAAAACCTGCAAAATCGGCAGTGTATCAAATACTTGTTCTCCCCACTGTATTAGTTATATACATAACTATATATACATGGTCCATTGGCATGGACCATAGGGTGAGTAGATGGATTGAAAACTGGCTACAAGGGTGAGTTCAGAGGGTAGTGATAAATGGGGAGTACTTGGTCAGGGGTGGAAAGTGGGGTCCCCCAGGGTTCTGTGCTGGGACCAATCCTATTTAATTTGTTCATAAACGACCTGGAGGACGGGGTAAACAGTTCAATCTCTGTATTTGCGGACGATACTAAGCTAAGCAGGGCAATAACTTCTTTGTAGGATGTGGAAACCTTGCAAAAAGATCTGAACAAATGAATGGGGTGGGCAACTACATGGCAATTGAGGTTTAATGTGGAAAAATTTAAAATAATGCATTTGGGTGGCAAACATATTTCCACCCAATCTACTCACTGGGGGAGAACCTCTGGGGGAATCAAGGATGGAAAAGGACCTGGGGGTCCTTGTAGATGATAGGCTCAGCAATGGCATGCAATGCCAAGCTGCTGCTAACAAAGAAAACAGAATATTGGCATGCATTAAAAAGGGGATTCATTCAAGAGAGAAAGCAATAATTCTCCCACTCTACGGCTGCATTCACACCTGAGCGTTTTGTAGCTTGAAGCCTGAAGCTACAAAATGCTAGAGGGGAAAAAATCCATTATTCTCAATGGAGATGGTTCACATCTCCACTCCATGTCGCCTGAAGCCGAACCCCTGAAGCTCAAACAAGTTCCGGACCCTTTTTTGTTGCTCGAATCGGGCAAAATCGCGGCAAAACGTTGTAAAAAACGCTGCAAAACGTCGTAAAAATGCTGCAAAATCGTGCGATTTTCTGCCTGAAAACGCTACGCTCAGGTGTGAATGCAGCCTACAAGACTCTGGCGCTGTGCAGTTGTGGGCACCAGTCCTCAGGAAGGATGTGCTAGAAATATAGCGAGTACAGAGAAGGGCAACAAAGTTAATAAAGGGTCTGGAGGATATTAGTTATGAAGAAAGGTTACGATCACTGAACTTATTCTCTCTGGAGAAGAGACGCTTAAGATGGGATATGATTTTAATTTACAAATACCGTACTGGTGACCCCACAATAGGGATAAAACTTTTCCTTGGAAGGGAGTTTAACCACTTTCAGACCGGACTAATCTGCAGCCAAAGGACCAGGCCCCTTTTTGCGATTCGGCACTGCGTCGATTTAACTGATTGCGCAGTCGTGCGACGTGGCTCCCAAACAAAATTGACGTCCTTTTTTTCCCCACAAATAGAGCTTTCTTTTGGTGGTATTTGATCGCCCCTGCGGTTTTTATTTTTTGCGCTATAAACAAAAAAGAGCGACAATTTTGAAAAAAAACACATTATTTTTTATTTTTTGCTATAATAAATATCCCCAAAAATATATAAAAAAACATTTTTTTTTCCTCAGTTTAGGCCGATACGTATTCTTCTACATATTTTTGGTAAAAAAAATCGCAATAAGCGATTATTGATTAGTTTGCGCAGAAGTTATAGCGTTTACAAGATAGGGGATAGTTTTAAAGCATTTTTATTCATATTTTTTTTTATTAGTAATGTCGGCGATCAGCGATTTTTTTTTTGTGACTGCGACATTATGGCGGACACATCGGACATTTTTGACACATTTTTGGGACCATTGTCATTTATACAGCAATCAATGCTATTTAAATGCATTGATTCCTGTATAAATGACACTGGCAGTGAAGGGGTTAACCACAAGGGGGCAGTGTAGGGGTTAAGTATGCCTAGGGGTGTGTTTCTTACTGTGGGGGGGCGTGGCTGTCAGCTAGTAAATGCTGATCTCTGCTCCAATCACAGGGAGCAGAGATCGGCGTCACTAGTTGCTAGGCAGAACGGGGAGATGCTGTTTATCTCGGCATCTCCCCGTTCAGCCTTCCCGTGAGACGATCGCGGATGACCCCGCGGCAATCGAGTCCGCGGGGCCCGTGACCGGACTCACGGGGGTCCCGACCGGGGTGGGAGCGCGCCGCTCCCGGCGCGCTCCCTATGGCACGGACAGGCATTAAGGAGGGACTTATATATACGCCCTCCTGCCTGTACATGCCATTCTGCCGACGTATATCTGTGTGCGCCGGTCGGGAAGTGGTTAATAAGACACGTGGCCACATTCAAATTTGAAGAAAAGAGGTTTAACCTTAAGCTGCATAGAGGGTTCTTTACTGTAAGAGCGGCAAGGATGTGGAATTCCCTTCCACAGGTGGTGGTTTCAGCAGGGAGCATCGATGGTTTCAAAAAACTATTAGATAAGCACCTGAACGACCACAACATACAGGGATATACAATGTAATACTGACATATAATCACACACATAGGTTGGACTTGATGGACTTGTGTCTTTTTTCAACCTCACCTACTATGTAACTATGTAAGTATGTAACATTGTTAATGGACATATTTTTTATGGACACTTTTTTCATGTATTAAGATTATTTTTGTTTGTGATTTTTTTTTCACATGACTTATATACACTTAAGCCCCATACACACGGTCGGATTTTCCGATGGATTCTGTCCTATCGGACAATGTTGTCGGGAATTCCGACCGTGTGTAGGCACCATCGGACATTTTCCATCGGATTGTCCGACGGACAAAGTTGTATGTCCTGCTCTAAAAATTTTCCGACAACAAAGTCCGATCACACCAATTCCGATCGTGTGTACCGAATTCCGACGGACAAAGTGCCACGCATGCTCAGATCACATTACAAGACCAAAGCTATTGGCTACTAGCCTCTACGTAGACCCGTCGTACGCAACGAACGTCACCACGTTCAGAATGATCGGATTTTCCGACAACTTTGTCCGACCGTGTGTATGCAACACCAGTGTCGGACTAAATCCGTCGGACCAAATCCGATGGATTTGGTGGTCGGATTTTCCTACCGTGTGTATGGGGCTTAATGCGCTACTATGAAATGTTTGTATTGTTTTGGATTGGATTATATTTCACCAATTTAGTTAGATACGGTATTTGTTCGGCTCTGCGTTCAGCCGGTGGAAGTGCCAGCTGGTCAATCGGAACTCCCAGTGGTACGGGAGATCCCAGTAAAGCTGCTGAAGGGGGGGACATCCCCTTCCGCTGCTTGTAAAAGCAATCCAGCGGCTAGTTAGCCACTATGTTTGCTTTTTATATGACCATCGGCTTACGATACAGGGATGATGTATAACCACTTGAAGTCCTGTGACTTACCAGGTACGTGACTGGTTGGCAATTGGATACTCTGACCAGGAAAATGAGTTCACGCTCAATGCCATATACCTGTAAAGTGCATAAACAAGTGTATCTATGCACCAAAACAAGCTTTTTTTTACACTTGATTTTTCTGACAGCTCCTTGCAGAAAGATCCATCTTTGATAGGAGTATTTTGGTATGCCCTTGTACATGAGACCTAAAACTGTTGTTGCTATCGCTGAGAGTTGGGAACTATGCATATACTGCAATAATCCATATTCCCATTGCACACGTTCCTGGGACGAGCTCTAGGGTATTAGGTGCTGTAGCAATCACCAGATGGAGACTGGATCTTGAAAGCCATAATGAATATATTTGCCAGCACACCACGGTTTTTCAAGTTGAGTCTAAACATTTTTTTATTAACGCATGATCACTTAACAAACAATAGAGCAGCGGTGGCCCATCCATATGGGGTGCAGGGTCGCCGCCCCCCTTATCCATGCGCCCGGCCCCTAATTTACATGCAGGGCGCCGAACGCATGGATTGAATAGGGTTTTTTTTTGTAGAAGCACATGATTAGAGCCGGAGGGCCAGAAAAGGGTGGGCTTGAACCCATCCAGTTTTGTGACAATAGCAAATTAATATTCGCTATTGTCTTCCCGATTCTCCTCCCGTCCAATCCTGGCTCAGGAAGCGGGTCCTGAGACCAGATTGGCAGAGAGAAGAAGCGATCCTAATGGTGGCCGAGGAGGAGGAGGGAAGAGACGCAGGGGAAGCCACACCGCCATGTAGCCTAGGAAAGAAGAGACGCAGGGTGAAGCCACTAATCGGAGGAAGCCCGCGACCTAGATGGGGTAAGTGTGGGGACCAATTGACCAATCAGGGTGGGTGTGCGGGTGACCTAAAAAATATACCACCAGCCACCACTGCAATAGAGTGCAACGTTTCAGAGTCACGCAGGATCCCTTCGTCAGGCATGTAATAGCAAAGTTTCGGAGTCACACATGACCCCTTCATCATCAGATGCCTGACGAAGGAGAGCTGCGTGACTCTGAAACGTTGCACTCTCTGGTTTGTGATATGATCATGCTTCAGTAAAAAAAAGTTTGGACTCAACTGGAAGATCTGTAGTCTGATGGAAAATATATTCATTGATGCATATACTGCAGACACGGGACTACAAGCTCCTTTGGGCTCTTTATGTAAATATGTCAAATCCATCACTAAATCTCAGTATAATATATTAGTGCTACATATTGTATGTAAAAGATAATAATAATGTACTAAACAAAACCAAGACATAATTTACAAGCAGAACCCTAATCAATAAAAGCTGGACAGCAATGCAGTAATTTACAAGAATAGGATTGTATTTCAGTTTTTATTAATATTGGTTTTTACCTTGTTATTACACTATATAAATGAAATTGTTTAAATTGATTGAAACCGGAATCCTTGAGAGATGCAAAGCAGGCATGAAATTGATGTCTTTGTTTGTTGTGTGCATATACATTGCGACTTGCAGAGTATATAAATCAAACATAAAGATGCAGCGGCAGAGCTGAATGAATTTATCAGGGTAGGGATAGCTCCATGCCTATTACATGTGCATTATATTAGTGTTGGAGGTGTACCTGGCATACGGATAAATCCCCAGTGAAAAATATTTTGAAGAGCTCGGGTACAGGTGATCTGATTTATTCGTACAGTAAGTATGTCATCAAAATTTTATGCATTTAATAAGTGAATCATCAATCGTGTCCCTTTCATTCTTGTACAGAAGCTACAAGACTTCGATCAACAAATTGCAGGAACTCTATCCTATAAATGTAAATGGGATATAGTGATGCACTGTGTAATATATATTAGTCAGACAATTTTTTTTAGTCTTTCGGAAATCTGCAATGGTTAACTTCTATGGGGAAATCATGTTCGGAGGCAGCCTGTGCTATCCAGCTGTTCCTGGGACTGCTGAAGGATAAGCCTGAAAGTCCTTGAATGAGGTTTTCAAGGTCGTTCTTATTATGATGTCCAACCTGTACAAGAATTGACCAAGAGGCTTCTAGTAGAAATCTAAATGATTAAAGCTAAATTTCTACTTTTACAAGGTTGAATTCAAACAGTACAAATGGACCATCATTATCACTTATTTATATATAACTTTATTGTATATTAAAACCTAGCTCCAGGTAAAGGGTTGGAGTTTAATCCAGTTGTGTTATTATTCTGTATAATTTAAAGCCCAACTCCAGCCAAAAGCAAGTTTTTGTGGAAGTGACCCCCCTATCAGATTTCACCCCACTACTGCTGAAGACAAGAAATTATGGGAAATCTTTCAAATGAGGACACATTATTAAAATGGGGAAGTGTCACAGTACATTTACTGTCTGTGTCTTCCTGTCCCAGTGTCCATTACTCCCATGTCTTGTCCTGCTGTAACAGGGACAAGAAGAGAAGACATGAATCTCCCAAATGGGGTGACAGACATCAATTTACAAATAATCCAATGAGAGCGCCAATCAAATGTTCAAGAGTTTATGGTAGTTTAATGATAAAATTGATTCATGGCAGAATCAATTGTATTCACTACCTGCCGACGGCAGCAGGTGCAGGCGCAATCATGTACATGACTGCCTTCTTCCAGGTTTGGGGCGCATATGTGCGGGCTGCCTGCTGACCTGTGCTGTAATTGGACACCATACCAGTATGGCAGCAGATCGGCTCTCTTCTCCCATCTGTGTGAGGGAGAAAAGAGGGGGAACTCTTTGTGCAGGTTCTGGGCTGTATGAGAGAGACGCTCTCAGCTCAGAGCTCTGCTGAGGAGGCACTGATAGGCAGCAAGGATAGACTGCACTGATGGACACTGATAGGCGGCATTGATGAGCACTGATAGGCTGTATAACAAGGGGTGAACAATGGTGCAAGGATAACAAAACCAAAAGGTGTCTGCTAGCTCAACATAAAAAGTTCATAAGATCATTTAAGGTCTATTTGGTCCATATGCTGTAGAAAGAAAAAAAAAAAACAATACTTCAGGCAGCGTGTTCTGTAGAGGTTGAAGCAGGACTCTATGAGAAAGTAGCACATATGTGCAAATGCGTAGCCACACCCCAGCTGCATCATCGCTGAGGTCATGTCCGCCTCCCTGCTGTACCCAGAAGCATGTTGTCCCTGGAAGGGAGTGCTCCACAGGAATTGACAGTGCTTTTCTTTACCACCACCGCTAGAGTATGCAAATCGGATGCCCGGTAGCAGAGGACAGATGAGCTTTACTTTTTATAATTTCTGTGAGTTGCTTGATTTTAGCGCAATAAATACAGTATTATTTAATCATTACACTTATGCCGCTTACACACGAGTGGATTTTCCGTCGAATGGTGTATACATCACCAATAAAAACATGGATTTGCATAACACATATAGTGACTATTGTATGCATGCGTAATCTTGTCTTATAGATATAGGGTATAAAGAAGACAAGATTATGCATGCTGCAACAGTCACTATATGTGTTATGCAAATCCATGTTTTTATTGGTGATGTATACACCATTTTTATGTGTTTGCATAAATAAAATTGTATACTATTCTTATTTCTGTGTTTTTATTAAGTTGCCTTTAAAGTCCCACTAGTACCGGGGTACTTAACTATCTATGGTTTATGTGGGTAGTCAACTATTTCTATAATTGTTTATAGACATGTAGCCGAATACACTTTGGCCTAAATTTATGAAGACATTTTTTTATTTATTTATTTGATATGTTCTATAAGTAGAAAATATTGTTGTTTTTTTTCCCACATTTTCTGCCTTTTTTCCTTTCTAGAATAAAAAATAAAAAACCCAGTGGTGATCAATTACGGGCAAAAGAAAGCTCCCATTTGTGTGAACAAAATTATATAAATTTAATTTGCGTGCAGTGTTGCATGATTGTGCAATTGACAGTTAAAATAGCACAGTGCTAAATAGCTAAAAATTAACTGGTCATAAAGGGGGTAAAACCTTCCAGAGGTCAAGTGGTTAAATTACTTTAAACTCTTGGATTATAATTGGATCTTGCTTTATTGGGGTTTATTTTTTACTTTCTCTGGATGAACTGTGGGTATAGGTTCTGTATGTGGAGATTTTCAATTTATTTGATTCATTTATTTTTTTCTATTGATTGAATTAGATGGACTTGTGTCTTTTTTCAGCCTGACTAACTATGTAAAGTGCATAAGCTGGAGGAAGCAGGCTGAAAGATATCAGTCCTGCTCGAAAGTAAGCCTGATTCACCCTATACGCCTTGCTGGACATATACCATACATCAGCCTTCCCTAAATGACGGACCGCAGTCTGGATTCAGACCGACTGACAGCCCAGTCAGGACTGTCAGCCTGCAGCACTGTATCCTCACTGAGCTGCAGTCTTTGGTTGCTAGGAATGGCAGTGTCCTAGCAACCACACATATACCTCGCCCCCACAGCACCCATATCCTCCCAGCTCTCGCCCCCTGCCTGCTACAGGAACATATCGGTCAGGTAAACGGCACTTTGATGGGCTCTACTGATTTATAGACTCTAATGGGGGCAACTGGTCTATATGCAGGAACACTGATGGGGGGCAACTAATCTATAGGGGCGACACCTGATGTAAGGGAGCATTGACGGGGAAAACTGATGTAAGGGGGCACTGATGGGGACACCTGATGTAAGGGGGTACACTGATGGGCACAACTAATGTTTGAGGGGAACTCTGATGGGAACACCTGATGTAAGGGAGCACTCTAATGGGAATACCTTATGTATGGGGGTACTTTGATGGGAATGCCTGATGTATGGGGGCACTCGGATGGTGACACTTGTTGTATGGGGGGCACTCTGATGGGGACACCTGATGTAAGAGAGCACTCTGATGGGAATGCCTGATGTATGGGGACACTCTGATGGGACACCTGATGTATGGGGGAACTCTGATGGAGACACCTGATATATGGGGTCATTCTGATGGGGACACCTGATGAATGGGGGCACTCGGATTGGGGACACATGATGTATAGGGGTACTCTGATGGGGACACATGGTGTATGGGAGCACTTTTTTGGGGACACTTAATGTATAGGATCACTCTGATGGGGACACTTGTTGTATGAGGGTACTCGGATGGGGACACCTGATGTAAGATGGCATGGATGGAAACATCTGCTATATGGGGGCACTCTGATAGGGACCCCTCATGTAAGGGGGCACTCTGATATAAGGAAGCACGCTGATGGGGACACCTGATGTACTATAAGAAGGTACCTTGATGGGGTAAAGCATTATTTGTTTTCTTGTTTATGTTATGTTGTTTCCGGTAAAGATAGATTTGTATTCCATGCAAATGCAAGAACAAATGTAAAGCCATCCAAGTTCAAACTGTCCACATGTACAATGTCATAACTGAAAATTGACAATAAATATTGTTGAGATGCTATGGAAATTGTACATTGTCTAAATTTTTGATAGACATACAATGACTACATCCTATTGGAGTCAAAGCTCAAATACGAGATTCAGACTGCAGCTGGAATTTTTTTTTAGCAACTGAGCCTCCCTGAATTTTATTACATTACCCCTGCCATACATCATAACAGTTATTAGACATATTGGGTCAGTTAGTAGGGGGACAGTTAATATAAATAAGAAAACCTGAGTCCTGCAGGAATTTACATCTTTAGGTTAGAAGGAGAATTAGCGATATCCTAAATTTGAATCTCAGGCAAACTGCAAAGAACATAGGGGGTTATTTACGAAAAGCAAATCCACTTGAAAATCCACTCAAGTACAAAGTGCACTTGAAATTTCACTTAAAGTGCATTTGGAAGTGCAGTCGCTGTAAATCTGAGGGGTAGATCTGAAATGAGCGGAAGCTCTGCTGATTTTATTATCCAATCACGTGCAAGCTAAAAATCTGTTTTTTTTTTTTTCCTTGCATGTCCCCCTCGGATTTACAACGACTGCACTTGTAGTTTGCACTTGTAGTGCAAAGTGGATTTGCCTTTTCGTAAATAACCCCCATAGTTACCATACATGTATCAGAATTGTGATACCTTCCAAACATTTTGGAATTCTGTAGCATTTGACAGACTGTACATATTTAAAGACATATCAAGCTTCATTTTTTTTTTTTTTTCAGTAAAGTGTTTAAGATCAGCCTGGTAAAATTGAAAAGAAAAAAACTGGTAAACTGCTTGCCAGAAAAGGATGAATATGTGAAATAATCGTTTTCCTAAACTCAAGTGGTTGTAAAGGATGAATTTTTACCTTAATGCATTGTAGCCATATTCTGTGTGTCTGACGTAGGCACAGAGTTGGCTCGGTAGCGAGCACGCATGAGTGCCTGCATATCAAGCCGCTTGCTATGGGGGCACTCGTGGGGGGGGGGAGCTAGGAGCACTGGTACTCCAGAAAAGAAGGATCGAGGCTGCTTTGTCCAAAACCATTGCACAGAGCAGGTAAGTACCATGTGTTTGTTATTTCAAAAAAAAAAATGTATTGATCCTTTACAATAACTTTTACAAACCACTTTGACCTACAGGTAAGCCTAGATTAAGGCTTACCTGTAGGTCCAATAAATATCTCGGAAACCTACATGGTTTAGGAGATATTAAGAAAAGAAAAGGCACCGCTATCTACAGCGCATGCGCCGTAGACATCGGCGCACAGGTGCACTGCACATGCCGAGATCACGGTGATATGCCGCTCTCGTGCTCATGCGCGGGAGTGGCGTTTGTGGTAGGCTTCCTGGCCTGGAGGAGTGTATCCGCCACCCTATCGGAGCAGCCCTGCTCTAGATATCTAGCCCTCTCAGTCTCCAAGCCGTCAGGTGCAATGACAGCGCTTAGGAGAGAACCGAGGGCCAGAAGGGCTTGGAAGGCCGCCCTCATCTCCAGAATATTGGAAGATAGAGAGCCTAGGAGGCTGAGGCACCCCTGGCTGGGAGGGATGCAGCATGGATCGATGGCGGCGCAGAAGATCGTGGATGAGGGACGCTTCGGGGGCTTCGTTCTCAGGTAAGTCATTCATAATGAGCTAGTATGCTATGCATACTAGCTCATTATGCCTTTGCCTTGCAGGTTCCGTTTTTTGTTTTTTGTTTAACTAAAAATATTGTTAACCATCTTAGTTTTTAGCCTTGAATGTAATAAAGAAAATACTCTATTTTAAAAAAATATATCTTTATTGTATCTGCCTAGAGATGTCTGTAAAAGTGGCAAAGAAATGATAAAGTTTGCATCAGGCAAACTCACATCTTTCATTTTACATGGATGATTAGATGAAGTCATTTAATGTGATCTCAGCACATCTTAAATTTATCCTTGCCGCAGGGTGGCCAGGTCACTTGTGTCTCTGCCTGGTCTCAGTGGGAGAAAGAAAGGTGCTAAACAGTTTGTTCAACACTCTAAAAATAAAAAAGAGGAAAAAAAAAACCTCCTCAGAACAACAAATGTTAACACAATAGTATTTATCACAGAATCTTAATTAAAGTACAAAGTTTTACTGTATAGCAGCATCTAGTGTGGAAAAATTCACACCCTAAAGTAATAAAATATTCACACATTTAATAAGGATCACTAGTTTTAATTACCTCTCACACCAGCAGGGAACTGCACAAGAGTTGAATTTTATGTATGCTTTCTGTAACAGCCAATTACCGGCTGTTACTCTCATAAAATATATTTTTGGGGGACAGTGGATGATGCGCGAGCATCAACTGACCAATACTGTGCTGTAATTACTGTACTAAGTAATTTTATGGAAAAAATAAAAATAAAAATGGTGCAGCAGTTTTGTTTGAGCATATTTTGATTTATTTAAATTCGCAAGGGTATTGGTGACCATGCAAGTCATGTTAGCTGTTCTGCCTGTTTGCCATTATGACCGAAGTGTGGGAAGAACAGAATACACATGGCGATCAAGAGTAGTTCATTACCCATAGCGAAGGGGTTCTTAATTGAGGATTCAACAAGTGGAGGGTTATCAAAAGGGTAATGCCGCTCAAGCTTGGCTTGCATACACATGGTCACACAAAAGTTTGCTGAACTTTCGACCATCAAGAACGCTGTGACGTACAACACTGACTAGCCGAGAAAATTAAGTTCAATGCTTTATAGCATTCATCGAATTGTTTCCGAGCATGTGTGGGAATTGGTACAGACGATCGGAATGTCCGATCGGAACTTTTTCCGACCCAAAAAATTGAGAACATGCTCTCAATCTTTAGCTGGCTGGAATTCCGCCAGCAAAAGTCTAATAGAACATACACACGTCGCATTTTCGGACCAAAAGCTCTCATCAGACTTTTGCTGGCGGAATTTCTGCTCGTGTGTACGGGGCATTAGTCAGCAGAGCAGTAATCTGGACACAGCAAGGGACAAGCAGCAATAGGAGTGATACTAAACAATATTCTTACCCTTCAAAAATAAACCACACATCCACTAACGAATAGTCTTGTAATCTATTTTTCATGAAATCATTTCTTACTATGTTTATCTGCCTCCTTGTAACATCCTCGCCCTTCCCGTCCTTTCCCCTCACTTCCATTTGCTTGGAACAAGCAGTGCATGCTACTTTAGGTTTTCTGTACTGCTTTATGCACACTACAAATCTAACAGTCCATAGTCCATTTTGGAATTGAGCAAGAGAAGGTGAATATGTTTCAACATACAGTGAGACCATGGAGAAAGAATGTAAGTATTTCACCCAATTCATCACCCAAGAGCAGGGATCTCCAAACTATGGCCCTCCAGCTGTTGCGGAACTACACATCCCATGAGGCGTTGTAAAACTGACATTCACAGACGGGACTAGGCATGATGGGAATTGTAGTTCCTGAACAACTAGAGGGCCATAGTTTAGAGACCCCTGCCCAAGAGATTAAGGGAGTAATTAACCCTTGCAGTGTGTGGAGGGGTAAGGGGACACTACAAGGTGGATTTTTCAGTAAAGCTGAAGTTCAAATTCAAGTTAACCACTTTGTGCAGGCACCTTCTGGCTCTTAAAGGGATTTCAGATGGCAGGAGGCGGGGCAGGATATATGATCATGTGACCATCATTGATTGGCTGTCCCGGTGCTCACGTGATCAGAAAGCTCCCAAACGCAAGAAATAAATCGGCAGCTTTCCGTTAGCCACCCCAACTGTACCGGGAGCATGCAGGGCATGCAGTGTTGGTACTGCTGTGTTTGCTAAATAGTACACAAATATGTGGCCTCTCGGCACCAAGACCCACCTGCTGAGAGGCAGCATATTTGCATGCCGTCAGTCCCTAGGGATAAAAATTGGAACTTGGAAGAAAAACCGAGAGAAGGTGGCAGCACCTATGACAGACAGGAGCACTGTAAGCATGGTCCTGGAGGAGATCACTAGCTCGATATGTCTGCCAGTGTGTGGTGATATGCTGAGCATACTAGCATAGGCTTGGCACCAGGGATCGCAATTGTAACCCCCACCAGGGGGGCCTGTACAGCCTCCGTCTGACATTAGGCTTTATGTCCCTGTGTCACCCATAGAGTAGAGCGTGCCTGTGTGTGGATGGGGGGGGGCAACCGAGAGGCCAGTATGCAAGGAATGTGACAGGCCAGACCAGGCCCCTCCCCTCCACACAGGTGCCAGGCGGGATGTGGCCACGAAGTGTCAAAACATGGACAGTTTCTCGAAAATCTTTTGAATTACCCTCTCAATATGTAAATAAAGACCTTAAATAACTCTTTAGTTACTTTAAGTATCTTGGTGCACGGTGTCAAGTATTTTGGCATGTGGTGGAAGCTGCGGGTAGTAGAGAGAGGGTCCCGGGCCTACAAGCTTCAAGCTATGCAGCTGTATACTAGCACGCTATGGCTAAAACCTCCTAGACCAAACGAAAAACATTTTTTGCAGAGGTTTAATTCCACTTTATCTTTAGGTTAAAGGCTCCTCTTCAAATAACATATGGTAGACGTATAACTAAATCCAAAACACCCCTAATTTGTTACATAAATAATTTCATAGCTATAAGACTTCAGGAAAAAGATAATCTGTTCCATTTAATCATGAAATGATTGTTTTACATTGAAGATGTGCAAAATATATTAATTCTTTCTATCCGATACCTTGTGGCTGTGATTTATCTGAATTCCAGATTCTTATTTCTATTTTAAGTTACTGCAGTGTAAATGATTTTCGGATTAGAGAGAGAGATGTGAGACGTGTATATTTCCCTGACCACAGGAGGTGTATTTTACGGAGGAAATCTGCAGACTTCTTTCATGTTTGATATGTAACTCTTTGCACGCTAAGTAGACCCAAAATTGAGCTCAGTTTTGAAGGAACCACCTGGTAACTGCTTATGCCGCGTACACACGATCGGACTTTCCGGCGGGATTGTCCGCTGGACTAGAGTCCGCCAGACATTCCGTCCGTGTGTGGGGCTCCGGCGGACTTTTTATTCCCAAAAGTCCGGCAGATCTAGTTTTAAGTTTTGAGTATATAACTGGCAGCGCAACACGTCTGAGCCATTAGAAGAGGAGATAGCGACGAGTCAACATCGGAAGAAGAAAGAAGAACAAGAAGAAGAAGCAGAAGGCAGCAAAAGAAGCCCGGGCCACCGCTAATAAAAGAGCTGGAAGAAGAAAGCGGAGGCCCGGCAAGAAGAACAGAAGAGACCCCGAAGACCCCCAAGTCGGAACAAGACCCCCAGACGGCGGCAACGAAGAAGAAAGCTGGGCTCCTCCACTAGTGAAAGAGCTAGTAAAAGAGCATTAGATAGCAGAGGAGTCCAGCGAGAAGACCCCCAAGACGGAAGAAGACCCCCGGAGCTGTGCAATAAAGTATTTAAAAAATTGTGTTTTTTTTTTATTTACACTTTTTTCCTTAGGTGAATGGGTAGGGGTACACCGTCCCCCATACTCATTCACATAGGGTGGGGGGCCGGTATCTGGAGGCCCCCATATTAAATGGGGCTCCTGGATTCCAATAAGCCCCCCGCCCGCAGACCCGGACAACCAATGGCCAGGGTTGTCGGGAAGAGGCCCTTTGTCCTCATCAACATGGGGACAAGGTGCTTTGGGGAGGGGGGCCCTTTCCCCAGGGCACCCCCATGTTGAGGGCACGCGGCCTGGTACGACTCAGGAGGGGGGGGGCGCTCGCTTGGCTGGGCAAAAGCAACAAGCTTGTATAGCTTGTCTTCTGTTAAGCAAGTTTTTGTTAAGGTGGCGGTGCACATGAGGGTGGTGCGAATCACTGTGTTACAGTTCGTTTCATGAATCAAAGAACTTTCACTTTTGCCATCACGTGGAGATTTTATGTGATCTGTGCTCATCTCTTAAGGACTTTGCAGCATTATTTCTTGAACTACTTTAGCTAGCGTGGCTCCATTCTATATCTTAAAAGTTAACCCTGCTGTGTCAAATCTGAATTGTACAGACCCTGGTTTCCCTGTAATACACATGTGCATTATTTTCAATAAATACTACCTATAAAAAAAAAAAAAAAACACTCGTCTACCTGGGCAATTTTTAAATTTTCTGCACACGTTAAAATCTAAATTTCTTTATAAAAATTACTTTAACCCCTTAAGGCCCACGCCTCCCAGCCCTTTAAGAAGTTTTTAATGCCAGGAGGCTGGTTTCTGATCATGTGACCACAGTGATTGGCTGTCACAGCAGTCACATGATCGGAAAGCTGCCGATCGCAAGTAGAGATCAGGAGCTTTCCGTTAGCCACTGGTAACTGTTCCCGGAGCACACAGGGTGAGTGCTCGCAGTACAGCTTTGTTTACATTCTGGTACGCATATATGCGGCCGATCAGTGTTAAGGCCAAGAGGCCGTATATATGCTTACCGCCGGCATGAAGAGGTTAAAGCCCCCAAACAATTATATATTTTCTTAAAACAAAGACTCTAGAGCAGGGGTGCCCAACCAGTGGCCCGGGGGCCACATGTGGCCCACGGAGCCCTCTGATGTGGCCCGCGACCTCCTGCTCTGGGATAGAATAGAAAGAATACTGTTATTAAAGGTCAGTTTATTACTAAAATCAGAGTGTATATATGGGCATATCTTTTCTGCAGTGGTTACTGGGCTGCTTTCAAACTGATCCGCAGGTGCAGAGCAGTTTACCTGTGGGTTACCTGCACTGAGCCATAGACTTCTATTATTACCTGCGAGTTTGGTGAGCTTTCTGAAAGTGCACCAAACCTGCAGAATATAAGACGTCTTTTGCAAACTGCAGGAAAGCCAAAGGTACACTGCGTTGCACATGTGGTGCAGGTAAACCGCAGCGTATCAGTGTCAAAGCAGCCTTGGACCCCTTTCACAAGGTCAGTCAGACAGTCCGACCAATTGGACCCTCCATTCACCTCTAAGTAGGGGCAGACATAAACCGACTTGTGTTCTACCTCCAATACGATAAACTAAAAAGTATCGTGGGCTGCGTCAATGTCTGCTCTCCAAATGCAGAGTGGACACGGACATGCCATCCACCCGCTCCGCTCATTGTGGCCGCGACCGGTTACCAAGTCGCTTAAGTGGCCCTTGCTCTTCAAAAGGTTGGGCACCCCTGCTCTAGAGAATAAAATGAATTGAATTGCTAATAAGCTCCCTATTTGATAGCGGTAGCAGTGGTTATTTTTAAAGAGACATCAGGGGTCTGTTAGGGCCCCTAATGTTTATCGCAGTCCCAGTAAACATGAAAAGCATTTTGCCACATTCCCTGACTCTCTGGAGGAAAAGGAGAGCCAAGGACCTACAGCAGGAACCAGTGGTGGTGGCAGAAAGGGGCGCACCTTCAGAGCCCCCGTAATTGTAATCACTTTTACCTGAAAGCTGATTGCCAGTTGTAGGCAGTAGCTTACGTTAACCTCTTGAATACCGGGAAAGTTATAAATGTATCTAGGGCTTTTGTTGTGTTAATTGCACAGTTTAAGTAATTTTCACATGTCTCATGGAGTTACTCCTTAACAAAAAAGGGGGTTGGAAACTTTTATTAACCCTGGCATCTGCGCAAACATGTAGACATGTAGACGATCTTATTTAAAAAAAAAAAATTATAAAAATATATTATAGATTAAGCCAATAAGACATATGGGATAGTAAGCATATGAAACATTCAATGCAGCAGATACAATAGTATGGTGATGTTCACAATATAGCATCTAGTATATTAGTAAAAGTGAAACTGGCATGGCAGCTTTTTCTGGTTGAATATAATATAAAAAAATAAAATAAAATACCATCAACAATTAAAATATTAAGCAAGTAAAACTATCTGGATCCAACAAAGAAAACCTAATTAGATACAATAAGCATATCTGTTATTAACTTTCGATGATGAATGAAAGCACTTGAGATTACCCACGTCTGGAGATGTCCCTGAACTAAGATACCAATGCCTCCAGCATAAACACGCCATCCCCTCATCCTTCCTGACGCACTGAAATATTAACTATATGTTTTAATCCTCAATCTTTAATACCAACATAGGATAACAAATAACTGCTAATGTTGCCAATACTGTATACTAAAATCAGTACGTCCTTTGAGTTCACTTCAAGGTTATACAGTATACTGTAATGTTCATTAGTAGACAAATGGAGTGGTAAGGGAGCACAAAAGTAAATATCAGTAGGTTGGGATGGGGGGTGGGTCTTCTTAAGAGAACCTGTCACTCTGGGCTGATCAGGCAAAATGAATGCTTAGATTGAAGCCAATGGAAGTGGATGCAAGAGGCAATGAAGAATTTTTTTGTCGGGATGTAAAGCTGGCTATGCGTAGTTGAATTTCATTTTTAAAAAAAATTACAAAAATGTGAACATTGGTTTGATATTTTCTTTTTTTTTTTTTTTTTTTATTGACAATTATTTTTGACCATATTGACAAGAAATGTAACACAACCAGTAGACACTTGACACTTTACGCTTAGAATTCACAGGGAAATTTGCCATAAAGCATGCAAAGACCCATAACCACTTTTCAACTCAGGCTGGATGATAGTATGATGCCACTCTTTTCAGATCGGGGAATCTTATTCTGCACAAACAACAAAGAACAGAAGGGCACAAATGACTAGTGCATTATGTCAAGCATTTTTTATTATCTTTTAATAAAGTGCTTGAGATAATGCAGTAGGCGTTTGCGTCCTTCTGTTCTTTGTTATTAGTATTGACAAGAAAATTCTAAGGAGCAGTTTGTTCTCAAACAAAGTTTCTATGTGGTTTTCATTTAGGAAATTCTATTCATACCAAAGTGGAATGTTAAAAGCAAATTACATTTTGAGGAGCAACATTTGTCAAGTCTCTGATGGCATTTTGAAATTAACTGATGAGATTTTAGGACTATTCATCCAAAAATCTACCAGTGCTGGCCAGCTTAGGTGTGCATAATTACACTTCAAAGAGACTGGAGATTTTGGCCTGACTCAGGATTAAGTATTCCAAAATACTGGGTTGTTGGCAGCCAGGATTTCTTTTTGAAAGATTTTCCAGTACAGTACATGGATTTAAATCGAAAACCCAGGAGAGGAATTCTCTGTGACCTCTGCTAAAGTTGAAGTTTAGGTACGACTTTTTTTTTTCAGTTACATACTGTAGATATTGTTTTGACGATTATATCACCTCACTTATTCACTTGATGATAAATATAAAAAGTGATTACAATCTTTGGTCTAAATCAGAACCTAGGCAATCTTCATGCAATTCCTACCATAAAGTTAATAACAAATGATAACTTTGCTAAAAAAAATAAAGATCTACATTTATTTACACAGAAAAAAAGCTTGCTATTAAAGCTAAAGTAGTACACAGTGAAAAAAAACTAACAAAAAAAAAATCTTCTCCCTGCAAGTTAGTGTCATAACTAGCACATTATGAAAGACTAACCTGAAAATGAAGCTCTTCAGTGGCACGCTGTCACCGCTGATAGGGCTTCCATCTTCACTCGATCTTTCTTCTGGGTTCCCAAGCTGCGGCCATCAGATTGGCCGAGCCGTGATGATGTTGCTCCCACGCATGCGCATGAGAAGTTCCCAAAACATGGCCCATTGGGGGTACTCGAGGACTGAGGTTGAGAACCACTGGATTACAGAGAATTCCAAGGCTGGTTTATAATGTCCTTTTATTACAACTGTTCTCAGACTGTCCAGTTCCGGGAATTTCTTTGGAACTGAGATTTAGACACCATCAAAAGTTCACAATGATGTTCATGAAAGTAAAAATTATTGTAGGCCCAAAATATCCATTACAATATGTATGTGCCCCCCCACCAAATACGGCTAATATCTGTCATTTACCAATTGCTGCAGGAGATCCTACCACTTTCTGTAGACTCCCACTCCTACATGCAAAAATGGACTCAAATTATACAACAACCAATTTCAAATTTGGACTTCAACTTCCAAAATATCCAAAATGTGTGGTGCAGAGAGACAGCATTTAAAGTGTTATTTTTCTGGTACAAGACCCCCGAGGTATTCCATCGCTTTGATCCCTCTCTCTCCCCTCTTTGTTGGAGATGTGGTAAAACTAGAGGAACTCACTACCATATCTTTTGGCAGTGCAAGTTAATTGTACCTTTCTGGTCCATGGTGATGTCTCTGCTCCAGCGAATTTTTGAATCCCCTTGTTTGCTGGATACGTTACATCTCCTCCTGGGCCTACCATTCCCTGGTCTGGGAAAGGCCCCAAACAGATTGGCTTCCTATATTTTACTAGCTGCTAAGAGAGTCATTCCACTGTGTGGGTTATCTCCCCCCCCCCCCCCCCCAACCCATGCTCAGTTTCTACAAGTTATTGCTGACATATGTAGAATGGAGCACATGACAGCCATAGTAAAAGATGCTGTTGACATGTTTGACAAGATCTGGGACCTGTAGGATAATTCTGAGTATGGTTCTCCTCCCTGAATCCCTCTTGTATCCCACATACAGCTCCATGTCCTCCTGTCACCACCCACCCTCCCTATCTCTTTGCAGACCTAGTTACATTATAAAGCCCAACGCTTAATACCTCCTAGGTCTATGTTCTTGGTGTATACCCTGCTGACACTCAATTGTCATTGGCTATAGCCTTTTCAGTAGTTTTGCCCGTTTTATGATCAACATGTTTTTCTTTTTTATTTTTTCTCTTGTGTTTGATTTCTCTGACTTTATTGTGCATAATGTGCTTTATTTGTATTCCAACAAATCTTCAATAAAAATACAATTTAACAATATGTATGTGCCATACCTGACCGAGTTGGAAATCATTGTAGTAGGCACTGCTTTACAGTGATCGCTGCTAGCTTCTGGGTGCTGTACCCGCACAGGCGCCATTCACAAAACACTTTGCATATTTCTCAATTATGCAAGGCAATCTTTGATTGGATGAGGTGGTAATCTTGATGTTGTTGCTCCACCTTTCCACTTTAGTCCAATCAGAGAACACTTTGCATTCATTGAGAAAATTCTAAGTGTGCCCTGAATGATGCCTGTGCAAAGCAAATGACCCTCTATGTTCGTTATGCAGCAGAGCAGACACTCAGCAAAGAACCCGGAAGCTGGTGGCAGTCACAGTATTAGCATTGCGTACTTCAATGATTTCCAGCTTCCACGGAGATTGGCTAAATATGGCACAAACTTTACATCCATACATTGGTCCAAGCCATAGCTAAACTTCAGCTTTACATCCCATGGTAACTGATCAATTTTTAGTCTAGTATTCATATTGCCCTTTACAACCCCTTCTTATCTCAAAACTATCTATATCAGGCATGTCCAAAGTCCAGCCCACGGGCCAGTTTCGGACGGGTCGCCTGGTAATTTGACATTTATATCTTTTGTGGCCCCCAACAAATCCCTGAGCGCTGGGGGCCACAAAAGATAGATATGCTGGCTGCCTTGCAGGGGGCGGGACGAGTACCGTGCACACAGCAGTGGAGTATTTCCTGTTTACACCACGTCCTGTGTCCTGCGCTGCCATTGGACAACTGTATTGTTCATTATAGAAGGCAGGACTTTCAATTAAAGAGGCCACCGATAAAAACAGGAGTTTCTCCTGTATGCCTGTTGGCGCTCGTCCCGCCCCCTCCCTGTCTCCTCCAAGGCTGCAGATGGACATGAATCAGGCTGCACTGACAGCAATGGTGAGTCTGCATTAATGGCAATATAGTGGGTGCGGAATTCATGGCAATGGAGTGGGTGCGGCATTCATGGCAATGGAGTGGGTGCGGCATTCATGGCAATGGAGTGGGTGCGGCATTCATGGCAATGGAGTGGGCGCGGCATTCATGGCAATGGAGTGGGTGCGGTATTCATGGCAATGGAGTGGGTGCGGCATTCATGGCAATAAAGTGGGTGCGGCATTCATGGCAATGGAGTGGATGCTGCATTTATGGCAATGTAGTGGGTGCTGCATTCATGGAAATACGGCGGGGGCTGCATTCATGGAAATACGGCGGGGGCTGCATTCATGGAAATAAGGCGGGGGCTGCATTCATGGAAATACGGCGGGGGCTGCATTCATGGAAATACGGCGGGGGTTGCATTCATGGTAATAAGGCGGGGGCTGCATTCATGGCAATAAGGCGGGGGCTGCATATATGGCAATACGGTGGGTACGGCATTCATGGCAATGGAGTAGGCGCGGCATTCATGGCAATGGAGTGGGTGCGGCATTCATGGCAATACAGTGGGTGCGGCATTCATGGCAATACAGTGGGTGCTGCATTCATGCAATACGGTGGGTGCTGCATTCATGCAATACGGTGGGTGCTGCATTCATGCAATATGGTGGGTGCTGCATTCATGGCAATACGGTGGGCGCTGCATTCATGGCAATACGGTAGGCGCTGCATTCATGGCATCATGGTGGGTGCTGCATTCATGGCAATATGGTGGGTGCTGCATTCATGGCAATACGGTGGGTGCTGCATTCATGGCAATACGGTGGGTGCTGAATTCATGGCACTTGTGAGGCTGCAGATGGGCACTGATTAGGCTGCATTGATGGGCACTGACCCTTTTTTTGCTTCACAGTTCTTTATTTAAAATGTAAGATTTTTTTCCTTGAAACTTCCTTTTTAAAGTTAAGGTGCGTGTTATAAGCCGTTAAATACGGTATTTCCAAATAACACGCTCAAGCTAATCTATTCACCACACACAGCACAAAGGTAAGAGAATTCTTGTTGGGCAGTATACGAACACACTTAGACCAAATTTTAATGGTTTAAAGAATGTCAGGCAAAATGGTCAGCCCTCAAGCATGTTCACTTCATCAAATCTGGCCCTCTCTGAAAAAAGTTTGGACACCCATGATCTATATTGTAGCTTCTACGTATGTTTTCTTAGTAAAAAAAAATATTAACATTTTTAACATGAATTTTGTGGCAAGAAAAAAAAGGGAGCTCCTAAAATGATGTTAGCAGTTTTTCTCTATCATCAGAAGCGAACCAATGGAGCATTTCTCACAGTAAGCTATTGTATTCTAACAAAGCGTACCTGTCAAAAAGGTGGCAGCTTCATAGACTGAAGCAATATTTAGCTTGTCAGCTCACCAGATAATAGTGACTGCTGCTGCATGAAGTGCTGAGTACCTAAACGTTAAATGTTGTCAGAGGATGATTACCAATACATTATAGGAAGACGCCACTACAACATTCTGAACTTCAAACTCAGTTCACTAAAGCAGAACACATGTAGTTTTTTTTTTTTTTTACATTACCGTTGCCTTTTTCTATGATCTTTTTTTAAAATTTGCTGCAAGTATTATGGGTTAGCTGTATTAACCACATGCTTATTTTATTTGTTTCGTTTAGGTATTTTGACTGTAAATGCCAGTTCCCGAAGATTATCTCATGGGTTGTGCTTTATAATATAAATAATCTCAGGCTTCTGACACCTGCGAGCTACAATGAGGTGTCTATAGAGGAGAGTAGGAAAGGAGCAATGGGAGATAAGGGTATAATAATGATTCATGAAAAAAGAAAAAGGTTTCCGATATTAAATGCTTAAAGTGGATGTAAACCCCATTATGATCTCATAGTGTAGAGAATAAGATTTCCTTTCATTTGAGCCCAGTCTTGCCACACAGATTTACTCGAGGCCTGAGCAATCCTCTTTTATTGTTCAGTTAGAAAAATCTTGACAAAGTCTTGAAAACGCCCCCTTGCTGTGAGTGACAGGTGATTTACATATCTCATGCACTAGCCTGGGACAGGTTATCATCAGATCACTGGATGTTCTACTCTGCCCAGCTCTGACTACATAAATGTCCCCTAAATCACTTGTCTGTCTATATTCTGCTGACTGTTCACTGCATCCCATGATGAGAAACATCCAGTAAAGGCAGCCAATCCTGGGAGAGCTGGAGGGGAGGGGGATGTGAATTGTGAACTTTTTACACAGGATGTGCCTGTCTCAGGCTAGTGCATGAGATATGTAAATCACCTGCCACTCACAGCGAGGGGGCGTTTTTGACAAAGTTTTCAAGACTTTGTCAAGATTTCTCTAATTGAACAATAAAAGAGGATTGCTCAGGCCTCGAGTAAATCTGTGTGGCAAGACTGGGCTCAAATGAAAGGAAATCTTATTCTCTACATTATGACATCAAAAAAAAAATTGGGTTTACATCCACTTTAATTCTAAATAATAAATCTAACAGAACATTTTTATGAAAAAATGATCATCAGATTAAGACTGGGTTCACACTATTGTGAATTGGATGGGAGCCGGTTATGGAGCCGGTTCACACATCTCCGCTTCGGCCCCGGTGCGAATTTGTACCGGAGCCCTGTGTGTCTTTTGGTCCATTTCAGGTCCGAATTTAGCAATAAAATTGGGCTGAAATCGGACCTGAAATGGTGAACGAGGATGCACCGGACCCCTGCTGGGAACCACATGCGAAGATAGTGTGAACCCAGCCTGAATAATGTGTTAATATAGCTTACCTGTCTTAGAGAATTGAACCCTATATATAAATAAAATTCCCACACCTGTGCTGAGAAAATTGTCTATGTTCATAATTTTTATTACTTTACTCTATGGAGCTTATTCTGTGCTATGTTAGCTGCCTATTTCAGTAAAGGTTTGCACCAAATTGAAAGTTGGTTGTTTTCAACTATGGGATTAGGGAACCACTATCACAATATATATATATATTATTCTTAGAATGCACGTGCCAACATACTGCAAAGTATGAAAGACCTGGAAAGTTTTTTTCAATGTAGTATTATACAACATACAGATGGTTACTATACATGCATTGTAGTACACTTAAATGCATGCATGTTGAGGTGCATTGGAATGTTTTTGAATACTTGAATAGGATGGAATTGCAGTGTACCATACCTCAGAGAGTGTGTTGTAGTAACACACAACAATACACGCTTTACTGCATTGCATATGTGTGTGAAGTCAGCCTAAAAAAAATTAAATTACATTTTTATAGTATAAACATTCGTTTTATTTTATGTGGCTTTATTTAAGCATTTCTCCAAATTTACATGGAGACCAAATTGTTCAGCAAACAAAAGAGCGTAAAGCTGGACTCTAGGTAGATATAAAAGGACACAAACGATTGCAGCTTTAGAATTATTTATACATTTTTAAATGTATGTTATAAGCAGTGTAAATACCTGATTTGATCTGGTATCAGCCTCTCCCAGTCCTTGTACAGCAGAGCTGGAGTGTGAGAGGACTCTGACAAGCTGAATGTAGATAGGAGGAGAAATTAGAGTGACTGAGAGATGAGCTCATCACTGTGCTGTTTCTCCATTCACTGTCCAGTCACAGGCTGGGGTGGGTCCAGGATGACCTGGACTCAGAGGAAGTGGGTTGGATGATGTTGGCTATTAGACTGAGGGCATCTAGTGGCAGAAAAAAGTACTGCATTGGGAAAGGTGAATATTGCATTAAATTCTAGTTCTAATACTTTAGCTTTTAATAGGCTATTACTATTTATCTTATTTTTGGCTAGATTTCGGCTTCAATGCAAGTGGCTTGCAACAGATACTTTTTAATCCTATGGTTTAAATCTTTTTAGGAAATACAGTTGCTGCAACTGTTTAAGCGCCCCAGGCTGTGTTATAGTTAATCTGTTCATGTTAAAAAATATATTTATATGATGTTGTTATCTGTTCAGATAATTTTCTAACACTTTTACATATCCATCTGTGATGTATTCTATTGATATCACTCTTACATAAAACATATTGTAATTTATGTTTAATGACCCTATAAAAAACTGAAATTCTGTCAGCTGTCCACTACAGACTGAATACAAATAAGGTAGATGTGCGTTCATTTAGAATACAAAATCTTTATGTTTAGATGCATAGAACAGTAACCCTTCAATGGACAAGTGGTGTGGATGCTCCAGAGAATAGCAATAAACAGGGATTGAAGATTTGATCTTGGAATTGCGGTGCAATTCACAAAAAAGTGCACATTAGGCCCGGCGCAGCTGTGGCGCTGAGTCTATAGATCCATCTCTGTTCGTACTGGAGTGGTACTTTGTTCCAGTCACCGCCCCGGTCGGGTATAGGAATCCGATCGAGCGCAGCGAAAGCAACAATGGGCATTTTATAGTTATGTAGGGTTATCACATGACGTCCTAGAGGTAAGTAATGGTTGACTATCTTGACTATCTTGACTATTTATCTTCAGGATATACATTATTGTGGTAAATATACCTGCGGGCACCTATCCACCAATGGGGTCAGCTTTCTGCCGACCACCCCCTGTGGCTCATTTCCGGCAATCATTGTCGATTGCCTACCCATTAAAAGGACTGGCAGTTAGTACACATCACTGCCACCATCCAAACAGGATCACATCCCATTGAGACTCCTATGCGGTATGTATGGACACCGTCCTAAGGCTATACCTATCGCCCTCACCTCCGCACACTACTCCGATGCTCTAATGGGACATTTTTGTCCATTCATTTTCTGTTTGCTATAATGAATACTATTATTATCTGCTTTCAGACTGGGTGATTTTCACCTTTTCGGTCCAAGGTCCCCTTGAAAAACCACTACACCTGGGATCAGGACCTGGGATTCCTTTTCAGCGCATCATCTGCTATTGTGACATTGCATCACCGATAGCAGCCTTTGGCACTATCCCTGTGTCTTATACCCTCAGGTATGACCATAGCCACCTATCTTCTTAACACACACACACACTGTCACCTTTTTTACCACTTCGATTAGCTATGTCCAACACTGGTTCCTTCCCCTGTTTTTTCACAGCCCATTCCCTCTTTCCCCCCCCCTCCCTTCCCCCCCCCTCCTCACTCATTCCCACTCCACCTCCCGATCCGTCCCTTCATGGACCATCTTTCTCACTCCCCCACACACGCACTCCTCACTTCTTCACCTCCCTTTCACTGAGTTTCTGCGATTTAGGTTTCTTTCCCTGTGGTTTGTTTTGGTGTGCCTGTTTTTCACTTACACATCACACCCACTGCATGCTATGGCTATCCTGTATGGCAATAACGACCATACACAGATGCCCATTTAAGGAATGCCCCCTCTAGGCTGTAGTATACTGCTTCGCCCATCTCCCCCTACACACTAAATAGGGAAAGATAGAGCGATGTTTTTTGCCCAGTCTGATACCAACCACTAATACAACCCCTACTTTCTGGACTTTGCCACAGGTGGTGCCCGCGCGTCCCCTGGTCCCACCCGGGTTGTTTTCCTTCCCTCTGGATACCCCTGCTTCGGCAGTGGGAGAAGAAGGAGAGGAATTCTTAGCATGTGACCTCCCGTAAGGCTTTTGGCGCCCCAGGGCCCGGGTGACTTCCAGTGGAGTCTTTCTGGCACACCCTATGGAAAGTGGATGGTGTCTTCCTTACTAAAAACTCTCCACGTGGGAATATCATACTTTTTATCTTCAGGATATACATTATTGTGGTAAATATAAACCCTATGGTACTTTGGCATGCTTTGCTCCCAACTTTGGAGCTTTGCTACTTTGCAAACTGTATTGTTGCCACTAACATTGACATTGTATTCCTTTTTGTCTAGCAGACTTTTTTCCCTCTGAGGAAGACCCTCGTATTGGGTTGAAACGCGTCAGGGATATCTTCTCATTCATACGACAGACTCTGTATTTACTGTTGTTATGTGAACTTTAGTCTGCTCAATGTATATCCATGTTCTTTTATATATATATATATCATTTTTCCCACTGGAGCTCATGTTCTAATCTAATTGTCCCATGTTTTTACTAAATAAACTTTAAAACTTTTTTACACACAAGACTACAGGTTCACATGTGCACCTGTATCCCAAAGGGAGTATTCTTGCCATCGGTAGGTAGTGTGCATTTCACCATCCACTGTATGCTGATGGTGATCAGACATTTATTAAGAGATATGGTCTAATGGAAGGTGAGGAGAGCTGAACACTTTGGGGTGCATTTATAAAAAAGAAAAAAAAATCACATAGCAATTTGCCCGGTGAAGATGCATGCACATTCGTTCTGGGTAGGTAGGGGCAAAACATGAATGTAAAATGGCTGTTTCCTGTGCTGGTTGAATTTTTTCAATAGATTTAAAAAGGATAATACTACATTTGGTCATTAGATGGCGCTAAGTATCATAGGTGTTACAAACCCAACCGGGGCAGGGGCTTTTAGAGGGGACTAGGGGCCAGCCTTCTATCCACTAATTATGGCCCATGTAGGAAACTGAGAATTTTGTCTGCTTCTCCCGGTCAGAGCATGGAAAAGAGCTAATTTCAGCCTCTAATCCCATGGAGAGAGCAGATTATTCTCTAATGATGGACAACTATGTGATGAACGTTGAGTGCGAGGCTTGGCTTAATTATCTTAATAAGGGCAATAAGGCCTTCCTTATGGAGTGGTGGGAAAGTTGTAATATAAATCTTGTACAGGTTAATGGTCAGAGGAAATATGGTTGCCCTCCTAGGGGGGACTAGGGTTGGAGAAGCTCCTCTACTTGGAACAGAAATATTTATCAACAATCTCCTTCAAAAAAATCGATGAAGATAACGCAATTCCACTTTTTCACACTGCTGGGACATTGTAGGAGTTTTGTCTTATGGTGACTTGTCTAGTGGACAGATTACACTAGTGAAAGTTGGTTAATGAGATTTGGCTGGGTCTTCTTTCTGGGGAACTGGTGTTGAACTGTCCCTCAGAGAAATATAAGGATACTTCTAAATCTGCGGCCACAGAACTGGCACCTATTGAGCAAGCATTCAGATGTGGGATCTGCCTTCTCGATGTGTCCACCTCAACTCTGGTTCAGGAAAAATACTTGGGGTTTGTGCTGATTAGGTCTGTCAGGGATACACTTCAGATGGAGGATTCCCCTGTTGCAGCATCAGCCACACCAGTATGTTTAAAACGTACAAAAGCTGAAACTTTCCACTAGGTTTTCCATACCATCCATTTTTTGATGATTTTATCTATAAACAATTGAAGTGGCTGACACAGCCATTTGTTTTGCCAACACACTATTATGGTACATTATCACTTTGAGGAAGAACTTGGTAGATCCACCAGTCTGGTGGTTGAACAAGGACACTGTTATCCCAGTAGAGGACTCTTCCTCCTTTGAGGCTCCAACAAATAGGAAGGTTGAAGCCGCGAGTTTCCCAAACCCTAACGAAGTGGGCAAACCTCATATACACACATTTTAGTGGAGGAATGGGTTTCACCTGTTTATGTGGATTTAGCTGAACAGCTGGCACAGGTCTTAAAGTAAAGCTTATTTTTCAATTAAAATAAAAAAGATGTTATACATACCTAGTCTGTGTAATCATATTGCATGGAGTGGTTCCTTACCTCCTCTTCTAGAGTCCCTCATCGGAGCTCTCTGCTCTTACTTTCTTGCGTGTGCACCCATGCAATAAAAGACAGGGATTTTTAGTTTACATATATTACAATACATTTTTAAAGCAGAGTTCCACCCTATTTCACAAGTTGTTCTTAAAGGAATGACCACCCCTCCACCACTAATTTTTGGATAATTATTTTTTATTTATTTTTTATTTTTACTTACCTTATGTGAAGTACTGAGTGTACTTCCTTCCTACCTCGGCCGCGGCCCACGGCGTCATTTCCTCCTTCACCTTCTGGGACCTGTATGTGTCGCAGAAGATGACAGGCCAGTTAGAAAGTGTCACGCGACTCGCGCATGCGCAGTTGGAAACTGGCGGTGAAGCCTGCAGGCTCCACTTCCGGTTTCCCTTAGTTACAATGGCGGTGCCTGCACCCGAGCTGATGGATGGATCGGCCTCGGGGGGCTGACATTGCGGGCTCCCTGGACAGGTAAGTGTCCTTATTAAAAGTCAGCAGCTACAGTGTTTGGCCAACTGCGTTAAAGTAATCCCTCTAAGGCCAGTCCCTCACCTAAATGCAAATGCTACTGTGGATATAGTGCCAACATGGGGCAATAGATACAAATTGGAGAAGCTGCAAGGTTCAGGTCTGGTTACTGACCTGCAATGCAATAACAATAATATATACTGTACCTGTGCTCAGATCCCAATAGCTTCTACATGTGTATAAATTCATCATGTACTAAAGGGGTGCAACCACATGTTAACACTAGAAATTCTGGATGAACTCTTTGCACACTGCTACATATACATATACATATATATATATATATATATATATATATATATATATATATATATATATATATATATATATATATATGCTGGGCTGTATTCGTCCCTAGACACACAAGGCACAGCTTGGCCGTGTCCCCACTCACAGGATATAACTGACAGCAACAGGAGCCAATGGTTCCCACTGCTGCCTGGGTTACCTGTGAGACCAGAAAGTGCAGAGATAAGATCTGCAGCTGGGCACTAGACATGTGCGATTCGTTTTGCTTTAATTCGTTTTTTGTACAAAAATTTCATTTTCAGAGATTCAAATGTATACGAATTTTTGAATGGACATAGAAACGAATGGCAACGAATCTGAAAAAAAAAATTATAACAAAAATAATGAATGCATTTGTTTCATTCGGATGACATCACATGATGCGATAGTAGTTTGGGCCCATGGGGAGATTAATAAAATTTTCAAAGTCGTTCAAAATAATAACGAATGATCCAGATTCATTGTGAAGAATAGCTGGTTGTTAACGACCTTAACAACCATGACTTATATGCTGTCAGCGGGAATGTAAAAAAAGTGCCGGCATCTGTTATGGATTTTGGGAGGGACCCCATGCCAAAATTAAAAAAAATGGCACGTGGTCCCTCCCAAAAATGAACCTTATCCTCTTTATAAAAATGTGGCGTGGGGTCCCCCTCCCCAATCCATACCAGACTCTTCAGGTCTAGTATAAATTTTGAGGGGAATCCCATGCCAAAATTTAAAAAAAAAATGGCGTGGGCCCCCCCCCAAAAAATCCATACCAGACCCTTAGGTCTGGTATGGATTTTTGGGGAGGGACCCCACGCCACATTTTTTTTTTTTTATAAAGAGGGTAAAATTAATTTTTGGGAGGGACCCTGTGACATTTTTTTTTTTTATTTTGGCATGGGGGTCCCTCCCAAAATCCATAACAGACCATTATATGAGCGTGCAGCCCGGTAGGCCAGGAAAAGGGGGTGGGGGAATAAAGTATATGCTCTACTTTTATCAGTGCAGATGAATGAAATTTAATTTTGTGACATTTTAATAAATATGAAAAAGAAAAAATGTATGTAAACAGTGTGATGCGTCATTACAATTTAAGCACCTTAACTTTACAGCATTTTTTTTTTATTCCACATCTTCAAGTGACAATTTAATGTGACAAGTGACAATGTAATCTGCAAGTATAAATCTGATCACTGTGGCAACCAGTATTATTGCAACAGCTGCTGCTACCAATCGCAAGCTCCTTTGTTGCTTAGCAGGAACAAACAAAAGATGTGCTTATTGGGACTTTGCTGGCTTTGGAATGTATTCTGCCCATTTATATGGTAGTGACGATTCTTTCCCAGCTTGTTACAGAGAACATTGAACTATTCACATCAGTTCCTGATCCAAATGAGCTTTAATTGTAACGTCCCTGCCTGTCACATGTACATAAAGGCCAGTTTGGGAAGAAGCCAGTTGACCTGCCAGCAAAGTTTTAGATTGACTTAAGCTGGCCATAGACAGACTGAAATTCTGCTGATTCAGTAGGGACCACCTGAATTTCGACCAATGTGTGGCTGTCAAATCTCGACAGAACTCTATTGTTTAATTGGCTTCTGTTAAAGGGGAAAGCTGGAAAAGTTTTGTCGATCAGTGACTGCAGCCAACGATCAGAGTATTCGGATAGTGGCCGGTCTCGTTGCCAGAATACAATGTACCAGTAGGGGAGATTCCTCCATCCACCAATTGTGTGGAATAGAGGAATTTATTAGCTTTTTATTTTTTATCCGTACAGCGCACTAGTTTAAAAAATAAAATAAAAAAAATGTATGGTTAGCTTTAGTCACCCAGAATCATAGACCCAGAGATAAGGTTATGTTTTCCAGTAGACTGGATTACCCTATACTCAATCCTTTCTTGGAGCATTTCTCATACACTATACATTCTTGGGCTAACCTGCTTGGACAATTTACTGATACTTTCTCAGAAGACTCTAAATGTCAGGATAATTGTTCTTCAGTTATACAGTCTGTAATCTGCTTCCATTTGGCTTTAATAGATAAAATAAATCGTGTAAAACTGTTTTCCTGCAAAATGTTACACAGTTAAGAGACTTTCCATTTTGAGTCATTTCAAAAGGTAAAACTGATCAGCAGCACAGGGAAAGTGCACTGAAGCATAAGGGTATGTTTTCATTAAGTTGTAAGAAGAAATTTTGTGGCTGATTTGAAGTAAATTTTACATATGGCAAAGTGTTAGGTGCAGAACATGATTGTATCTTGGGATTTCATGTCGGCCTTTAGGTTTATTTTTCTTTTTTTATTTTTCGAATACAATATCCTCTAATATAAAGTATTCTATTAACCTCTTTGTGCCGTGTGCATGCAAATATTCGGCCTCTCTGTGGCTGGGCCTTGGCGCAGAGTGGCCGCATATTTGCGTGCATTAGCCCCAACAAGAGTGCAGTCCTTGCGCGCTCCTGGCATAGGGACCGGCAGATCACGTACTCATGGACTTTTCTGATCGTGTAAACCACGTGACAGCCGATCACGGGCGTCATGTGGCCATAAGCGCTGCCTCACCTCCCGGCTGGCAGCTGGTGCCAAGGGGTTGAAGTGCACTTTGGTTAAAACTATGGATATTTAAGTTTTTGCATATTCTTTTCTTTTTTTTTTTGTTAACTTATTATTTAGTACATTGTTCAATTACAATACAGGTACCAACAACAATATACTCCAGACCTACATCTTTGAAGTACAACACAGTATTTATGTCTGTCTAGACATTCCAAGTAAAAGAGATAGACTTCTAGGCAACAGCTAACAAAACACTTCAGTTAGACCTGGCAACCTGTTCAGGCCCAATAGTAGAAAGCAAAAATAACCCCCCCCCCCCCCCCGAGCATCTAGAACAAGTACCACTGTAGATGTGTGTTGTTATAACCCCTAAAACCTAACAATAAACACAAACTACATCGCGCAATTAATTATTTTCCCTAATTTAACAAGAACCGAAATGTATCTCTCTTGGCCCCTGAGAGGGGGTTAAGCAAGATAAGCAGGCCAAAAAAGGAAGAGGAAAAAACAGAAGGGGGTAAATAAAGAGAGGAGAAATAAAAGTAGGGGGGACTGGGAATTGGGGGAACATTAGAGCCAAGAGGGGCGGGATACTCTAGTCCATCTGCACCCACCCCCCCCCCCCCCTCTCCCAGGGGAGGCAATGGAAAGTTACAGTGCGCCGTCATGCAATGGGTTCCGTTGAACTAAACAAAGTGACCATAAGTATATTGAGATGTGCAAGTAAAGGCCACCCATGGCAGCCAGGTATCTCTAAACTGATCCTCTCTTCCACGGAGAGACATTGTCTGGCTTCCCATTGTCCTAATTTCGTCTATTCTAAAGAACCAATCTTTTAAGGACGGGGAGGTAGTGAGCTTCTATAGGTCGGGGATACATGCCCAGGCAGCATTCAGCAAATGCACTGTCAAAGACTTTCTGCAACTGCGTAGGGGCAAGTTTAGATGTAAAAGATATCCCAAGGGGTCCATGCCAAGGTCAACAGATGTCAGTTGTTTGATCACGCTCCCCCACCTCTGTCCAAAACTGGGTAAGCAGAGACTCCTTTTTATAGTGCCAACGGAGCTTGAAGACTTGGGGATACAATTTGTTTGTAAAACCGATACTCTATACCACCTAGATAGAGCTTATAGCCATGTTCCTGAAAACGATTGGCAATGGATGATTTAGGAGCAAGAAAGATGATCCTGTTGATTTGTTGTTTTAAAAAGGAGATTTGTAAATCCGACTCCCACCAGCGAATGTATGGAGAGATGTACCCTTCTGGAGACGCGATCAGATGTTTATATAAAATTGACAACAAATGTAGCATATTCCTAAAAAGCAGTAATATACCTTTATAAAAGTACTCACTCACCTCTATAGCTACAGGCACTGTGAATAAATTAATCTTCAACATTCACCACAGAGGGACTGAGTTTGCTGCTTCTTTCCCTTATTTTCTCTGGTAGCAGGGACTTTTCAGCCTGCCATTCCTCTAATTCAAACAAACAGCAGGTACTACAAGCCATTAGGCTGACGACACATGGATGGTTCCACTTCTAGAAACAAAAGCCAGTTTGTTAAAAGGCTGTCAGTGTGTCCCTATGGAATTGTCCCCTCTGTAGATAGATGCAGCAAGATGTTGCTTTGTCAATTGATCAGATGCTGCTGAATCCTCATACCGCCTCAGATATAAAGGCAAGGATTCCATAGGGACTAGCAAACAGCCTATTGTCACTGCTAATTTTGACAAATTGTCAGCAGCACTATTGCTAGCAGCAAAGTTGCCCATGTAACATCAGCGTCACGTTGATGTCAGGCAGGCGACTGCAGCTAACAATCCTGCCACTGACAATTTGTCAAAGTTGCGTCTGAAACCAGCAGGAATCCAACCTCAGGGTGTCTGTTGTGATCTTTGAGGATGAATTACTCTACAGTGTCTGCAGTTATAGGGGTCAGCGAGTTCATGTTTCATACCCTCGTAATTCATTGCTGTAATGCAATCAGGCTGCATTTATAGTAATATTCCCCTTCTTTGCATTGTTTAAATCAGAAGTTAAAAACCCTGTGTGGGGAGCACTAAAGGATTTGAACGGCTGCTCTCCCACACAAGCAGAAGCCTAGCTCTCAGATATGCCACCAGTGCTTCTCAGGGAACAAAGGTGAAGTTGATTAGAATAGTGTTTGATGGCAGGAGAGCCAGAAGTGTGAAAGCTGGGGTCCATTTGCTGCAGCACTGATAAAAACAGTAAAAAAGCATATTTATTACTGTAATTCAGTCAGGCTGTATATACAGTAATACATTAAGAAGCTTCAAAAGGGCTTCAACATTTTTACTGCTTGCTACGAATACATACATACAATGTCCATAGTCTGGGCACAGGTAAAAATGGGAACAGAGGGGCGCCAGACTGAGTGCAGTATAAATCATATATTTAATAAAAGCAAGTAGTAACTCACAGGTTAAATTAGATAAGTTCAGTATGTGGTGAAATCGCCAGTCCTGGAGTCTCATAAATGTCTTCCCTTTGCAGCCTGGGGCCGCTGTTCACCCCTGTTTTTAGTGGGCACAGGTAAACCCTAACTAATTCTGTCCTGGTAAGGACAAAAAAAGTCAACATCTGAACAAAGAATCATAAAACGTTGCCTTGGCTGCTTGGACAGATATTCATTGCAGGTTCTTATTTGAGATTGGGCCCATTGGTGGCCAGAAAAGCACCTCTTTGACTTTGTGAATGCGTGAATCTGTGCCCAGGTGATTTGAATTCATTTGTGCCATCATGTCTGAGCACACATACTTGTATATAATGATCCTTCATCCTTTATACAGAATCCTGTTCTGTATGCTGATTTAATCTCTAAATCCTCAGTAGTCTCTGACATAAATTGGTGTCTTTTCTTTCTAGTCCGACTATCCAACTAGAACAGCTGTTTTTAATGACTTCAGGACCTCATCTAGCTTAAAATGGTGTTGGATTTGTTGTAGATGTGTAGCAGACACTCTTAAATATGAAGTAAAAGCATAAACAAAGTCAGGTCTTTTTTTTTTTCATTTCAGGTAGAGTAGGGAATAATGAAACCCCCTATCAGTTATTTTTTTCCATCTGTGTCCCATTTTGTTTATTTTACTTCTTTCTCCCCATTGGCTGATACAGCAGCCTACAGAGACAAGAGGAGAGAGCAGAAATCTCTTTAATGCGAGGGAAGTCCCATTTTAGACAGTTGTCACCAGTACACATGTCCCTGTAGGAAGGTTTTCCCTCTATTTCTGTTCTGGTGGTAACCCAAAATTTTGGTTTCTCCCTCACCTTTCTTCCAGGTGGTGGTCTCCAGGACAAATAGTGAGAGAGTGAATCTCCTTAAAGTGATATTAAAGCTTTGGATTATTTTACATTAAAATAATAAACATGGTATACTTCTCTCCTCTGTGCAGTGGTTTTACACAGAGCAGTCCCGATCCTTCTCTTCACGGGTCCCCCACCGATGTTCCTGGCCCCTCCCTCCTGCCGAGTGTCTCCAGAGCAAGCAGCTTGCAATGGGGGCACACAAGCAGGCTTTCTCCCAGGCTGCTGCTCTGCGTGTCCATTTACACAGAGTTGTGTATCGGTCCCGCTCTTCTCTCTCCTAATTGGCTCCCTGGCTGTGATTGACAGCCCATGGCTCCCACTGCTGTATCAGCCAATGAAGAGAGAGAACTAAAATAAACAAAAATGGCTCCGCGCAGAAGTTAGTATACAAATGTAAAGAGTTGCCGCCGCCACTGCAACCACTACCAAGGTAGAGTCTCTAGCAGAAAAAAAATGAAAGTGAGTGTGGACCTGCTCTATAAGAAAATTATAAATCAATCGATGCTGTTAGCAAAGGTGTATATGTAAAAAAAACTGTACACAAAGGTGTATGTGTAAAAAATACACACCAGATACCAATGAGGTACCAACAAAGTGCCATAACCTTGCTTAAAGTGATTGTAAAGCATTTTTGGTTTAGTAAAATAACAAACATTTTATATTTACCTGCTCTGTGGTTTTACACAGAGCAGCCACCATAGCAAGTAGTTTGCTATGGTGGCACCTGAGCCAAGCCGCTGCTCTATGTGTCCATTCACACATGGAGCCGTGGTTCAGCCCCGCACCCTTCATCGCCAATGGCACCTGCTGTTGCCACTTGCCAATCAGGAGTGTGAGTCCCTGGAGAGGCAAGTCTCTTGTGGACATCGGTGGATCGAGAGGGGGCTCAGGTAAGTATTGGGGGGTTGCTGCAAATAGAAGGTTTTTTAACTTCATGCATAGAATGCACAAAGGTTAAAAACCGTGTGCCTTTACAACCACTTTAATTAAATAAATACATAAAAATATCAATAAAAAAGGGAAGCACAATTCGGAGCACCAGCACAATGCATGAATTTATGAATATACATGACTGTTGAAGCACTTAACCTCCCTGGCGGTAATCCCGAGTGTGGCTTGGGGTGAATTTTCATTACCAAAAGCGGTAACCCCTCGAGCCACACTTGGGATCGCAGGCAAAGTTACTTACCTTGTCCCCAGAATCCTGCGATGTCTCCCGCTGTGTGTGCGGGATGTGTCCTCCGATCGATCTATCAATGTGCCGGGCTCTGTTCCCTGCAAGCGTCGCAACGCATGGGGCGGAGCCCGGCGCCAAATTCAAAAAGTGAAAAACACAGAACACACACTGTAATCTTACAGATTACATTACTGTATCAAATTATTTTGCATCCCTGTTGTCCCTAGTGCTTTGTCCGGTGCCCTGCATGCAGTTTTATATTATATATACTGTTCTTTCTGCCTGGAAACTGGAGATAGCCCATAATGAGGAGAGAGTCCCCGGAGAGCAGAGGCTGTCGTGCACAGTGCTGGAGGTAGATCGGGCTCAGGTGAGTATTAGGAGGGGCTGTGGAGAGAGCAGCACAGAGAAGTTTTTTTACCTTCATGCATAGAAGGTATGTATGAAGGTAAAAAAAAAAAAAAAACTTAAAGGAGTTGTAAAGTCAGAAGGTTTTTTTTATCTTAATGCATGCATAGAAAGAACCTTCTGTGTGCAGTGGCCCCCCTCGGGCCCCCCTAATACTTACCTGAGCCCCCTGTCTGTCCAGCGATGTCCATGAGTGTATTGGCTGTCTGGGACTCTCCCTCCTGATTGGCTGACACACAGCATTGGCTCTCGCTGCTGTCAATCAAAGTCAGTTAGCCAATCAGGAGAGGGGACGGATGCCCCCATAGCAAGCTGCTTGCTGTGGGTCACTCAACAGGAGGGAGGGGCCAGGAGCACAGAAGAGGCACCCGAGAAGAGGGTCGGGGCTGCCCTGTGCAAAACCACTACACAGGGCAGGTAAGTATAACATGTTTGTTATTTTTATACAAAAATACAAGACTTTACAATCACTCTAATGCTGCGTACACGCAATCAGACTTTCCGTCGGACAATTCGATCGTGTGTGGGCTCCAGCGGACTTTTACTTCCCAAAAGTCTGGCGGACCTAGAAATAAGACTGGCTTCAAAATTGTCCGCCGGACTTGAGTCCCGTCGAAAAAATTCCAGTCGTCTGTGTGCTAGTCCGTCGGCCTAAAACTGACGCCAGGGTAGCTATTGGCTACTGGCTATGAACTTCCTTATTCTACATCTTCACGTTCGAATCTGGCGGACTTTTGGAGTGATCTTGTGTGGCCAAGTCCATTCGCTTGCCGTGTGTACACGGCATAAGCCTTTAGAACCAGATTAACTGAGACACAGACAGCAATTGATACATAACAAAACTAAAAGAAAGAAAATGTTGGCTTTAGATGCACTTTAACCTGCTGTATCTCTTTGTAAAACGCTTCTTCAGTTTGTATGGAAAATATTTCATAGTGTGGGGAACTGGCTTGTTATAAAGGTATGTGGAAGAATATCAAATATGATAATGTCAATGTGGTCTTTCTAAGCATGCTCTAGTGAACTAGGTCTGAAGCAGGAAAAGCACCAATTTTCCTAAAAAAAACAATGGGAGCTTCTGCTCTGTACTTTGTGTTATAAGGAAAAAGGGTATGACAAATGTGCTCGGTCCTAAACTGAAAATAATAAACCCTCACATTGTAATGAAATTAAGCAAGAGATATAATTTTGCCCCTGTACAAATCATTAGTAAGACCTCATCTGGAATATGCAGTTCAGTTTTGGGCACCAGTTCTCAAAAAGGATATCGGGGAACTGGAGAAAGTGCAGAGAAGGCAACCAAACTGATAAGAGGCATGGGGGAGCTCAGCTATGAGGAAAGATTAGAGGAACTGAATTTATTCACTCTTGAGAAGAGGAGAATAAGGGGGATATGATCACCATGTATAAATATATAAGGGGTCCATATAGTGAACTTGGTGTTGAGTTATTCACTTTACGGTCAACACAGAGGACAAGGGGGCACTCTTTACATCTAGAGGAAAAGAGAGGTCATCTCCAAATACGGAAAGGTTTCTTTACAACAGTAAGAGCTGTGAAAATGTGGAATAGACTTCCTCCAGAGGTGGCTCTGGCCAGCTCAGTAGATTGCTTTAAGAAAGGCCGGTATTCTTTCCTGAATGTACATAATATACTAACATTTATCAGTAAAGTTCATCCAGGGAAAATCCGATTGCCTCTCTGGGATCAGGAAGGGATTTTTTCCCCTGCTGTAGCAAATTGGATCCTGCTTTTCTGTTTTTTTTTCCGCCTTTCTCTGCATCAACTGTGGGTATAGGATTGGGTATATGGGATTGTATGATATTTTTTATTTTATTTTTTATTTATTTTTTATGGTTGAACTAGATGGACTTGTGTCTTTTTTCACCTGACTAACTATGTAACGTTAAATGGTCATATTTATTGGATTTCAACAGCTGCCTGTTTGGAAAAAAAATAAAACATATCCCAGAGTTTTTCTTTATGGTATGAAATATTACTGGAGGCCTTTAATTATATTAGAACACTTACATTACTTTTCTAATAAAAGGATGAAATCAGAATTGTTTCGAAGTTCACCATGATGAATCTAGTAACTGTAACATTTGGATTAAATATCATTTTCTGTTGGGAGCCACTTCCGGCCGCTGACCTATGATTCAGTTCTTCGCTGTACAGTCTGAGCAGACATTATATAATGATTCCAGTGGATAGAGAAAGGACATAAGTGAGACTATTAACATTTCTCCATAGCACTGGTGAATTTCCTTGGTATTTATCTCTTGTAATGGTGGGCTCTCATCTTCAGTGTCTCATAACCTCTGTAGTCTAAGAATGCGACTTGCTCTTGCATGTCACCCCAGCATCTTGTCATTCCCAGATAAAGCCTTTAGTAATATTTTAAGCAAATTAAAATGTTATGAGATAGCCTTTTCCAGTACTTAGTTCAGCTCATAGAAATATATATATATATATATATATATATATAGCTTTTTATAATCCTTAAAGATGTATTCCAGACAAATTTTGAATACCATACCATGTTATTCATTAAAGTAATTAATATTCAGTTTTTTTAATGCAACCAATGTAGTATCTGTATCTATTTTCTAAGGTTTGTATACTTTAATTAATTTTTATGGTTGGGAGGAGGAGAGAGGGGCATTGTGTAGGTCAGTTGTCTACAATCTGTGGCCCAGGGGCTGGATGTGGCACTTTGCACACCTTTATCTGGCCCTTGGAGCACTACCCCTCCCACTTACATTTACAATGGGGCATAATTCCTGCCACTGACACCAACAATGGAGGACTATTCCTCTCACTGAAACCAGTAATGGGGTACTATTCCTCCCACTGACACAAGTAATGGGGCACTATTCCTCCCACTGACACCAATGACGGGGCAATATTTCTACCATTGGCACCAATGATGGGGCACTATTCCTCTCATGGACACCAATGATGGGACACTATTCCTCCCACTGATACCAATAATGGGGCACTATTCCTCCCACTGTCACTAACGATGGGGCACTATTCCTCCCACTGACACCAATGATGGGTTACTATTCCTCCCACTGACACCAATAATGGGGTACTATTCCTCCCACTGACGCTAATGATGAGGCACTATTCTTCTCATGGACACCAATGATGGGGCACTAGTCGTCCCACCGACACAAATAATGGGTTACTATTCCTCCCACTGACGCTAACTAGACATGGGAACCGTCCAAAAATGTGTTTCGTTAAAAAAAAAAATCGTAATTCGTGTACGAAATTCCCTTCGAATTTGTACGAAATACGAATTTCGTACGAATCATTAAACATTTTTGAATCGTTCCACACAACATGCCACTCCCTAGCCTCCTGATGAAGGGGTCGATTGCAAACACATAGAGCAGGGGACTCAGGGGACAACCCTGGCACACCCCAGAGCCAATCTCAAAGGACTGCCCAACCATTAACAAGAGGAAAGTTTTCTGCCCCTTTATACAAGACTGCCAGGCCTCAAGACATCGGTTGTAGGGGTGATCAAGGCACTGGCACAGGTTGCACCTAATCATCTTGGTGCAGTCCTTAGCCACATGACCCTGACCCAGACACACTGAACATATCAAGGCTGAATGGGAGGAGTTTAAATGCCCCTTTTCTCCACAGCGGTGACACAGCTTTGGCTGACCAGGGTAGAAAATAGTCATCCTATTCCTCCCTATAAAACCTGAGGAGGGCAGATAACGGACAACATTCCCATCCCTGGCCAACCGGACTGTTACCGACCAACCCCCAGTCCAGATGTTACATTCATCAAGGATTTTATTGGGCTAAGTCAAAACCTCACCATAATTCTTTAACCAGACCTCTGGATCCCAAGCAGGAACGCTCTCATTAGTGAGTGAATGAATAATTGTGACCTTTTTCACTGTTGACCTCTGTGAAACTGCAACTGGGGCCAGACCTTCCCATTTGGGTCTTGACCTGCACTGAGCCTCATATCGTTCCCAGAACAGGTCAAGACCCTCTGGCTTGGTGAAGCTAATAGTATATTCCTGTGTCCCAGCTACATGTATTAGGGCATACAGGTCGTTTGACCCAAAACCCATCTCCAAAATCATGTCCACCACCGCACGCAGTGCTGGAGGGATTGCGCCACCTTCCCATTTAAGAATGACTACATTTCGTCTCTGACCCCCAGCAGAAGCCAGAGACCCAAGACCAGATCCTGGGGTGTGTAAAGTTGTAGGTTGTAGGGGGGAAAACCCGCTTAGAAGTAGAGTTACCAGGAGCACAGCGTACCACCTGAGCAAATGTAGGCTTATCAGGACCAAGGCCCCACACTAATGTCACAGTAGTCTGTATATTATTATTATTAATTGCTTGAACTGAGCTGGGATGATTTTCCATATCACTTGTACTGGGACGATTGCTATCAGTCACACACATATTAAATTTCCCATCAGGAATAGTCACATTTTCTGCTGCAATACCAGCTATCTCCTCAAGCTGTGCTGTAGAGTCTTCAGCAGCGGTGGGGCAAACAGCTTTGGACTCAGCTAAAGGAGGGTTAATTGGGTGGGCTGACACTTGTGGTTCCTCTACAGAAATGACATTTTTTAAATGTAACTTTTGCTGCACTGCAGCATCAGCATTGCTGCACATAGCATTAGCAACTTGATTGTCACTGGGCACACTTTCAACATTACTCATGGTGTTAAAAGGTACAAATACAGTTTTTTCCCCTGCTTGGGGCTTGACATTATCAGGCACATCATCAGTTATATCCTCATTACCAAGAGTCAAATGATCCCCACGCGTAGGAGACTCCATTGCCTGGATGGCCCTCAGCATGCCTCCTGAGTCCTGAGAAGGCAGGGGCTGCTTACCTCTCTCTCCTGAGGGGGGCAGGGGGTTAGAACAGGGGGTCTCCATCTCCACCTTTGTCATCACTGCAAACCTTTGATCATTGCCAAACTTCTCTTTGAAAGGCCCATTTCTTCCTTCCATCATGGACACAATGGTCTCCTGGTGTTCCACCCAGACTTTAGCCAGTTAAATTTCCGAAATTCATTGATCTGCGGTTCCGGCTATGCAAGCCCTCACGCTGCCTTTGCAAACGCTTCAGCTCTGCTCTCAGTTTGTAGAGCTTAGTCTCTCTCCCTATTCAGGACCTTAATCCCGGCCACCACTCACTCCCGAATGGCCTCCGAGCCTTCAACCTCACCAGGGGCAGAGAGATCACCAGCCATGGCTTGTATAGGGGCAGGCGTGTCACGCGATGGCCCAGGAGATGGCTGCGGACATCCAGCAGGAGAGACCCCGCTGGCCTCCATGGCTTCCCCGGAAAGGGGCCAGGAGCGCTGGGAGAGATTTCACCACAGTCCCCCCTCACACAGATCACCTGCAGCAGCCTCAGAATCACAGCAGGAGAGACACCTTCCTCCTGATACACCTGTGCTCCAATGATGGGTGGGGTACTATTCCTCCCACTGACACCAAAGATGGTGCACTATTCCTTTCCTCCTACTGACATCAATAATGGGGCATTGTTACTGATGCCAAGACATTTTCTTCCACCACAGGCCACAGTCTGAAGGACAGTAAAACTTGCTCTTCGTTTAGAAAGTTTGGAGACCACTGGTATAGGCCATAGCTGTTTGTACTTATGTGAAAAATCTTTAATAAAAATGTACTTGATTCAAAACGACATCAGAACTCTTATTCCCTGTACACACGAGCGGAAATTCCGCCAGCAAATGTCCGATGAGAGCTTTTGGTCCGAAAATGCGGCTGTGTGTATGCTCCATCGGACTTTTGCTGGCGGAATTCCAGCCAGCAAAAGATTGAAAGCATATTCTAAATTTTTCGGTCGGAAAAAGTTCCAATCGGAAATTCCGATCGTCTGCACCAATTCCAATGCACAAAATTCATACGCATGCTCGGAAACTATTTGATGCATGCTCGGAAGCATTGAACTTAATTTTCTCGTCGTAGTATGGTACGTCACCGCGTTCTTGATGGTCGAAAGTTCAGCAAACTTTTGTGTGACTGTGTGTATGCAAGCCAAGCTTGAGCGGAATTCTGTTGGAAAAAAACATCCAAGATTTTTCCGACGGAATTCCGCTCGTGTGTACGTGGCATGAGAGAGAGAGAGAGAGAGAGAGAGAGAGAGAGAGAGAGGGAGAGAGAGCGAGATCAGAGAGAGAGAGAGCGCACTAGTAGCCAATCAGGTATGGTACATGCAAAAATACCGAAGGAACACGCTGACAAAAGAAGAGATCAGAGAGATGAGCTCATCAGTCTGCCGCTGTTCTTCACTGTACAATCACTAGGGGCAGGGAGGTGGCTTAGCTATATTTTTAAGCTCCAATAATAAAAGGTCAGCTAAGCAGATTGGCTATTATGCTTGCAAATGGGACTGGAAGGAAAAAGACACATTTTGACAGGAAAAACGACTTGCATATCTGTATTGTCCAGTTCAGCTTTTATATGTGATAAAAAATTATTCTTTTTAAAGTTACCTAGAAATAGAAAAGAGTAAACATTTACTAGCATTATTAAATAAAGCCAAAATTCGGGAGGATATCTGAGTCATGCCAAATTTCCCATATAAAACAGGTGGATAGGACATTCCACCTCTTCTCCTTGATCACAAGGTAATAGCAGCACATCTTCCTCCGAACGTGATAAAATCAGTGAGTGGTTTGGCACGGGATACACTATCTGTTTTATGCACCGTCTGCATGAAGGCTGTATTTGGAAGACTGTCCTGCTGCGATTCATTTTAAAAATACATTACTGGTGGATTTTACACACTCTAATTGAGTTTTGTTGAGTAAACAATCACTGTTATGTTTTGCCGATAGTTTAGATGAGGGAAAATGAAGAGCAGTATATAAGGAACAGGAGAGCAATAATGAGCCATTCAACTGTTATTGCTGGTCAGGAAATATTTGATGGTGCTAAAGTCAGAAAGTCTGCTAAATTTACATTTAATCCATGTTTCATATCCTTGCTTTTCAACGCTATCAAATTATCCTTTACAGAATCCACTGTTCATCACATAAAGGAAGTGGGAGATAGGGCGCTCTCGATAACAAGAGGGCTTTCTCCAAAATACAATAAATGGCCTGATGAAATTGGAAGTATGCAGATGTAGTCAGGTAACGCACCTTAGCAGCACTTTGAGAGGGAAGCTCATTCTAGTAAAACAAAGCAGAAAAGAAGGTGCAGTATTTTAACCACTTACGGACCGAGCCTCTTTCTGAGATTTGGTGTTTACAAGTTAAAAACATTTTTTTTTGCTATAAAATTACTTAGAACCCCCAAACATTCTATATTTTTTTCAAACACCCCCTGGAGAATAAAATGGCGGTCGTTGCAATACTTTTTGTCACACGAGCGTACTTTTTTTGGAAAAAAATCACTTTTTTGAATTAAAAAATAAGACAACAGTAAAGTTATCCCAATTTTTTTTTATTGTGAAAGATAATGTTAGGCTGAGTAAATTGATACCCAACAGGTCACGGTTCAAAGTTGTGCCCGCTCGTGGAATGGCGACAAAACTTTTACACTTAAAAATGTCCATAGGCAACGTTTAAAAAATTCTACAGGTTAAGACTATGCAAGGAGGTATGGGGGTATGGGGGGGCTCCTCTAAGGGCACAGATAGATCCCAAGGGGGTGCGGAAGGGGGGGGGCTTCGCTATCTCACTCCCTGTATGCTATTCAATGGTACAGTGAGTGTTGCATAAGCTCGGTAATTCCAAACCAAGAGGAAACTGGAAAACGTGTTGATTGTTATATGTTAAACTGTATCAGTAACCGAATCCCATATATCTGTATGTAAACATGATTATATAACTGGATATAATAATGTCTGTACATTTTTCAATATATGTTCAATAAAAACGATTGAAATAAAAAATTCTACAGGTTGCATGTTTTGAGTTACATAGGAGGTTTAGGGCTAGAATTATTTCTCTCACTCTACCGATCGCGGTGATACCTTACATGTGTGGTTTGAACACCGTTTTCATATGCGGGCACTGCTCACGTGTGCGTTCGTTTCTGCACGTGAGCTCGGTGGGACAGAGGACAATTAATTTTTTTTTTTTTTCTTATTTATTTTACCTCTTATTTTTGATTTTTACACTGTTCTTTTAAAAATAAAAATATGGTCACTTTTATTCCTATTACAATGAATGTAAACATCCCTTGTAATAGAAAAAAAAGCATGACAGGGCCTCTTAAATATGAGATCTGGGGTCAAAAAGACCTCAGATCTCATTTACACTAAAATGCAATAAAAAATTTAAATAAAATTGAATGTAATTTAAAATAAAAAACAATGTTGCTTTAAGAGCATTGGGCGGAAGTGAAGTTTTGACATTGCTTCCGCCCTGCAATGATATGGAGATGGGTGGGGGCCATCTTCCCCTTACTCATCTCCATGTCAGGCTAGGGAGAGGATCTGATCAACTCCGCCGCTACCGATGGCTTCGGTAAGTGGCGGAGGGCACTGGAGAGCGGCGGGAGGGGGAGGCCTCTCTCGCCGCCGATAAAAGTGCACTGGTGGCGAATCTGCCGCAGACACCACTTTTATCTTGAAGCGGACCGCCCGCTGAAGAAGAGGATACCAGGGTTATGGTAGCTAGCTGCTACCATAACAACAGTATTTCTCTTCAAAATTGAGACGTAAAACGACAGCGGGTGGTCCGTAAGTGGTTAAAACTCTTAATGACAAAAGAGCAGTTAAAGACACTTACAAGATATTGGTGGTATTAAAGCTCATCATAAGTACTGTAGCATCCAGCGGATGCCTCCTGAGGATGTGACAGCTGCAGATGGAGGGCCTGCAGGGGTCTATGGTCATGAAGAAGGAGCAACGGCACATGCTCTGAAATGTGTCCCCGCCCCCTTTGACATCACTTTCGGGTACCTGCGTTTCACGCTGGTCCCCACAACGCGGCTTTTCTTCCTAGATTGGAAAGACACTGCTGACCACCACTGGTCGGTTGGCCCTCCATCTGTAGCTGTCACATCCTCAGGAGGCATCCTGCTGGACGCTACAGTACTTATGATGAGCTTTCATACCACCAATATCTTATGAGTGTTTTTAACTGCTCTTTCTCATTAAACGTTTAAAAACACTGCACTTAGAAGCGCCTTCTTTTCTGCTTAGTATTTATCATGTGCACCCTGATGTCGGTTAGTTTATCAGATGTACCCCTTTGTGTATCATGCTATCACACTGGAACTGCAGTACTGGTAGCAAACGTAGAGAGTCTCCCTACCGTCATTGGGTCTTCCAAAGAAGCTGTGTGCTATTAGGGTCAGGACTGGCTGCAGATCACTTGCCCAACTAACTCTATCTCATCAGGTTTGGCCTCTCTGCATGACCACTATGAACAATTTCAATCTGGGTGAAACACATCAGAGGAGTATGGATGACAGGTGGGGTTTGTTTTAGGAAGCTGACTTTAGCTGAATAAAGTTTTACTAGGTGACATTATCAGTGTGCACCTCTGCTTTATATTAAGGTGTTACTGAACTCACAACAGTAAAATCAGTCTGTATATGTAGAATAGCATGCTTGTTATACTCACTGTGGAACTTAAGTGGTTAATCCTCTGCTTTGTGTAAACAGGGCTCTTTTATCCTGTATGCACAGATCCTCCGACTCCTGCGGGGTCACTCTTGACAAGGCCAGATAAGACACAATCAGAGTAGTAAAGCTGCACATGCTCAGTTTGGTCTATATTGCTGGAGAGAATAGTTGCTGTTTGAGCTGAGCTTTTCAGGTCACATGGTATTTACATCACATATTTGGGCATGTATACAGATCCTAAATGACAGCCCAGTCCCTCCCTCCCTCCTCCTCCATGACCAGTAACTAAAAGAGAACACAGTGGGTGGGATGTCACATATTGATTCATGGACGATCCATCTTCCATAACAGCACGAGGACACAGGCTGTAGTGGAAATCTCCTCCTACCTGAACACTCAGCACTCGGGAAAACCCTGCAGTTTATCACATGACCGTGGTATACAGATCAGCCAAAAGGTATATAGTGGCAGTATTTTAATGTAAAAAGAAGATTTATAAGCTGTGGGCACTGCAGGGGAGCAGATTAACTACTTTCATATTACTGGGTTTAGTAACACTTTAATGGTGTCCTGTGGCACTCCAGCATACAGTCTGTGATTGACAGACACAGGTGTGCTTGTTCTCTGGATAGTGTGTTAAGGGGGGGGGGGGGGGGTGTCCCTACCCTCCAACCAGGGCTCAGATCTATTTTCCCTGCGCTGTGCAGTGTGTGAATTCAGATCATGCTGTGTGCTGCTTAGAGATTTTGACCTGTGTAAATTATGTGTCTTGTAGGAGGATGTACAGGACAGATGGCTGCAGATAAACTGGTAAAATGTAGGATAATTTATTTCATATTTGTGTATCACCTGAAGCCAGTCACTTCACTGGGTATATGTACTGTATTTATCGGCGTATAACACGCACCCCAAGTTTAGGAGGGAATATTAAGGAAAAAAACTTTTAGGAGGGAAGTTTAAGGAAAAAAACTTACATTTAAATGCCCATCATTGCAGCCTTGTCCAGTGTCCATCTGCAGCATTGTCCATCATTGTAGCCTTGTCCATCATTGCAGCCTTGCCCAGTGCAGCCTTGCCCAGTGCCTTTGCAACCTTGCCCAGTGCGGCCTTGCCCAGTGCCTTTGCAGCCTTGCCCAGTGCAGCCTTGCCCAGTGCCTTTGCAGGCAAGCCTGTGTAACTGCTGATTTAAAATTGGCGCAGAGTGGAGAGGACGAGCGCCGCGTGACAACATACCGAAAAGCCGCGTGTATTTTCGGCTAGTCTCGGGCCGGCTCCTCTCACAGTCCCGCCCACCACCACTGATTGCGAGAGGAGCCGAGCGCCGACAACATACAGAAATCCGAGTTCGGCTAGTCTCGGCTCTGCTCGCAGTCAGGGGCGGGACTGTGAGAGGAGCCGAGAATAGCCGAACTCGGATTTCTTTATGTTGTCAGCGTTCGGCTCCTCTCGCAATCAGTGGAGGTGGGCGGGACTGCGAGAGGAGCCGAGACTAGCCGAAAATATACACGGCACTCTGTATATGAGCTCCGCTCGCTCCCCTCTTAAAAATCAGTGGGAGATCGGCGGGGATTGGCATATAACATGCACCCACGATTTTCCCCTGATTTTAAGGGGAAAAAAGTGTGTGTTATACGCCGATAAATACGGTAAGTGTTTTCAACCCCTTTAAAAAACACTGGGGATTTAATAGTACTTTAACCTTCTGTTGACATTTGACTCATTAGCAAAACTGTGCAATCAATGTGATGGAAGCAAAGAGGGTTAATTTCATATTATAAAGCCCTTAATAACATCACATGTAGTTGAGCCGTATCTTACAAACAACATCTGTATAAAGCATTTCCAGATTTAGCTTTCCATAGGCCACACCTCTCCAACATTATTTTTAATTATGGAATAAAAATGATCTGAACACGAGCAAAGACACGTCTTACAGACACCCTGGGAACTTTAAAGGTCATTACTTGTTCTTAGGACTTAATTTAGATGAGGAAACGTAATCGCTAATTAGTAGTTGTGGCAGCACAAACATGTTTTCTATCCTGTATGATGATCAGGGTACATAAAAGACCAGAGAGGGGAAAAAAGCCATTAAAAACTCTGCAGGTCTGTTCTGTGTTTTATCTAATCCTTCACGTTTTCTACAAAGAGCTTAAGACGCAGCTAGCCTGGAGTGACAGGCCTTGTGTTTGCTGCTGTGATCTTGCTTGACATATACCTGAAGTACTCTAATGCCACGTGCACACGATCGGAAATTCGGCCAGCAAAAGACCGATGAGAGCTTTTGGTCAAAAAATGCGACCGTGTGTATGCTCCATCTGATTTTTGCTGGCCGAATTCCCGCCAGCAAAAGATTGAGAGCAGGTTCTCAAGTTTTGATCAGAAATTCCGATCGTCTGTAGCAATTCTGACGCGCAAAATTCCTATGCATGCTTGGAAACAATTTGATGCATGCTCGGAAGCATTGAACTTCATTTTTTTGGCTCGTCGTAGTGTTGTACATCACGCGTTCTTGACGGTCGAAAGTTCAGCAAACTTTTGTGTGACCGTGTGTATGCAAGCCAAGCTTGAGCGTTATTCCGTCAGAAAAAACATCCAAGTTTTTTCCAATGGAAATTCCGCTCGTGTGTACATGGCATTACACAGAATCTATAGTATTTTTTAAAGTGTTCTAAATATGCTGTATGCCTGGTTAATAAAGTGTTAACCCAAGGTTCACCAGACATTTGGCAACACATAATCCACCAGATTTCTAAATCACATTTGTTACTGTCACCATGGCACAGTGGTTAGCACTTGCAGCACTAGGGACCCCTGTTTGAATCCAGAATTAGGCCTGGAGCTGCATGGGAAGCATAAACGAAAAGGTTTGGCCAGTAAAGGGGTGGGAGAGTTGGTGTATGATTGGTAGGTTTTGGTGGGCTAGAAGAGGGGAAGTGCTTGGCCTCAGGATCAGTCAGAGCAGTACTAGCATTGGACAAGCTTCTCCCTCCCCAGTTATCCTTCTATTTTCCTCTCCGGTTTTTATCTCCCTTTACCCCCTTTTTACTTGTCATTATAGTGGGTGTTCAATATTGAGATCCTTGTGATGGTGTTGTTGGTTATAGTTGGAGTAAAGATCCTTGTGATGGAGTTGTTGGTTATAGTTGGAGTAAAGATCCTTGTGATGGAGTTGTTGGTTATAGTTGGAGTAAAGATCCTTGTGATGGAGTTGTTGGTTATAGTTGGAATAAAGATCCTTGTGATGGAGTTGTTGGTTATAGTTGGAATAAGTCATAGCAGCCGTGAGGGGTCTTAGGATCCTTGAAGGCTGTGTTAATCGAAAAATGTTTGAGAGGGATTTGTTAGACCCATTTCAGGTTTAAATGTACCTTCCCTAATTAGGATATGTTACTAATATGGTAATGGTTATTAGCTGTATTTAGTAGTGTATTTTGTTTGTAAATTGTTTCCAAGGTGGTGTAGCAGCAGCATTGGGCCTTGACATGGAGTTTGGTGTAGTTACAGCTGGTTTTTGATTTACGTGCCTTTACAGGCCTTAGAGCTAAAAAGAGATCAGTTACTGTAAATATACTTTGGTTGTTCTGTTTTTGGCAATTTATAATGGACTAGTGCATAAAAACATTGTTTTTTTATAATAAAAGAAAGTTATGGTCATTCAACTCCAAAAAGAAACTGCAGTCACCTGGACATTTGTTGATTATAATTAAGGGTTGGGTTTGAAGTTAGTCAGCCTCAGTATCTGCAATTCCCCAGTCATGTATTTGCATGGAGTGTATATGTTCTCCCCATGCTTGGATACTCTGGTTTTCTCCCACACTCTGAAGACATGCTACTCTCTAAGCTAGCCCTAATATGTATGCATGTGGAACAGGGACCTTAACCCCTTCCCGTGCCTGGCCTATTGTAAAATGATGGCCGGGCGGAAGCCCCATTTATTCTGGGAGGACATATCACCGCGCTTCGGTGAAATCAGTCACCTGTGTCCACCAAACACAGCAGATGACAGGTCGGTGTAGCGGCCCACTTCCAATACTATGTGATCACTGTGACCAATCACAGCAGATCACGTGACAATTGTACACAATGAATGGCTTTGATTCATGCAATTTATTGTGTTGATCACTGTGATTAGTCATAGTGATCACATGGTACAGACAGGGCCAATCATAACCCATCTGTACCATGTGATTAGCTGTGGCCATTTACAACAATACATACTGATTGAATCTGTTTCATTCGGTAAAAATGGTTGTTTATAACAGTTATATTTACTGTTATGAGTAATCATAGTGTGTGTGAAAAAAATAAAATAATTTGATGACCTCCCCAGAGTAATAACACTATGGTAACACTGTATTGCTCTGGTCACAGTATGTAAAAAAAAAAATATTAAAAAAATAAATAAAAAAAAAAAGAAAAATAAATTAAAAAGGAAAAGAAAAAAAAAAAAGGATTATTTATTTCATACTGTCACAGTCAGTGTCTATGATCACCACTACAGCAGTTATATAATGACTGTACTGCAATGGTAATAGTATGTAAACAAAAAAAATTGTGAAAAAAAACAATATTTCATTTCAAAAAATGACAACTTCGCCATGCCTCTTACTAAATACCTTAGACTGTGTACTTTCCAAAAAGGGGTAATTTAAGGGATATGTGTACTGTTCTTGCATTTTTGGGCCTCAAGAAATTAGACCATCAGTACATCAGGACCGATCGATTTTCAGGTGTATATACCATAGTTTGTGGACTCTTTTTGGCCTAAATTTTTGGCCTAAATTTATGAAGAAAGATTATTTATTTGCAAAATGTTATAACAGAAACAAAGAAAAATTCATTTTTTTCAAAATTTAGCAAAAAAATTAAAACCCAGTGGTGATTAAATACCACCAAAATCAAGCTCTTTTTGTGCAAAAAAAATGATAAAAATTTAATTTGCGTACAGTGTTGCATGACTGCGCAATTGTCATTCAAATTGTGACAGCGCTGAAAGCTGATAATTTGCCTGGGCAGGAAGTGGGTAAAAGTGTCCGGTATTGAAGTGGTTGAATTGTAAACTCTTTGAGGGCAGGGACTGATGTGAATGTACAGTATGTAAAGCACTGCGTAAGTTGTTTGTGATAGACAAATATCAGTAATAAATAAATGGTAGGAAACCAATGGCAAAACAGTAAAAAACATCCTACTTGCCCAATACAATGGACAGAATTTCTCAAAACGAAAGCAAACAGCGTCTGTGCATGGCAACCAATCAGCTTCTATCTTTGACTTGTTCAGTTTAGCCCAGGTTCACGCTGACAGCGGGAATGAAATTGCACGAGTGTCTATTAAAATAGCACAATATAGTGTCTCCAAATAGTCGCTATATTGATATGTCAAATCGCATGCCAAATCGCTGCAATGTGAACCAGGGCTAAACCTTGAAAATAAAAGATAGGTGATTGGTCATCATGCACAAATGCTGCAGATTTTGGCTGCTCCAGTTTTTATAAATTCCTCTCAATAACCCAACTTAATCAGCTGCACTCTTTAGATGTTGTTTGACTTTGCAAGCTTTGTGGTTGTCATATCTGGCTTTATGAGACGCTGGCCATATACTTGTAGAATTTTGTTTAACCGGCGCACGACGATGTACGTCGGCAGAATGGCACAGACAGGCATAAGGGCGTACAGGTACATCCCTTTGAATTTGCCACTGTGCCATCACGTGCACGCCGGTCGGGACCTTCGTGAGTCTGATCGTGGGTCCCGCGGACTCAATCATCACGGGGAAACCCGGGATCGTCTCACGGGGAGGAAGAATGGGGAGATGCTGAAGTAAACAAGCATCTCCCCGTTCTGCCTAGCAACAGTGACACTGATCTCTGCTCCCTGTGATTGGAGCAGAGATCAGTGATCTGTAAAAACACAGCCACGCCCCCACAGTTAGCAACATGCCCCTAGGACATACTTAACCCCTACACTGCCCCCTCCTGGTTAACCCCTTCACTGCCAGTGTCATTTACACAGGAATCAGTGACTTTGTATAGCACTGATTGCTGTATAAATGACAATGGTCCCAAAAATCGGTCAAAAATGTTCGATGTGTCCGCCATAATGTCGCAGTCACAATAAAAATCGCTGATCACCGCTATTACTAGTAAAAAATTAAATTAATAATAAAAATGGCATAAAACTATGCCCTATTTTGTAAACGCTATAACTTTTGTGCAAACCAATTAATAATCGCTTATTGCAATTTTTTTACCAAAAATATGTAGAAGAATACGTATCGGCCTAAACTGAGGAAAAAAATAAAATTTTTATATATTTTTTGGGGATATTTATTATAGCAAAAAGTAAAAAAAAAATAATGTGTTTTTTTCAAAATTGTCACAGGGGTGATCAACTATCCACCAAAAGAAAGCTCTATTTGTGGGAACAAAAGGACGTCAATTTTGTTTGGGAGCCATGTCGCACGACCGTGCAATTGTCAGTTAAAGCGACGAAGTGCCGAATCGCAAAAAGTGGTCTGGTCTTAAGCCAGCAAATTGGTCCGGTCTGAAAGATGTTAAAAATATTTTTTTTTAAGAACATTTGTTCAATTTTCTAATCATTACTGAGGTCAAACTGATGTTTGTTTTTTTACCACAGGGATGAGCAGAATGAAATTTTTTTCTTCAACTAACAAATTTCTAACAGTGAATACAATTTTCATTCAGGAAAGTCCATTAACTCCAAAATCGCTTGTTAAAAGACAACATTTTTTAAGATACTTTCAAACAATATTCGTGAAGACATAAAATGTACTAATAGGAATTTTTGTATGAATGTTCATTCAAAATTCGACTAGCGCATGGCCATCTTAAAGGGCCTTTTTGTGATCTCTTCTTCTTCTGAAAATTCTTCTCAAGACAACATCAGGTCAGACTCTCCCAACAATACAAAGTGCTTACAACTAAAAAAAAAAATAATAAATCACGCACAAAAATTACCAGGATAAACGATACTGTAGATAATAGCCCAACATCCTCTTAGCCGTGTCCAATTGTTTTTTGTCGTATGATTTTACCAGAAGCTATACCAGCATGAAAATTCATCACTATAGATGGGTGGATTTCACCATTCAGCCTGGGTTCACACTGCCCGCGACTTTGAAGTCAGGCCCCAGCTCGACTTTGGCGCAACTTGCATGCGACTTCTTTAACAGAAGTCAATCCAAGTCGAACCAAAAGTTGTGCAGGAACCTTTTTCTAAGTTAGAACGGTTCTATTGCACAGAATGGTGTCCGACTTCTGATGCGACAAGTGCTCCAAAGTTGGAGCGATTGTTTCATCAGTGTGAACCATGCCTCACACATCAGTCCTCTAATCTACCACATGATTTTTCAATCAACCACATTTCTGGAGGTTGCTACAAATTGGGGTCTGGTGGATTGAGGTTGTTCCACCTGTAGAAGAGGACACTCAGCAATTTACTAATTTCTACGTAGCTCAGAAGGTATTATAAGGCCTTACTTACACAGGGCACACAAATGTGTACATCTGTGAAGGTGCTGCGTTTACCCGCAACAGGGATGCAATATCCTTTAGATCTTCCAAAAATTACAGTGCCTTTAAAAAGTATTTATACCCCTTGAAATTTCCCACATTTTATTGGGATTTTATGTGATAGACCAACACAAAGTGGCACATAATTGTGAAGTGGAAAGAAAATAATAAATGGTTTTCAAAATGTTTTACAAATAAATATGTGAACTCTATCCTTGACCTGTCTGGTGTGTTCCTTGGCCTTCATGATGCTGTTTGTTCATTAAGATTCTCTAAAGCCACGTACACAAGATCGGACTTTGCGGCCGGAATGTCCGGCGGACTAAGTCATCCGGACTTTCCGAACGTGTGGACTTGCCCACACACGCCCGGATTTTCCGGCGGCCAATCCGCCAGAGTTTTGGCGGAAGTCCGCGGGACTTTTGAAATGAATGGACTTGCCCCACACACGTAAAGTCTGTTCATTTAGAACGTGACTCCAGGTAGATGGGACTAGATCGGCGACATTGACACCTCGCTAGCCCCGTCACCTGGTATGGATTTAAAGGGGAATCCCTATGCCGAAAAAATGGCGTGGGGGCCCCCCCCAAATCCATATCAGACCCTTATCCGAGCACGCAGCCCGGCCGGTCAGGAAAGGGGGTGGGGACGATCGAGGCGGCAGCATTGACTTCCTTCGCTAGTCCAGTCTACCTGGAGTCAAGTTCAAAATGAACGGACTTTATGATGGTGTGTCAGCAAGTCCGTTCATTTCAAACACAGACGGCGGGATTGTGTCATTTATACAGGAATCAATGCATTTAAATAGCATTGATTGCTGTATAAATGACAATGGTCCCAAAAATGTGTCAAAAATGTCCGATGTGTCTGCCATAATGTCGCAGTCACAATAAAAATGGCTGATCGCCACCCATTACTAATAAAAAAAAATGATTAATAAAAATGCTATATAAAACTATCCCCTATCTTGTAAATGCTATAACTTCTGCGCAAACCAATCAATAATCGCTTATTGCAATTTTTTTTTACCAAAAATATGTAGAAGAATACGTATCGGCCTAAACTGAGGAAAAAAAAAAGTTTTTTTTTATATATTTTTGGGGATATTTATTATAGCAAAAAGTAAAAAATATTGCATTTTTTTCAAAATTGTCGCTCTATTTTTGTTTAAAGCGCAAAAAATAAAAACCGCAGGGGCGATCAAATACCACCAAAAGAAAGCTCTATTTGTGGGAAAAAAAGGACATCAATTTTGTTTGGGAGCCACGTCGCACGACCGCGCAATTATCAGTTAAAGCGACGCAGTGCCAAATCGCAAAAAGGGGCCTGGTCCTTTGGCTGCAAATTGGTCCGGTCTGAAAGTGGTTAAGGTATAATTGTATTATATACAGTCAGCTTTAGCAGAAATATGAGGGACATGATAAATTACTTTCAATAGTAACTGTAAAATAATAACTGATTTCCCTCTAGAGAAATTATTTTCATTTTTCACACATGTTAAAGTCAGCATTATTTTGGCTACAAAATTACTTGAAACTCACAAATTTTTTTATATATTTTCTGAAAGCAGAAACACAATAGACTTAAAAAAAATATATATACAGTGGATATAAGAAGTCTACATACCCCTGTTAAAAATGTCAGGTTTCTGTGCTGTAAAAGAAATGAGACAAAGAAATTATTTCAGAACTTTTTTCACCTTTGATATAACCTATAAATTGTACAACTCAATTGAAAAACAAACTGAAATCTTTTAGGATGGGGAAGTAAAAATAAAAAAATTAAATAATGTGGTTGCATAAGTGTGCACACCCTCTTATAAATGGGGCTGTAGCTGTGTTCAGAATTAAGCAATCACATCCAGACTCATTGTAAATAGGAGTCAGTACACACCTGCCATCATTTAAAGTGCCTCTTATTAACCCCAAATAAAGTTCAGCTGTTCTAGTAGGTCTTTCCTGGCATTTTCCTAATCACATCTTACAGACAAAGCCATGGTCCACAGAGAGCTTCCAAATCATCAGAGGGACCTCATTGTTAAAAGGTATCAGTCAGGAGAGGGGTACAAAAGAATTTACAAGGCATTAGATATACCATGGAACACAGTTATCATCAAGTGGAGAAAATATGGCACAACAGTGACATTACCAAGAACTGGACTTCCCTCCAAAATTAATGAAAAGATGAAAAAAAAAAAACGATCAGGGAGGCTGCCAATAGGCCTACAGCAGGATTAAGGCCCCTTTCACACTACCGCGACTACAAAGCTGTGTGATTTTGACATGATTTCAGGGTATGCTTGTGTAAACTTGAGGTCTATGGACCTCAACTCGCATCAAAGTCAGACCAATGTAGTACAGGGACTACTTTGAAATTGGTATGACTTGAATTCGCATAGATATGAATGGTACTCGTTGGAAATCATGGGGTATGACTTGTCATGCGACTTTGCAGTCCCAATTCGCAGGACAAGTCGTACAAGTGTGAAAGGGGCCTAAAGGAGCTGCAGGAATATCTGGCAAGTACTGGCTGTGTGGTACATGTGACAACAATCTCCCATATTTTTCATATGTCTGGGCTATGGGGTAGAGTGGCAAAACGGAAGCCTTTTCTTAAGAAAAACATCCAAGCCCAGCTAAATTTGGCAAAAACACATCTGAAGTCTCCCAAAAGTATATGGGAAGGATAAATAGAACTTCAGGCTCCTGCCTTTAATCACAGTCGGGTGATTAAAACCTTAGGCTTTTGAGTGCTTTTAAATATTATTCAGAGCCTATGCAGTACATAGGTCTCCATCAGTAGGTGTTAGCATAGCAAATGTAAGTGTTGTTGGGTTCAGGCTGGTTATAGGGTGTAGAATTATAAAGTCGCTGCTTTAATTCCTAATCCTACTGATTTTTTCCCCTTATGTACTGACTTTTAAAACCAACTATGTGTGATTGTTTCCAATTTCTTAGCTCAGTGAGACTAATAGCTAACTTGATTTTGAAACTGCAGCTCTATCAATCACTATACAGCCAAACAAAAAGTCCAAAATACATTATTATAGTTTTTACACATGGAAAAAAGCCAGACATGTTAAAATTGCCGGACAGGGGAACTGCAGTTGTGTGGAAACCACAATCCCAACAAATCTTGCTAGTCCTTTTTCTATATTCTATAATATGATGGAAAGTGGAGGACAGAGACAGATAGTTGCTGATATTTGGAACAAACTTTCATATCTAAGCTTCCAGCACACAAGACTATAAGCTATAATGACCACAATTATCTGTAGATGGAATAAAACGCAAAGAATTACCTTTTGAATTGCAAAACGAACTGCACTCCTGTGATCCACAGGAGAAGTACAGCCAAACAAGCTTTGGCTGTACTTCTGCTTTAATGCAATTGCCATACCTGTAAGTCATTTGCAGCACCCTCAAAGCCTTGCTGAAATAACTCCCATTGTTAGTATTTCTCCACCCTACTTGTGTGGCTCTATCCCAGAAGAAGCTGCTTGTTAATCTCAATCTCAACAACCTCAGAGCCTCTCACACACCTTGTTGAAAAGAAGCTACAGCAAGCATGTATAGGAAAATGAGTATAAGTACTTTTAACCTGGCTATGGGTTACTACCAGAAAATAGACACGCAACCATTTAGTGGTGGATAAACTAAATATAATAATTTGGGTTTGAACAAATGGCAGGTTGAACATAAATTAGCACATAGCAAGTATATTTGGATACAGCCTGCTAAACAGACCAGCAGCTATGCCCAATTAACTTTGAATTAGGTTCTATACCACTAAACTAGAATCAACATGTGAATCAGGAAATTCAGCAAGAGTGTATAAAATGTTAACTGCAATGTGGATAATAATGGTAATGGAGTAGAGTGCATTCTAACAGAATGGCTAAGATATTGTGCAGCGTCCCTGGAGAGGTACCTCTTAAACTAAGCAAGGGTCTCTGAGTAGCAATGGTATAGGGCGATCCTTAGTCCTCACTCTTTAGCTAGCAAGAGTTGGGGCCCAATCACCATTGGTGCACTTGCAGATAGTTAATAAGACCTGCAGGCAGTAATACAGCTACGAATAGTTGGTTCCTAAGGGTTCAGTCTCTTATAGAGTCAAGTCATGGCCACAAGGCCCTCTCCCCAGACCCAGTGACACAGCAGCAGTTGTCCCTCTGAATAGGTGTCTGCTCACTGCTCACAGGGCAACTCTGGTCTGTAGCACAGCAAAATCTGTATCCCGGCAATGGCTTCATCACTCCACACTCAGGTCACAGCTCTGTACTCTCTGGTAAAATTTTGCCCACACAGCCATAGCTCTCCAATGGACTCAGTCCCTCTATCTCTGGAAAAGTGGGAGTGTTTCGGCCAGGGTGTCACAAATGGCCTACAAGTATGGCATTACGTTAGGCAACATTTTTCAGAGTTGCATAGTTTTTTTTAACCTACTGGGTCCCTTGACTGCATAGTCAAATGTATTCAAAAGGTGAATGTAGACTCATATTTCACATTTAAATGTTCTTTAGAAAATATAATTACAGCTTTGCCCATTCAGGCCAGTAAAGCAGATACCTTTTGCCTACAAGAGTGCTAAGAAAAAAACACCAAAGCATCTCCAGGTATGGAAGGATTTTACCCCCTTCCATTCTCTCAGAATACCTCGCTGTGCGAGTTATAGGCGTGGTAACCTGGGTTGGTTCATTAGCTCTTATAGTTCAAGATTTGGTTTGCTATAACATTCGATTTTGGAATGAATGGACTTTACCAAATGAAAACCTCATACACTGTTAGAAATTCGTACAAAACGAGAACATTTTTCTATCATGCTTCTTTGAATTTTTTTTGTCACTGCAGTTGAAATTGATTTGACGCCCACCAATGACTAGGAAAAAGGAGGGAAAATTCTTACGACTTTCTTATAATTAATAATGTTGAATTAAATTCTTTGGGTGCATACTCTGCTTTTGTGCCAGTGGGAGTGAACAATGGCATAGGCTTTGCTGGTCATTGGAAGTGAAAAAAATTACATAGAGCCTGTGGTCAATAGTAGAAAACATAGTGTCCCTTCAGTGGTATTAATATATGGTCCACCAATGATGTCAATGGGGGGAACAGTGCCCCGTTGTTGGTGTCAGTGGAAGGAATGGTACCATATTATTGGTGTCAGTGGGAGAAATAGTGCCTCGTATCAAGGGGGGGGGGATAGTGCAAGCAAAGGGGCCGCAGTTTGGAGACAGCTATCTAGAACAGGGTCTCCAAACTATGGCCCTCCAGTTGTCCAGGTACTACAATTACCATCCTGCCTAATCGTGTCTGTGAATGTCAGAGTTTTACAATGCCTCATGGGACGTGTAATTCCACAACAGCTGGAGGGCTGTAGTTTGGAAATCCCTGATCTAGAAGAATACGTCTGCCATGGTATTGCTGTTTTTTTTCAAGAAGGACATCATAAGAAGTTGCAGCTCAGGTATCCCCACAGAACGTACATTTCTGCTTTTTAACTTTCATAAGAAGAACAGAAGAAACTGTCCCTGGCGTTTTGTGGCCTGTTTGTCTTTTCCACAGACCTTGAACATATGCTCAACGGGTAAAAACACAGCACAGCAGAATGTGCCCTTATATTCCCTCTTAAAGGATTTTGTTCAATGGTTAATATTTTAAAGCAGGACTAGAAAGGTGTGATGGCATCCTTGACACAGGTTTGCCGCAGAGGGCATCAGTATGTCATAAATCCTTCATATCATCTCTTCCGCATTGCCAAGTATGAAAGTTAAACAGCGACAGCCTTGAAATACTGACTGTTTTCCTTGAAACATTAATGGCAACCAGAGAAAACTTGACATAATCCCTGTTTATTTTTGATTTTTCCCCATACAGCACTGACTCAGCAGTGCAAAAAAAACCTGAAAACTGAACAATTTACTTGCCAGCGGAAAGGCAGTTGCGCCACAGTGGAAGCTAAAATTATTTCAAGAGTGGATTTTTCTTCCTCAGTTGGGAATTACACTGGAGTTCAACCAGAGACTGAAAGTAAACAGCACTAAAAGATTGGGATAATATACCTGTGTGCGTGTAATCCTGATTTCATAGAAAACAGACAATTTACTTTGCTTATAAAGGCATGACCTATCCTAAAAGAGGCTTAGTTTCCACGAACGTTGAGCTAATAATACTATTCGGCAAAAACATGCAGTTGCTTTTAAATAAAACAATAAAAATTATTAATTTACCTTAATCTGAGTTCTCTTTAATGTCCAGTACTTGGGCTATCTACTCTCGCTTTTGCCTCCGAATATACAGTATATGATGGAATGCTGGGCATCTTTAGCACAATGACATGTAAAATTACAAATTGTTTAACTAAATATGTACAATACTATATTAGGACAGATATATACAAATCTTAAAGGTGAACTACATATAAGGGAGTTGTTTTTCCACTAAAGGATTTATACTCATTCCCAGGTCCATACGGTCCTGCGATTTACACAGCAAATCCCTCTTTGACAGGGCAGGAGACCTGATTATTCTCTGCTGCAGTTAAATAACACTTACGGGTTTTGTCCTTTCCCCAGCCCGTAATTAGATTGAAAAAAAAAAAAGCATCAAACTGATTAGCCCATCTCTTTGTCACTCTGCTCTTTCCTCCTATTAGCATGTGACTTTTTAGTACATAAGCAACACGACCGCTAGGATCCTTGTTCGGCTTACAATTGTAACTTTCTCTAGAGTGCTATTTCTCATGCGAGTGATATCACCTCCATGAGAAATGACACCTCCCCGGTGTCATGTGACTCATTAGTGTTACAAGGTATCAGGTGTGAATGGGGAGCAGGTGTGTTAAATTTGGTGTTATCGCTCTCACTCTCTCATACCGGTCACTGGAAGTTTACCATGGCACCTCATGGCAAAGAACTCTGAGGATCTGAAAAAAATAATTGTTGCTCTACATAAAGATAACCTAGGCTATAAGAAGATTGCCGAGACCCAAAAACTGAGCTGCAACACGGTGGCCAAGACAATACAGTGGTTTAACAGGACAGGTTCCACTCAGAACAGGCCTCGCCATGGTTGACCAAAGAGGTTGAGTGCACATGCTCATCGTCCTAGCTAGAAGTTGTCTTTGGGAAATAGAGTATGAGTGCTGCCAGCATTGCTGCAGAGGTTGAAGGGATGGGGGGGTCAGCCTGTCAGGGCTCAGACCATACGCTGCACACTGCATCAAATTGGTCTGCATGGCTGTCGTCCCAGAAGAAAGCCTCTTCTAAAGATGATGTACAAAAAAGCCTGCAAACTGTTTGCTGAAGACAAGCAGACTAAGAACATAGATTACTGGAACCATGTCCTGTGGTCTGATGAGACCAAGATAAACTTATTTGGTTCAGATGGTGTCAAGCGTGTGTGGCAGCAACCAGGTGAGGATTACAAAGACAAGTGTGTCTTGCCTACAGTCAAGCATGGTGGTGAGAGTGTCATGGTCTGGGGCTGCATGAGTGCTACTGGAACTGCGGAGCTACAGTTCATTGAGGGAACCATGAATGCCAACATATACTGTGACCTACTGAAGAAGAGCATGATCCCCTCCCTTCGGAGACTGGGCCACAGGGCAGTATTCCAACATAACGACCCCAAACACACCTCCAAGATGACCACTGCCTTCCTAAAGAAGCTGAGGGTAAAGGTGATGGACTGGCCAAGCATGTCTCCAGACTTAAACCCTATAGAGCATCTGTGGGGCATCCTCAAACGGAAGGTGGAGGAGTGCAAGGAGTGGAAGAGGACTCCAGTGGCAACCTGTGAAGCTCTGGTGAACTCCATGCCCAAGAGGGTTAAGGCAGTGCTGGAAAATAATGGTGGCCCCACAAAATATTGACACTTTGGGCCCAATTTGGACATTTTCACTTAGGGGTGTGCACACTTTTTTTTTTGCCAGCGGTTTAGACATTAATGGCTGTGTGTGTCGAGTTATTTTGAGGGGACAGCAAATTTACAATGTTATAAAAGCTGTACACTCACTACTTTACATTGTAGCAAAGTGTAATTTCTTTAGTGTTGTAACATGAAAAGATATATATTAATGTTTACAAAATTGTGAGGGGTGTGCTCACTTTTGTGAGATACTGTATATATATTTATTCTGTCTATAATTATACAAAAGGTCTCTGTGGCTAAAATGTTGGTCTGAAGAAAGCAATTTAACAGGGGCCCGTTGATGGTAAATGTCTTTCTGGTGTTTAATTGTATAATTTCCTAAAGGACATCACCGGTGGTAAGACCAGACCAGTAACACCAATAGAAGCCTAACCTTAAACTAGCAAATCTTATTTTGTCATTGAAGCCAAAATTTGTTTCTCCAAGGAATTTCACTACATAGCCAAGCGTAAGGGAGGGGCCCAGTACCACTGCAAGCCTGCAGACAAGTCTTCTTCAGCATGAAGGGGTGTTTTTCTCAGTGGGGAGCATCTGCTGGCCTTTGTGGACACCTGGTTAGAGCATGTTCATTGCCTGGGTAAGAAATGTGGTGTCCAGGGGCTACAAGCTACAGTTCTGCTCTCTGCTATCCAACCTACCCTTGTCTCTGCAACAGTTGGTAGACCTCCATTCTGCACTAGCAGACCTTTTGAACCAAGTAGTTATTGCAAATGTACAATTGTGTTGAGTTATTTTGAGGGGACAGCAAATTTTATACAAGCTGTACACTCACTACTTTATATTGTAGCAAAGTGTAATTTCTTCAGTGTTGTCACATGAAAAGATATAAAAAATATTTACAAAAATGGGAGGGATGTACTCATTTTTGTGAGATATTGTCAGTGTGTGTGATTATATGTCAGTATTACATTGTATATCCCTGTATTTTGCGGTCATTCAGGTGCTTATCTAATAGTTTTTTCAAACTATCGATGCTCCCCCGCTGAGACCACCACCTGTGGAAGGGAATTCCACATCCTTGCCGCTCTTACAGTTAAGGTTAAACCTCTTTTCTTCTAATTTTAATGAGTGGCCACAAGTCTTGTTAAACTCCCTTCCGCAAAAATGTTTTATCCCTATTGTAGGGTCACCAGTACGGTATTTGTATATTGAAGTCATATCCCCTCTCAAGCGTCTCTTCTCCAGAGAGAATAAGTTCAGTGCTCCCAACCTTTCCTCATAACTAATATCCTCCAGACCCTTCATTAGCTTTGTTGCCCTTCTTTGTACTCGCTCCATTTCCAGTACATCCTTCCTGAGGACTGGTGCCCAGAACTGGACAGCATACTCTAGGTGCGGCCGGACCAGAGTCTTGTAGATTGGGAGAATTATCGTTTTATCCCTGGAGTTAATCCCTTTTTTTAATGCATGCCAATGTTATGTTTGCTTTGTTAGCAGCAGCTTGGCATTGCATGCTATTGCTTAGCCTATCTACTAGGACCCCCAGGTCCTTTTCCATCCCAGATTCCTCCAGAGGTTCTCCCCCAGTGTATAGATTGCATTCATATTTTTGCCACCCAAATGCATTTTACATTTTTCTACATTGAACCTCATTTGCCATGTAGTTGCCCATCCCATTAATATGTTCAGATCTTTTTGCAAGGTTTCCACATCCTGCGGAGAAGTTATTTCCCTGCTTAGCTTAGTATCGTCCACAAATACAGAGATTGAGCTGTTTACCCCATCCTCCAGGTCGTTTATGAACAAAATAAATAGGATTGGTCCCAGCACAGAACCCTGGGGGACCCCACTACCCATCCTTCTTTGAAAAATATCTCAAGCTGTCAGATTGGATGGAGAGTGTCTGAACAGCAATTTTCAATTGGATTTAGGTCTGGACTTTGACTGGGCCATTCTAACACATGAAAATGCTTTGATCTAAACCATTCCATTGTAGCTCTGGCTGTATGTTTAGGGTCGTTGTCCTGCTGGAAGGTGAACCTCCACCCCAGTCTCAAGTCTTTTCCAGACTCCAACAGGTTTTCTTCTAAGATTGTCCTGTATTTGGCTCTATTCATCTTCCCATCAACTCTGACCAGCTTCCCTGTCCCTTCTGAAGAAAATAATCCACACAGACCCCTCCTCATATAAAAAAGTGTGGAAACCTTTTGAAGACTATATATAAATATATATATATATATATATATATATATATATATACACACACACAGTATATACACACACACTATATATATATATATATATATATATATATATATTAGACATGTGCAGAACGAAAAAAAATGTGTTTTGTTTCAATTCTTAATTTACATATATTCGTTTAGTTAAATTAGTTTGATCCGTTTAATTCATTTTCGGAATTCGTTTAGTTTATTTATTCAAATTTTCGAATTCAAATCGATTTGAAAAGTTTTCGAATCCATTTAGAATAGTTTTAGAATTTATATAATTTTCGAATTCAAATAGTTTTGGAATTCAAATAGATTTTGAATTCGAATAGGTTTCCAATTTCCAAAGAGTTAAAATAGAATAGAAAATAAAGGAATTGAATAGAAAAAAAAATGAATGGATTAGAAAAGAATATAACAGAAAATAAAATAGAATATAATAGCGTAAAACAGAACAAAATAGGATAGAAAATAAAAGAACAGAATAGAATGAAATAGATTAGAAAGGAATAAAATAGAATAAACAAATAGAATTAAATAGAAAGATTATAACCATCTTCTGAAATTCGAATACAATAGAAAAGAATAGAATTTAAAAAACAATAGAATAGAAATAATGTAACCATTTTCCAAAATTCAAATAGAATCCATTTGAATAGAAGAGAATAGGATAGTAAATAACACAATAGTATAGAAAAAAAAACAATAGAACAGAATGAATATAACCATCTTCCTATTATAATCTATTCTTTTCTATTCTATTCAAATTCGAATTGATTCTATTTGAATTTTGGGAAATTGTTATATTCTTTCTATTGTATTGTATTTTTAGTTGTATTCTTTTTCTATTTGTTTATTCTTTTCTTTTATATTCTATTATTTTATTTTATATTCTATTCTATCCTTTTCTATTTAAATTTATGAATTTTGGAAGATGGTTATATTATTTCTATTCAATTATTTTTTTTCTATACTATTTTGTTATTTTCTATTCTAATCTATTCTTTTCTATTAAATTGATTCTATTTGAATTTTGGGAAATGGTTATATTCTTTCTATTCTATGTTTTCTTTATTATTTTCTATTCTATTATAGTCTATTCTTTTCTTATGTATTCAAATTTATCTATTTTTTTAATTCGAATTTCAGAAGATGGTTATATTCTTTCTATGTTATTCTATTCTATTTGTTTCTATTATATTCTAGTCTATTTTGTTCTGTTTTACTCTAGCAGAAAATAAAAGAATATAATATAATAAAGTAAAACAGAACAAAATAGAATAGAAAGAATATAACCATTTCCCAAAATTCAAATAGAATCAATTTGAATTTGAATAGAAAAGAATAGATTAGAATAGAAAATAACAGAATAGAATAAAAAGAATATAACCATCTTCCGAAATTCGAATTTCAAAAAGAATAAATTCAAATACAAAAGGATCGAATATAATAGAATATAAAATAAAATAATAGAATATAAAAGAATAGAATAAACAAATAGAAAAAGAATACAACTAAAAAAACAATGCAATAGAAAGAATATAACCATTTCCCAAAATTCAAATAGAATCAATTTGAATTTGAATAGAATAGAAAAGAATAGATTATAATAGGAAGATGGTTATATTCATTCTATTGTTTTTTTCTATACTATTGTGTTATTTACTATTCTATTCTACTCTATTCTATTCAAATGGATTCTATTCGAATTTCAGAAGATGGTTATAATCTATTTAATTCTATTTGTTTATTCTATTCCTTTCTATTCTATTCCATTCTTTTATTTTCTATCCTATTTTGTTCTGTTTTACTCTATTATTTTATTTTCTGTTATATTCTTTTCTAATCCATTCAATTTTTTTCTATTCAATTCCTTTATTTTCTATTCTATTTTATTCTCTTTGGAAATTCAAAAGATATTTCAATTCGAAAAATATATGAATTCGAATTCCGTCTGAATTTTTTTTTCGTTATTTCGGATTCGTTTAAATTTGGTACTATTGTGATTCGGATACATCCAAATTCCCGAAAAACAAAAATTCGTCCGAATTTCAATACGGAACTAAACTAACTGCACATGTCTAATATATATATATATATATATATATATATATATATATATATATATACACACACATACAGTGGATATAAAAAAATCTACACACTAAAAAATGAGGCACAGATAAATAATTTCAGAACTTTTTCCACCTTTTTAATGTGACCTACAAACTGTTCAACTCAGTTGAACAACAAACTGAAATCTTTTAGATGGAGGGAAGTAAAAATAAAAAAATGAAATATGGTTGCAAAAGTGTGCACACCCTTAAAGCGTCAACCCCAAAAAAAATTGATTTCCTGGTCGCTTAAAGCATATTAAACAGCACAGTGTTTGTGCTGTGTAATATGCCCCACTGTAAAAAAAAAAAAAACCCTGAACCTTCCACTTCCTGAATCCCCCTCTCTAAACTGACCACGAGAATCATGGCTGCTGAGCCATGACCAATGTGGTCAAAGTGCCACCCTCTGTCCTACGCTGCCCTGTTCTCCTCTCTCCCCCTCACCCCCTCCTTCCTGCCTGTCAGCTAGTGTCTGTGTGTGTTTATTTTATTACAGAACTGAGTCTTTTTTGGTATGAGTGTCAGCATGGCACATCTTGACTTGGCAAAATTTGCCCACTCATCTTTGCAAAAACACTCCAAATCTGTCAGATTGCGAGGGCATCTCCTGTGCACAGCCCTCTTCAGATCACCCCACAGATTTTCAATCGGATTAAGGTCTGGGCTCTGGCTGGGCCATTCCAAAACTTTAATATTCTTCTGGTGAAGCCATTCATTTGTTGATTTGGATGATTTGGATGTATACGTATACGTAGATTTTGTGCCAATATTGACTGGTATTTGAAACTTTTCATAATTCCCTCTACCTTGACTAAGGCTGCTGCCACCACCATGCTTCACTGTGGGCATGGTATTCTTTTGGTGATGTGCAGTGTTGTTTTTGCGCTAAACATATCTTTTGGAATTATGGCCAAAAAGTTCACCCTTTTTTTTTTTAATCAGACCAGATCACATGTTCCCACATGCTTTTGGGAGACTTCAAATGTGTTTTTGCAAAATTTAGCTGGGCTTTGATATTTTTCTTCGTAAGAAAAGGCTTCTGTCTTGTCACTCCCCATAGCCCAGACATATGAATACGGGAGATTGTTGTCACCACACAACCAGTACTTGCCAGATATTCTTGCAGCTCCTTTAATGTTGCTGTAGGCCTCTTGGCAGCCTCCCTGACCAGTTTTCTTCTCGTCTTTTCATCAATTTTGGAGGGATGTCCAGTTCTGGGTAATGTCACTGTTGTGCCATATTTTCTCCACTTGATGATAACTGTCTTCACTGTGTTCCATGTTATATCTAATGTCTTGGAAATTCTTTTGTACCCTTCTCCTGACTGATACCTTTTAACAATAAGATCCCTCTGATGCTTTGGAAGCTCTTGGTGGACCATGGCTTTTGCTGTAGAATGCGACTAAGAAAATGTCAGGAAAGACCTACTAGAACAGCTGAACTTTATTTGGGGTTAATCAGAGGCACTTAAAATTATGGCAGGGGTCCATGCCATAAGGTGAGAGTGATTAGTTAGACCGGAGGTGGAGGGATTGTCACGCTACTGTGGGGAAAAAATTACTTACATCAGTGCTACAGTTTGAATGTAAAACGTATTTGTGTGAACTGTGAAGTTAAGTCATGGATTGTGGAAACTAACTAGTGTCGGGTGATTGTATATAGTGTATACCACATTTACCACTGACTAATGCAGAGTTTCAATGCAAGGAGATCAGCTAAAAGTAGTTGGATCTGTATGTGCGTTATAATTAATTGAAATGAGTAGATTAATCGATTTAAAAAAAAAATCGATTAATCGAACACGAAAATTTTAATCAGTAACAGCCCTAATTTTTTTATTTGCTTTTTTTTTTGTTTCCCAACTAAAGTGGAGTTACCCTTTAAGTCTCCAATTCTGCTCCACTCTGACATTAGTAAACACATTCACCAAGCTGACTGAAGAGAAATCTCATGTAGTCGTGATGTTCTAAAATAGACACCATAGGCCAGGCTCTCAACTGAAAGACAGGCCAATGTGTTTGTTCTTAAGGCAATAGGTAGTCATGAAAATGCCCATTAGAAATCTTTCTGACAGAAAATATAAAAACGTCCATCATCTCAATTGATGAATAAGATATTCTAAAAGGAAAAAGTCATCTTCAAGCATCACACGACACAAACGCTATACTGCAAAGTAACGCGTCATTCCATTTTTCAGCCTCCGCGAGATAGAAGAACCTGATAAGTGCTTCAATTCACCAGTAACCATCAGCAACTGTAATATCCATCGAGTGCCCTGACCCTTCATTGTAGGACAGAGGAAAAAAAAATCACAATTTATGATACAACTGTGTTTGCAGCAGCTCATAAAAGAAAGTGCGGCATAATCTATATTCATTGATTGATTCTGTGCAAATATGCAGAACAGGAGGTGAGTCTACCTCTACTACTGACTACTTAATAAAGCAATACAGGCCAGGCTAAGCAGGTTTGCAGGTCCTACTAATAGAGATTTATTTCTTTACTATTAAAGGATTGGGCGACCTTTGGATGGTAGCAGTGATATTTCACTTTTCCGAAGTCCTGGGGTCCCGTGTAAAGGTCGTTCGGATTATTGATTAGTACATCCCGGGTAGGAAGCATGTGCAACTGTGCAGGCGGATGAGAATCAATAGCAGAGAAAAAAAAAGTCAAGATTCTATGATTGCAGCTCAGCTGCTGTGCCGGCCTGTCGATACTCACTCATTTTCCACAGCAACCATTCATAGCGAGAAGGAAATGTCATTAAGCAGACACAGCTATACAGGGAATGTTAGGGGACAGAACTGGAACACACACACAGCTCAATCTTATAGGCAAAGGCCTCAGAAAAGCTCCATCAAGGCCTCCAATTGCAATTACACCCATCCAGACAGCATGTGACAAAAGGATATATCTACTGTTTTGCTACAAAAGACCTGGCTCTTGTGTTTGATGCTGCCTGAAAATGGGGGGGGGCAGGAGGTGGGGGCTGGAAGCCTCTTTCAATTAACTAGCATAGAGGTATTTCATGCGAATAGATAAAGTACTGCGCTGGCTGCCGCATGTTGTAAACTTGGATCAGCCTTGAAAGACGTTTTCACTAATGCCTGGAGAAATATTAAGCAGATCAGTAAAAAGTAAAATCTGGTATTATAGCATGTACAAGCAATTGGAGAACATTTGCTTTACAAATCTATAGCTGTCAGTGTTCATTTAGAAAACACTAAAATGGAAAATACAGCAGGTAGGCTGGTCAGTGGAAGGCTTTAGCTACTTACAGTGGTGAATAGCAACATTATCTGGGCAGTGTTCTCTTAAGTTACCCTTTTTTTTTTTACACTGTAAATAGCTGGTTGCTAACCACAGTGTAAAAAAAAAAATAAAAAAAAAAAAAAAAATCGCGGTAAAAACGCGTGTCCAAAAATGCGGCAAGTACCGCAAAAACTCTTAAAAGCAAAATGCATAGATGTGAATCGAGCCTAAAGGGATCAACCAGACTGCACAAATGATCAGCACTGAAACTCTTTGTTCTGTTTGAGCTCACTTCTAACTTTATTGGCAGAGTTCTTCTAACATACCCTGTTGTGTGTAACATGGAATCTGCAGAACTGCCCTTAGGTTTACTGGACTAGGAATTTCATCTTTGAAAAAAAATACTCACAACTAAAATGATGTCTCTAGTTCCCATCACAGATCCAAGCTGCTGCAAATAAAGCTCACACCGGAGCCAGCAAAGATGATAATAGTGTAGTATTTATTGTACCTTGAGAATCACATACACAAATTTAAAGAGCCCGCCAGCGCACAAGTGTCTTCCAGAGTCTCCCAAACAGCTGAACAGACCACCAACACCCCCTGGCGTACTCAGTTCATAAACATAAGTCTTCAACTCATCACATCACAGTGGGGGGGGGGGGGTGGGTGGAGCACTTTATCACTGGTGATGCACTGATATCGGTATATTCACATGTGAGCACAATATACAGTGGGTATAAAAAGTTTACACACCCCTGTTAAAATGTCAGGTTTCTGTGATGTAAAAAAATGAGAAAAAAAAAATAATTTCAGAACTTTTTCCACCTTTAATGTGACCTATAAACTGTACAACTCAGTTGAACAACAGATTGAAATCTTTTTTTTTTGGGGGGGTGTCACGATCCGGGTATGCAGGGACACAGGAGGTGGTTCCCCTATGCCAGTGAGGCGATAGCACGGGTTGTATTGGAGGACCGGTTCTAATGTTGCTACTGGTTTTCACCAGAGCCCGCCGCAAAGCGGGATGGACTTTCAGCGGCGGTAGCAACCAGGTCGTGTCCTCCAATAGCAACTCGACCTCACTGACAGCTCAGAAAGGCAAGGTACTCAGGAATTAAGCAGAGGCGAGGTCAAACGTAGCAAAAGGTCAAGGCAGGCGGCAGTGGTTCGTAGTCAGGGGCAACAGAAGAGATCAGGATACACAGGCAGCAAACACAAACGCTTTCACTGGGCACTAAGGCAACACAAGATCCGGCAAGGACAGGAAGGGGAAGTGGGTTTATGAGGGATTCTGGTGGGACGGTAATTGGACCAGGCACCAATCAATTGTGCGCTGGCCCTTTAAGTGAAGGCAGTGTCGCGCGCGCCTAGGGAGCGGGGACGCGCGCGCAGGGAAGGAGCAGGCGGGGACAGGTGAGAGGAACGGGATGCGATCCCCGGGGGGACCCGGGCCGCCGCGTGGATCGCATCCCCGCCGGTGACAGAGCAGCGCCTGCGGTCAGAGGAGCTGACCGGGGCGCTGCAGGACGGAGAACGCCGTGAGCGCTCCGGAATGGATGGGACACCTGGAGCGCTCGGCGTTACAGGCGGGGGGGGGGGGGGGGGTAAAAATAAAAAATCTAATAATTTGGTTGCATAAGTGTTCACACCCTTAAACTAATACTTTGTTGAAGCACCTTTTGATTTTATTACAGTACTCAGTCTCTTTGGTTATGAGTCTATCAGAATGGCACATCTTATATAATAATAATAATAATAAAAAGAAATATAATAAAAATGCCATAATTCTATCCCCTATTTTGTGGACTCTATAACTTTTGTGCAATCCAATCAATATATGCTTATTGCGATTTTTACCAAAAATATGTAGAAGAATATATATGTGCCTAAACTGGGATATTTATTATAGCAATAATACATATTGTGGTTTATGTACGAAAGGCAAATCCACTTTGCACTACAAGTGCACTTATAAGTGCAGTCGCTGTAGATCTGAGGGGAAGCTCTGAAATGAGGGGAAGCTCTGCTGATTTTATCATCCAATCATGTACAAGCAAAAATGCTGTTTTTTATTTTACTTGCATGTCCCCCTCAGATCTATAGCGACTGCACTTGCGGTGCACTTGTAATGAAAAGTGGATTTTTTCCTTTAGTAGATAACCCACATTGTGTTTTTTTTCAAAATTGTTGTACTTTTTTTAAATACCACCAAAAGAAAGCTCTATTTGTGGGGGGGGGGGGGGGGGGTCAAAATTAATTTGGGTACAAAGCTGAAAATTTGGCCTGGGCAGGAAGGGGGTAAAAATGCCTGGTATACAAGTGGTTAAAGATACTATTCACTGTGAACTTTTTTTGGCACTTGCACTTTATTACGTTTAGATTTATATTGTCTTTGGTGCACGCACTATATTGAAGGAATTTTTTATTTCACATGGAATATTTATCACTCATTTATTATTTAGCATAGTAGATTCATTATGCATTGTCTTTTTATGTATGTATTTAATGATTATTTCTGCATGAATATGATCTAGCACATATAGCACTTTATGTTCAATACTCTAGCACTTTAATTTTGGAGCGCAGCACTATATATAGATTTTTTTATTATATCTTTGCCATGAGGTGCCATGTTGAACTTCCAGTGACCAGTATGAGAGAGTGAGAGCGATAACACAAAATTTAACAAACCTGAGACCTTGTAACACGTCACATGACACCGGGGAGGGAAAATGGCTAATTGGGCCAGCCATTGTACTCACTTTTGTTCCCAGCGGTTTAGACATTAATTGCTGTGTGTTGCGTTATTTTGAGGGGACAGCAAATTTACACTGTTATACAAGCTGTACACTCACTACTAGGGACCACGCACCCGAATTTAAAAAAAAAAATGGTGTAGGGCCCCCCCCCCCAAATCCATACCAGACCCTTATCCGAGAATATGAATAGGGACCTTAGATTGTGGGCTCCTTGAGGGTAGGGACTGATGTGAGTGTGCAATGTACAGGGATGGGGACAATTGTAGACACTCGCTCAGGTTGAACTGGATGGACTGATGTCTTTATTCAACCTTACTAACTATGAAACTATGAAAGAGAGCACCCCCCTCCTGAACCGTACCAGGCCACATGCCCTCAACATGGGGAGGATGCTTTGAGGTCCCCCAAAGAACCTTGTCCTCATGTTGATGGGGACAAGGGCCTCATCCCCATAACCCTTGCCTGGTGGTTGAGGGGGTCTACGGGTGGGGGGCTTGTCGGAATCTTAAAGCCCGCTTTAACAAGGAGACCCCCAGATCCCCCCCCCCCCCTATGTGAATGCCTATCGGGTACATTTTACCCCTACACATTCACCCAAAAAATGTGTCAAAATGTTAAAAATTACAATAGACAATTTGGGACAAGTTGCGCTCTCTCGCCCCCCCCCTTTTTCCTGCAGCCTGCCAGGTTGCGTGCTCAGATAAGGGTCTGGTATGGATTTGGGGGGGCCCTATGCCTCTTTTTTTTTTGGCACAGGGTTCCCCGTAATATCCATACCAGACCTGAAAAACCTGGTATGGATTTTGGGGGGACCTTCACATAATTTTTTTTTTTAATTTTGGTGCGGGGTTCCCCTTAGTATCCATACCAGATATACCAAAATCACTGCTCCTGAAAAAACTTCAGTTTTTAAAACTTCCTTTTGCATTGATACATTTCCCCTGGGGCAGGACCCGGGTCCCCAAACACTTTTTATGGCAATAACTTGCATATAAGCCTTTAAAATGAGCACTTTTGGTTTTTCATGTTGGTGTCTTTTACAGCATTTTGTGGCTTTCGAATTTGCAGCGAACGCTGCATATTGTTTGCTGTTCGGCGAACACCTGATGTCCGAGTCGACTCTAACATCATGCTCATCCCTACTCACTACTTTACAACTCTGAACCCCTCCTGCTCATCTGCTCCACCGATGTACCCTCCCGCTCATCTATAATATTTGTGATATGCAGAGTGGTGAAAGGAAGCAGAGATGAGACATCTACCTGTCCTGGCACACTCATCCTGCTGATCCAACTCTCGCATCCAGCCCATGTGCTTGTATGTGATATATGTGATGTATGTGATGTCACATGCAAGCATCTGGAATGGATGCACAATGATGAGCTCAGGTCAGGGGTATTTTCTGAAAGCAGTGGGCCTGTATCTAGGGTCATAATTTGGGCCCCTGCCGCTGAGAAAAAGTGGTTGGGGGTGATTTTCATTGCGCTGAATAGAATACTGGCTGTGGCTTAAAGGTACACAGAGTGCCGGGGTTCAGTAGTAAGTGATGCAAAGATTCAGGAATAATTTCAACAAAGTTCCCAGATGCTCAACAGTAATTGTCACCTGATGTGGTTTTCTCAATCACAGTGAAATCCCTTCAGGCAGGACTGTGATTGGCTTTAGCAGCGGCCAATGACAGTCCTTCTCCTGGAAACAGGGACCCCCCCAGCAGAACTGCACCCAATCTCTTCCCCATCACAAAAGCTGCCGATCGCAGCTACAGCAAAGTTAGAGAACTACACAATTCTGAAATTGGAATGCATTAGTGCCTCACTGACACTTCCCTGCGCTGCTGATGGGGAGGGAGTCGAGTCCCGGCAAAAGTGGCTTTGCATGGCGCTTGCGGCACCAGTGCCGGGGGTTGCCTACCCCTGCATTAATGGCTGTGTGTTGAGTTATGAGAGGACAACAAATTTACTCTGTTATACTAGCTGTACACTCACTACTTTACATTGTAGCAAAGAGTAATTTCTTCAGTGTTGTCACATGAAAAGATATAATAAAATATTTACAAAAATGGGAGGGGTGTACTCACTTTTGTGAGATACTGTGTATGTGTATATATCACACACAGAGCGGGAAAAAAGTATTGAACACGTTACCTTTTTTTTTTAGGTAAATATATTTTTAAAGGTGCTATTGACATGAACTTTTCACCACATGTCGTAAATTCATCCAATCCATACAAACTCATGTTGGATGTGTGGGGGGATAGGGCCACCCTAGCACATGTTTGGTGGGATTGTCCCAGCATCAAACCCTTCTGGTCTGCGCTTTTTGCTGTATTCTGTCATATCACCTCATGTGACGTTCCATTCACCCCTCAGATTGCACTTCTATAAATCCTTCCAGAATTCGTTCCTCATATTAACAAGAGGCTCCTTCATTATTGGTAGCTTGTGAGGTTAAAATCTGCCGTTAGTCCCACAATTGCAGAATGGACCAAATAACCATGTCATCTTATGAATTTAGAAGAAATCATGGCGGGACTACATGAGACAACTAAAGCTCATTTTGATACATGGCATTCTTAGTTACATTTCATGGATTTGGACCACTTCAAATCATATCCATAGTTTGGTTTTGGTTATGTTAGGACATGTTAAGAACCACCCGTGGTCTTAATTGGCTGTCTGCGTGCCCGGGGCCCAGGATCTCTTTATTTCCCTTATTTATTTATTTTTTCTCTCTTTTTTGTTTCTTTTTTTTTTTCCCTTCCTTTGCTGAACTACTTTGGGAGAAAACTGTACATGAGTCATGTTTTGGACAAGTAGACCACATTTTGTTTGTTATTTTTAACAAGGAGTTGATTGTATTTTTTTCTATGGACATGTCACCTCTTTCTGTGTCATGTTTGCTGATTCTTCTTCAATGACATTCCATAAATGTGTCATTGTAGTTGCTTAGGCTTGTGATAATACTGTTAATTCCAACCTACTGTTTGCCTGACTTTGTATGGCTTCTTTTGATTTCTTTGCTTTTGTACCCCTTTGTTATCTATCTGGTCTTTTTCAAAGTAAAAATATTTGAAACTCATTAAATTTTTTGCAATGTGTTTAACTGAGCTGGATGATTTATTTTTATTTTTTCTCACAATAAGACTGGACTAGTTTTGTATTAATAATTTAATTTTACCCAGTGGAAGTGTCTGCTTGTACTGTATTTTACAGATGTGAGTGTAATTAATAGATTTATATTGCTCTAACAATGTTCCTGGTCTCTTCAGCCAGAAGGAAGCTTCTGGGTATAAGCATTGTCAGCTGCTTGTGGCCAGGTCACAGTGCTGTACAGCCCAGCTCATACCTCAGGGGTCGCTGATGGGTACAGATTTTCTGCAGTACACAGGAGACATGTTACTCTGATACCTGGCGAGGACAAATGTGTACAGTCATCAGCTGAACACAAATAAACGTGATACACAGCTCAGTGCTCCAGGAAATTTGCTTGGCATGGAAACAGGTCTGAACTGTACATTGTTAACATTTAGGCTGGATAGTTTTAAGGTCAGTTGATATTAAAATTGTTCTACCCGTGTGCAGGGGCATACGAAATCAGTGGGCAAAATCATAAGTTGCCAATGCTTTAAAAAAATAAAAAAAAAGTGAGGGAAATGAAAATGAACTACAAATAGGGGAAGTAGGTAGAATACTAGAAGGTAGCAGTTGTATCTTGGCCAGGTCTTGGGATAAAGTCGTCCTAGGGTCAAGCATAAAAGTACAGGAGGTGGAATATAGAGGGAGGTCTTTACCTCGTTTTTGACCTCTCAGTCCTACCTTTTTCACTTACTAACTTTGTTGTTTCTCTAAACTCATATATATATATATATATATAATATATATATATATATACAGGGGGTCCCCGACTTACGAACGCCCGACCTACGAACATCCCCTACTTACGAACGAGGCGCTGCGGGGACCCTCCGCCATTTTCCGCCGTGTTCCGCCGTGTTTTGGCCGTTCTGCGCATGCGCGGCCATTCGGAGCCTCGGAAAACTTCGGAAATGTCCGTAATTTGCCGCGCATGCGCAGAACGGCATTGGACGGAACATCGGAAATGTCCGGAAATTTGTCGGTCTGCGCATGCGCGGCCGACTTACGAACATTTCCAACTTAAGTACAGGCGGGCAGTCCCTAACGAGTTCGTAACTCGGGGACCCCCTGTATATGTATATATATATATATATATATATATATATATATATATATATATATATATATATATATATATATATATATATATATATATATATATATAACCTTATTGAAGTCTAGAGATAGAGGGAATAAAATGTATTGATTTATCTTGTGTTGTAAATGCATAGAAATGTAATGTTAAGCATTGGAAAGACTGCTCATTTAAGTTTTTGTCCTTGTTTAAAAGAAAAATTGAAAAATAAAGAAATTATAAAAAAATAAAATAAAAAAAAGTGTTGTGCTTAGTGCAGCATGGCAAAGTGGGCATGGTTTTCATTGCACTGGGGTGTTGCTAGGATTGTAAAAGACCTGGGGCATTTTTGGGCACCTCAGGTAGAATAGTAATGTGGCATCCTTAGCATGCCACGATGAACAGTGAAAAATTTATCTCTTCAGTTACATATGACTTTGTGTATACTGAAATTAGAGAGCTAACGCTTTTTCTGAGCCTACCTTATAGAAGAACCGCAATAAAATAGTCAGGGACTGCTTAGCAACGAGCAACTGTTAAGATAAAAAACACTTTGGCTAGAAGTATACATTGTACAATATAGTATATATAGTGCAGGAGCATGTAATGAACAATACAGTGCATGAGTCTGTAATAAACAATATGATGTATACAGATCAGAAGTCTGTAATATACAATATAGTTTATATAGTGCTGGAGTATGTAGTGTATACTGTATAGTGCATGAGTCTGTAATGAACAATATGGTGTATACAGTCCAGGAGGCCGTAATGTACAATATAGTGTATACAGTGCAGGAGTTTGTAATGTACAACAGGTCATTCTGTCCTCCAGTAAACCCCCCCCCCCCCCCCACCAGTCAGTCTGTCTTTCCTCCAGTACAAACCCCCCCCCTCCAAGGCCAGTCTGTCCCCCAGTACAACCCCCCCCCCCCAAGGCCAGTCTGTCCCCCAGTACAGTACCCCCCCCCCCCCCCAAGGCCAGTCTGTCCCCCAGTAACAGTAAAAAACTTCAGCAGTGCAGGCTACAGACACATGAAAAGACGAGATGATCAGGGGATGACATCACCAACAGAGACTCCTCCCCCTATACATGTTACATTAAATGGGCGTGACTTCATTCATCAGTAAGGGGCCCCTTCATCAGTAAGAGGGTGACACGGAGGGATGATCAGCTTCACGCTGAGCCGATTCATTACCCCCCCATAGTGGATCTGCTTTATCTGACCTTCTGGCGAAACAGGGGTCAGACTTTAAAGGGAACGGCTAGAGCACAGCGGTGGAGAAGAGCACCAGCACTTTTTGAATTTTAGTGCATAGTTTAGGGTGAAGATTTCACTTTGCAAGAAACTTAAGACTTTTTATTAACATTGGCAATTACACTACCTTTAAGATCACTGATTTTTTATGTTGCACATTATTATTATTGCAGTATTGGTAGTGCAGCACGGTTTTGGAAATCATTTTGGATAAATGTGAAGTGAACACGTTTTTCAGTGTCAGCAGCAACCAGGTGGAGGTGCAATTTTTTGCACTCTTTGCAATTTTGTACATATTTTCGTAATTATTTGTTTATGAGTGAATTGCACTAATATAATTATTGTATTTTATGTACAAATGTATTCTCTTTAAGGAATGGATAGACAGGAGCTGAAATTGCTGACTTTTTTAGATGCAAGTTCCAGGACTGTCAATGTTATTTTCTGGTGCCTCCATGGCAGCATACCTGTGACAAGCTCCGCCTTGGCTCCTCCCTCAGGACCAGTGAATATTATAAAAGAAAAGGATTAGTGCACTCCCAGCATTCTCCTTTTTTTCCCTCATACCTCATGGTCAGTGAATGGTGGTCGAATGTCTCTTACCTCTGCAGTCGGCAGCTTCCAGCTGGGTTCAAGCCTCTCCCAGGTAGCTAAATGCGCTGATAAGATAGGGAGTCCCATCTGTGGATCTTTTGGGACAGTGGTGGTCTCTTAACTAAGAGCTCCTTCCTGCATTTATATACTGGCATTTGCTCAAGCCTGCAGCAGAGAAAGCAGCTATATCTATTTTTCACTTAGCCTTGTCATTCCTGGTTACTATAATGGGTGGCGCGCACCTCGCACAGGCTTTTCTGAGTCCCTCAGCATCTTTCTGCCCGCTCTGCACATTCGCGGACATCAGGAGCTGGCTCGGTGGGCCGGGCTGAGTCGGGCGGGCCACATAGGTCCTAGTGCCGCCAGCCATGCATGTGTGGTCTGGCCTGAGGTTGTGTTTGCCATCTTGCATAGGGGCAAATTTTTAATTTTTTGCCCTTGTTTGTCAAAATCATTTTTTAGAGGGTTGTATCTTCCACAGATGTCCCTCCCCTCTCCATTGTTTATTACTTGTCATCTGAGGAGGTTGCTTATGCGGGGAGCTACTGGAGGGGACCCTGTTTTTTGCCAATGGCAAATGTAATTTCTTTCTTTTTCTTTACTCAGGAATACTGTTTCCTTGCTCCAGCTGAAATACCAGTCACTAACTCCTTTAGAAGAGAGCACTTATGCTGGTACGTTTACGTTTTTCAACCTTGTACGCCAGAAGAAGTCCAAGTGGACATCAAGGCGACATAAACAAGCCTATGAAGGCCCCAGCTAGGAGACACAATCCAGATCAGAATACCATGCAAGCAGCGAGGGTTCATCCCTGAAAAGACAGTTCTTCACATTCACCAACTCTCAAATCCCTAAATGCTGAGCATGCAAGGTCATCACATTACCAGCCAATTGGTCTGCAAAAGCTGTTTTAGAGTCTATGCAGCAGACAGAGAGTCAGAGAGTTAACAGGTAAGCTGTCCTACTCAAAAGATGGGCAGGGGATAAATAGCGGAACAAGCAACAGCAGTTCCAATGCAGCAATTAGCTCAATCTCCTACAGAGAAGTTAACACTTCCTGGCCCATCCTCGAGAGAATACTCTCCTCTCACCACGCAGCAAGTATCCCTCCTAGACATCTGGATGATGGGGGGCCATCTGATACCCAAGAAGAGTTCAGCCCTATAGCCAGGCTGTAAAGCCAGCTATTGGCTGGGAGAAAGTTGACACTACATCCAAGTAGTCAAAAGCTGTACTTCCCATTTCTAAAGAAGCAGGTTTCCTTCTTTCGGCTCGGTTGTCATGCGACTTGGGACTGCAAAGTTGCATGACAAGTCGTACCCCATGATTCCAATGAGTATTGTTAATTTGTGCGATTTCAAGTCCCAGTGACTTCAGAGTACTCCCTGCACTACTTTGGTCGAACTTTGATGCGACTTGAAGTCCATAGGCCTTAAGAATACACACGCATTGTTTCAAGTCGCATCAAAATTGTGGCAAAATCCTGCGACTTTCAGGTCGCAAGAGTGGAAACATAGGCTTACTCTGATGGATGATTTCAGAGACATTGTTAAAGAGGGATGGAAAAAATAAAAAAAAATTCCCCTCAATTGCCTGGGAAAACTTTATCCAAGGTCAGAACACGATTCTGCAATGTCACTATTTGTGATAGCCATATAGGTGTTGTGGTCAGAACTACGGGCAGCTGACAATGTGGCAAAACAAAATTAGTATAAATACCATTTTTTTGATGGTAAATCACTCTTTGCAGAAAGGTTACAGAAAGCCATTTCCCGTGTCACAGAAGGAAAGTCAGACTTGATTCCTCAGAACAGCAGAATTAGACATACCCGGGGATTCAAGGATGCTTAATGGCACACATCCATACTACAACTGTTACAGAAGTATCTGAGATTTTCAGTCGACCAGGCCCATCTACAATTCCAGAGTCTCCCATTCGGACCCTGCTCTTCCCTCGGAGCCCTCACGAGGGCTCGGATCACTATCTAAGCTTCTTTATGAGACCCCTTCTTTATAGGTCTCAGTTCTTATCACTAACCAGACAATATCCTCTTTTTATCAAAAGATCCAGCCCAGCTAGTGGAACAGGTGGATGCTGTGGCCTACACTATCAAGATATACGGTTGGATGGTAAATCAAACAAGTAATCTTTTCTCCAGTTTAGGCACCTTATTCAACACCGCAAAAGGGAGGGCGATCATTCAGAAAGTAGGGAGAGTGAGGACATGATCCTACAAAACAGACTCAAACTAATGCACCTGAATAGGGATTTTTGTCTTTTTGTATCCAGATGGTCCCTTAGACACATGGATACCTCAGGCACCCTTTAGCTAGAATTCCTGAAGCAATGGAGCAAACCGTCTATCCCAGTCCATATACCAAACAAGTTTGATGCACAGGGGTCTGCACTAGTGGCCAAAGAGGGAGATGCCTGTAAAGCCACATCCATTAAGGCATAGCTTCTGGACCACAGTTACCACAGACGCCAAAGCAATAGGCTAGGAGACACATTGCAACCAGATGTTGGTTCAATGCAGCAGACATCATCACAAATATCCTGGAAATCCAGGCGGCTTATCTCGCATCGACAGCATTTGCTCTCTCAGATCAGTTCTGATTCGGATAGACAATAGAGCTGCAATATTATACATACATAACCAAGGCAGAACCAACAACAGTTCCTTACTAAAGGAAGTGGAACCCATCTTCATTTGGGTTCCAGAGGGGAATCTGAAGGACCAAAGAGTAGTCCATCTTCCAGCCCACTTAAACACAGACGCCGATCACCTATCCCAAGGATTCCTGGAAACAAACAAATGGTCCCTACAACCAACCTTTTTCAGTTGGATTGTGGGCCAGTGGACCTTTCCTGAACTGCATCCTTTTGCTACAGCAAGCAATACCAAGCTGTGGAGGTTTATTACACATCTACCTCACCATTGGGCAGAAGAAATAGATGCCCTGTCAAGTCCTTGGGTATGCAATCTAATTTAGGCCTCCTCCGGCCTCCTACCTCAAATTCTCTCACGACTTGCAATATCAACAATAAACGGTGATAACAGTCCTGCCATTTTGCAGGGAGACCCATGATTCCCTAGGGCAATATTTCCATGTCCAGGCTCCGGTAAATATTCCTCTAATACCCTTTCTTCTGGCTCGAGGCATCGCACCCATCAGAATCCTCACAGATTGAACCTTCACATAGAATGTTAAAACAGAGGCTTTAATCATTAGGCTGTTCCTCCAGAATTGTTTCAACACTGCTCAAAGCACAGGAGCCTTCAAAGAACAATACGTGTGACAAGGTTTGGAATAAGTTTAGATCTTTTGCGAATTGCAAAACTTCAATCCTGATGTACCCTGTTCCTCCCAACTCCTTGACTACCTTGATTTAGTATTAGGATTAAGCAAATTAAAGGTACAGCTGGTGGCAATCGCTGCTGTGACAAGAGATGGGCCGAAGATCCGTTAATAATCAAAATCTGACCACTGAGACTTGGCTGAAGAAGGTAGAGGATATAAATAGGATGGAGGATTTAATTCTGACAGCACAAAATAAGCATGAGATTTACAGGAAAACCTGGAGTCTCTGGAATATGTTTACACTCTCAGATGAGGGGAAAGCCCTCTTCGGGACATGAGCCTCTCAATAGCTTCACATAGCTAACTGACTTTCCCGACCGGAGCCATAGTTGCACCAATCTCCTTATCCCCCCCCCCCCCCAATTTTTCCTTTCTCTAGCTATTCTTATTCTATTTCTCTCTTTCCTTTTCTAAGTGTCTATCAGGAACAAGCATGCAACATATGTAAGTCGGATGCTGAGAAACCTGAAATACCTTAAATAGGTGAATTTCTTTGTATGACTCACTAAGGAGCAAAAAACGGAAATTGTTTCATACTTACTGTAATTTTCTTTTCCTGGTGCCTATCCATGGCAGCATACCTGTGACAAGCTCTGCCTTGGCTCCTCCCTCAGGACCAGTAAATATTATAAAAGAAAAGGATTAGTGCATTCTATGTAATAAACGTACTAAGTAGTCAAAGGGGCTGAGAGCTCCTGCCTGTTATGGGCCTTCGCTGAACTAGTGATACACTGCTAGTTCCACCAGGAGGTAGCAGCAGGTGATGTACAATGGAACCAATTTATGCAGGAATAAGGAAGAAGATCTGTGTAAATAGGAAGGAAGTTGTCCCTTTGTTCTGTGTTTGGACATTTTCAAGTTGGGCATCCCATAATTTCCCTACCACCATTCAAGTTCTCATCCCCTAAAAAAAACAACAAAGCAAGCCAAGGACTGATCTTCTGTGTTGGAGTAAAATAAGAAAATGTTAAGTGACTGGTGTGCAGCAGTGGGGAACGTTAACTCAGCAGCAGTGGTGTGCTACATTTGCATGAAAATGTGGGCAAAAATATAATTATAGGTATTAAAAAAAAAATAAATTAAAAAAATGATAAAGATATTTTTTTTTTTTGCAATAGCATGCCTTTGAGTCATGTACATTCTTTGCTCTTTCAAATAACCTGAACACATCTTGAGAGCTTAGCAGCAAATCAATTCTAAATTTTTTTTTATATCTTTCCCTATTGCAAAAGCTAAGTGACGATTGTTTTGGACTATAGTGTTGTCTACAAATAATGGAACACTTTAGCGTTAATTGTTTATTTTTCAATCGCGCACAGCTGTTTGTATACTGCCAATAGAGAAAGGTCAGCAAAGGTAGTTCCCATATTTCTATTCTGACAAGTCAGAATGTAATCTAGGTACCTCACACCGCCAGTTAGGATGATCATTTTGCATTAAACCAGATTCTCCATATGCATTAAAAAGCAGGTGGTTAACATGCAAAACTTTTGTTGGTTTGGGGTTGTAGAGCATATCTGTTATTTGAAACAATTTGTGCTTTGGAATACTAAATGTGGTTGTAAATCCTCATATATACTCAGGGAATTGACTGCCCTCAGATGATACACAGAGATGAAACAAATCCTCCTACCCAGGGCTGCTGTTAAAAATCATAGGGCCCTGTTCGATATAAAAACAATATTTTTGCTAAAAAAATAAATGTTTCCATCGGCTGTCGGTAAGGAAAGGAAACCCAGCAGTGAAGCCTTGCGGCTTTCTAGCCTGGTCTCTATTGCGCATGCTCTCTTACTGGCTCGCCAGCAGGGGGAAGGAGGAGGGAGGAGGGGGAGAGCCGAACATCTGACGTGCAGCAAGGTCCGATGGAAGTGGGGACAGGGTACCTGTCAAAAACAGTCCATGAGGAGGAGAGAAAGTGGAATTGGAGGGGGAAAAAAATGCACAACATATTTGGATGATGGTTTACAACAGACTTTATTTGACCTATATGTAATATCAAGGGTATGTTTTTCCGGTGAGAGCATAAAATATCTTTATGGACTGCATTGGACATTTTTACCTGTCCTGCAAGCGCACCACCCCAATGTGAAAGCACTCTGGCTTTCACACTGCGGAGGCACGAGGGGCGCTTTACAGGCGCTATTTTTAGCGCTAAAACACCTGAAAAGTGCCCCAGTGTTAAAGGTGTCTAAGGGAGGGTTTGGATCCCTTGCACACTGGGGTGGTGCGGACGTTAGCAGTAAAGCACCACTAGTAGCCCTTTTTGGCCGCTAGCTTTTAACCCTCGCTAGCAGCCGAAGAAAGGTGTGAAAGGGGTCTTAATATTGACTTGGAAGAAGTCAAAGCCCTATGTATAGCATGTACTAATATTCATCGGCCATCACAGTTGCACAATAATCAATCTGAAGAGTAATAGAGGTAGCTTCAGGAATTACAAATTGTCTGCACTTCAGCACTTTCGTCACATATTAGCAAGGCCAGGTTCATTTCAATGGCTAAACAAAGGGTATATACAGTAGGTTGTACTTAGTTTCGCTGTTGGAAACAGTCTTCTCCACATTGTCCCTTACAAACTTTTACCTACACCAGACTATCTGGCAGGAATTTGCACCTTCTTTGGGTAGAATGTTTTGGCTGAAGTTTTGATAGTTCTCCCTCAGAACCAGCATCCAACAGTGTAACGATACACTAAAATATTTCTCAGTCTTCTTTTGGAGCTGAACTCGTACATTAAAATGCTTTCTGATCCAGGGCCTCCAGTCATAGCTTTTTAAATCTGTTTGAATAGTTTTCTGAAATTGCAGCCAATTCCCCTAAACTTCTGACCTTATTTGTATTTTCCAGTAAATACCAGCTGGCTATGGCAGCTTTCTATCAGACTGTCATAAGCAATCAGTAAACCCCTGTGTTCGCAGGCTTTGCATGAGCATGGGCAATGCTAGATTGTGCACAGTGGGAGTGAAATAACCCTTCATTCTTGTACAGTCCAAATATCACCATTTTCTCTTTTTCTCTGCAGCTTTTAGAGAAGAAAAAGAAAATGTGTAAATATGTAATAAACGAATCCCCTGAATGAGACACTAGGAAAGATGTTCACACTCATGTAAGTGCAATCAGCTATAACATTTCTCAAGGCCAACAAAGGACCTGAACCAGATGGCTTCGTAGTATAAAAGATATTTAATCTACTGGCCCCAGTCTTAGCAGAAACCTTAATTAGCTTCCAAGAAAAAGAAACCCTTGGGCAAAAATCTCTTACTGTCCAACACCAGTGATATTATTTGCTCTAATTTTAGACCCTTTGGCCTTGCTAAACTTACACAAAGACCCTGGCCAAGATTGTAGCTGCTTGACTGCCAGTCCAGGCCATCTAATGAGGAATGACGAAGTCAGATTTATTCTGATCCAAAGCGGATTGCCCTTTCCCTATACCGCCACCTTTTATTTCCTCTACTTGGCAAAACAAGTCTCCATAGAAACAAAATACAAATACTGGATGGATAAAAAATCCACACATGGGAAACTTTTTTTTTTTTTTTTTTTTTATTAAATAACATCTGAATATTTCAAATATAGTCAACAGGAACATAGCCTATCCAAGGTCAGAAGAAGAATGTTTAACTGGATTTCAAATGATACACATGCAAAATCTCTATTTCCCCAGCGCTGAGCTATGCATCTATTAGCTTCATTTAGGCACAGGCTGGCTTTGAGTTAGGTCATTTTCAATGCCTACTGTGTGATCCTTGCTAATTAGTTCATTAGGCAGTTACACAAATATTGATACTCAGTAATTACAAATTCACCATCTTACACAGGGAACTGAATGATATATGGGTAATTTGTATGACAAATCTTCATAATTTCATTGATTAAGATGAAAAAGGCAATTGGCCTTTGTGATATGACATTTAATAGTCAGAGAAAGTGGACGTAACTGTACTGAGTTGCCCAAACTGATGTGGTTTTTTTTTTTTTTCTATTTAGCCACCTGCAGAACTTTCGCTTTTTATTTGCACTTTTTGCATTATAGTGGAGCTTTAGTATTGTGTATATACAGTATATACTAGGAATGCACCAATACCATATTTTTACAAGTACGAGTACTGATACTTTTTTTTTTTTAGTACTCACGAATACCAATTACTGATACATACCGCAACTGTTTTTTGTTTACACTTAAGCTGTCAGCAATGGTACAAAGCATTAAAAAGTTATTAACAAATTAAATGATTTTTTTTATTTTTTTAATGTTGCACTTTTTTCAATGTGAAACTTGTAAATATAGGTTAAAGGTGTAAAAAATAACAAAAAAAAAAAAAAGTTTTAATTATTATTAATATTTTAAAAAATAGAAGTTAAGAAAAAAAAATCTGCAGGAAAATAATCAAATGGAGGAGAATAAGGAGTTAATTAAGGCTGATTAGAGTAAATTAAGGGGTTAAAAAAAGAAAAAAAAATAAAAAATTGTTTTTACTTGACAGGTTGCTTTGAACTGATTTCATCTGCAGATCGAAGTTCATCCCTTTGATCTGTAGATGAAGAAACACAGTAAGATATAAAAATAAACAATGGGGTTGATTTACTAAAGGCAAATCCACATTGCACAAGTGTACTGCAAGTGCGCTTGAAAGTGCACTTGGCAGTGCAGACGCTGTAAATCTGAGGGGGAAGATCTGAAATCAGGGGATTTAAAGCAGGGTTAGGTAATAAAAAAATATCCCAAGCTTTAAACATTTCATGGAGCACTGTTCAATCCCTCATCGAAAATGGAAAGAGTATGGCACAACTGCAAACCTACCAAGACATGGCCGTCCACCTAAACTGACAGAGTATGGCACAACTGCAAACCTATCAAGACATGGCCGTCCACCTAAACTGACAGGTCAGGCAAAGAGAGCATTAATCAGGAAAGCAGCCAAGAGGTCCATGGTAACTCTGGAGGAGATGCAGAGATACACAGCTCAGGTGGGAGAATCTGTCCACAGGACATTAGTCGTGCTCTCCACAAATCTGGCATTTATGGAAGAGTGGCAAAAAGAAAGCCATTGTTGAAAGAAAGCCAAAATAAGTCCTGTTTCCAGTCCCATGTGGGGGACACAGCAAACATGTGGATGAAGGTGCTCTAGTCACATGAGACCAAAATGGAACTTTTTGGCCTAAAAGCAAAACGATATGTGTGGTGGAAAACTAAGCACTGCACATTACCCTGAACACACCATCCCCACTGTGAAACATGGTGGTGGCAGCATCATGTTGTGGGGATGCTTTTCTTCAGCAGGGACAGGGAAGCTGGTCAGAGTTGATGGGAAGACGGATGGAGCCAAATACAGGGCAATCTTAGAAGAAAACTTGTTAGAGTCTGCAAAAGACTTGAGACTGGGGCGGAGGTTCACCTTCCAGAAGCGCAACGACCCTAAACATACAGCCAGAGCTACTTTGGAATGGTTCAGATTAAAGCATTTTCATGTGTTAGAATGGCCCAGTCAAAGTCCAGACCAAAATCCAATTGAGAATCTGTGGCAAGACTTGAAAATTGCTGTTCAAAGACGCTCTCCATCCAATCTGAGAGCTTTAGCTTTTTTGCAAAGAAGATTGGGCAAAAACATCACTCTCTAGATGTGCAAAGCTGGGAGAGCCATACCCAAAGACTTGCAGTCATAATTGCAGCGGAAGGTGGTTCTACAAAGTATCGACTCAGGGGGGCTGAATACAAATGCACTCCACACTTTTCAGATATTTATTTGTAAAAAATGTTGAAAACCATTTATCATTTTCCTTCCTCTTTACAATTATGTGTCACTTTGTGTTGGTCTATCACAGGGGTCTCCAAACTTTACAAACAAAGGGTCGGTTTACTGTCCTTCACACTGTGATTGTGACATTGGGAATAAAAAATGTCCCAGCATGTCCAGCATCATTTGGAGTAAACAATGCCCCATAGCTTGTGTCATTGGTAGGAATTGTGCCCCATAATTGGTATCATTTGGCCGCGCAGTTGGTGTCATTGGTAGGAATTGTTCCCCATTATTGACATTATTGGGCCCCATAGCTGGTGTCATTGGTAGAAATTGTGCCCTATAATTGGTATCATTGGGCCCTGTAGCTGGTGTCATTGGTAGGCGTTATGGCCCATTATTCGGCCCCGTAGTTGGTGTCATTGGTAGCACCGTAGCAGTCATTATGTGAAAGCAGCACACAGTACATCACCCCTAAGCCATCTTCCCTTTGCACAGTTTCTCTCCTTCCCAGGATCATTAGTAGTCACTTCGGAGGGCTCTGACTTGCCATAGGCTCTGTGCATACAGCTCACAACTCCCTGCAGTTCCAGAGACTGGATCACTGCAGCTGAACCTGTAGAATCTATAGCCCTCTCTCAGGTCCTCCAGGGGAATAGAACAGCAGAAAACACTTGTCCTGGCCTGAAAGGCCCGTTGCAACCCAATCTAGCCTCCACCATCCATAAGAGACAGGAAGACTACAGCCAGCTCATTGTGGTGTGCAGCATCATCTCACCTTGTCCTCCAGCCCTATTCAGGGTCTCTGCACCTGCATGCTGGTAGGGTATCTGTCTCCCATGCCTTGACTGCACTAGGCTCCTCCCAACCTCGTATATACAGGAGCACGGACTCCACCCCTGACATCACTACAGAAAGACCCCTTTTAGACACAGCCAAACACCCAATTACAGTATCCACTGTTACTATAGAGCCACCTAGTGGCAGAAAAAAAAAACGTGAAAGGAGCCCAAATGTAGTGTCTCTCTAAACAAGGGGGCCTTTAAATTAAAACAAGTGCTTCTATGGTTCTACAAACCAACAAGTAAAATTGGATTATAAAATAATGTAAAAAGAGATAAAAACCATTACAAAACTCATAATTCATTTGCTATGCCTTAAAATATATATATTTTTTTAAAGAAGGATAGTAAGCACTTAGCCTGATAAGACAACCTACTGCTTAGATAAAAGTGGGAAGTCTGGCCTTTTCTAGCAAATATATCTACAAGTTGTATAGCATGCTCCCATGTACAAACATCTCAGCCTATTAGGCAAGACACCTGTTTTGGTCTATTGGTCTGCAAGGTGATGTAAATACATTTGAACAGCTGTGTTAGTGAAAACAAAGAAAGATTACATGGCACTCAACACCTAATTAAAATGCAGTAAAAGAATAAAGGTCGCATTAATGGGACTATCAAAGCGACTATCAGGTTTGAACACTGAAGGTGCCTCAAACAAAGGCCTCAATAGAGCGGTTCATTATTTATGGGTGATACAAGAGCACCAGTAAAAGCTATGCATAGCTGAACCTGCATAATGCAAGAATTATGCATTCTAGTTGCATATTAAAATGACTGTTATTGCTTAAAGTGTAAAGGAAAGCTCAAAGAAGCAATTATTAACTACAATAGATTATGGACATGGAGTAGCCCCTTCACTTACCCTAGGTTCACATCAATGCTGTTGTAGTTGATGCAGTTTTCAGTCACACTGTGTTTTTGTATGGATTTTGCGTTTTTTTGAATGTGTAAGGGCGCATTTTTATCTAAATAAATTACTATTGAATTTTAAATACTACACTATGGGAGTCTCCTTTGCCCTCCATCCCCTTCTTTTTTTGTGATGAGTCTGTATAGCGGACTAGACCAATAGGTTGGGGCACTCGAGGTTCATAGCCCACCGCGTGGAGGAGTACATCAGAGGCTGACCAGCAGTGGAGAGGAGTATCTGTTCTATTTGCAGTATTAAAGAAATCTGGGAGGTGAGAGTTCTGGGAGCTTAGCCTAGGATTGTTTTTGCATCATATCACTCATCCCTGGTCAACACTACTAGAGACTAGAAGAGAGGCACCTGAGCCCTACCCAATATAGAAACATCTCTATCTCTGGCACGGACTATTACACCTCTGTCATAATAGTTTAACAGATATCACTTTATATTTAGTGGTTTTATTCACCTTTTATCTATCCCATTATCTATTGATTGATTATTATAATATGATGAATTTTAACATTGTTTATGAACACATGGATCACTGTGGTTTTAGTAGCACTGTATGTTAAATTTTGATATCACTTGAATGTTTTATACCATGCGCGAAGTCACTTTCGTACTATTTTTTTTATATTAAAATGACTGTTATTGCTTAAAGTGTAAAGGGAAGCTCAAAGAAGCAATTATTAACTACAATAGATTATGGACATGGAGTAGCCCCTTGACTTACCCTAGGTTCACATCAATGCTGTTGTAGTTGATGCAGTCACACTGTGTTTTTGCATGGATATTGCGTTTTTTTTTTTTTAACAAACGGTGTATAGCTGGTTGTTAAGGACGCATCCTTAAAGCGGAAGTAAACCCATCCATTGGGAAAAATGTAGTTTCTGGCACGTGCCGGGAATGTAACCCTCCCATTGGTTGTGCTCTCAACCAGACTGTCAAACCATACAATGGCTAGTGTCATAACTGATCACACGCGCAGCATCATGGCAGTTGTAGATTAAAACAGAGGCGAAGATGGCAGCTTCCTTGGCTGAAAATGATAGGATGGTTTACTTCCACTTTAACAACCAAAGAGTCATCAGCTGACAGATGAATGTAAAAACAAGAGTTGTCGGCAATAAAAATTATCGGGTAAAAAACGGATCCATACCAGACCCTTATCAGAGCATGCAGCCTGGAAGGTCAGGAAAGGGAGGGGATGAGCGTCACCCCCCCCCCCCCCCCTGAACCATACCAGGCCACATGCCCTCAACAGGGGGATGCTTTGGGGCTTCCAGATTTCGATAAGCCCCCTACCCGCAGATCCTCACAACTCGACGGCCAGGGTTGTGGGGAAGAGACCCTTTAGTTTTTTTAGAAACTAAAAAAGTTTTTTTTTTCAACATTTTCACAAAGAAATAAAAAAATCCAGTGGTGATTAAATACCACCAAAAGAAAGCTCCATTTGTGTGAAAAAAAATATAAAAATGTTGTTTGGGTACAGTGTAACATGATTGAGTAATTGGCATTCAAAGTGCAAGAGCACTGAAAGCTGAAAATTGGTCTGGGCAGGAAGGTGGTACAAGTACCCTATATTGAAGTGGTTAAAAGGTAGCTTTCAAATACCGTAGATTTGAGTAAATTTTTAGAACTTAAAAGGGTTGTAAAGGAAAACTTTTTTTTTTTTTTTACCTCCACTGTGCAGCTCATTTTGCACAGAGTGTCCCCGAACCTGGTCTTCTGGGATCCCTCGGCGGCCGTCTCGGCTCCCCCCGCAATTACTTCTCACGTTCATGCGAGCTCCCCTTGCATGGTGAGAATCACTTGCGGGCGCGCTCCGGTGATACATCCGGCAGGTATAGCCGCTCGCTGTATCACTTGGCCCCGCGTCATTGGATGTGATTGACAGCAGCGCAAGCCAATGGCTGCTAGAGCAGCCAAACAACAGCCAGGGTGAGCAGCGAAGAGGATGTCGGGGGCAAACGCGGGACTTTCGAGGGGTCAGGTAAGTAAAACGGGGGGGGGGGGGGGGCTGGGGGGTCCGGTATAGTCAGATGTTTTTTCACCTTAATGCATAGAATGCATTAAGGTGAATTTTCTTTTACCTTTACCAGAGTTGTAGGCAGACAGAATCATACCATCCCAGCAGGACCTGCACCGATACGGATCCTCTGTGCTGTATCCGCATCTCTCGCAACCTCCTTCCGAATTCCTCTTCCATGGCGGCTGGTATCTGTACCTCTCCTCTTCTCCTGCTATCCTGATATATACCTTGGATCCAGGTGGAGGTTTGGATGTCCCTGACTGCAGGAAGTATCCCACTGCTTGCCAACAATGTAACGAAACGCTCCCACACTCCTCTTGAGTGCGTTCGTCATATACCACTTCCTCCCAGTCTGAATATAGATATCAGATATTCCAACCGCTCCCAAGCACCAAACGAGACGAAACTTGCTAAGTGCTAGCATGGTCTGTTTTATTAGAACCAAACTGACAAGTATTTATATACAGTAGAAGAGGAGACCCCCCCCCTCCTGCTCATTTTACTCTAACAATACACCTGTAACAAAATTAACAGCTAATTAACTAATCCCTTTAAGCAACCGATGTGACTCTGTGCCCATCAGGATTTCACTACAGGTCAGACTTGTTGTCACCGAGCTGCACACATGTTAGATGCTACTATCATCAACTCCACAAGACAGCAGGAGCTCCATTAGGAGTCGGCCCGTCTCCTACATTGTACAGAGGACAATGTGATCAGCTCTCTCAATTAACATCTTGAGTTCATCAACAAACTAAGAATAGTCTTTACAAATATCCTGCATTGAATCTGACTAGCGCAGATTATAGGGGGGGTTCTCATTCACCCTGTGCCCTAGAGACACAGGGTGATTTACACATAAGAAGGTCCGGGAAGCTGGACAAGGAGCCTCCAGAACTCTCCAGGGCAAGCTGAGTTCCACAAACCCCCGACCCAAAGTCACTCCTGTCACACTTTACAACCCCTTTAACTCCAGAACAAACATTAATATAAATACATTTCCCAGAGCCATGAGAGAGATAAACCACTCTGTGTCTAGCAATGCTTTTGCAAACCCAGATATTGCCCTTTAAATGTTGCAGACATAGCCTGTGCAGAGAGCAGAGCTGCAGGAGAGACCCAGCAGGCCCCATCTGGTGGTGTGTATCTGATAGATACACACCAAGTTTCCAATAAGAATACATAATGCACACAATGCAAAATGTATTTAGACCATATTTGTTTATCCTGGAGTTCAGTTGTAAATGGGTATTTTTGTTTTTTGTTTTAATCTACAAGTATGCATCCTTATTTTACAAATAAACATTTTACATGATAAAGGATTCCCTGAGCAGTAAAGATTAGCTAAAGAGATCAAACATCAGATATGACCTGCTTTTTAGCTTTCTGTGTCTGGCTAAAACCCCAGACAGTGCATTTTGATTCTCCTTTCCAGCACAGATCACATTACCAAATGTCTTGACTTATGGTCGCATGAGCCAGCCTACTGCAGCCTTTTCTACAAAAAAAAATAAAAATATATAGCTTGCTCTTTCTCAATCATGATTTACCTTCTCCAGCAAGACAAGAAAGCTGTAATTTAACATTTTAGAATAGGTCCTTTTTTAAGACTAGATGATGAGAACAGAAACGTGACAAATCTCAGCTGCTCAGCTCAGCTGTAGATGGAGATAACTGTGAAGCGGAACTTCTACGAAGATATTTAGAGACATGTTCAATAGACAACAGCGTTAGGGAGAAGAATGCAGGAATTGTTTATTGAATCCGAGCCAAGCACTTTTTTTTCTGCGGCTGCAAATAAATCCTGGTAATAAATGAGGTGGTTAATAATAAATTAGTCTTTAAAGCCAGAATAGCTGCTAGCCGCAGGAAACACGCTCGGGCGACGTGCTTGCTTAACGGAGTCCAGATTTTCCACTCAGACACAGAACAACGTGTTCACAATGAATCTCACTAAAGAGGCCAGAGCACAGGTCTTATTAGGAGTGTGCAGGAAAAAAAAAGACCCATATTGTAGATTGTATTGTGGAAATGGTTCTAATGTAAAATATTTACTTCTTCATTCTGTATCTCTATAACCCCTAGGAAATAAATGTCTGTCAAGCAGAACCGAACAGACAACCTTAGCTAAGACACAAAGATGGCAGCTGCAAGCTTCTGAAGCCTCCACAAGCTGACCATTTGCAGCTTGGATATTAGAGTATTTTGTGCTCTATAATAGCAGTAGCAGACAGGTTTGAAGGTGAACTTTTAGTGAAGTTTAAATAGTTTATTATGACCAAGCTGGTCCAATCCATTTACTTTAATATAGCTGGCCATACATGGATCAAAATGTGGCCAGTTCAGCAGGAACCGGACGCGTTTCGATCCATGTATGGATGTTCCCATTCATGAGAAGTTGATCTATCAATTGGCTTCTCATGAACGGGTTTGTTGGTAGATTTTTGCTCGATCGGCACAGGCAGCCAATCAACTGTGGTGCTGATCCATGTATTCTAATGGCAAGGGAGTCCCGCTGCCAAAATACGACGACACAGCAGGAGGGATTCCTCCATCCACCTCAAATGTGTGAATGTGGAAATCAGTGCAGTTTTTCACCACAGTATGAATTTGAACTGCATGTAGCCTAAGCTACATACAGTATACAGAAATGCGTTCTAGCATTGGGATATGAACTTCCTGTCCCACTCTGGGAACAATATTGAGATGGGTTGAGCACCACTCAGCCATTCACAGGGAGCTATGTATCTGAATGAATGTAAAGCTTCCTTTAAATGGCTGGGGTTGAGATCATGATGTAATTTGCCCACCTCAACTGTGTTCTGGGAGTTGGACAAGAAGCTCACACGACACTGTCAGAACACAGCACTGTACACTGTATGTACAGTGCCTTGCAAAAGTATTCACCCCCTCCACCTTGGCATTTTTCATGTTTTGTTGCCCCACAACATGGAATTAACTGGATTGTTTGAGGATTTGATTTTTTTTATTGTGAAGCAAACAAATAGGACAAAATAACAGAAGAAAGTCAATGTGCATAACTATTCACCCCCCTAAAGTCAATACTGTGTAGAGCCACCTTTTGCGGCTATCACAGCTCCAAGTCGCTTTGAATAAGACTATGAGTTTGCCACATCTTACCACTGGGACTTTTGCCCATTCCTCCTTGCAAAACTGCTCTAGCTCCTTCAAGTTGGATGGTTTGCGCATCGGCATGCACCGCAACTCATGGCGTAAACCATGCGTAAATCAGCCCCCATGTCTCTGCCCTCTTTGATCTGCTCAGCCATGTTGAGGCCTTAAAACAGAACACTAGCTACCAAGACTTTGCCACAATTGCACAGAAAATGAAAATGAGTGCAAACCAACGTTTTACTTCATTCTTAGATACAACTAAATGTTCTCTCCAATTGCAGCAGTTGCTTGTTTTGTCAACCCTATCGTCTGTGAAACCCTTGTTGATGTGGCGGATGAGAATATTTAGGAACTGCTTAAAAAGGCAGATGAGTATGCCGCAAGAAAATCCACACTGCCACACACACACACACACACACACACACACACACACACACAACATGGGGAATTGTCTGAAGAAGATGATGTGGTGGAAGAACTATCGCAAGAAGTGGAAGAAGCACCACCACCGGCATCCACATCTAAGCAGCCAGTCTTTCGGTTTCTTTCTAAATGCTGCAGAAGACCAAGGCAGAGGATCTCCCCAAACAGCAAAGAGCAGCAGATCAGAAAATATAAGCAAGAGCTTTGACACCAAGTTGCCATCAGTGAGGACACCGCAACAGGTTTTTGGCTGTCAGAGTGACACTTTTTATCACCAGCCAAAACCTTTTGCATTAGACCTGCTGGCTATGCCAGCTTCTCAAGCCTTTGCAGAGAAGGTATTCAGCATTACAGGTGACCTCTCTAGAGGCCGGCGGATTAGAGCAAGGGTCATGTTGGCATGAAATGCTTTTCTTAACCACTTTCAGACCGGACCATTTTGCTAGCTTAAGACCAGACCACTTTTTGCGATTCTGCACTGCTGAGTCGCTTTAACTGACAATTGGGCGGTCGTGCGACGTGGCTCCCAAACAAAATTGACATCTTTTTTCCCCACAAATAGAGCTTTCTTTTGGTGGTATTTGATCACCCCCTGCGGTTTTTTTTTTTGCGCTATAAAACAAAAAAAGCGACAATTTTGAAAAAAAATTAAATGCATTATTTTTTACTTTTTGCTATAATAAATATCCCCCAAAAATGTATAAAAATTTTTATTTCCCCTCAGTTTAGGCCTAAACGTATTCTTCTACATATTTTTGGTAAAAAAAAAAAAAATCGCAATAAGCGATTGATTGGTTTGCGCAAAAGTTATAGCGTTTACAAAATAGGGGATAGTTTTATGGCATTTTTATTAATTTCTTTTTTACTAGTAATGGCGGTGATCAGTGATTTTTATTGTGATTGCGACATTATGGCGGACCCATCGGATATTTTTGAGACCATTGTCATTTATACAGCAATCAGTGCTATACAAATGCATCGATTCCTGTGTAAATGACACTGGCAGTGAAGGGGTTAACCAATCAGCAGAGATCAGTTTCACTGTTGCTAGGCAGAACGGGGAGATGCTTGTTTACTTTAGCATCGCCCTGTTCTTCTTCCTTGTGAGACAATCGCGGGCATCTCCGCGGCGATCGGACTCGGAGGTCCCGACCGGCGCGCGCACGGCAGCAAATTTAAAGGGACGTACCTGTACGCCGTTATGCCTGTCCGTGCCATTCTGCCGGAGTACATCGTCGTGCGCCGGTCGGGAAGTGGTTAAAATGAATTTAAACAAATAGAACTAAGTGTTTTATTATTCTCTTCAGATATTTCTAATTCTAAAATAAGAAGCATACCTAATACTTGTAGGTTGTGCTCATTGCGATAGGAAGAATCAATAGTTCAACAGTTTTAATTGTCAATTAAATTCATAGGAAAAATGCACAGGCTACAAATGCCATTAGTATGTGGAACAATAACCATCACCACTTTTAATCAACTTGTCTCTTAGCATTGACAAATTTGACAATATAGGTAAATATCACACTAATTAAAAAGAAAAATAGATCAGTAATGGGCGGTCAAAAAGGGGAGCCTTTGAGCGTTACCTTACGCCAGGGTCCTGCCCCAGTAGTCTTTTAGTGTGATATTTACTATATACTTTTTTACCTCTATTATTGTCATTGCGAATGCTAAGAGAGAGAAAGAGGAGTTGATAAAAAGTGGTGACTGTTATAATCTAGTAAATCCATACACGAATGGCATTATTGTAGACTGCACTTCTTTGAATGTATTTGAGAATTAGAACTGTTGAAATAATAAACTGACGCATTACCTTCAAGTATTGGTTTATTATGCTTTGACTGTGCCAGACTGGCAGTGTGCAGACAGTGCTGCTGTCTGTGTGTGCTGTACTTGGCCATGTACAGCTATGGCCAAAATGACACCAATATTCATTTTGACTGACAGTGCTGCTTCAGTGTTTTTAGATCTTTTTGTGTCAGATGTATCTGGTATACATGATCTGACATTTGTGTCAGATTATTGTATCTGGTAAAACATCCCATAAGTGCAAAATGCCTTTATTGACAATTACATAAAGTTTATGCAAAGAGTCAATATTTGCAGTGTTGACTTGAGTTGACCCTTCTTTTTCAAGACCTCTGCTGCAATTCGCCCTGGGCCTGGCATGTTATCACTGTCAATCAACTTCTGTGCCACATCCAGATTCCAGACTGATCTGGCACCGGCACTGCTCATTCTTGCATAATTAATGCTTGTAGCTTGTCAGAATTTGTGGATTATTTTTTTGGTTCACTCACCAGTCTCAGGGTTGGATTGACCATGACCACTGGTCCACCACAAGTTCTCATAGCGATTAAGGTCTGGGTAGTTTCCAGGCCATGGACCCAAAATTTTAATTTTTTGTTCCCACTTAGTTATCACTTTTGCCTTATGGTAAGGCGCTCCATTGTTCTGGAAAAGGCATTGTTGTTCAACCCCATCTGTTCTTAAATAGTTAGTTGTTCTCGGGGGCCCGAGGATGTTTTTGTACCATTTATTCATGGCTGTGGTCTTAGGCAAAATTGTAAGAGGGCCCCACCACTCCCTTGGCTGAGGAGCAGCCAACGGCACACATGGTTTCAGGATGCTTTACTATTGTCATGACAGTCACGCAAAGAGTTCTTATTTTGGGGGGGGTTGGTATTTTTACATTACCCTTTTGTCAAAACAGCAATACTCTTAACGAAACGGTTTTACTTAAATAAAGACGTTATATAACGACTAAATCTGTGTCTGTAGGGCATGTTCAAACCTAACCATTAACAACAACATCATATTCGATTTTTCACTCCAGCGGTAGTATATAATGAGTTTGGAAATTGGAGAGAAATGCTTAAATAATGCATTACAATTTAACTACACCCATTAGATTTTAGACAACTAAAATGAGTTTTAGTCGACTAAAATGAGAATGTACTAGAGATTTAGTCGACTAAATACAACAAACACTTGCAGAAGACTAAAATAGGACTAAAACGCCATTTTAGTCCTTAAACAAAATCAAAATTTTCTGCCAAAATTAACACTGGTTGTCAGTCCATAACCTTACTTATTCTTCGTTGGTAGGCTAAATGTTATTGCTGACACTAGACGTATGCAAGCCATACATGTGGCTGAATGAGAGAAATCTAAAAGATTACTCCATTCATGCTAAATAGCATGGATGGAGGAATCTCTAGTGTCAGTTGTATTGGGACAGCTGCCACCTGTCAGAATATGAGAACACAGACTTATCTGAATAAATTTAGCTAAATCGATTACATTCTTGGCTGTATCTGATCTTACCCATTCACCTCCTGTCTTGGAAACACAACAGTAAGTGAGAATCTCTCTTAAAGCGTCACTAAACCCACATCATAAAAAAACTATCAGTAAATGCTGTATTACATGCTGTTCATAGTCAGTCAATGAGATTTTATTTTTTTTTGCAGAATACAGAAAACAAAAAAACAAACAAAAAAACAAACAAAAAACTGGTTGATCCTGCTGTTCTCTTTCTTCATTTTCTGTTCATGTCCCCAACTCAGATAGGGATTTTGCAACTGTGGCGGCAACTCTGCACACGCTCAGTTTTCAGTGAGTTTCTATGTTGAGCATTTCCTCCTTACCACACCTGAGCAGCCCAGGTGACTACGGAGTCACACATGTGGGCATATACACATTGGTAAATGACAGACCACTCCCCCCTCCTCCTCCATGCCCACTAACCAGCTAAACACAATGGGGGTGGGATATGACATGTAGATAGATGAAGGCTTCACCTCCCTCTTATTCTAAGACACTGGAGGGGCCTGACACAGCCCGTGACTGGCAGAAATCCGCCCACACAATGTTAACGCCAAAAAAAGATTTGATTTCAAATTCATATTTATATGATGATTTAAAGCAGTGTATTTATATTAACTTATTTTTACTATGTATTTTGAAGGCTGTTTTTTTTTTTTAACATGTGACCGGCAACAGAGGAGTAGAAGCTCCTGCTGCTTATGTTTCCCTGCAGACAGGTTAGGAAAGAGCAGAGTCATGTGACAGCTGCACATTGATAAGGAAACCGGCACTTGGATTACATTTTTTATTAAAACAATTACACTGCCATCACCCATACACAGAAATAGAAGGGACAATGTAAATGAAACCGCATGTGTTTAATTTCACTTTAACTGCATGCCGACCAGTTTGGCTCGGCTGTGCAAAACACTGTACCGGTATGATGGTCCCTTTAATGGCTATAGCACGGACGCACACCCGCGGTGCATCACCAGCGGCTGATTGTTCCACAGAGAGCCAGAACGGGGATCAGTCAATATAAACAAACAGATCCCCATTCTGACAGGGAAGTAGAGCGCTTGTCTGTTCCTAGTGATCAGGAACAGCGATCTCTCTACTCCAGTCAGTACACTCCCCCCACAATTAGAAACACCTCCCTAGGGAACACTTAACCCCTTGATCGCCCTCTAGTGTTAACCCCTTCCCTGCCAATGTAATTTATACAGTGAGCAGTGTCTATTTTTTTTAGCTCTGATAACTGTAATAATGTCACTGGCCCAAAAAGTGTCCGATCTGTACGCCGCAATCACACAAAAAATTGCTGATCACCGCCATTACTAGTATATATATAAAAAAAAAGCCATAAATATATTAACTATTTTGTAGATGCTATAACGTTTGCGCAAACCAATCAATATATGCTTATTGTGATTTTTTTCTTTAACAAAAATATATAGAAGAATACATAATAGCCTAAACTGATGAAGAAACTAGCTTTTTTAAATTTTTTGGGGATATTATAGCAAAAAAAAAAAAAAAAAAAAAATCTTTATTTTTTCCAAAATTGTCAGTCTTTTTGTTTATAGTGCAAAAAACCTAAATCAAAAGAAAGCTCTATTTGTGGGAAAATAATGACCTAAATTTTGTTTGGGTACAGCGGGGCTGAAGTGGTTAAGTAAAGGGAATCTCCTTGTAGGCAGTTGTCAGTGGCAAAACATGTCCTTATTGTAAAGATTTGCCATCAATTTCTGTTCTGGTGACAGCTTAAAACTTTTTACCAGCAAGAAAAATCTGCTCTTGGCGATTATTATTTTGGGACACTCACCGATGTGAACAGCCCAACACACACTTCAGATTTCCCCATGTGCAAGGTTTGCAGGAAGCAGTCTTGTGCATGACAGGTAACTACAATCTGGACAATTCTTGTGGTCATTTTGCTTTGGGTCCCTCTATAAAAGCTTTTATTGGGAAGTCGAAAATTCTTTAAAAATGAAAGCCCAAAAGGTTAAACAGACGAAAAAAAAAAAAAGGATGAACCAAAGCTTTAATACTTTCTAGACTGTAGACGTTCGCTGATTACATACAAAGCCACTGATCCGGTATTAGCAGCAGTGTAACCGTATGCTGTAAAAGTCTTGTGCTTGAATACAAAGGGGAAATAAAGCCAGCTTTTTACTATGTTTTGATCTTGTGGCATGAAACCGCAATAAGCTAAGCAGATCTTATTTGTCTGCCCTTGTGCTGGAACGTGCACTGGGGATTTGCATATATAACGGCATCATACGCATTGGCATGTGCCACTTCTGAGACATGGGGAAAACAGCGTTTAGCATCATTTTTTTCAAGGAAAGACAATGTGCCGAGTGTTTATATGGGAGATGTATACAGAAATGCCAAGTGTATTTATTAGATTTGTGTTCGTTTACGTAAATTGGACTGTTTTAATTATGTACGAAGAGAAAAAGACAAGAATAGCCAAGCATAAGTGCCACCCAGGCAGAGCGGTGGAAAACACGCAGAAAGGCTGCAGTGTGGCTGTGAGGTTGAAAGATCCTGTAATATTAAATAAACTGCTGGTTACTGCCTTTAAAGTGGAATGGAAAGCAAGCGAGGCATGCACTAGAAAGAACACCGTTGTGCAGCTCTCAGCAAGGCTATAATGGATCAGCCAAAAACAAGAATCCAACAATCAATTCTCTGCTTCTATAGTTTGCCAGCACTGAACGTCTTTGTGCACTTGTTACTGTTGAGGTATCTTGTTCATCAGTTAAGTGCAAGTTATGGAAAAAATTACTTTTTTTTTTTTCTTCAAAAGGCTGACCTGTTTTGACAGAACCTGCTCTCTGCTGAGAACCTTCCCTTCAGTACCCATTTTAGGATTGTTCTTATATCATTCTTCCGCTTAAACTTCCCTCATCCCAGCATTGCCACTTCATCTCCATCCACGTCTCCGCTTGCATCCTTTAGAGTAGAATGGAGAGGCTAAGCAGCAGCAGGGAAGCAGGATGAGGGACATTTAACAGAGGTAGGTAGTAATCATTTTCTAAAATAGACATCATCTATCAGCTTCCTGGCAGTCATGTCAAAGATTTGACTAAAAATGGTAGCTTTAAAAAAAGCAATTTTTGTCAAACAAAATATATGAAGTTTGCATTAAACCACTAGTGGAACTGAATATCTCAAAAGTGACAGGTTCTCTTTAAACTGTACCTGCCATATATACACCAATCAGCTATAACTTCATGATCACTGATTACAATGGCATTTTAAAGTCAGTGGCATATGTTAGGCAGGTAAAACATGTTGTCCCTGAAGCTTATTTATTGAAAGCAGAAAAGATGGGCATCGCAGTTTGTTGCGTACGGGGCTGTGCAGATGCAAACCAGTCAGGGTACCCATGCTGACTACAGCCAAAAGAATCTACAATGGGCATGTGAGCATCAGAACTGGACTGTGGAACAATGGAAGAAGGTGGCTTGTCTAATGAAAACCATATTTTTTTTTTTTACATCATGTAGATAGCTGGGTGTGTGTGTTTAACTTACCTGGGGAAGAGATGGCACCAGGATGCAGTATGGGAACAAGGCAAGCCAGCGATGGCAGTGTGATGCTCTGGGCAGTGTTGTGCTGGGAAACCTTGGGTCCTGACATTTATGTGGTTTCTGACCAAGTAAACCCCTTCATAGAAACAGTGTTCACTGATGGCATTGGCCTCTTTCAACAGAATGATGCCCGATGCCACACTGAAAAAAAGGGTTCAAGAATTGTTTGAAGAACACGAGTTTGAGGTGTTGACCTCCAAATTCTCCAGATCTCAATCTAAACGAGTAACTATGGGATGTGTCCGATCCATGGAGGCCCCACCTTGCAACGTCTGCTACTGACAGCTTGGTGCCAGATACCACAGTATACCTTCAGAGTGATGTCTATGCCTCGACAGGTCAGGACTGTTTTGGTGGCAAAAATGGGGACCACTCAATGTTAGGTGGGTGGTCATTATGGCTGAATGGTGTAGAAGGTAGCCTACGATAACTGAATGCAGTTGCGTGAGGCTGATGTTCAGTCACAATAGGCATTAAGCAGCTCTGTAGAGCGAGGCCATACATTCACTGCCCTGTAGCTTTCTGTGAATGGCACTTGAATATGGCATGTTGTCTTCAGGGGAACTCTGAAGTACTGTACATGAGGTCATCATGCATGAAAGTTTCTCTGTTGTGACCAATGGTGATTCTGGGTCAGATGCCAACTGGTTCTTTTGAACCCACTATTTGGTGGCAAATGCTTCTCCAACTTGATCACTATAGAATGACTGACCTTCCCTGCTGATATACAAAACTGTCATATATAATACTGGGCAAAATAAACCCCTTAATGACAAAGGTCAAAACAAATTGGAATGTCTGAAAGCAGTTTTGCATATGGCATGTGTTATTAAAACTGCACATATCTTTGCAACTACCTAGTGTATCCAGGTGAATTATACATTGTATTTTTTCAGAAAAAATTTGGCTTTTTTTTTTACAGTGGTAAATGTTTTTTTTTTAAACTTTAGCTGTATATTTTTTGCCATAACCTACCGTCAAAGAACCCATAATAAAGTTTAACCACTTTCAGACCGGACCAATTTGCAGCCAAAGGACCAGGCCTTTTTGCGATTCGGCACTGCGTCGCTTTAACTGACAATTGCGCCGTCGTGCGACGTGGCTCCCAAACAAAATTGACGTCCTTTTTTTTTCCCCACAAATAGAGCTTTCTTTTGGTGGTATTTGATCACCCCTGCGGTTATTTTTTGCGCAATAAACAACAAAGAGGGTCAATTTTGAAAAAATTAATTTTTTTAACGTTTTGCTATAATAAATATCCCCCAAAAATATATAAAAAATGTTTTTTTTTCCTCAGTTTAGGCCGATACGTATTCCTCTACATATTTTTGGCAAAAAAAAAAATCGCAATAAGCTATTTTTGATTGGTTTGCGCAGAAGTTATAGCGTTTACAAAATAGGGGATAGTTTTATAGCATTTTTATTAATATTTTTTTTTTACTAGTAATGGCGGCGATCAGCGATTTTTATTGTGACTGCGACATTATGGTGGACACATCGGACATTTTTGACACATTTTTGGGACCATTGTCATTTATACAGCAGTCAATGCTATTTAACTGCATTGATTCCTGTGTAAATGACACTGGCAGTGAAGGGGTTAACCACTAGGTGGCAGTGTAGGGGTTGCATGTTCCTAGAGGCATGTTTCTAACTGTGGGGGGGGGGGCGTGGCTGTCAGCTAGTGAATGCTGATCTCTGCTCCAATCACAGGGAGCAGAGATCGGCGTTGCTAGGCAGAACGGGGAGATGCTGTTTATTTCCGCATCTCCCTGTTCAGCCTTCCCATGAGACGATCGCGGGTATCCCCGCGGCCATCGAGTCCGCGGGACCCGCGACCGGCCTCACGGGGGTCCCGACCAGCGCGAGCCCGATGGCATGGCGGCATCTTAAAGGGGATGTACCTGTATGCAGTTATGCCTGTCCGTGCCATTCTGTCGACGTACATCGCCGTGCGCCAGTCGGCATGCGGTTAATACGCCAGTAACAATACCACATACACACTAGCCACTGTATTGGCTACGCCTTGCTAGTACCGGGTTGGTTGGACCCCCTTTTGCCTTCAGAACTGCTTTAATTCTTCATGCCATAGAGTCAACAAGGTGTTGGAAACATTCCTCAGAGATTTTGGTCCATAGTGACATGATAGCATCACCCAGTTGCTGCAGATTTGTTGGCTGCACATCCATGATGCAAATCTCCTGTTCCGCCACATCCCAAAGGTGCTCTATTGGATTGAGATCTGGTGACTGTGGAGGCCATTGGAGTACAGTGACCTCATTGTCATGTTCAAGAAATCAGTTTGAGATAATTTGAGCTTTGTGACATGGTGCATTATCCTGCTGGAAGGAGCCATCAGAAGATGAGTACACTGTGGTCATAAAGGGATGGACATGGTCAGCAACAATACTCAGGTAGGCCTCAGTGTTTAAAACGATACTCAATTGGTATAAAGAAGCCAAAAATGTGCCACGAAAATATCCCCCACACCAATACACCACCATCAGCCTGAATCGTTGATACAAGGCAGGATGCATCCATGCTTTCATGCTGTTTACACCAAATTCTGACCCCACCATTTGAATCTCGCAGCTGAAATTTGGACTTTTGTTTCAAGGCTCGATTTGTTGTGCTTTTAGAGATGGTATTCTGCATACCTTGGTTGTAACAAGTGGTTATTTGAGTTACAGTTGCCTTTCTATCATCTCAAACCTGTCTGCCCATTCTCCTCTGACATCAGTAAGGCATTTTCGTCCACACAACTGGATATTTTCTCTTTTTCGGACCATTCTCCGTAAACCCTAGAGATGGTTGTGAATAAAAAACCCAGTAGATCAGCAGTTTTTGAAATACACAGACCAGCCTATCTGGCACCAACAACCATGCCACGTTCAAAGTCACCTAAATGCCCTTTCTTCCCCATTCTGATGCTCGGTTTAAACTTCAGAAAGTCGACTTCACCACGTCTATATGCCTAAATGCATTGAGTTTCTGCAATGTGATTGGCTGATTATCAGTCTGTGTTACCAAGCAATTGAACAGGTGCACCTAATAAAATGGCCAGTGAGTGTATGTGTCCATTATTTTTGGTTGGTACCTGTAGTAGGGCATAGTTTGCATTTTTTATCATACCTAAAACACACTGACAATAAACTAGCACTATTTACAACACACTGACTGACATCAACCCAGATCAAGGCCTGAATTAGTAATTGGAACATTAAAGTGGATGTAAACCCTCACATATACCCAGTGAAGTGAACAGCCCTACGTAAAGTTTTACATGTATACCTTCAGTCTTCTATATTCTTTAGAAAGTGCACATCGTGTGAGATTTTGTTTTCTCCCTGTTCAGCAGTGGGAGTGAAGTCTTGGCATACACTGTGTGACAGCTGATTAGAAGAAGCTGTGCTGTAAATAGACCAGCTCTCTGCTAGTCCATTTATAGCACCCACCCGACACAAATTTCGAGCTGGTTTTATCAAAGAACTTGTCAGAATGCAGGAACAAAGCAGCAGAAAGACACTGGACTTAGGGCTTTGGAGAGAGCTACGTAATCACTACAGATATGTGTGCTTAGGTCAAATTTCATGAATCAGGTTAACATCCACTTTAGCCACTTGCAGACCACCCCCAATGTACTGCAGAGGGGCAGCCAGCACAGGCAAAGTCACATGCCCATACCTCGTTGCCTGTGTCCAGGTTTGGAGTGCGCCTCCACCATGACTTACACAGTGGAAGCCTGTCAGCAAGTCCTGGCCAATGATTCACAGCTGGGACCTGCTGATGGGCTATGTACAAATCACAGCCCAGAGAGCTCTTTGTTGACATCAACACAGAGCTCTGTACAGAGAGAACGGTCTTCTCTGATTCTCTTCCCTGCAAACCAGTGATGAGAATCTTAGAGATCGATTGGTAAAAGCAGCACACTGCACACAGCAAAAAATTGGCTGGTCATGAAGATGGTAAAAACTTCTGGAGATCAGGCGATTCGTTTTTTTTAGTTTACTTTCTTCACCTTTATGAGAAAAAAATACAATGAATCTTTTTCACCAGAGGAGACAGAGCAGAGGGGTGAGTTCTACAGCTACTGATCACTGTGAAAGCCAATCACAGGCTATTACAACAATCACGTGATCAGAAGGCGGTCCTTCTGGGTTTTGATCATTAGTATGAGACAAAGCGGTCTGTGAAAAGATCGGTCAACTGTCTGGGATATGTGATTGAGCGTGCTTCCAGTACAAACATGCCTATATGCAGCCCCTCAGAAGAAAGCACAGTACTGTGAGGCCACATGTGTCTGTATACTTGGTACGAATGGGATAAACACGAAGAGAAAAATATCTGTGCTCAGCCTTATAACATTTGTTGTTGGGGAGAATCTCCAGCTAAATGTTTTGTTCCTTTGTGTTGCGTTTGATGGCATGAGAAATACTTAACATTTTTATTGCCATCTGTGTCGCCATGGAAGATATGCTGCCACTGCTGCCCTTCTGAAAAAATACTAGTGCCTGGCAGTCATGCCGTTGCAATGGCTACTGAACCAACTTATAACAAGTGAGCAGACCAGGGGTTCTGATGTCATTTGCATTGTTGTTTCAAAGTATTAAATTAGAAAGAACTAGGCAACTAGTAATTTTCAGGAGCTGATCAGGTCAGTAAAAGGCAGCCTTTGCTTTTCTCTCAGTGCAAGCTTCCTATAATTATAGGATGCCAGCTGCCATGGACTGCGACAAGCAATATGAACACTTCTCAATCAGAGACGATGCTGTAAACCAGAGGTGTCCAAACTTTTTTCAAAGAGGGCCAGATTTGATGAAGTGAACATGCGTGAGGGCCGACCATTTTGCCTGACATTTTTTAAACCAATAAAATTTGGTCTAAGTGTGTTTGTTCGAGCGCTAATACATTGCCCAACAAGAATTCTCTTGCCTTTGTCGCACTCGCTCCTGACACACAGACGAATGCTCTGCTCTTTAGGGGTACCGTTAATTATAAATGGTACTCCACACATTGGAAAACGTGGGGTGCTTTTGGTGCAGTGCAATTTAAAAAAAAAAAGGTTGGGGACTTCTTTCCCTGCAGTTTTGTGGGTAGGGAAGCCCATTGAAATGAATGGGCTGATCTACACGCAGCACGCAGCCACACAGATGTGAACCAAGGGCTTGTTCACATGTCAGGTTGGAGGGGCAGTAAAACCACATGGTTAAGCTGTTTTTACCACCCCCAACTTCTCCCCCTTTAGCTGCAGAGGGAGCAGCTGGGGGTATAAACATGCTGTGGCTGCAGCTGGAGGTACACCCAGGGTGAATGGGGCTGCACTGCAACTACCCGCAACTGTGTGCATTGCACAGTTGCGGCATAGAGAGTGATGCTGGATTTTATAGGCTTAAAACAGGTGGTGAGGAGGCAAAATAATGCCTCTTTACCGCCTGTCAAATGCCTCTGAAAAGCAATCTGTGCATGGATTGCTTTTCAGAGGAGCAGCAGTCCTGGCTGATATCACAAACAAGACCTACAAATGCAGTTCTGATGGTACAGGAATGGGGGGGGGGGGGGTCCGGATTAAAAGTAACATACACACACACACATACAGACACATGGACACACATACAGACACATGTACATGGACACACATACAGACACATGCATACAGACACATGTACATGGACACACATACAGACACATGCATACAGACACATGTACATGGACACACATACAGACACATGCATACAGACACATGTACATGGACACACATACAGACACATGTACATGGACACACATACAGACACATGCATACAGACACATGTACATGGACACACATACGGACACATGCATACAGACACATGTACATGGACACACATACAGACACATGTACATGGACACACATACAGACACATGGACACACATACAGACACATGTACATGGACACATGTACAGACACATGTACATGGACACACATACAGACACATGTACATGGACACACATACAGACACATGTACATGGACACACATACAGACACATGCATATGGACACACATACAGACACATGCATACAGACACATGTACATGGACACACATACAGACACATGTACATGGACACATGTACATGGACACACATACAGACACATGTACATGGACACACATACAGACACATGTACATGGACACACATACAGACACATGCATACAGACACATGTACATGGACACACATACAGACACATGTACATGGACACACATACAGACACATGGACACACATACAGACACATGTACATGGACACATGTACAGACACATGTACATGGACACACATACAGACACATGTACATGGACACACATACAGACACATGTACATGGACACACATACAGACACATGCATATGGACACACATACAGACACATGCATACAGACACATGTACATGGACACACATACAGACACATGTACATGGACACATGTACATGGACACACATACAGACACATGTACATGGACACACATACAGACACATGTACATGGACACACATACAGACACATGTACATGGACACACATACAGACACATGCATATGGACACACATACAGACACATGCATACAGACACATGTACATGGACACACATACAGACACATGTACATGGACACATGTACATGGACACACATACAGACACATGTACTTGGACACACATACAGACACATGTACATGGACACACATACAGACACATGTACATGGACACACATACAGACACATGCATATGGACACACATACAGACACATGCATACAGACACATGTACATGGACACACATACAGACACATGTACATGGACACATGTACATGGACACACATACAGACACATGTACATGGACACACATACAGACACATGTACATGGACACACATACAGACACATGTACATGGACACACATACAGACACATGTACATGGACACACATACAGACACATGCATATGGACACACATACAGACACATGCATACAGACACATGTACATGGACACACATACAGACACATGTACATGGACACATGTACATGGACACACATACAGACACATGTACTTGGACACACATACAGACACATGTACATGGACACACATACAGACACATGTACATGGACACACATACAGACACATGTACATGGACACACATACAGACACATGTACATGGACACACATACAGACACATGTACTTGGACACACATACAGACACATGCATACACATACATACAGACACATGTACATGGACACATACAGACACATGCACACACATACATACAGACATACATACAAACACACATGCACAGACAGACACATGAATAAAGCCCTTTTAAAACAAATCTAGCTTCTAGCATAGTACTGTACCTTTCCAGCTTCCTCATTCAGCCGGGTACTGCACTCTAGGGGGAAGCAGAGAGCACAGCACACTCCTCTGCACTTTACTTTCACTTTTGAGGCTGACGGAGCTTCTCACACAGTGCCGATGTTCGGCAGGGGATCGCTCATCTGACAGCCCTGATCCCACAGCACACTAGTTGTGAGAGGCTGGTTTAGATAACCAGGCGGGCCGTTCAAAACCGGACCGCGGGCCGTGATTGGCCCGCGGGCCGGACTTTGGACATGCCTGCTGTAAACCCATAGCTGATACATTTTGCTTCATTTATTAAGCAATATGAAACTTGTGTGAGAGAATATCATATTTTTGGCAGCTTTCACAGAACTCCAAGCCAAGAAAGCCATACAACTGCAAACAGCAGTAGTAAAAACAATTGAGTTTGTTATTTTTACCATGCAGAAATCTAAAATCTGGTCCATAGACTGGATATATTGCTATTTATTCCACCAACACCCATAAATAAATCACCACATGTGCTTAGAAATAGTTAAATCTTTATTTTTGGGTTTTTTGAGATTTTTCTTTTTTGGCGTGATTTAATAGCTTCCCCCTATGATAAAAATGAAGCCCCTCTCTACCTCTCGGGTTATGTCCTCAGTTTTGGAAGGAACTGCAAAAAGAGCGACATGTTACAGACCCCCCCCCCCCCCCCCCCCCATTACTAAGGTATAAAGCAGCACCAGAAGAGAGAACACAGTAGTGGGGGGGAGAGGATCAGTGAGGGTTCATGATTCCAGCATTAAACCATTCTTCTTCTCTGTGTCCCTGCTTCCTGTTCTCCCCCTCCAAAAGTCTTACGAGTGTCTAGAAGCGACGTGTGGTATAATGCTTTGACAGTCTCCATTAGGAAGGTATTAGCGTTTTCTGCAGGTGGAGGTTCTGAACCTAGACAGGAGCGTTAGTAGCCCCTCCACAGTTGATGTAGACGTCCATGTTTCATACCAGCTCCAGGACCTACAGGGAAGATGATAGAACCAGATCATTAATGGTTCTAAAATACAAAACACAAGCAAGAGAGAAAAAGGGGAGACGGTGGTAATGCATGTTTTCTTCAAGCTAAATGATCAAACTATTTTGCAAAATATGTCATCCTGTCGATGTTGTTTAGATATGAAAAAGCAGAACCCAAATAGAGATATAGTACATACTGCACAAAATCAATTCTAAAAACTGTCTCATTACATTCAAGTCTTTCCCAAAAGATGAAAAATAAAATTTTAACTGCAACAAAATACCAAACAGTCCATTTCATACTATTGCCACTAAACCCTTAGGCTATGTACACACGATAGGATTTTCCAACAACAAAACTGTGGATTTTTTTTCCGAAGGATGTTGGTTCAAACTTGTCTTGCATACACCCGGTTACACAAATGTCGGAAATTCCGAACGTCAAGAACGCGGTGACGTACAACACATACAACGAGCCAAGAAAAATTAAGTTCAATAGCCAGTGCGGCTCCTTGTGCTCGATTCCGAGCACACGTGGACTTGTGTGTGTTGGAATTGTGTACACATGCTCGGAATTTCCAACAACAAGTCTTGTTGTCGGAAATTTGAGAACCTGCTCTCAAACATTTGTTGGCAGAAATTCAGACAACAAATGTTCTATGGAGCGTACACACGGTCGGACTTTTCAACAACAAGCTCAGGTCCAACATTTGTTGTCAGAAAAAATCCTATTGTGTGTATGGCCCATTGGCGTGCCAAATGTACAAGGTTTCTTACCTACAAAACAGAGCACTGGTTCTTCAGACAAAACAAGGTCTTAGTACACTTTTGCAAAGCTACCACCAGCTAATTGCTAACTGAGGAATATCTAACGCAAATTAAAGTATCTTGCTGTATTAAAGGAGGATATGGAACCAATAGAAGGGACTTCCACCATTGGTTGTACTAAGTACTGCAATATTCTGAGAAAAAAAAACTAAAGCAGTTAGATATAACACATTAACATAATAAGCTGAACTACAGCATGAGACCAATTTTTAGAAAAAAAATTTTCCTCCACAATTAGAAGCTAAAACGTATGCCAGTTTAAAAAAATTAGTAGGTGCAGATCTGAAATATTGTCACAATTACTTGCTGTGAAGCCATCATTCTTCTAAATTCTCTCTATCGAAGGCCATATAGAGGAGGCATCTGTGAGGCACCCCATGTTACATCCCTCAGGCGGTCCTCACAGAACTACATGTCACACAATCTTTTGATGCTAATAGACAGGCATTTGCACAACCTGATGCCAGGAGGAAATGTGAAAGAGTGCAGAACATATTTCAGTTAAAGTATATCATTAAGAAAAAAAAAAAAAAAAAAAAATTTTGGCAGGTAAAAAAAACTAAAAAAAACTATGTGTATTTACAATTTTTTTGTATGAGCCTGGAAATCAGATCGCAGGTGCCATTCAGGACTCCTACAGTCAGTGTAAGCTGTCTGCTTATCCCTCATACAGGCAGATTCACACTGACCAGAAGAATCAATGGACTACCAGAACGCTCAACAGCACCCTGGTAGTTCATTGAGAACTATAAACCGATAAGCTGCAAAAGATGTGGGTGCAGTGCCTTGAAAAAGTATTTACACCTCTTAAAATTTTCCATATTTTGTCATGTTACAACCAAAAATGTAAATATTTTATTGGGATTTTATGTGATAGACCAACACAAAGTGGCACATAATTGTAAAGTGGAAGGAAAATAAATTGTTTTCAACAGTTTTTACAAATAAATATATTTAAAGTGTGGTGTGCATTTGTATTCAGCCCCCTGAATCAATTCTTTGTAGAACCACCTTTGCCTGCAATTACCGCTGCAAAACTTTTTGGGTATGTCTCTACCAGCTTTGCACATCTAGAGAGCAAAACGTTTGCTCATTCTTCTTTGCAAAATATCTCAAGCTCTGTCAGATTATGGTGTCCTTTTATGAAGCAGTGATCAGCGGAGATCCTGAGGATCACCACTGATCACAGCCCATAAACAGTTTATAAACCAGAGATAATCGGGGGGAGAAGTGTTTGAACTTGTTCTCCCGCCGATTATCTCTGCACATGGAGAATCCTCATAGAATGACACAGTAACGGCCAGTGTATGAAGCTGCGATCTGAGCGCTTCACTGGTGATCTGTGTCAGAATTCACACTCCCCGATTCACCAACTCAGAGGAGGTGAAGCGGGGAGTGAAGAGAGAATCCCGGGGGATCTGAGGAGGAAAGAGGAAGATTATTAACTTCCTTATGCCTCGTTCAGACCCCCCAACACTGTAACCATGTCGCCCTGTCATATATATGTGTATACATGTATATATATATATAATGTGTGTATATATATATGTGTGTATATATATGTGTGTGTGTGTGTGTGTGTGTGTGTGTGTGTGTGTGTGTGTGTGTGTGTGTGTGTGTGTGTGTGTGTGTGTGTGTGTACATGTATATATAATGTGTGTGTGTGTATACATGTATATATAATGTAGGGGGGACTCTTTATTTTATTAACATTAATCACACTGGTGTCTGTCCATGTATTGAGCTGTGATAATTTATCACCGCTTAATAAATGGACATCTCAGTGTTTCAGTGAATTTCTGGTGCTGTAATCTCGTAAAGTCTCACGAGATTCCAGTATCAGGGGCCGTTCTCCAGTGTTTGAAGCGTTTGTAGATCACTTCACTCCTCCATGGGTGAAGCGATCTACTATGCTTCATAAACTGGCACACAGAGGAGAAAGATCTCCTCTGTGAATGCCGGAGAATGAAGCAGTGAATAGATTTCACTGCTTCATAAAAGGACACCTATATGAAGAGCGTCTGAACAGCAATTTTCAAGTCTTGTCACAGATTCTCAATTGGATTTAAGTCTGGACTTTGACACATAGAATATGCTTTGATCTAAACTATTCCATTGTAGCTCTGGCTGTATGTTGTATGTTTGGAGTCGTTGTCCTGCTGCTAGATAAATCTCCACCCCAGTCTCAAGTCTTTTCTTCCTTTTCATCTACTCTGACCAGCTTCCCTGTCCCTGCTGAAGAAAAGAATCCCCACAACATGATGCTGCCACCACCATGTTTTTGACGGTGGGGATTGTGTGTTCAGGGTGATGTGCAGTGCTAGTTTTTCGCCAAACACATTTTGCTTTAAAGTCAAAAAGTTCAATTTTGGTCTCATCTGACCATAGCACCTTCTTACACATATTTGCTGTGTCCCCACATGGCTTCTCGCAAGCTGCAAATGGGACTTCTTATGGCTTTCTTTTAACAATGGCTTTCTTCTTGTCACTCTTCCATAAAGGTCAGATTTGTGGAGACCACGACTAATAGTTGTCCTGTGGACAGATTCTCCCACTTGAGCTGTGGATCTCTGCAGCTCCTCCAGAGTTACCATGGGCCTCTTGGCTGCTTCTCTGATTAATGCTCTCCTTCACAGCCTGTCAGTTTAGGTGGACGGCCATGTCTTTGTAGGTTTGCAGTTGTGCCATACTCTTTCCATTTTCAGATGATGGATTGAACAGTGCTCCGTGAGATGTTCAAAGCTTGGGATATTTTTTTTTTTATTACCTAACCCTGCTTTAAACTTCTCCGCAAATTTATCCCTGACCTGTCTGGTGTGTTCGTTGGTCTTCATGATGCATTCACTAAGATTCTTTAACAAACCTCTAAGGGCTTCACAGAAAAGTTGTATTTATACTTGGATTAAATTACTCACAGATGGAACTTTATTTACTAATTAGGCGACTTCTGAAGGCAATTGGTTCCACTTGATTTTAGTTAAGGGTATCAAAGTAAAGGGGGCTGAATACAAATGCACACCACACTTTTCAGATATCTGTAAAAAAATTGGAAAACCATTTATCCTTTTCCTTCCATTTCACAATTATGTGCCACTTTGTGTTGGTCTATTACATAAAATCTCAATAAATTCATTTACGTTTTTGGTTGTAACTTGACAAAACGTGGAACATTTCAAGGGGTATGAATACTTTTTCAATACACTGTACTTGTAGTTTTCACATTTACAGATCTCTGTGAATGAAGGATGCGGTGGGCCCTGCACCGCATTTTTTTTAATATTGTAAAAGTGAGCAGAGGATCTGTGACAACAGAGGATCAGGGAGGTAGGGGGAAGGTGCTACAGTAACATATTACATCCTCAGTAACATGTGACGAAAGGTGAACTTACCCTTTAACCGGTTCCCGACCGGCGCACGACGATATACGTCGGTAGAATGGCACGTACAAGCAGGAGGGCGTATATATAAGTCCCTCCTTAATGCCTGCCGTGCCATCGGGAGCGCACCGGGAGCGGCGCGCTCCCGCGCCGGTCGGGCCCCCGTGAGTCCGGTCGTGGGTCCCGCGGACTCGATCGCCGCGGGGAAACCCGCGATCGTCTCACGGGAAGGCAGAACGGGGAGATGCGGAAGTACACAGCGTCTGCCCGTTCTGCCTAGCAACTAGTGACGCCGATCTCTGCTCCCTGTGATTGGAGCAGAGATCAGCATTCACTAGCTGACAGCCACGCCCCCCCACAGTAAGAAAAACACCCCTAGGCATACTTAACCCCTATTTAAATAGCATTGATTGCTGTATAAATGACAATGGTCCCAGAAATGTGTCAAAAATGTCCAATGTGTCCGCCATAATGTCGCAGTCACAATAAAAAAAAAAAAAAATCGCTGATCGCCGCCATTACTAATAAAAAAAAAAATGATTAATAAAAATGCTATAAAACTATCCCCTATCTTGTAAACGCTATAACTTCTGCGCAAACCAATCAATAATAGCGTATTGCATTTTTTTTTAACCAAAAATATGTAGAAGAATACGTATCGGCATAAACCGAGGAAAAAAAATGTTTTTTTTTTTATATATTTTTGGGGGATATTTATTATAGCAAAAAATAAAAAATAATGCGTTTTCTTTTCAAAATTGTCACTCTTTTTTGTTTATAGCGCAAAAAAATAAAAACCGCAGGGGCGATCAAATACCACCAAAAGAAAGCTCTATTTGTGGGAAAAAAAGCACGACCGCGCAATTGTCAGTTAAAGCAGCGCAGTGCCGAATCGCAAAAAGGGGCCTGGTCCTTTGGCTGAAAATTGGTCCGGTCTGAAAGTGGTTAACACATAAGATGGCTATTGCTAACAAGCTGTTACTCTTTGCCTGGAGTTCAGCTTTAAATAAATACATTTTAGATTCATGAAATATGTCACATCTAAACTCCTATAAAAATGGCACATAAGCTCTGAATTGCAGTTGGCAAAAGCAGCATACCATGGACTGTGTATGAAGACCACATGCAGTTCAATGACATGTAACTAAACTCAATGTTTGGCTGAAATGATGTTCATTGTGTCACCGGTGAGCTCAGCTGCTGCATGCAGCCGGTACTTTGTTCTTTTTGTGTATAGGTAACATTAAAGTCATACTGTGACCATACTAAGAGCTAGCAGATCTAGGAATAGGGAAATGTATTCTCCAAATTATAGTTCTTGTGTTTTCAGTGAAGGGTAATAGTGACAAGCCAAGACTTTGCAGGCTCCAACTCCATGTTCTCCAACTGACTTCTCTCATTACTCACATCAGTCTGGAGGCAAAAAACATTTCTAGCTGATATGACGGCTGACACAAAATTCTGACTGGATACAGCTCTGCAGGCACATCATAAAAGCAGAAGAGAAGATGCCAATGTTACATGTTACACACAACCATTCCTGTATAACTCAACTCAAATGTCTCCGAGTTGTTCTATAAAGCAGAGCTGCTAGGATTTTAAAATCATTTCTATGCACATAGCAGTATTCAGCAGATAACTCCAAGATGGTCACATAACACGTCATCTCGGAGGGCCACGGAGCCCAATTGTGGCATGCTTATTGTTTATTTAAATTGCAGAACGTCAACTGGTATTATAGGAGAGACTTGAATCTAAAAAGCAAAGAGGGATCTCCTGGTTCATGTCTGAAAATAAAGAACACTCCCAGGGAAAGGTTTTGAAAGATAGTTTCTACAATTCTGGGCAGGTTGTTGACCTGTTAGTCCGTATGACATAACTAAAATGTACAATGGTCAAATACATATTGTTTAACACTTAGGGGCAGTTCACCCAGGAACATGATGTGGGAAACCTGCAGCGGGTTTCAATAGTAAGCCAACGCCACGCCCCCCACAGTTAGTAACACACCCCTAGGAACACTTAACCCATACACTGACACCCCCTGGTTAACCCCTTCACTGCCAGTGTCATTTACACAGGAATCAGTGTATTTAAATAGCATTGATTGCTGTATAAATGACAATGGTCCCAAAAATGTGTCAAAAATGGCCGATGTGTCCGCCATAATATCGCAGTCACAATAAAAATCGCTGATCGCCGCCATTACTAGTAAAAAAAAAAAATATTAAATGAAAATGCTATAAAACTATCCCCCATTTTGTAAACGCTATAACTTTTGCGCAAACCAATCAATAATCGCTTATTGCGTTTTTTTTTACCAAAAATATGTAGACAAATACGGCCTAAACTGAGGGAATTTGTTTTTTATATATTTTTGGGGGATATTTATTATAGCAAAAAGTAAAAAAAATGTGTTTTTTTTTTCAAAATTGACGGTCTTTGTCTATAGCGCAAAAAAATAAAAACCGCAGGGGCCATCAAATACCACCAAAAGAAAACTATTTGTGGGGAAATAAGGGACGCCAATTTTGTTTGGGAACCACGTCGCACAACCACGCAATTGTCAGTTAGAGCGACGCAGTGCCGAATCGCAAAAAGTGGTCTGGTCTTAAGCCAGCAAAATGGTCCGGTCTGAAAGTGGTTAAAGTGTATTTTTTCAAAAGAAATTGCGTTTGAAAAGACCGCTGCGCAAATATGGTGTGACGTAAAATAATGCAACAACCACCATTTTATTCTATAGGGTCTCTGCTTAAAAAAAAAAAAAAAAAAAATCTATCATGTTTGGGGTTTCCAAGTAATTTTCTAGCAGAAAATAATGATTTTTACATGTAATCAACAAATGTCAGAAAAGGTTCGGTCTTTAAATGGTTAAACGTCCTTCATTTACACGCTGGAGTTCTTTCCTTTGATAAAAGAACGAAAAGATACTTTGTTTCTACTTATTAGTGTTGTGATTAAACTTAGCAGGCTGCCTGGATTTAAATTTTTTTTCCCCCAGCTGTGAGAACTCTCTGCACTTGTTAAAGAATGAGACATGCTGTTTTGAAGATCGGGAAGAGAAAAAGATTGCGATTTTGATTCTTAACGATTAATTGCACAGCTCTACCGCACATGATCGCATAATCCAAAATAAACGGGCTGAATTTGCACTGCAAAGAACTGCATGCGATTCCTGCATGGGCATGATGTAAACCGGCCCTAAAACACTGGAAGGAAAATGTTCTCCCCCATTTTCATGTCATTTTTTATGTTTTGTACTGAACTGCAAAAGGTTATAATTTGTTTAGTATGTATATAGTAGTATGGCAGCATCTAGGGGTGGTTTCTGGCCACTACAACTTGTTTACTAATGTGGTTTTACCATCTTCCTCAGTCTTCCCCTCCTGTTTAGTGCTAATTAGCGTATTAGCTAGACCCTTCCCACTTCTCCCATGTTCCCTCAGTCAGTGTTCTGTATCACAGAGACAGGATTTAGCAAAGTCATTGTCTTATTACACTTCAAAAGACACAGGAAAAAACACTCTCTATGGTGCAATTAGCTGAAGTAAAATTGCACTGGATTCAACTTCTGTATCTTACTCAAAAGTTAAGCTGCCTGTGGATGGCCCCAAATCGGCAAGTGACCATGCTGTCTGGACAGACCAGGTCTAAGGAGGTTAGTCAATAAAGTGCTATTTGAAAAAGGAAAGAAAATATGGTAACATTTAATTCTACCTAGGTATACAATGCTATCTCCTAATCCCTGTGCGCATGCCAAATTCATGGGGTATTACTCATGGATAAGGGCGGCTTCCCTGGATGCAGATCACTCATCCTGGAGCTCCTTTTAGTCCCTTGCAGAACACTACAGGTAAAGCACCTTGCAAATTAACTTGGGGAATCGTTTTGTGAAGAAGGCAAGTGATAATTTCTATAAATCAAATTTTTTTCAGGATTGTAGGTTTTCATTCTCTGGAATATGAAGCATGCAGTTTTTCCCAAACTGTGGAGAAAATTGACAATTCATGAATCCAGGCAATTCGAATTGAATGAACTGCATCATTCTATGCAGACAAGTTTCAGATGAACCAAAAACCTGCAAAGAGAACATGGGATTGGCAAATTGATTCACTCTTCTCTATTAATGAGCAACCCTGAAAATCACAGGTAAAGAGTTAAAGGGGTTTTTATCAATATTGTATCTATATGCAGCATAGATCGGGAATATAGCTGTTATTTCTGCAGAAATTTTCGATTTACCTGTTATATGCATATGCTTTTTCTGAACTTCCTCCTTAAGGCCCCTTTCACACTGGGGTGGGAGCCGCGGTGACGGTAAAGCAGCGCTATATTTAGCGATGCTTTACCGTCGTTTTAACCGCGGTATTCGGCCGCTCGCGGTGCGGTTTTACCCCCCGCGAGCTGCCGAAAAAGGGTTAAACACCCCCGCAGAGCGCCACCGTAGCTGCGCTTTGCGGCGGTATTGCCGCGGTTTCCCATTCAAATCAATGGGAAGGAGCGGTAAACACACCGCTCCTATATCGCTCCAAAGATGCTGCTAGCAGGACTTTTTTTGCCGTCCTGCTAGCGCACCGCTCCAGTGTGAAAGCCCGCCGGCTTTCACACTGGAGTTAAAGGAGCCAGATTTTTTCAGGCGGTGAACAGGCGCTATTTTTAGCGCTGTACCGCCTGAAAAACGCCCCAGTGTGAAAGGGGCCTTAGTGTATCTATGATCTCTTCAGCTTCCGTTTTTTAGAGCGCGCTCCGTGCAGCAACGTCGCTTCTTCAAACGAACTACAATTCCCTTGATGCTTAGCAGCATCGCGCATGTGCAGTGCTGCTTTTTCGCTGTGTCAGAAAGAGAACGAGCCTTGTTCTCATTTCTCACCGCCCAGCAGCCACACCCATTCCCGCCTCCCCAGCACGCCCATACACTGAACAAACATAAAGGGGGCAGAGTAAAGGCGGTGCTGCTGATATCATCATTCTGATTGCAACAACATGGCATGGGAGGTGGAGCTACAGCATCTTAGCCAAGCCCGCGGCTCAGTTGCCACCCGTGCCTGTGAACGTACACAGTGTCTCCCCGCAGGGATGTAGTCCCAAGGGAGGGGGCGAGCACGCTGACTAACCCCCCAGCCAGAACGGCTCGGATGATGGGGGCAAGCTGACAGGAGGAGGAACAGGAAGTGAGAAATTCAAAGAAAAAATACATTTAGAAGGGAAATCGAAGGAAAAGGTAAGTGAACCAACAATGCACTAGCTTAAAGGAACTCAATTAGAAAAAAAAAAAAACCCAGACCTTTACAACCCCTTTAATTTAAAAAAATTATGTACAGTTTGCAGGAAAGAAGATTGCAGTTCAGATGTAGAGATTAAAGAGTATGTACAGCACTGCCTGAGGAGATTTAAACAGAGGTTAATGGTGAGGCTTACCTTGATTGTGCCCTGGCTGTTAGCAGCAATAAGAACATTTGACTCCTGTGAGAGAAAAGAGACAAGTTATTGCTCATGTCTGAACATTATCTAACAGCACAATTTCTCATTACAAGCCAACCCATCTATCCTGAAAGAGGGATCAATCATTGAAACAAAAGCCGCTCAAGCACAACCAACTAGGTTTTCTACACACGAGCCTTCAGAATGAATGCTGTGGAATGTTCGGAATGGTGCAGTGAAATGTAACCTCATCAAGAGAAAAGATGAAAATGCAGATATGTAAAAGTGGCCATTCACTAAATATTTCCCTATGGAAAAGATTTGGGTGAGATGATACATGCAGCAATGAGCCTCCTTCAGCTGTCAATAGAAGAAAGTGGTAATGATGGTTCTAGTCACTGGGAAGGTGAACGGAAAGGCCAATTTGAAAAGGGATTTCCGTCAAAATGTGTTACATCAGACAAACTTATTCTGTTGCCTCCTGGTAGAAATAGCCCAGTTAGATTGCACAGCATGGAGCTTTTGCCATCAGCTCCCCACAGCGATAGAAGTATTTGGACTGCACAGTACTACTCTATTGGTTTCTAAAAGATCTGGCCATTACATCTAGTTCATGTGCCTGCTTTTTGGAACTAGCTTTGAAAAAATAAAACGCCATTAGCATTGCTAGGACTACCGCATACAGTACCAGGATTGCATTGTACGTAGTTTACAAAAAGGGCAGTAAGAAGTTAAACGAGTTGTAAAGTCAGAAGTTTTTTTTTATCTTAATGTATTCTATGCATTAAGATAAAAAGCCTTCTGTGTGCAGCAGTCCCCCTGAGCCCCCTAATACTTACCTGAGCCCCATCTCTTGCCAGCAATGTCCACGAGTGTCTTGGCCACCCGGGACTCTCCTTCCGAATTGGCTGAGACATAGCAGCGGCGCCATTGGCTCCCGCTGCTGTCAAAGTCAGTTAGCCAATCAGGAGAGAGGGGGCTGGGCTGAACTGCAGCTCCATGTCTGACACACTGAGCTGCAGCTCGGCTTGGGTGCTCCCATAGCAAGCTGCTTGCTGTGGGGGCACTCAACAGGACAGAGGGACCAGGAGCATCGAGGGACTCAAGAAAAGGAGGATCCGGGCTGCTCTGTGCAAATCCACTACAACAGAGCAGGTAAGTATAGGTCCTTGACGACGCCCTGTGGGAGGGTGAAACGTTGACGCAATTTCCGGGATTACTGACGTCACTTCCGGTCCTGTGGAACGCACGCCAGGAACAGCGTATTTACATTTACAGCTCCATGTTTGAAGCATGTTTAATCTTACTTGTTGTAAGTACCCACTCCCTTGTGCAATAAAAACATTTTTAATGGTACTTCACTATTCGTTCCATTCTTTTTCATTTTTGGGTACCCGTTTGTTTGGCTGAGAAACTTCATAAAGGAATCCTTGATCTGATGTCTTGACACCCAATCCGCCATTCCTGGATATCATTACTAAGCCTAAAGTGACCCATCAGACTGAAAAGCTGGGGGTCGTTCTGATCTGGTGAGCGGGGATACATGAGGTGGTGTTGTATACCTGAATATCTCTGAAGCATTTTCTTCACTTTGGATTGGAGCCTTTAGAGCCGGTTCACACAGGGGCAACTTGTCAGGCGACTTGGCCGCCTGACAAGTTGCGTCCCGTACTATGGAACCATTCTAATAGGAGCCAATCAAGTCGCTCCGACTTAGAAAAAGGTTCCTGTACTACTTTTGGGGCGACTTCAGGCGACTTGCATTGACTTCTATACAGAAGTAATTTTGCAAGCCGCCGCTGAAGTCATGTCCAGGTCGCCTGAGGCAGTCGCGCTGCAAGTCGTGCTGCCCCTGTGTGAACCGGCTCTCAGTCACTTTATTTGGACTTTGTTTTGTTCATCATATATTATAGTTCTTTTCACTTATTGCGTTTGCGAGCGCTATATTTTAAATGTTTTCAAGTGATCAGCACTGTGTATAGCAGCTGCTTATATATATATATATATATATATATATATATATATATATATATATATATATATATATATATATATATATATTGTATACACCATTAGCACAAGCATATATATTTAGTATTTATTTGCATAACACGTTATTTTTATAGAAAAAAAAAAAAAAGAGACTTTGCAATCACTTTAAAAGCTACAGATTCAGTTTAACGCATTATAAAATCCAAATCACTGATATGAAACTGTAAAAGCTGGATAAACCATTAAAAACATTACAGTATAATACGAAGCCTCAACTGCAAGAAAATGTGCAGTTCTCTACGTGATCATAACCACAAGCAGGTACATTGAAAATGAATGTAATTCCACATACATATGTACCTAGCAGCAAAATGTCCGGGAGTACTTGCACTACACCCTCTCCCCCGGACTGCTTCTATCACCAGAGATAAAATCACATTAAGTTACCAAGGACACTGCAACTTCCCATCACAGCAGACAGTTTCATTACACTATAGACAGCGTTTGCCTGGGCAGGTCACTCACTGATCATCACACATGGGAAATGTTCCACTTTCTGCATTGAATGAATCCTAGTAATTTCTCACAAAGGCACAAATACCCAGGAATTCCATCAGCACAAGCCGAAATCCCAGCAATCATGTCTTCCCCTTCATTACACACAGTGGCATTGATCTAGCAAAATCTTTTAGCCTTGCTGCAGTTTGATCTTTCTTGTGATCATAAAAGCATCGACAACCTGAAAAGACCATTTAATCTATTTAATAAGTGGGCAAAATTCATGCCAAAACAACTCCTAATTACAGCTAAAGCATTTTATTTAATTTAAAAGACCTTCCTATTAATATACAAGTCATCTCCAAAATGAATGGTGGGTTGTATGGGTTGGGCAATCACCATTAAAGCTGAACTGCAGGAAAACCGCTGAATATACAGCTGAAATAATATTGTATAGAGAAGGCTGCTCTGCTCTTTTAATTTGTGATCATGTTCTCTTTTGTTGGAGAATCATCACTCACCCCTGCAAACTCTAGGTTGGTTTTTGGTATTTTTTTTTTTACCACAGCCATGATCTCTTGTGCCACCTCATTTGGTTTTCCCATTGGGTGTCTTGGTCCCCTTCCACTACTCCCGTGTCAGACACTGAACAGCGGTCACCATTTGGAGACGCTATGATCTATCAAGTTCCAATCTAGTTTTATAGGGTTCTGTTGTTGGAGGCATCTCTTCCTGAAGACACGAAAGCATTCACAAAACACATAATGTTACAACATGCATTCCTTTCTCGTATTGCAATCTTGGTTGTAGCATGTAAAGCATGTACCGTATATACTAAAGTATAAGCCGGCCCGAATACAAGACGAGGCACCTAATTTTACCACAAAAAACTGGGACAACTTATTGACTCGAGTATAAGCCTAGGGTGAGAAATGCGCAGCTACTGTAAGTGTAAAAGAGGGCCAACAATGCCCATTTGCATGCCTCACTGTGCCCATATGCAGCCATAGGTCTCCCAAACTTCAAACTTGGCAGTTAAGGGTTCCTAGATGCCCCCTATCTGCAGCCAAAGGGTCCCCGAAATGACATTGCTGCAGATGGACACAGTTGACTGACTTTGGGGCCCTGTATCTCGGGGCCACTTGGTGCTAGGAAACCCAAATTGGATATGTTATATTGCTAGTTCCGCTGGGTTGCCACACCAAATTTGGGGTTCCTAGCACTAAGTGGCCCCGAGATACAGGGCCCCAAAGTTGGGTCGGAAAATGTCCTTCTCTGCTGCAGAAAAGTGCTTGACTCGAGTATAAGCCAAGGGGGGTATTTTCAGCACAAAAAAATGTGCTGAAAAACTCAGCTTATACTCGAGTATATACGGTACTTGAAAATATACCAGCTTGTTGTACAGTATATATTGTGTGTTACCCATTGGCTTGATATGCCAAACATTTTTTTGATGTGTACTTTATACATTTGTGTCCAATAAATAGATTTTTTTATGATGTTTGTATTATGCCTCATTTAAAGTCCCATGGGCGCATATTGGTTGTGTATATGTTGTATATGGGGATGGAGGCATGATATGTTAGGCACCTGGTCACAGTTCTCTTTTTTTTTTTATACAAGGCTGCTCTGCGCAAACCATCTTAACATCTTGATGGGACAATGCAAGCCAGCCCTGTGGCTTTATTTACAACTTTAGCATTCAAGCAATATTTATCAGGTGATGTGTACCGGATTTAGACTTGGTTATACTTGGTTACACTATAACTCGCATGTGAATCACACAGGAGCTGCACCACATTCCTGTGCAATTCACATGCAGTTCAGTGAGGTGTGATTTAAGCCCATTCATTTTGAATGGGCTCAAATCGCACCAAAAAAAAAAAAGTGCAGGCACCTTTTTTGGAGCCGCATCACAACCACGTGTTGATTTTGTACCATGCGATCCGGTTCGGGCAAACCACATTTAGTTTGTGATCCATTTGGAGTGTCGCTAAAGTTGTTCTGACAGCCGCAGCAGATTTCAATGCGGTGTGGGAAACGTACATTTACCGCACCGCATATGTGTAAACGCCATTTGTACACTGAACATGCGGATCTGCTCACTCCTGTACTTCTACCATTTAGCAAACATCTTGTATATATATTTTTTTTTAATTCTCAGATTGAACAAGGTGGTTATGGTGATATTCACCCTTCTCTGCTTCATCCAATCAGAGAACACCCTATTTATTAAAAAAATGGAAGAGACCAGCGCTGACTATGTATTATTTTTTTTCATCATCTGCAGAGGCTCTTCAGATGTGACACATGTAACCAAGCTGGACCAACAGTCCAGGGGGCGGCACAGTGGTGTAGTGGTTAGCACTCTCACCTAGCAGTAAGAAGGGTCGCTGGTTCGAATCCCAACCACGACACTACCTGCCTGGAGTTTGCATGTTCTCCCTGTGCCTGCGTGGGTTTCCTCCGGGTTCTCCGGTTTCCTCCCACAATCCAAAGACATGCAGGTAGGTTAATTGGCTTCTGTCCAAAAAATAAAATAAATAAATAGGCCCTAGTATATGAATGGGGACCTTGGATTGTGGGCTCCTTGAGGGTAGGGACCGATGTGAGTGTGCAATGTACAGGGATAGGGACAGTTGTAGACACTCACTCAGGTTGAACTGGATGGACTGGTGTCTTTATTCAACCTTACTAACTATGAAACAGTTTAAAAAATAGATAATTCCTGGAGTTTAGCTTTAAAGCCCAATGAATAATGAAATATACATTTCATTTTTTTTTTTTTTCTAGTTCTGGATATAACAGAGAAGGGATCGAACCTCTGTCAGATCTGTTCCTTTGTGCCCATGTTGGTAAGCTGCCCCTTGCCCATTTGTCCTGCTGATGGTTGTCTAAGTTTCCCAAATGAGAGGTAAGGAGTTATCTTCTAATAGGGACACATGTCAAAAGGTGGGAATCTCCATCACTTTTGGGGGGGGGGGGTGGGTGATTTCCCTTCACTTTTTGTGTCTTAGGAACAAGAAATTAAGAAAAATCTCTTGATAGACTCACAGACAGCAAAAGATAACCCTAACCCACTTTATTCAAAAGCTAAAGTTTGGTCTGGAGTTTTACTTCAAATGGTAAATACGAGATTTAGTTTGCTTAGCAACAGTATAAAATGTATGACAATCTGTGGCACACATCCAGATGATCAGGCATGAAAAAAGAAAAAAATCCGGACAATTTCCAAAGTCTTGACCTAGTCACCAACCATTTTAAGAAAATATGTTGCATATAACAAGCTATACAAGCAAGCTGCTGGTGTGAAAGCAGGAAGATGGAAAGGAAATGTATTTCATAAGTTTCATAGATCATATGCTCCTTTCACCGCCCCTTATTCACTTTACTCGATTGAATTATACACAGATTTGTATTGAATGCTACCTGTGAAAATTCACTAGCGCATAGAGTATATGGGGGGAGTAATAAAATGGTTTGTGGTTCTAATGAAGTAAAATATATTTAGAAATACAAGTCTAACCCAGTACTCATCTGTACTGTAATGGGTGGTGACGTGTCTAAATTTCAGCATGATGTACACCCAAAAAATTGAAGGCTAAAATATGAGGAACTCCCAGGGTGCAACAAGAACAGGCAGTAGGGATGAGCTCCCGCGTGTTGGCATGCTCCGCGTGCAGAGCCCGCCAGGAAGTCGGCGCAGCGCTGCGCTAATCACAGGCAGTGAGACATTGCCCGGATGCGCGGCTGTAGAGATCGGGAAATGTCTCACTGCCTGTGATTAGCACAGCGCTGCGCCGACTTCCTGGTGGGCTCTGCACGCGGAGCATGCCAACACACCTGAGCTCATCCTTAGTAGGCAGCTTACTTGTATAGTTTTGGTGAGCATGGTCTGCTTTAATGGAAGGGATGTGTGAGCTGACTTATGTTGCTGAGAGTCAAGCATACATGAGGGCTCGAGTCCCTCCCGCCGAATGGTAAGGATCATTCTGAGGCCCTGGCATACTCTTGACTGTGAAAGATTACTGTTTTCATTGTTATTGTAATATTGTGCCGCTTCAGATGGTAGGCTGTAAAAGGCATAGAGCTGAGGAAAGCACTCTGGCCTTGTAAATTAAATTGAAAGAGGAAACTAAAGAGCTAATAAAAAAAATAAAAAAAAAGTAAAAACAAAGGCCAACAATATTAATGGACTGAATCACTGGGAGATAATTAAGAGGTTATATGTTTGCATGCAAATGCAATATGCTAGGCAGTGCAGCTCTTAACCGCATTGATGCTGCAGATATTTGCTTAAGGTTAGTCAAAATACAAAAAAACAGCAGGGTGGCTTTGCATTGTCAAGACTTCTGCGGTGGGAATAAAGCAGCATGACTGAGGTTGGAATAACAGTGACATGATATGGTGTCATAAAAGGGGACGAAGACCTTGCCTGTGTTAAATCAAGCTATTAGCATAAAATAATAGAGCACTGTTCGCTCTTTCATTTACAGGCATCAAATACGTATTGTAAAAACAACAAAACACCTCACAATGCAAGCAGAAAAAATAAATAAAAAATGTCTGTGGGTTGCTTTTCCTGACAAATCAGGAGACATGTACACACATTCTCTATGCCAGAACTCGGAAATCCCAAGCAACATTCCATATTTCCAATTTAAATCAAAAGGTTTAAATTATTCTGCTGGACCGGCTTATGTCCAGATAATGATAAGTGGTCAGCAAAGATGTCTTAAGGTGATTGTAAATGATCACCTTGTAAAATAACCCATTCCGTTTAAAATAGAAATGAAAGGCAAACCATTTTTGTATAAATATAAAAATACATTATAAATATCCTTTTCCACTTTTTTTTTTTTATTTTTATAAGTGATCACATTCCCTTTGTTCTCAGCTGCGTAAGAGCTGGTGGGAGGAGCGCTGGCTGAGTTCACAGCATAGCTAGAGAATTGACCATGGTGTGTTCTGCTTAGTGTGGTCAGTTTTTGAAAGGAAAGCAGAGGGACTAATAGGAACACCAGGGATTTCACATAAAAGGAAACAATACAAAGAGAACAGGATACTTTCCCATACAAGTACACGGTACAGCAGCCACATATCAGGAATATGTGGTAACAAACACTAAGGCGGCCATACACATGGATCAATCAATTTCACCCATCCAGCCTAACAGCATGGGACAGGATTATTTTTGCTTCTAAACACAATAACAATATTTTATTGAGATTGCATGGCATCAGCGATCTTCTGATCACTCGTACAATGCTTTCCAGGCTCTCAAAACAAAAAATAATGCACATTTTTTTACCTGCAAAAAAATGTGCATTTATTATTTTTTGTACCTTTAAGCTTTGGCAATAAAACCTGGAAGCCAATTGGTTTCTATGCAGAAGTGAGCCTGATTTTGTATATCAAATGTTTTCTGGCAGTTTGTGTCCCAGTACAATGGTTCACTCACACTTGGGTCCATGGTACAAAGCCAAAAGACACTGAAGACCCAGCAATATGTCCCTTAGGCAGGCCATACACCGTGCAAAATGTCTTTCCTGCAACCAGTCAGTGCTGACAGGGGAATCAGCAATGGTCTTCTCCTGGTGGGGAGGCAGGGGAAGACAGTGATTAGACACTAAAGCAGCCGATCATTCCTGCTGAACTGGCTGATATTCAAATCTTGTATGGCCGGCCTAAAGCTTGGTACACATGATGCGATTGTTGGCAGGGGATTGTCTGTGGACAGACTGTTGTCCTAAAATCTGACCATTAGTATTTTGACAACTGTTGTCCAACTTTCAAAGACATGCTAGTAAATTTTCGGCGGATAGTCTGTTGTCTGATTTTCGTATGGTCAGTACACAAGTCCGTCACACAAAAGTTGAAAGTACAAACACGCATGCTCGGCATCAATGATTAAATACGAAATTAGCAGAAGGGGCCCAAAAGGGTGGTGCTCAAGAGCTGAAATTCCTGGTAGTACAGCACTACGCTGAAATTCCTCGTAGTACAGCACTACGCTGAAATTCCTCGTAGTACAGCACTACGCTGAAATTCCTCGTAGTACAGCACTACGCTGAAATTCCTCGTAGTACAGCACTACGCTGAAATTCCTCGTAGTACAGCACTACGCTGAAATTCCTCGTAGTACAGCACTACGCTGAAATTCCTCGTAGTACAGCACTACGCTGAAATTCCTCGTAGTACAGCACTACGCTGAAATTCCTCGTAGTACAGCACTACGCTGAAATTCCTCGTAGTACAGCACTACGCTGAAATTCCTCGTAGTACAGCACTACGCTGAAATTCCTCGTAGTACAGCACTACGCTGAAATTCCTCGTAGTACAGCACTACGTCCGTGTTTGTTGCACGAAAATTGTGTACCGTTTAGTATGCAAGACAAGATCCAGGCACACGCCCTTAAGACAAAAATCTGACTTTCGGTTGGCCAACAATTGGATCGTGTGTACGAGGCTTTAGTCTCCAAAATAATTTTGTGCTGACAGCTTGACTCCCAGTACCGAGGTGCACCAACATCTGGGGTCCTAGCACATTGGCAAACAGACAGCTGAGACACATTTATGATAAAATGGGTACCTTGCATCTTATTATAAGGGTATGCTCACATCAACAGCTATAAACCCTGAGGGCCCTAAATATTCCTTCAGACATTCAGAATGATACAAATTCGATTTCCCTGAAACATGAGGCGAGGTGAACTTGATTTTTCCTTGCAATTCATATTCATATAGCAATGGGTGTCGGTGTCATGTTTGCCCAGGATAGTGAACCTGATTATGCCAGAACTCGGTAATCCCAAGCAACATTCCATTATCTCAGGTCGATGGAAATTGCTTTGTGTGCTCTACATTGGAGGAGAACATGGGTTTCATTTCCTTAAAATGTTGAGTTTGACAGGTTGCTTTATGGGATCTGCTAAGGGAAAACGCCAGAATAAAATGGAAATATATGGGCCTTGAAAGACATTTATTGAATTAACGTTTCAGCATTCTACAACAATGACCCAGAACAGAAAAGCAGCTGCTTTCTCGTAAAACAGGTTGTGCCTCCCAAGTCAACTTAAGGCCAACAAGATTTTAAAGGAAAAGGATTACATTTGTCAGTGAAACTATTAGCTGATCTCACCAGTAGAAAATATTGCACAGCTCCTACACCCAGAAGCCATCAGAGGCTGCAAATTAATTGTACGGATGTATGACTATATTATGAATTAATATAGAGTGATAAGCAAAAACACACAAAATTACTTTAGAAGGTAAAAAAAGGACACCACACTACAAATCAGATTCAAGAGCAAAATATGTAAATATAATGAAATTTACTAACTACGTTGTACGCAATGGCATTTAAATGTCAAGCAATAAGAGAAATATTCTTTGACATAGCAATTCTCTTAAATCCATTGTTTACCGCTTTTTATGTATAAAAAAATAAATAAAAATAAAACTAGGAGGGGAGGAAAACACACAACACAACACATCACAGTAGGCATTAAAATAGCCAGATTATACAGAAAACTCAATTGGTGCCAATTTGGTTAAGCTGAAGGCATATGAAATGCCACACAAAATACAAGATGGGATTCTGTGCCATTACAGACTATGGCACTGGTCTCATGCCTACATTTTCTTCCAGAACTGCTCATCTCCACATAGAAAATGCAATGCAAAAGCAACTGAAAGATCTCAGAAATGTCTTAACTTGAAGTGCACCTAAAATGACACTAATGTAAAACAACCCCCCCCCCCACCCCCACTAATTGTTAAAGGCTCCATGCACACTGGGCTTAAAAAAACATCTGTTCTCTCTGGAGTAAGAACGCTCATATAGAGCGTTTTTTTGTACAAAGTTTAGATGAGTTTAAGAGAGTTTTACGTTTTTTTTTTCTGCCTTCAAGCTCCAATCAGAAACACGAACCAGAAGGTTTTTTTTTTTTTCTGCCTTTAAGACCCCTTTTACACTGAGGCGCTTCTGTGACTCCAATGTGAAAGCCTGAGGGCTTTCATACTGAAGAAGTGCGCTGGCAGGACGTCAAAAGAAGTCCTGCTAGCAGCTTCTTTGAGGCGCTTTAGGAGCGGTGTATACACTGCTCCTAAAGCGCCCGTCCATTGAAATCAATGGGTAGTGGCGCTTTTAACCCCTTTTCAGCCATTAGCGGTGGTTAAAAGACAATGGTAAAGCGCCGCTAAAAATAGGGGGCTGCGAGTGTGAAAGTGCCCTAAACATTAAACTCAAAAAATGCCTCTTAATGTCCTAATGTGCATGGACACACAGGATAACATTGAGCTGCTTCTACAGGCAGAACACAAAACTTCACACTGGATCAGTGCACTTGCAGGACGTTAGAAAAAAAATCGGAGCCCGCAATACCCAAAAGTAACTCCGGGAGCGATGTTGCTGGCCAAAGCAGTGTATAAGGACCGCTGCGGGGGCTTCGATCTAAGGTATGCAATTCATAATGAGCTAGAGTGCTATGCATACTAGCTGCTCATGCCTTTGTCTCGCAGGTTTTTTTTTTCTTTTTTTTGTTAAAGGGCTTACAACCACTTTGACCTTCAATTTTACATTTTCTCATCCAATATTTAATATTTTCCATACTGAAAAGAAAATATGTTTAATATCTTTACTAAGATTAAAATATGTACAAAACCACTCTATACATTCTCTTTACTGCATTGATAAATGAAGGTACCTGTAAAACCTGCTCTGGTGGTGGTAATGGAAGTTTAGAAGCTTACCAAGGACAAACATGTAAAGTGTTACGAAAACCAAGGATCCTGCATTCACTATATCTGGTCTCCCACAATACACAGAACATGGAAAGGCAATCATTTTAGTAAATATACACTGCTAAATACCTTTTTTCATCAGCAGTATATAGCAGTCTTGTACCCTCCATCAGTGTCTGGTTAAAGCTTGTATGAGGAGTTTTCATTTTACTCTAATTGTCCTATGAGGCTGCAGGACCCCTGACCCTCTGTCTGAACAGTGCTGATTGGCCCTGTTCTGATCTCATGTACTCTCCCAAGAAAAAAAAAAAAAAGCTTTCTAGCAATACACATCAAACAGAATGTGCAGCTTGCCCCAAGGCTCTGTACTATCAGTAAATAGATTAGGGACTGTGGAAGGGGAGGATCATGCTTTACTGCATAGACTGATTTTACTGTTGTGGGTTTAGCAACACTTTAAACCCAAAAGTGGAACTTCCGCTTATCTGCATTCACCCCCCCCCCCCCCATTGTTGCCACAATTGGCACTTTTCAGGGGGTAAGGGGTATCTGACAGGTAGCCTTCCCCACCTCTGGGAGACTGTGCCGCAGTCCCAACCCTTGGAAGATTGCCTCTGCGGCAGTAAGAAAGCGCAGCGCGCTTTGCACATGCGCAGTAGGGAACCAGCTGTCATGCCAAAAGGCTTCCCCGCCAGCTTCCCTTACGATGAATGACGGCGGCAGCACCTGACAGCTGATCTGAAAATCGTCATTGGTGCCGACATTGCAGGCTCCCTGGACAGGTAAGTGTCCATATATTAGAAGTCAGCTGATGCAGTATTTGTAGCTGCTGACTTAACTTGTTTATTCCCTGGCGGAACTCCTCTTTAATGAGTGTTCCCCTACAAAAGTGTAGTTTGAGATTAGGGTTAACAACGAAACCTTGCTAGAAAACAGATAATTTGAGGTAGAATGACACTGCTCTAAGCTTGCCTCCAACATATTTTGTTTACGGTTTAGAATATTGTAAATTCTAATATAAAGGACATTATATTCTTAGGAGTTTGGGGGCTGGATGATCATTCTTTTAATACAATGATCAAAAGCAGGAAAACAGACACTTAGACAAAACACAAATATTTAAAGCGGAGGTTCACACAAAGATGGAACCTCCGCTTTTCGGAACCCCCCCCCCCCCACTCCGGTGTTACATTTGGCACCTTTCAGGGCGGAGGGGGGTGAGGATACCTGTATAATACAGGTATTTGCACCCACTTCCGGGCATAGACTCCCCCCCCCCCCCCCCCCCCCGCTGTCTGCTGGGAAACACATGGGTCCCAGAGACAGCAGGGACCATCCGGATTGCACAGCGTGACTCACGCAGTAGGGAACCGGGAAGTGAAGCCGCAAGGCTTCATGTCCCGATTCCCTTACTGAAGATGGCGGCGACAGCACCCGAGAGCCAAGCGACAGATCGGCTTCAGGTGCTGACATCACGGGCGCCATGGATAGGCAAGTGTCCATATTTTAAAAGTCAGCAGCTGCAGTATTTATAGCTGCTGACTTTTTAAAAAACATTTCGGCGGACCTCCTCTTTAAATAATAGAAAGGAAATACAAAAGTTTACAAGCAACATGCAAGACAGGTAAAAACAATTACCTAACTGGGTGCAATACATTTCTGAGTCAGGCTAAGGCATAAGCTGATAATCTTATACAAAACTGTCTTGCATAGTACATCTGCTTTTTCTGTGAACATGCAAGTCATTATGGAACGGTCTAGCCTTAAGCATCTTTAGCTGTTTTAGTATGAACCTCCTGCCAATCCACAGTGCTTGGAATGTGCATCGCCACACTGCCAGCTAATTCACCTGCAGTCTGCATCTCACTGTGCAGCTCTGCCCAGAAAGCTTAGAAATTAAACATGCCTTGGGCTGGTCTCATTATTACTTTAGCTCTCTCTGCTTGAACTGCCCGAGAGCTGGAATAGCCTCTGCCTGTAGTCTGCTGAATGCCGACAGTTCAAAGCATAGAAACATTACACATCTAAAAAAAAATTCCTGTTCTATGCCCTTTTAGTAACGCAGGCATATCATCATTAAATATAAACTTAACCTAGAGAGCAAAATAGTCTAAGTTATGTGGCCTTTATAAATGACCTTGGTGATTTTACCTTCCATCTTCAAGCACAATCTGGTGTAAAAATCATCTCAGAATTGGATGCAGACAAGACAGAAGGCAATGACTGGAAGGTCCTTTAGGGCTAAGAAGGCATAACATGGAACGACCTCTGAATTTCTCATTACACACTGGTTGCTCTCCTGGACTGTCAGGGCATGACAAAGTTTCCAAGAGAACTTGAGAGCCATGTGAAGGATTAACTATCTCACAGCCAGCCAGGACAAGGAGCCCCACCTTCACAATATACTACACCGAGATGTGGCTAGAATGGCGTAAAATCCACCAACTTGACAATGGAGGGCCAGAAATATCCAGCACCAGCTAAGTGTGTAATGGCTTTTTGTGTAGGTCTACTACAGTGGTGGCTGGTGAAGATTTAGGATGGTGGGGGGAGGGGGGGGGCGGGAGACCAGGCCTCGCCCTTCATTTGTGAAACCTCCCACTTCCCATAAGCCACACCCCTTATAGAATCAACTCACTCTGTCCCCTGTATTCCACCCATAGTGCAGGAGTATACAGCCCTAGCATCACAGATCAGAGTATACAGCCCTAGCAACACAGATCAGAGTATACAGCCCTAGCAACACAGATCAGAGTATACAGCCCTAGCATCCCAGATCAGATTATACAGCCCTAGCGTCGCAGATCAGAGTATACAGCCCTAGCATCGCAGATCAGAGTATACAGCCCTAGCGTCGCAGATCAGAGTATACAGCCCTAGCGTCGCAGATCAGAGTATACAGCCCTAGCGTCGCAGATCAGAGTATACAGCCCTAGCGTCGCAGATCAGAGTATACAGCCCTAGCGTCGCAGATCAGAGTATACAGCCCTAGCAACACAGATCAGATTATACAGCCCTAGCATCATAGATCAGAGTATACAGCTAGCTATATACACTCACCTTCCTCCATCATCACTGACTGCATATATTTACACATCATCTGTCCTGTATACAGCTATATATACAGTAACATGACATTTGATGTATATCTGCAGTCAGTGATGGAGGATGGTCTCTATATACAGGAAGGAAGAAGGTGGGTGTATATAGCGTCCTCATCCTTGTATAATACACCCGTCAACAACATCATTGTATAATACGCCCGTCTTCATCATCCTCTTTAGGTTTATAAAGAGGCTGGAGATCCTCTTTATAAACACCCGACTTGTGTGGATCTTTTGTTAAGTGATCAAAATAAAAAAATAAAAAAAAGATTACGCCATTCAAAATTAATGTACTGCTTCTGCTCGCAGCACAGTTCTGGGTCATTTAAATCAGCCCCAATGTTTCCTTGCAGTCATATTGCTCTGTAAAATCAAATGCTTGGTTAACAGCTGTAAGAGCTGTTTATAAGGTTATAGACTTCCCCTTAATTGCAAGGTATGCAGTATTAAGACATCTGTGCAAGACATATGTGCAGCTCGTCTTTGTCCTTATTTACTCCTGTATCACACTGAGGAACTCAGCAGTTGGTGATGATCCTGTATTCACTCTCATCCTCAAATGACTTATATTGGGTAAAACCTTGTGCAATGGGACCTTAAAAATGCACTGCTTAGGCTGCACATTGAGGGGAGGTTTTAGGTTAGTAGAAAGTGTTATGTGGCAATCCGCCATAGCAGGAAGCCCAGTAAGTACATATCTTGAGAAATGATCACTTACCAATGTTTTAAATGTTGGCATCGAGGGGGTTAGACTTGCCCTTTCAGGGTGAGCTGCATGTGTTGCATCACAGCGCAGTACATAATGCCCTGGTACAACACACACAAGCAAATTACAATTATCAGCACCTGCACTTCTCATTTCTATAAGCTTTTTATACAAAAGCCAGTCTGTCACCTCGCTTAAGAGGAAAAGGAAAGGTACTATTTGACATTCAAATATAACAAAGGAGTGCATTACAGAGCTAGATCATACATGAAATAATTACAGTTTGGACTTTACTAGATGTGTCCCAGTGTTCCCTTTCACGTCTTGATAACAAGTTACATTTACATCGGATACCTTAGAATGTGCCACGCTTGCTCCAAGACCGTGTTTCTCAACCTTTCTCCAGTCGGGGCGCACTTAAAAAGTATTTTCAGTCTTGAGGTACCCCAGTCCAAGGCTTGGTTCATGTTACCGTGCGTCGCGGAACACGTGCAAAATCACACTCGTTCCTGACACAGACAAATGCTCTGCTCTTTATGGGTGCCATTAATTCTTAATGGTACCACACACAGGATTAAAATTAACATGCACACACACATACATATACAGACACGTACACGCACGCACGCACGCACGCACACACACACACACACACACACACACACACACACACACACACACACACACACACACACACACACACACACACACACACCTTTTAAAATGAATCTGGCTTCTAGCACAGTACCTTTCCAGTTAACCCATTCAGCCAGGCACTGCACTGTAGGGGGAAGCAGAGAGCACAGCACACTCCCCTGCACTTTACTTTCACTTTTGAGGCTGACAGAGCTTTTCACAATGCCGATGTACAGTTCAGCAGGAGATCGGGGCTCATCTGACAGCCCTTCTCTCCTCTGATCCCACAGCACACCCGAGAACCTCTGACGGCACACTGGTTGAGAAAGGCTGCTCTAACATATACTGTACAGCAACAAATTCAGAGCAGTTTATTAACCACTTGCCAACCGTAGGCCGTCATATGACGTCCTCGGTTGGCAATGGTTATACAGGGATGATGCCTGCCGCTACAGACCTCATCCAATTTGATTGGCTTAACAAAACGCAAAGCCCCCCGACCGGTGGCAATGGCGCACTAGACAGAGAGAAAGTTACGTTGTTCCTCCCTCTCTGTAACCCCGGGAATCAGAAGTGACGATAATTGTCACTTTCGGTTCCGCCTCTCCATTTACCTGGCCGTTAGCTACAAAAAAAAAAAAAAAGCAGCCGATGGATCTTCGTCTGATTGGCTGCACTGGAGGCCAGAGGAGAGACCCCCACAATCTCTCCATTAAGAGGACTGGTCACACCCCATGCTGTCACAAGGGCTGTTGTTCATCCCTTGTGATAGCAATAAAGTGAATACAAAAATATTAGAGAGAGTGTAAAAAATTGTTTTGTATAAAATAAAATAAATAAAAATGTAAAGCCCCCCCTCATACTTATGCGCAAATCCCAAATGCATATGTAAACGGAGATCGCAGAACACATGTAAAGTATTGTCGCAAACGTCAACGCAAGAGCAATAATTCTACTGCCAGACCTCCAACGCTAAACTGGTAACCTGTAAAAAAAATTTAAAGCGTGACATGTTGTTGGTTATCTATTTACTTGGCGTAACATCTTTTACATTTTACAAAAAAAATTCGGTATTATATTTGGTTTGTGTGAAATAAAATTTTGTTTGAAAAACTGCTGAGCAAATACCATGCGACAGATTTAGATTTTTACATGTAGTAGAAAAGTGGCAGAATTGGACCAGTTGGCAAGTGCTTAAATAAATAAAAATATTATTTCATTTATGAAACTTATCAAGCAAAATTTCATTCAAGTCACAAAAAAAAAAAAAAAAAAACAGTATTCTGGTTATGGACAAGGCTCTAAAGCCGCTTTAGGAAAATTCTGCTTAAAACTATTATTTCAGACTTGCATAGCTGCTGGCAAATTAATTTTCACACTGGCTTATTTTTTGGGCCACTGGAAATCAGTTTTGCCCAACCAGCATGGACATCACAAAGTGCAAAGATCACGCTGTTCTTCTCCGATTGCTTCAGTGGAGTGCATAACAGTAACACGGTACATTCTGTAGGGCGATTTTGACTATTTGGTAAATTCTGATGCACTTTACTTATGACAAAAATACCAAAGTATCTTACACCATTGTATAGTGGTCATTTAGCTACCTTTAACACCCATTATTTTTGGACGCATTTTGTACAAATTTATTTTTATTTTTTTTATTGTGCAAAAGGTCGATCCTATTCTTAAATGTTATCAATATAAAAACAGGTAATCATACAGTGCAACTTCAATCAGCTGTTGAATTGGATAATAGACTCCGGGAACACCAACTGCACAAAAAGCAGAAAAGGTACTTTTTTTTAGCATTTGTTCTGCCTGTAAGAACTGAAAGCGTGATCTCTATAATTTATCCAGTTGATAAAGTCACGTGAACAGTGACGCAATGTGTCAGGGAGGAGCCAGGTGTTGTCACTTCCGGCCGTGACCGGAAGTACCCATTTAGAGAGCTGTCATTTGTTTTTTTAAATGTAAGTTACTAATTGTGCCGGATTTAATAATTTTTTTTTATATACTACACAATGGAGCCATCCTTCTCTTTTACCACATACCCTCACTGCATCTGCTGAGTTTTGGAGATCAAAGCGGTCTGCCGGATATCGTGGGTCCCATTGAGGTTACTACTGGAGGTCGATCGACTGAGGAAATTTGCATCTATTGCTGATCCAAGCTCGACTTGACCCACTGCTAGAGGTGAGAGGTTGTGTTTGGATGGAACAGACATTTATTTTTGCACATCGATTGTTTATTGCACTTGCACTTTTCTTTATATGAACTGTTGTAAGAAGATCTGACCCCTGTTGCTGGGAGTTCTATTACATGGTTCACTGGATTCTTGTTTCACTTATTAATTGCACAGCATTGGATTTTTCTTTTTTTGGACATTCACTGGACGTATTTACTAGCTGTGTCAGGTATTATTGCACTTTATATTGCACTTTTGAAGATGTATTCACTTAGCAGGATTATTGATTATTACACTTTCGAAGATTGATTATTTGGATTTATTTACCCACCATTGCATTTTAATATTTAGCTGCTTTATTTATCATTATTAATTGATCGTTATTAATTAAGCTGTTTTATTGAATTTTATTATTTATTGATCGGTTCTGGTTATACATGTATTCGGATCACTATATTGCTTTACATGTTAGTTAGCACTACATATTTTATTTTATATTCATCTTGAGTTGTGTGGGATCACTTAAATATGTTTGGCAGCTTCTTTCCAATTTCATTTATATTGTGGTTTTGCGCTCTAGTTCTCCCCATTTCTTTATAATGCATGTGTAACACATTAGCATTTAACATGCCAAAAGTGACCTCAATAAATAGGAAACATTGCTGCAGCCCAGAGGGCAGATTTTTTAAATCAAGTGTGCAATGAACCGGACCAGAACCCAGGAATTTTACAGCAGAGCCGGGGATGTGCCACCTACATTGTGCGATATCATTTTGTGTGCAGAAATCAAAGTAGGTGTCCCCGGATTTTTGGTGACAACTGTAAACATTTGGATTTCCCCATCACTCTGTTCCGGTAACTAGGACATAATGGAGAGGTAGAATCTTCTTAGCCAGAACATGGGAAGAAACAAAAACCTGGAAGGTATTTTAAGCCTTCCACACACTATCCATACATTTAAATAATAACAGTTCTGGCTTTAGATATGGTTCAACCTTAAACGGTGTACTACAAAAAGAAGCTTTAAATGTGCATTGTGTTGGTTAAAAATCATTTGGCCTTAATGACAGAAAATAAATGCCTTACATATAGATGTTATTAGCCTACAGCAGGTGATAAAGAGAATTCACCGTGGGTAACAAATGTTCCTTTGTGCCACGCTTTCTACTTCTACCTCCTCCCTTTGAGGTTTACATCCGAAGAGGAGCAATAAATGCTGAAACCAACACAGACAGCTAAATATAACATCTTTTATAAGCTTGAGAAATACTTTGTGGAGGTGAAGTTTGTTTGCAAAGTTGGAAAGGTGGTAGCCATGAGGATGAGATTGTAAAGTAGTAGAAACAGACCCCTGCAGCGTGTTGGGCCTAAACCCCTAGAGGGCAGAGAAAACAAATATAAACTAGATAAATGATTTCCTATAAGGTATTAATCATTTTTCATCTTCAAGACTGTTTTTCGCTAAGCAAATGTCTCAATTTGAGTACAGGTGAAAAAGCGTAGCGAAGAAAAAAAAGTAGTAAAAATATAAAAGGTGGTCACACAGAAAAAGACAACGAGCATTGTTTCAGAGAAGAAAAAAAAAACACAAGGGGCAGCTATGATAACTATTCTACAGGTGCCCTGGTTTTAAGAAATGGCAGTTAAAAGGCACCTAGAGGCTACAATATGATCATATGGCAAAGATTTGAAATATTAATTATATCCTTGAAACAAACTGAAGCATGACTGAATGACTATTTCGATGAAAGAATCTTAATTTCAGTTGAAATTCTAATTGTAATTTGGAATGAAATCAAACACAATTACAAATGCAATTGAAATTTATATCACATTAAGAAAAGAAATTGTGAGAAGATTTTTGATAAAGTCTGAGAAAGTCCAAAAACAGTACATTAATTAGCCTTTTCTTCAGGAGCATAATGAATTGGCTGAGGCAGGGATGTCAGATTTTAAGTGACAATTGGAATGGCTTGCTTTAGTCTATGGGTAAGTGCTGTACAAAAGAATGAGCTTATTCAAATGTAAGAGTGAACACACCCTTCAGAATTTGAAGTGCAATACCAGCCAACACTTTAGTTTTAGAAAGGGTGAGGAAAGGTTAGAACCTCTGTTGGGTTTAATGGCCGTCTATGGCCCTGCTGGACAGATTCGCATTCCTTTCAAGGATTAGAGAGAGAGACAAACTAAAAACTCAATAAAGATTCTCTAAAATGTAAGCATAAATACAGCCGAATATCACTAGAGTAATGAAGTAGCATGGTGACTAATGCTATACCACTTTGCCAATCTGTACAAAAGCCCAAAACAAGGATCACTTGTGATTCAGGATGGCAAACCCTTAAACACTCATATAGTGCACAGAAACAAAAGAAATGGATGAATATGTAATATGGGAATGGTTCCCAGAAACATTATGCTTTTTCAGTTACCCAGCCTATTAAATTAAAGGTTAACCCTCCCAATCACAAGCGTAACTTGTTTTTGCTTTGTTTGGTATTATGTACCTTACTGAATTCAGACAATGTACAAAGAGAATTATTAATTTACAATGATCTGAATCACCAGGTTTCTATGTCAGAACAAGTTGAAAGACCAAGTGAAGTTGCTTCTCGGATGTAAAAACTAAAAGGGCTTTGTGCATTTATGTGGTGAAGAGGAGCACAATTCTTTTGCCACTTTTGGATTTTTTTTGCTCAAAGCACTATATTTGGAATATTCACATGGACTTAAGTTTTTTTTTTGCTTTTTGATGACACATTAATGATACAATTTTATAATTCTATGAGAGCGTGGTCTAGTCCTTAGTCTTTGGTAGGAAAAGGGGTGATCCTTTTTCCAACTTTTTTTTTTTTTAAATGTTAGTGTTATCTCTCTCACTTGGATGTTATAAGTTGCCCTAAATAAATAGAGCTGGATAAAAACAAAAAACTGTCTGTCTTCATTTCAGGCTGCAAATCAACAAAATGTAATTATTTTAAAAAAAGGGGGGGGGGGGGGGGTAATTTTATATACCCACTAAAAAAGATGAATTTTTGCTATGCCAGAGATGCACCTTTAATATTGTTAACTAAGAGACATACAATGATCACATTACTCTAGCTATCGCTAGGCATTGGAAATCCCTAAATCCCCCTACTCGGAAGTGATCCTAATTCCAAACAACCACTGCCTGATGGAATACATGTATATGCCAAGGCGCACATCCAAATTCCTGCTTGCTTTAAAAAAAAAAAAAAATGGGCTCCTTGGTTCGACCATCCTAAAGGCTCACCCCTGCCTTGGTTCACTATTGTGAATACCTGATAAACAAAATTGTAGATACCCTAGAACCTCTTCCAACAAATTTTAAGTGCTTATGGAGACAGCAAAATACCAAAAAATTTGCAAAAAATTAAATATAATAAAATATAAAAATTAATACGTATTTAAAATAGTCAATTTAAGACACAAAGAGCTGCTACCATATAACTCAAGGTAAGCAGACTAATAATTATATATGACACAAGACAATAATCAGTGTAGGCAGCGCTACACAAGTCCACACTGTAATGAGATGTGCTGACATATAAAACGTATTAGATATACTGTAATTGAATGCAAAATAGTTTTACAAAAGTTCTCGATGTGCAAAATGTTGTATTGTATTGTATTGAGTCCGTCATGCAGTTGAAACCGTGGTTATATCCCCAATAGAGTCACAGTCACATAGGGTCGGGTCTCCAGCTAGATGAGCTAATTCACATGGAGGAGAAAAACAAAATGCTCCATAGCGTGATCCTGTTTCAAATAATTTTATTAGCTATAAAACCCCCCTGTGGGAAATACACTTACAATTGGTCAAAGTAAATACATCACACCCTCAGATGATGTCAATGACGAAACGCGTCAGGGCGTGGCTAGACAATGCTGAATAGAGCTACAAGCCATTGAGGATCATGTATTGTGTTTGAATATCGCACTGAAAGGATTGGAGATATCGTTACAAAAACCATATGCCTATTTACTTTGACCAATTGTAAGTATTTCCTACAGGGGGGTTTTAGATCTAATAAAATTATTTGAAACTGGATCACGCTATGGAGCATTTTGTTTTGTGAATGAGCTCATCTAGCTGGAGACCCGACCCGCCTGTCAGCAGCTGTCCCAGTGTGGGCCTTTTCCAGCTTGAGACCAGATCCAAACCACTTTTATATGCCTTCAATCAATGTAATGTCCTGCGAGCCACCACTTGCTATAAGCCCAAAATAGGGTCTCCCAAACGACACTATATTTTTGAATCAGCAGGTAGCGTTGCACATGTCTCATAAATTATGCAAACAGCATCCAATATTCTAAAGCACATACATACATACGTGTATATATATATATATATATATATATATATATATATATATATATATATATATATATATATATACACATACATACATACACACACACACACACACACACACACACACACAATATATATATACACATACATACATACATACACATACATACATACATAATATATATATTTTTTTTATAGGGATTTTTATAGTTTGGTTTAAGGATATTATTGATTGCTTTTTTCTCACCATATGGACGTTTTATCATATGCTGCATGAAAGCACTTTATTTGGAATATTGTATGTATTTTAGCACACTTATATGCCTGTGATCCAACTTGGTCTGGTAAGATTTGAATTTATAGGGGGATTTATCTCCATTCTTTCAGGACTGTATAAGTGGAAAAGATATAGGAAAAATATTTCAACATCCTTATGTGACTGTGACTATTGGGGATATAACCACGGTTTCAACTGCATAACAAACTGAATACAATACAACATTAAGCACATAGAAAGAGAACTTTGATAAAACTATTTTGCATTCAATTACAGTATATCGAATACGTATATGTCAGCACATCGTTAGTGTGGACTTATGTAGCGCTGCCTACACTGATTATTGTCTTGTGTCATATGATTATTGTTAATACCTGTTTGACTTCTAATATAGTCTTGACACCCCCAACAGGACCATCCCCCCTACATACTCCCACACATGCTTCTGTCTCCTCCATATTGTAGGCGACAAGTCTATCTCAACTATGTCAAGCTTATTACATAGCACTCATTTACAGTATCTCTTGATGTCCTACATAAGATTATGCTATTTACCCTAACTTATTTGTTTGCACATTGTATTCATTATCCGATTACTTACGTCTATGCAACAAAAACATGTTTACTCTGTATTATCAGAAAACTTAAAAAAAAAAAAACAAAGTTAAAAAAAAAAATAAAAAAAAATGGATCAGATTTCCTGCAATAAAGGAAATTACATGTGAGCAGCCACAATTAGCTACAGGAGCCATTAACCTCTCAGTGCTTACAATGGGGCTTCCTCCTTCAGCCAATTACGAAGAACCCCTGCTGTGCGTCCCCACATGTAACTGCACATGGCCTCAATTGCAAGTGTGAATGGGACCTAATTGCTACCATTTCTACTACAGCTTTTTATAAATCTGCTTCAATTCTGACCTCTTTTGTGTTAACTAAATTACTTTGCTGTAGACTTCTATACCAATACAAACCAAAATACAACAAACGTATCGATTGAAGACAACAGAAAGATGCCTGTAAACATACTGCAGACATGGTGCTTCACAAACAATTAGCATCCTATGTGCAAGTGTGTACACACAAAAAGCACTGGTTGAATGACAGAAAAGAAAGCATTAGATGAAAATAAGTAATTAGTAACGCACCATTTTGTATGACACAACTCCCGTCCTGCACATCTTGTTGGCGCATTGATCCTTGCTGCTCTCTAACTACAAGAACAAATCAGTGATCTTGTGTGTGGAGAGGAACGATCAGGCTCTGTTTATGCTTGGCAGAGCCAGACAGAGATCTCCAGTACATTACTATAGGAAGACTGATTGTACGGGCAGACACTTCACCTGCACGTATTCAGCAATTCAGCTTCCAAATATCGCAATGAGTCTCTATTCATAATACAGTCAAATGTCAGGGGCAAAAATAAATAAATCTGCTAGGCCACGATAGTGCTCAGATTATATAATACGGAACATTCCATTTTGTAAATTTAGTTACCGATTGAGTTCCAGCAAGAACTGTTACCATAAAAAAAAAAATCTAAGAGTCTCCACTTGTCAGGTGCAAATGGGGAACATTTATGAGAAAGTGAGAGGCAAGTGGAGAAAATCTGAACAGGTAAATTGACAGGATTTGATTGCTCAGCATGAGCGAAGGAACCTTTTATACATAGCAGTCGATATATATAAATGTCCCTGTATCAATGGCCAAAATGCAATACTGGATTAAAACAAAACATAGGCTAGTAATAATTCACCGTAAGCCACATTCCCAAATTGAACCCCACCATACATTTTCAGGTCCCCAGATTGCTGGGAGCCTTCAATAAATAGGCCTTTATTGAGAAACCCTAACCACATGCTTTGGTTGTATATTTGGATATTGTAGAAAGAGATCCACTAATACTACACTACAACATAAAAGCCCTAACATTTCTGCCCTAGGAACTGTAGCAAACTGAAGGAAACATTTCCATTCATGTCTACAATACAATACACAAGGCACATAACAAATAGAGATAAATATATATTCTTCCTGGAAAACAGTTGTTTATTTTGCTATCAGAGATACAAAAACTCGCAATGTCTATCCATTCTTCTGGTGAAGAACAGGGCAAAGAACTGTTTGTTAAGGGCAATCAATACATCTACTTTTTCTCTTCAGACACATTGCTTGTGGCTTTATGTATGGTACAGTGCAACAATAATCAATGGTGATAAACTGAAATGCCTAACAGATAATTTCCTGCAAGCATAGTACTAGCGTTGCACCAATACTAAGCATCTGCTGAGTGCTTGAACGCGCGCAAATGCTCAGATACTAAAAACGGATTACATTCAAGTCGGCAGACTGCAAGACCAGTTTAACATATGTACGAGGCCGGTTTCAGTGCGATTTGTAAAAAGAGTCTGGTGCGATTGTGTTCAGCAATTCAGGTGCAAATTTGTAAAGTGAATGACATTGGAAATCACAACTGAACTGGACTGAAAATCGTACCTGACCGCTTTTAAAGATCGCACTGCGGCTGACTGACACATATCCACCAGATCCATAGAAAGCTAGTTTGGTTCACGTCATGCAAATCAGATGCAGTTCAAAATGCGTCCAATTTGCATATATGGGAACCAGGGCTAACCGCCACCTTAAAGTGGTAGTAAACACTGTTACACCACTTTTCCCTACAGGCTAGCCTATAATAAGGCTTACTTGTAGCTACCGTGAATATCTCCTAAACTTGCACAGTTTAGGAGATATTCACTGTATCCGCATGTGCCAACGTCCTCGTATTTGCTTGTGCTTCTCTTCATCTAAGGTAAGTATTTCATAATGAGCTAGTATGCCATGCATACCAGCTCATTATGCCTTTGTCTTGTAGGTTTTTTTTTTTGGAATTTATAACCACTTTAATAATTTTTCATTAGTCTACAAAAACAAAACAAAAAAACAACTGTCGTATGACACTAAAAATAGGTAATCGGCAATTCAGCAATTGGTATCAGTGAGTACTTGAGAAAAACTATCGTTGGTCATAGAAAATTGGTATTGGTTCATCCCTACATAGTAGAAATGAAATTGTAATTGGTGAATCTTTATGAAAGAATATACAATTTTTATTTATATTCATGAATGAATTTATGTTTATTGGCACTATATAGCACTTTATTAAGAATCAGCATATTCATTGCATACGCATACTTGTGAGTAATGCTAGTAAACTCTAAAGGAGGAGAAATGTATCAGGTGGCATTTTTTGCTTCACATTTGGTTTACCATACATTTTGGGAGGATTACTGAATGTGGAGGTATCCTAAAGTTTTGGTTTATGATATACTTCTGTATATTTATTTAATACCACGTATATGAGGGAGGTTGTTTTATATTTATTTTATATGCATATGAGGGTTGCTTACAGGGCACGCAATAGAAAGAGATGCACTATAGATCTTCATATTACTTGAGACCCCAATGTAATATCGTAGTCTCTCGGGCAGCTCCACACCAATAACAGTTTCATTTCTATTTATACTCTTTTTGGTAGACATTTTGGTGCAGGCAGCGGGCGTCATTTATTCCATATTGCAGAATTGATCTTCACATTCCTACATAGTAGTAGTACACACGTTAATCCAGAATGAAAATTATTTCCCCTTTGGAGAAAACAAATTTTAGCTGCTTATGATATTCAGAAACCTTTTTGAGAATTCTCAAGAAAAAGTCTGCCTTGGGCATAGTCAACTAAAAGTGGCAAGTTATTGATAATGCAGTTTTGTTTCCTGCAAACATGGATTGCAGGGAACAAGAATCGCTCGATACCCCCCATAAACACAGACTTTGAGATTGCTTTGTATCCCTTTCCAGTCTTATGCAAATCCACTACTGCTGATCATATATCTTCAGAGGGCTCCTTTTTGTGAGGCATGGTTCACATCAGCTGATGCTTATGAACTGCAATTTTAGAAAGGCTACTACCCATACAACACATTGATGGCAGAGCTCCTGGGTGCTCGATCCAGTGTCGCTGTCTGAGTAGAATGATGTAGGAAAGATGATCGGCACACCGATTGTTGCTCTTAAAGAATCTTCATTTTATTGCAAAGCCACAGTGTATAAACACAGATAAAATCAGTTGGTGCGTTTTAGCCTATGAGGTCTTAGTTATAATCACATTGTGGTAATGTGGTTAATGACTAAGGCCTCATAGGTTGAAACATGTCAACTGATTTTATCTGCGTTTGTACACTGTGGCTTTTCAATAAAATGAAGATTCTTTAAGAGCAACAACCAGTGTGCGAACCATCCATTTATACAAATTTTAGAAAGTTTGATAAAATACATTCAAAGTAGCTATAAGGCCGGGTTCACACTGGTAAGACACGACTGTCAATCTGACTTTGCCCTGCGGAATCGGTCCTACTTCCATCTGACTTGAACAGGAATACGATTTTGCGCCGACTTGAAGATAGTCCGACTTGTCCTTTGACCAATCTAAACAAAACTAATGTGACAAATTATTTTTCCTGTTGCTATAATCATGTTGGATGCCACAAGTCGGATGGTTAGGACAAGGATCAGACTTTGAAACGACTTCAATGATACTGAATGGGCTGAAAATGGACCAGAGTAGGGCAGGAGTTGGACCAACTTGTGTCAGACCAGTTAAGACAGCTCTCATAGGGAAGCATTGATTCGTATAAGTCATGCGATATGGGCTCCCAAAGTAAGAGTGTACGTCGCACTAGTGTGAACCAAGCCTACAAACTCTAAAACCTCTAAACTTATTTAATGAGACTCGAGGTTTGCAAAATGACTGACTCCAATTATCTTTCATTGTAGTATGTGGTCTATGGGTGAATGTTTAATGGGGGTGTTCAATAAAGTAGTGAGAAAATATAACTGTTTGTGCGTTATCAGCTTAAAGTGATGCTAAAGTATCTTTTTTTTTTTTTTTTTTTAAATAAGCAAATATGTTATAGTGGTTCTATAGCAGTGCAGTTGTTTTTCACAGAGCAGCCTAAATCCTCCTCTTCTTGGTTCCCTTGCCGGTGCTCCTGGCCCCTCCTTTCACAGCAAACCTCTTGCTATGAGGGCACCCAAGCCGCTGTTCTGTGTCCATTCCCCCCCACTCCTCATTGGCTCACTGACTTTGATTGACAGCAGCAGGAGCCAATGGCAGCCGCTGCTGTGTCTCAGCCAATCAGGAGGGAGAGTCCCGGACAGCCGAGTGTCTAAACATCGCTAGATCGAGATGGCTAAGGTAAGTATTAGGGGGCTGCTGCACACAGAAGATTTTTTTTATCTTAATGGATAGAATGCATTAATATAAAAAAATAAAATAAAAAAAACCTTCTGCCTTTAGAACCACTTTAAGCACATTGTGTGTGTCTATTGTTACTTAGATGAGGATCAGATCACATTTTATGGCAAATTACTGCAGAAAACCAGTTCACTCCAAAGGGTTCACATACTTTTTTGCCACTTTACCTTTGGGGGTTAGGTTATTCTAGTGTACATAAATATGCATTTTAATGGTACACAAACATTTGGGCTTCAAAATTTAACAAAAATAAAATGGATCTAGACATCTTGCTATATGATTGTACGGGGTTCATTTTTTTTTTTTTGATCTTTAAACAACATGCCTGCTAAGGACTATGTAAACACATTAACTTCCATCATAACCTCTGTAATATGTACAGCCTGAGTGCACCTGATGAGTCTTTCGAACTTCAGTGCACTGTGCACTCCATTTACAGGGAATTATTATGTTGGTCCATTAAAGCATCAGCAATTATATGCAACTTTCCTATCCATTTTTTTTACAGTGCAAAACCATTTCCAAGTGCTCTTCAGGCACCTTAATGTTACTTCTGCTGCCAAACAACATCCTTAATATCGTATCCCCTTTTCACTTGAAAGCTCAGTGTAAGGCATCTGAATGGCTCCTACACTGCCAATGCATTTCATCTTGTTTTTCACTAATGTCAGATATGTCCAGAAGTTCTACCTGGCCTCACATCACTTGACAAATATATTTGTTTGGCCTGGAAATGACAGAATCCATCCATGTTCTAAGTCACTATGAGTACACAGTTAAAGTGGATTTATACTCAAAACGCTAAAATAAACCTACAATTATTGTCTTGATGGGACAAATACATTATGACTAGTAGAAATGAATACTTTATGGAAAGAATGCTTCTCCAGTATTCATCCAAAGTAAGGCGTGTGACCAAAAGCCTAGACATTGTGATCATTGCTTTAGAAACAGAATAGAAAATCTAAATTGTATCCTTCACTTCAGCAGAGACCATATGATCAAATGCCTGGGCATTAGGGTCATAGACTTGGCATTAGAAAAGCAGGAATGGCATTTTCTCTGGAAAATGTAAGCATTTCAACCTAGTACTCATTTCCTAATTTACCTCTGAAACACTGTAAACCTTGCTATTAGTTAATATATAATATAGGTCCTCTTTCCCGATTTCCCTGCTGCCTTGTATTCTTCTGATAAACGACACTGGATTTTCAGAAAGTGGCAAATCACACTTGCCAACCATATAAACAAATTGACACTTCTGCAACATTGAAAATTATTAATTGCAGGTACTTATATAGCGGCAACAATTTCAAAGCTTTACAGATATATATTGTACATTCACATCAGCCCTTTCCCTCAAAGAGCTTACAATCTAAGGTCCCTAACTCCCATTCATACGTACACATACTAGGGTTAGTTTAGACAGGAACCAATTAACCTACCAGCATGTCTTTGGAGTGTGGGAGAAAACCGGAGTACCCAGAGGAAACCCACGCAGGCACAGGGAGAACATGCAAACTCCAGGCAGATGGTGTCGTGGAAGGGATTTGAACCAATGACCCCAGTGCTGCCAGATGGAAATGGCAAGATTAACCAGTTCACGTTAGAAACTGGCAGAAAAGCCAAAAGGATTTACGAGAGAAGCCAAGACTGCCAAACTGGTAAACACTATATACCTTAATTATAAAAATAAGTGAATGCTTAAAAACATATATCAAAATAAACATTCTATAATAAAAACAACTGATAAGAGCAAATTTTTAAAAACATTTCATCTAAAAGAAAGGTGTGTGAATATAATTGAACTTCGGTTCTTCAACTTGAAAAGATCCATTGCTGGAGATTTTTCCTCCAAGGCTTATTTCACACCCACTCACTGTTCCCACTGCAGTGCACATAACCACCTGCCATCCAGCAACGCTCCGTTACATCGCTGGATTGGAAGGATGATATCTCGGTCATTGCCGCAGCAATGATCGAGATGGAATTTTTTAAGGGCCGGCGGTTCCCTTCAATGTAAAAGTAATCCAGCATCACTGGATTACTTTTACAGGTGGCGAAAGGAGGGTCTCACTCCCCTCCCAAAACCGCATTTACTGGGCTGTCCTGTCCAGTAAGGATGCGACCAGCGGCAGCCAGTTCCTGGGACAGTGAGATGAACTGATGTTGTTTCGCCCACCATGTGATGTCAGAAACCAAAAGCAACGAGGATTTAGTCACTTCTGGTTTTGGTCTCATGTACACAAGCCATTACACCTGCTTCAATAAGCATCTGATTAAACCAGTCTTGGTTTGATCAGATACTTTGAAGGACAGAGGAAAGATCTGGGGTCTAACAGATTCCAGATCTCCCCATAAAGAGGGCCTGTCATGGCTATCACAAGGGATGTTGCTCATTCCTTCCAATAGCAATAAAAGCGATTAACTATAAAAAAATAAACAGTGTAATATTTGAAATAAAAAAAAAAAAAAAAAAATGAATAGACCTTGTCCACCCATGCTCTCATGCAAAGGTGAACACGTAGGTTGCGCACGCATATTTAAACAGTGTTCGCAGCACACGTGAAGTATTGCCATGAGTGAGATGAATAAATTCTAGCACCAGACTTCCTGTGGTAATCTGTAAAGGCTTATAAAGTGTTGCCTATGAAGTGTTTACATACATTAGTTTGGCGCCATTACACGAGTGTACATCATTTTAGAGTGTGACATGTTAGGTATCAAGTTACTTAGTGTAACATCATATTTTACCAAACAATTGGGTATTATATTGTGTTTTTGTGCATTAAAATGCACAAAAGTTTATTTAAAAAAAGAAAAAGAAATTACATTTGAAAAACTGATGTGCAAATACCACGTGACATAAAAGAAATTGCAACATCCACCATTTAATTCTCTAGGGCCTCATATATATATATATATATATATATATATATATATATATATATATATATATATATATATATATATATATATATATATATATATATATATATATAAATATATATATATAAATAATTTGGGGGTTCTCATTAATTTTCTAGCAAAAGCTCATCCACTTAGAGCATGGCAGATGCTCCAGCATTACGAGATTGCACCGGGTGGTTATAAAACAAAGGACGACATTCCCATTTTTAAACGCGTTTGAGAAAAGACAAGATGAAGCAAACAGCACAGAAGGTACCAGCAAGAATGTTAAATCTTTACAATATAGTTTATCTAAATCAGACTGTACTTTTCCTTACAAAACTGGACACACAATTTAGGTGCTTTGTATAAGAGATTTAACTCAAAGGCATATTTATAAAGCAGTGAATGTGCCATTCACTTAAAGTGAATTATTCCTTCTAATTTAAAACCAAGAATATTCACCTGCTCTACAGGTTTGGTAAATAACTCATTCCCCGCTTTATAAATACACTACACAGAGTTTATGGAACTTAGGCGACCGTAGCGTCTGTGTGAGTCATTTGGCTTCTTAAAATAAAATGGTCTTCTTCAGCCTCCAACTATCTATGTCACAATGAACTGTTTTGTCAGCCACAGTAGCAAATTAAACTCTGCGATCACCAGAAACAAGACTGTGCAAACGGAAAATGTGTTCTACTGGCTAAAACACTCCAGCAATGTTACACTTGGCAACTGTTTAAGGTGATCTATTCATCATTCACATGATTCCTTTAAGAGCTAGATTAAAAAAATGCTGTGAAAATTTAAATACAATGAGGGAAAAAAAGAAACTAATGAAATTTTGGTGCAGTTAACATGGCTTGGAGGCCCATTGGTGATCTTTATCAAAAACTGCAGCAGTTGCAGAAAACAGATCGGCAAGGATAGAATTGAAAAGGGTTGTGTGATCTTTCATCAACAACTTATTCATTCTCTTTGGGCACCCTGTTCCTTCCATTAAAACTAACAGGC